>VKOC01000002.1:11111422-11133438 GCA_009364415.1 Spea multiplicata
GGCAGCGTGGAGTGGCATATGTTGTAGCAGCGTGGAGTGGCATATGTGGGAGGCAGCGTGGAATGGTGGCATATGTGGGAGGCAGCGTGTGTCTGGGAGGCAGCGTGGCAAGCCTGGGCTCAAATGTGCATAAATTGGGGGGGCTGGTTGGGAAATAAAGACAAGAAATGCATTTTATCAAAGTTTTTTTATTCTGCTGTTTGTATTTAACATCATTTGTTTATTAAATTATTTTAAATAAATGAAAAATTTACATTCATTTTTTTATCCGATTAATCGAAAAAATAATCGGCCAACTAATCGATTATGAAAATAATCGTTAGTTGCAGCCCTAGAAAAATATTTACCATATGTGGTGGGAGTGTGAAGAGAGGAAAAATAGTTACTCTCTCACGACTTATTAACGATATATTGAAATGTAAAATCGACATAACGCCTCAAATATTCATCTTTCATATGGGACTCTCTAACTTTAACAATGTACAAAAAAATGTGATTATACAATTATTAGCCTGTAAGCTAATTATAGCAAGAAATTGGATGAAACCCGGAAGAATATCATGCGAAGAGTTATTTGGTCAGATTCAATTTCAATGCAAAATGGAAGAGGGCTATTATATAAGTATAACTAAATATAAGAAATATTTAGAAATTTGGTCTCCATGGATGGCCTATGCACATTCTAGGGAAAATACAGAATTATAATAAATAGATAACCCAAAAACTATAAACGATACCAATATTATTTATTTTGAGATGAATGGTAATAAATGCGATGTGGAAGAATACTAATGGATGTTAACTTAGTAAATTCATTCTTTTGAAAGTATGTTTCTAGTCATACATACCATATAACTGAAATAAGGAAACATTAACATAAAGTACTAAGTTATGTATTATATATTTTGTATGGCTTATTTATATGCATTAATAATAAAATTAAAAAAAAAACCCTCTGGCTCCCTACTTGTCTCCAGGATTGTGTCTGCCAGTATCATCATTAACATGCACCAGAAAGAAATGCCCAATTGTGTGATCAGGTACAAAATAATGGAGTACAAGTGGTCTTTAGATTTCCCTGCCACTGCAAAATAGGCTGGATTACAGATATGTCGCAAGGGCTATTTTCCATGGACTTATTAGTGCATCCATAGGGATGGCAGATCATTTATTAATGTCATTTGCAAGAAGACCAATTTTTGTCTCAACCACAGAATACTATGCTGTGTCTTTATATAGTAAAATCAAGGGGCCTCTGAGTGGTTCTTACCTCTCCAGTCACTTTGTATTTTTTCAGAACCTTGCCAGTGTCACAGTCAGTTACACAGATGGAATCTCCACCACAGGATGCAACTACAAAGAAAGATATACTGGTTTTTATAGTGTCATCATATTTGAAAGTGCCAGAAAATGGGCAAACAAACCTAGTTAATTCATATTGATATTTTTCCACAAAAAAAGCTTAATTTGTTTGCAATAACTGGTCAGATGGGGGCGCTGCACTAGGTCAGTCCTAGGGCAGCACGAAAGGTAAATATTTCTGATGGTACCAGTACGGTAATATAAAATTACTCACCCTTGCTTAAAGAGTTATCCAATGCGGGTTCAAATGCACATGCCCACAACTGGGTGCTGAAATCATCACTGCTATTGCTTTTACTGTGACACTGAAGGAAATGAAGTGGCTCCATATGAAGCCCTTTCTGGGGATGAACAAAATACATAACACTTGTTATAGTCGGGGGGAAAAATATAAAATGCAAAGCAGCACTATTATCCTCGAAATGAACTAAAATCAGTACGCCTTACCAAACCTGTAAGTGTTCACAAGCGAACTTATTACACATGGAACCCTAAAACATCCTTGTCGGGAGGCTTCATGTCAGCTAAACACAAAGTTACCACCAAGGATGAACCGAAGTACCGATGTCATTATCGGCAAAATGCCAAAATAAAAAGAAAAAAAAAAAAAAAAAAAAAAAAAAACAAAAAAAAAAAAAAGGGACGCAAATAATCTACCTCCATTCTAAGCAGGCTGGGCCAGGGGGGGCGCAATTGCTGCTGCTTATCTGTGCTAGCAACATCTCGTTCCACCCAGGGGAAGCAGGAATCCAGCAGAGTCGTGAATTTACGTCACATGACCCTGCTCCATTCCTGCTTCCCCTGAGCGGAACAAGAGAAGTTGTTCGCCCCCATAGTGCAAGCAACACAGAGGGAAGCAGCACCCCCTGCGGAAGTCTGAGCAGCACCAGGAAAACTGCAGTTCAGGTGGGGAGGGTGTATTAATGAGTATCTTTGAGTGAGGGAATATCTGGAGGAGTGTCCGAGTGAGGGAATGGATGAGTATCTGTGAGTGAAGGAACGGACAAGGGAATTAATGAATATGTCTGTGATAGCAAGGATGTGTAAGGGCACAGCACAGGGAGGCTGTAAGTGATGTGCGGACCCCATCCTGCAGGGCAGCATCAATACACAAGGGGAGTAGCTAGCCGGGTTTCAGCATGTATTGGTTGCTTGTGCACAACAGGAGTGCGATTGCTATATTAAATATATATGATTGATAACAGCAATCACACTCCTATCATGCCCAGATTCCAGCATGTACTGGTTGCCTTGGCATGATAGGAGTGTGATTGCAGTTAGCATATATTATATATACACACACACTAATATTGTATATACCGTATTTGCTCGATTATAAGATGACCCCCAAAATCTGAATATTAATTTAGGGAAAAAACAAAAGCCTGAATATAAGACAACCCTATGGGAAAAAAGTTTTACCAGTAAATATTAATTCATGTCAACTATTTTTTCATATTTAATAAAAGCTATGATTAAGAATTCTATATATTTTGTGTTTTTATTTCCTTTTATATGCCAACCTGTCCCCCCAGTTACGCACATCTGCCCCTATATGCGCCACTTTGCCCCATGATATGCCTCATGGGACGTAGTGGCATATAGGGGTATAAGGCATTTCTGGAGGCAGAGTGGTATAAAGGGGGTTAAAAGGCATATCAAGGGGCACTTTGCCTCCAGAAAAGCCTTATGCCCCCCATATAACACTCTCCTCGACTTACCAGTGCTCCTGACTCCCTGGTGTCTGGTGGGGGCCCGCAGGTGGAGGCCGGCGGAAGGTCATGTCACGCCGGTGCTCCGTCATAGAAGCCCCGGCAGAAGTGCCAGCAGTAGCGGGGGTTGTCTGCGGCCATCGAGCTGACATTCACCGGCTGCTCCTCTCTGGCAGCCAGGGAAGGTATCCACAATGCACGTAGACAACCTCAGCTGCTGCCCGCACTTTTGACGGCGCTCGGTGATAGAAGCCCCGGTGGAAGTGCCGGCAGCAGCTGAGGTTACCAGATAGGAGGATCCAGGTCCCCTGCAGCACTGTGGGGGGTCTGGATCTTAGTCAGACCTCTATTTGGGGTCTGATTAGAAGACTACCTAAATTATAAAACGAGGGGTATTTTTCAGAGCATCTGCTCTGAAAAAACCTTGTCTTATAATCGACCAAATACGGTATATAAAATGTCATTATATATATATTTTTGAATTATTATTTATTTAAAAGGTGGGGGTAGTAGTTTTTGGTTTCGGCCAAGTGCATCCTGAATTATCGGTTTCAGTCCAGAATTTTCATTTCTGTGCATCACTATATCGCTCTACATCTGGGATGAAAACATAACAGCTGAGCTTTAAAAGAAAATCAAGGACAGATGTGTTTTGGGGTGACCAAATTAATTTAATAGAATACAACATAATCCAATTGTAGATATTTGAGGCAACTAATACAACACAGTGTATCCTCTTACCGTTGTTCGTCTTTTGTACCAGTAGGTCTTAACAGGTTTTAATCCTATTGTCAATTTCCCTCTATTGCAATAGCAATACAGAAATTGCATAATGCAGCTTTGATTCTATTGAGGCATTTCAGGGGTTAACTCTGCATGATTGTTCTTATGGAGCGATCATGCAGCAGAAGGGGTCAGGGCTTGTCGGCCACACTAATCTGGGGTGGTGACGATACCCTGGATTTCATCCCCGACACTGCCTAATTTTCATTACCAATTACTACCATAAAAATGTGTATTTAACAC
This sequence comes from Spea multiplicata, assembly GCA_009364415.1. Classification (NCBI taxonomy): domain Eukaryota; kingdom Metazoa; phylum Chordata; class Amphibia; order Anura; family Pelobatidae; genus Spea; species Spea multiplicata. The sequence continues at coordinate 11,115,523 of VKOC01000002.1, forward strand.
ACACACAAAAAAAAAGCACCCACCTGATCAGGTCGCTGACACTGATCAACAACCTAAAGAGTTAGTAATCACTGATCACATAGCAGTTTATTAGGTTAAAAGTATGGTAAAAAGAAAAAAAATTAACTGATATGAGATCACTTATAAGCGGCAAGTTTAGACCACTGACATGCTCTCATGATAAAAAAGGGGTAAAAGTGTGCGTTATACCCAAGATTTCAGTGTTATAATGGGAAGCGAACACTGGCTGGTATAGCATTATACATTTGCCCAAAGGATGGTAGTAAACATCTTTAGGACCAAGGACTAAAAATATATTCTAGAAAATTTTAATTTATTATGGTGATGCAATATATAGTTGAGAACAGATGCATATTCCTAATATGCATCCAAGATATTTTCCACTTACAAATGGACAGTATATTTTTTTTGCCAACATATGCATACTGTATTTCCTTGATACATACATAAAATCATTCTAAATATTTATAGCTTGGCATGGCAGAGTGACTTCCTGTCAAGGAGCCAGGAGTGTATGCTGTGTTGTTAAAAATATGTACTTACCTTGAGTTTTTGCTGAAACTGAAGATTACGTTTTCCAGTAGACAAAGCAGAGTCCACTTTGGGTTGTTTTTTCATAGGGCTGGATTTATCCGACGGAGAATTCATTAATCCCTTTTTACCTGGTTGCTCTTGATGTGTACTACCTTCTTTCAACTTAATTTGAGCAGTGTGAAAAGGGGTCTGCTGCAATTTGGTTGATCTACATGGCAAGAGAGATACTGACAAACTTCCACTTGTTATTCGCTGCCTTTTTGTGGGAGACACTTCAGGACAATCGGATGAAAGAATACGCTTATTTTTGGAACTCTCCAAATTCTGTGGGAGGGGAAGGAAAAAAAAAAGATTTTACAACATTAATGTCGGATAAAACAAAGCAAACTTGTGGATGGATATTTTAATTATTCTGAACACTATTCCTCTCATCTTTATTATACCTATTCAGATGTGTACATCTGAAGAGATATAGAAGGAATTTTACTTACTATAAGATCATAAGCCCATAATCAGTGCATAGTCAGCAGAGACTCGTTGATTCAACATTTAAACCTATAGAAAAAAACTGTTAAGTATGCCCTAACAACCAGGTAGCTGCTATGGATGACTACCACAAACTTACACAGATGATTGCCTGTGGGTCAAGTGGGTGTCCTCCTCAACTCTCTGTGGCTTCCAGTCACCACTGAAGAACTAAACAAGATGTCTGCCAACCTGAAGTGGGCAGTGAGCCATGTGGAATCATAACTCTAATATATGAAAAGACTACGCACATCACCTTGGAGATATGGAGATAGTTGGAGAACTGGGTCAAGTCATCCGCCACACAAAATGCCCATATTCATCCGATAGTAAGGGTTAAAAACAAGGCATCTTGCACGAATACCAGAATTTTTTTTTCATTACGCCTAATCCTTTCCATGAATACTAGCTGGAAACCTGCCAGACCCCATTATAAAATCAGTGGAACATCAAGAGCATCCAAGCAAGGATCTTCAAATGATGCCAGATATCCTGCCATAAAAGCTGTGAAAGCCCCTGGCAACTTAAGTTATGTCCGAAATATGGTTAAATTAAAAATAAAATACATTTTCATTACACAGACTCATGGGACGAGGAGGTAAAATTGTGAGGTGAGCCAGTTATTTCTCACACCCTAACAGGTACCTGTATGTTTGTTATATGGGACACAATCATCCCAGAGTTAACGTCCAAGGTACTAAAACAAAATATCAAGTACCAGTTTGCTGCCAAAGTTTATGACCTTATGCATTAAGAGTGCCGTAAAGTGCCTGGGCTACAAACTATACTGCCAAGTGACACCAAATGGGCATTCCCGTTGGAATTGGAATATGAGACACACACTTTGAATTTCCGTACATCTTTTGACAAGGGATTAACACCTGGAAATCCCCATGGGTTATTTTACCATTTAGTGTAAATTATCTGTTTAATCCTTGTTTATTTGTATACTATTTTGTACGTCTTCTTCTAGTCTCAGGGCATTACTGTGAGCCTGTTCCAAACATGGTGAAACAAAGAGGTCCTATGATAGATCTTGAGGAAAGCAAAAGGGAGGTTATCTTGGAAAGAGGGGGTTCTACAGGAGCACAACAGGGTTACCCTCAGAAATCTCCTCCCTGCATTGATATACTGTCAGAATCACCTCCTATGCTCAAATATGAGAAGCAAGAAAGGATGAGCACAGAGTGAAAGTTATAGCTACTGAGAATCCTCCAGTTCAAAACAACTGTCTCATCCGCGGCTACCCATCAAAAGCAGAACTTTGGTGGAAGCTATTGATGGCAGCATGGGCCTACAAGCTGCATGTGGGGATTAAGTGGGGGGAGCTGGGGCTCCAGAGGTGGAACAGTTCCTATAGGATTCTGTGATTGATTGGGGCCGACAACAAACCACACAGAAAACAGAACAATGATTCTTAAGCAGAGAAAATGTTCAGTACCACTTGCTAATCAGACCAAACAAAGTGAGAGTCAAAGAGGGTTTAAAGAGCAAAACCTGTACAAGAGAGCTGTGCCTCATATATACAGGACAGGAAATGAGAAATTATATACACACACAGTGAACCAGTTACACGGAGTTTCTTACAATACATATACATAAAAAAAAGTTATGTCAAAAGTAGAATAGGCAGACTAAGACACAGCAATACATTAGGTAAAGAGGGCCCTGCAGCCTGATGTGAGGTGGGGAAGTCTGTAAACCAAGTTTAAAGTACATTAAATTAAACTTTGTGCCAGGATGGGAAGAAACAACATGGGCAGGGTTTCTGATAATCATTTTGTATGAAAATACTTACCGTAACATCACTGGTTTCTTCAGTCGAGTGCTGCAATTGATGTTCTGACTCCTTTTCTTTACGAGCCAACATGAATGAAATGAGTTCTTGTGCTATCATTTTCACCTGAATTATTGGATGATTTCAAGATAAATACAATTACAAAGTGTATATTACTATTTGATGGAACATTGTAAGGCTACCAAACTGAAATACTATCAGATTTGAGAAACAGAGTAAAGTCTTGACGTGCCGCTATTTATTTTCACTTCTGTTAAGACTGGTCCTGTATAAAACATGTACAGTCAAGAACAAAGTATGACCGTGGCCTAATTTATTTACTTACTTTCCACTTTGTAAAGTCTTTCAGAGAGTTTGGTCCATACCGAACATGATCCACTACAGTTTTCATAAAGTCTTTACCAATTGCTTTTATTTTCTCTTCGGGAGAATCCTTAGGCAACTTTTCTTTGTAGTTCTTTTCCCAGTACGATTCAACCTACATGAAAATATAAATTAGTAGCGTAAAAGTGAATTTAGCAACTTATTGCATCATATTATTACATAGGTTTGGCTTGTCATTGTTATACAACTCAAGAGGAAGACAAACGTTTCCAGATATTAAGAACTGTGTACTTAATATAGTACATTTCCCATAAAAACACAGATTTTCCTGGAGTCAAGTATTCCACACATAGTAGGTTTGTGAACCCCTGATGCAATGAACATACAAAACATCTCAATATAAATTATACATGATTTAAGAATCCATGTTATGTATTAGAAACAAATAGAAATGGATTTCTAAAATAAATTGTAGTGGGAATGCTACTTTTACAACAGAGCAAAGTATAAGAATTGGGTAGTGTAACTTAAAGGAGGTGAAGATTTGAGAGTTAAATGATAATTTAGGCATTAGCATGGAATACACACTCATGCTAAATATGCGTGAGTAAAAAATAAAAAAAAATAAAAAAAATAAAAAAAAGGAGCACTTACCCTGCTACTCAACTCTCTGTGGTTGACAAATCGAAAATGATTGGCTAGAGAGGTTATATCCTTGTTATTCAGCCTTCTTAACTTAGGCAAAAGACAAAACATCTTGTGGTTATCACTGACCTAAAGAAAACAATAATATGGCTTAGTTTCATAAAGATCTTTAAGGGGAACGGCAACTTTTATTGTATTACAAGAAAGTTTTAATAAAAACACTGTATTGCTTCCTGTTTTGAAATGGTTCAGGATTTTTGATAATACTAATAGTTTCAGCTGTGCATTTCTCAAATAGGTGTTATAGCTTGGTAATGTTAACCCAATGCACTAGACAAACATCACGACTCCTTATCATACTGCTTTGTGGGAAACCGTAGAATGGCTCAATGTTAAGCAAACATAGCAGAAACAAAGGATTTCACTAGCAAAGTATCAGATCAGTGTGTTGTTTAAGCAGGGAAAGTCAACCAAAGTATTAGACTTACTGTCAGGTAGAGATTTTCTTCGTACATGACTTCCTCCAGGTTTGGAAATTGTTTTAAAACAGTTATCTCTTCCACTTGATTATCATTGAAGTTTAAAACACGTAAGTTATGAAGTTGTAGGTTGCTGGGGATTTCTGAGATCAGATTTCCAGAGATATCCAATTCTTCAAGATTTACCATTTGAGAAAAAAGCTTTGGGTCTATATCTTTTGTTTCAAGATGCATTTTTGACAAGCTAGGAGAAGATTAGTATTCACAAGTTTATTAAAGGAAATATATCCGAATTTATATGTTACCAAACAAATGCACATATTTTCAATGTAAAAAGAATTAAAAAAAACAAAAAGGTATCAAAGCCATCTGAGGTCATTTATAGACCAGTTTTACTACACTGTAGTAGCTTTTAGAAAAGTGCCAGTTTTATACTGGGAGACAGATCCAACAAATTCTAAATCATTTTTCCTGATCTATACATCTATATGTAATGTCTCAAGTATATACACATATATATATAAATATATATATATATATATCACACACAACTTCTCTATGCCCTATATGTAAAATACGATCACCAAAGCATTGCGTGTGAATTTGACACAGTTCACAGGGCATCACAACACAGACATACGTAAACAAAAAAAACATACTTTAGTTTTTTCAGCTCTTTTAAAGATTTGGATTTAGGTAGTCCATGTTTTAACAGGAGTTCTGTTGTAAGTTTTGTCATTTTAGGGGTTTGCTGTTATACACATATAAAAGAGTTATTGCCTCCTTGGAATCTGTAGAAATACAAAATAAACAAGTTACTTAACATTTACACCAGGATCCCTACATAGACATGTGTGAAATATTTGTGATCAACCAGTTTGATTAAACCACATAAGCTTAAACAGAACAATATCCTGAATAAGAGAGACCTATCCAGTTACAGAATCTAAATTGAGATTACTACATTGAAAAAGTATTCATCATTCTCCAGAACGAGAAGTCTTCTTAGCACTGTAAATCACATTACCTAAGTTTACGCATGAGGAAAAAACAATCAAAAAAAACTACTTGATTCGATTAAAAAACAGAACATACCTGATATACAAGGCATAGGGTGACAGTAGAACATAAACATGGAAAACTTAGCCACGTATATGCAGAAAGCATGTGTGTACATTCTATGACACAGAACACAATCAATCACACATTGTAAATTCAGTACTGGTTGGCTTGGCTGCAGGAGTGCGTTGAGGTGGGTGCATGGCACCCAGGAACCGAGCGCTTCACTTAACATGCATTACACGATACCACAGCAGTACTGAGGGAGCAGGCAGGCAGCTCACAAGGAGAGTACGAGCTGCAGCAGAGGCTGGTCTTTGTGAGAGAAGAAGGAGAAGGGGAGTAGTCTTTGTGTATACTGTAATGTTAGAGTCTGCATGCATATGTATAGTGCTAGAATCTATGTGTAAGTATACATCATATACTGTATGATGCTGTTTCTTTAGTTTCCTTTTTTATGAGCCTGTTGTCGATAGATACATTCTCTCCAGAAGGGTATTTATATATTGTTTTGATTAATTAGGTGGTTCATGGCCATATTTATTGTTTGGGGGCACAGACACTTTTGTTATTTTATTGGAACATTTGGGAAGTTTGTCCTTGTGTTTTTGCAGCTATAAGGCGTTATGCCTATTGCGTTTCTCTTATTGAGATATTGGATTTCTTGATTTACTAATAATTGAGCCTATTTAATAGTATATTAAGTAGATTAATGTTTCTAATAATTTTTCAACTCTACTACCAGGATAATCATTAATATACAATTGCCAAATAAGTGATTAATACGCACAGAAAAAAGTTTTAATAATTTTATATAATCTTTATAATGGGACATATTCCTTAATTATGATAGGATTTATATACACATTAAGGGAAGAGATGATGGTGGAGCGCCACCTTAAGAGATAAGTATCATAAAGCAGTACTGTAAAATACACCTTTACCACGTATTTTCCCAGCAAGTTGGATGAACTTTTAGGACCAGACTAGCAATAGTATTATTATTATTAATATTACCTGGGTTATATAGCACCAGGTACACAACACTTTGCAATGGGATTTCTAACATCTAAAAGAGCAGCCCTCGTGCACAGTAGCTCTATAGTACATCGAATAACGTAATTAAAACAAGAACCGTTTCAATCTTTTCCTCTATTTCAAGTAGGTTCTTCGGCAAATTGCACTGGAAAATAAAATAAAAACTCACAAACTACACACAAAACTGACACAAAACTGGCACAAAACACCACGAACCTGATGTTAGCGCGAATTACTTACATACGGATCCCAGTCTCGGCCTTTATTAACTACCTAACACCTCGGTTTACGAATACTAACCGTCCCCACAAACTCTCTGAATATAACCACTATGCATTTCACATTTAATTGGTGGTTTCTAGAGCGCGCCGAGAGGTCGTCACATCCGGAAAGGCTCCGTTTACCGGAAGTGTCTGGTACCGGGTTTCGAAACTGATCTACATGGCTGTGGTGGGAAACAGCGGGTGTCATGGCTGTGCCTGTAAAGGTGTTCGGTCTTGTTTGCTTTGTGAACCGGCGAATGACGGAGTGGTTCTGCAGATGGAACGAAACAGGGTAATGTTTAAAACCAGATTTGCAAGCACTGGGGCTTCGTGCTGGGAGTAGGTTTCACGTGTCATCGTTTTAATAGACATACAGGTCATGTTCGTCCTTTAGACAAGACTATTGCAAATGAAAGGGTGGACACTTTTAATTTGTTTTGTGACTTTGTAAGCGATTGATAGCTGTAATGTAGTTTTTCAACTTTTAAGGTTGTGCTGGAGTGGCATGGTAAAAATAGCCCTGGCACTTTAAAAGCACAGTTCAGTGTCCTTTTATATGCCTACTATAGAAGAAAGCCTACATGTATTTTTGTTTTCTCAATTATCCTCGCCTTGCCCGCATTTTTACACTACATATGCAAACCTGGTTTAGAAGCAGATGCAAAGTCCAAAAAAAAGGATCACATTAAAATAAGATAGGTCTCCCCGTGTTAGTGGATAAAGGATCCCAGGTAAGAGGTCCCCGGTTGCACCTATGGGTAATGCACTACTCCATATAGAACTCGCCAGCGAAACCTGGTTTAGAAGCAGCATTAAATTGTTAGATTTGTGTTTGTGTAGAATATGAAAATATGTATCTGTATCAGTCTGGACAGAAGGCTTTTATTCCACCTGTGTGTTTGCCGACTGCTATGAGACTGAATGAAATAAATTCCTGGGCTGTATTACGCTCTATAAAATCAGGTTTTTGCCAACTAATCAACAGCCTCCAAAGAACAACAGTAAATTACCAATGGGGGGGGTAACTTTAACGGGCGGTTTGCTGACCCTAACAGCCTCATAAAAGAAGCATATTAAAGCCAATCAGTGGCAGGATAGCATAACAAATTATAATATAATTATATTTTCCACAGGAAGGTTTAATCACATAAAACAGTGCTATATTTCATATGAAAACAGCCCATTTGTGTCTGTCAATGAGAAAAAAAAATAATAATATATATATTATATATTTTCTTTCTAATTGGTATTTTTAGTTATAAATATGCTAGTTGGCTTGTGTAATGGCACCTTTTTAATTTCTTTTCAGTAGTTTGTGATAGACTTTAGTCGGCTAACGTACTTGCAGACGTAAACATAAATTAAATAAAAAAACTATTGTGATCAATTATCCAGTATTTTATATTTGCTCCATTTCTGATGTTTATGTATTTGATGGCACTTTTAATATCTTCTGTGTGCATGTATTGTTTTTCAGGCACATTCATTTATCTACAGTCCCAATAAAGGTATGGCTCTTGGAATAGAAAACACAGATTCCGCTGGTTGGCGGATTCCGTTCCCAGGTGTCTGTCTGATACAAGATTTTGTGACACAGGAAGAGGAAAAAGAAATGGTCCATCTAATGGATCAAGAAGAGTGGAAGCCTTCCCAGTCTGGTCGGAGAAAGCAGGTGAAGTAATCTTGCTGATTTTACTTTACATGATACAGGGCCAACCAAGCTCTTCCTGCAGCAGAAGCTTTTGGGTTGTGCCTTTATAATATATAGGAAGTGAAGGAGTAGAAACCGCTTTTTTTGTTTTGAAGATCCCCTGTGTGACCCTCAGTTAGAAAAACTACTGCTGGACCCATGGTGCTGGCAGCATAGTTCAGGGTTGTACCAAACCGGTGCCCTACAGATTAAGTTTCTGTGTCAAATGGAGTTAGGGTTAGGTATTTTTGTTAATTATAAATATCTTTTGCAGGATTTTGGTCCAAAGGTGAACTTTAAGAAACAAAAGCTAAAAGTTGGCAACTTCTCCGGTCTTCCGAGTTTTAGTCAAAGACTGTGGCACAGGATGAAGGAATATGCTGTTCTTGAAGGATTTTTGCCAGTTGAGCAGTGTAACCTTGATTACCATTCAGACAGAGGATCTGCTATTGACCCACACTTTGATGATTCTTGGCTCTGGGGGGAGCGACTAGTTAGTTTAAATCTGCTATCAAGTACAGTACTCACCATGACAACTGATTCTGTAGACAGCATCCAGTTAATGGCTACTGGAGAAGGAACACAATCAAGTGCCATCATAGACTTGAAACCTAATCATTTCCATCATACAGACGTTCCAGGTTCTTCGTTTTTTGATGATGAATCCCAAACAAAGTTAGTGCCATGCAGTGATGTGGAAGTAGCTATATGTTTGCCACGGAGATCTTTGGTAGTTTTATACGGCGAGGCACGTTTTAAATGGAAACATGCTATACATCGCAAACACATTAAGGACCGCAGAATCTGTTGCACATTCAGGGAATTGTCAGAAGAATTCAGCCCTGGTGGCAAAGAAGAGGCACTTGGACTAACATTGCTTCAAGTAGCGCTTGGCTTTCAGGGAAAGTCGGCATAAAAGGAAGGAAACTATGCAGTGCTGTTTTTAAAGAGGTGATTTGCAGCTATGCTCCCAGAGTTTTAACAAAATTGAAAGATAGTGTTTGTGATCTTGCTAGATAATGTTGCAGTTAAAGTATTGTTCGGTGAAGACTGCGGTGGGGCATCAATTGGTTATAGATCAAAAAAGGTATTGGTGAGCATGATTTCTGAATCTTACTGTAGAGAAAAGACTTCTCAAAATGTTACCGTATTTCCCCATGTATAAGACGCACCTTAATTTTGGGGGGCCGAAATTGAAAAAAATATATATTACATAAAGTTATTGTACTAGCTGCCTGGGTAGGATATGAGTGTGAATTATGTTAGCTGCTAGCAATTGTTAGCAATCGCACTCCTACATGCACATCACTTTCAGCCTCCCTGTGCCCCCTACACACGGATCCATGCTATCACACACACGTATTTTCATTCACTTACTCCCCCACCTTACCTGAACTGCAGATCTTCTGGTGCCACTTCTGTGGGGGCCACTCTTTCCCTCTGCGTTGCAGAGTCATGTGATGCAGTATGCATTCACGTGACTCCACTGGGTTCCTGTGTTGCCTTGACGGATCAAGAGACGCTTCTGAGCAACACAGGTAAGCAGCAGGTCCCCTTTCCAGTAAAAAAAAAAAAAATCTACCACTACTGTATAAGGCGCACCCAGCTTTTAGACCCCAAATTTTTCTAAAAAAAATACATGGTGAAATACGGTATGTTCAAAATATTGCCAGAAGGCAGCTGCATGGTAAGTAAAACAGCCAAATGGTAAATTCCAGCTAGGGGTGTACAGAGGCAGCGATACCAATGGAAACCAAGCTAGAACTGTAAATATGATTTAGGTTTTATTTTTAATGTCTCTATTTTCAACTGAAAAAATCGCAGTCTGCTTCCATACAGGTGCTCCTCACTTTAAGATATTTTAACTTTACCATGATAGCAGTGCTCATTCAGTACATTTACTTGATTACCCATGCATGGTACAGGTATGGTACATCTAGCAATATATGACTTCATATAAATTCAATTTACAATGGGTTTATCAGAATGTAACTCCATTGTAAGTCCAGGTGTACCGTATTATATAAAAGTTGAAAAACCTGAGAGCTGTCATTATTTCTCCTGTCTGTATTAACTATGCATAGAAAATGATGTATGAACTGGAATAATGTTAGTTCGCACTTTTCAAATGAACATAAAGAAAGATACTCTCACGAAAGAGGAAAGCACATTAAAATATGATCCTAGGATTAGTGCTACTGGTTTGGCCAAACACATCTCCTGCACGCCATATTGCAAGTTGGCGTGGAAATGGGGCAAATGCCTATGAGGGGGCAACTTTAAGACTATAAGAGGCCTTGCCATCAATGATGAATTCCACTTTGGACTTAAATGGTTATTAATTCCAAGCCGCATATCAAATTGTGTGCATTTATGTTTTAACGTTTTTTTGTTTTAAGTTGTAATTGTTTTATTGTAGTCTTTTACCTATTTGAAATAAAATATAATTTATGTAATAAATCATGGCAAAATAAGATGCGTCCTTGTTGAACCAATGCCTTATATAGTATATGAAAAATATCTGCTTATACGTCAGCGTTAAAGCAAAAAATGAAAGCATAAAAGCGGTGTCAGAGTGGACAATGCACCTTGAAGATAGTTTTAAGTAGACACCCGTTTCATAAATATTTGTAAAAATAAGACACGGGGGACTGATTGAACATCATGCACTTGGCAAAAAAGGATCTTTTGTATCAGAAGGTGTACCATACTTCCTGGGCTCTAGCTTTGGTTCTTTAGCAACCCGTGCTTGAGCCACTAGCACTGCAGATTGCTTACAACCAAATTGTTCCTCTTTAAACTTATCACAAATATCTGTGGGCGAAGCAGTCTGTGTAACTCTTCCATATGGCACAAAAGAAAATAAAAGCTGTATTTTTTGTGAAGAAAAAAATGTGTAGAGATAAAAACTGGGATTCGGTGTATCCGGGAAGGTGACATTTAGCCTTTGTGTCCAGTGCTTATATTTACATTTTTACTGCCCAGAGCTTAACCCATTGTTCATGGTTTATATTTGTCATTAGCTAACAAATGTAACTGAAGTCTCATAAAGCAATTTGATAGACTAGTGTTGCTTTTTCATGTACGTTTAAACCATTGTTACCACTGGGGTACAACAGCAGAACATGATTTCCATCAACTGCATTATTTATAGTATTTCTGTTACCTATTTTTGTCTTGGTAGCCTTATAGCAATGCTTCCCACCATGCGGGTGGCTGTAGTAGTCACTCTCGGGTGCAATTGGAGGGAGTTGAAAGCATTAACAAAGAACAACACTTTGAAAAACTGTTCATAAATGTTTCATCTATTGTGTAACAGAGGTAATGTCGTAGTGATTACTTTATTTTCCAAATAAACACGGAATACCAGTTAGGGGGTGTTGAAATGATCCAGGTAGCTTTTTCTGTGGGTCACTGAGTAATTTTTTTTTTCTGAAACGGGGTAGTAAGTTTGGGACCCTTTGCCTTGTAGCTTAAAAAAAAAATTAGCGTGTTATGGATCGCAGCAACTTTACTTTGTGGTAATACTTTGTTTCCCCGAAAGCCATGCCCTGATAATAAAATACTTAGTTGTTTCAAAGTTCTTCAAGAACCACAAGTTACTTCTCTTGGACACTGAGGCATCAGGTGGGTGGTTTTGTCAATACTAGTTAATCATTTCAGGTGGGATCTGGAGCTACAACTTTTATAACATGTAAATGATAAAATACACAGTGGACTGCAGCTGTGACTTAGTTTATACTCTTCTATAAAACCACATTTCAAGCTTTGTACTAGAACCACAATATGCTTAATCCCTATTGTGCTGACAAATGCACCCTAGTATATTATTTAATTATATAATGACCTATAAATGTTAACACATATAAATCAATTGCATTATGTATACATGCACAAAGGGTACTTCAGGGATAAAATGCATTAATCCACATGGACCTTATGACTACCTGATTGCATTGCTTTACAGTATAAACTTTTAAAGGTATAGGTTGCACTACCCCTGTGCAGTCCATTACAATATCTACCAAACATGTAGAATGTGTTACGTTCACAAAATAAAAAAAAATAGATCTTTATTTCTTTTGTTGGATCACAAAACATTTTGCAATACTTTTTTATTCATCATGAGCATTTATGAGATTATCAATATATATGGAGATAGATTAGTAGATGGTATGCATTATTTCTTCAACAATGTTCCATTACCAATATCATAAAGGCAAGACACAAATAGCACAAACTTTTGTTCAGATTTGTGACTGGGAATTTTGATCAGACAGAGTAAAGTTCCACTCGAAGTTCACTTGCTGTACAATAGTTGGACCCGGTCCAGGTTAGCTTTCCGTTTTCCACTGTTTGTTTAATGCTACAACACGGGTAGAACCTTGTAATACATACCATGAGTTATCCTCAAACTGGGGCTATGTTCTGCTCTCAGAGAGGCTTCCAAGTCATAAGAACAAGCTTCTCACAAAGAGGCTCATCGGCAGGATAGTACTTGCATGAGACATAGAAATAAACTATAATATTACTACTTACGATACTTTTTATGATACTGTATATATTCCTTAGAAACATGACAACTAAAAGTATATAAATGTATGCTGGGAGTTCCCCCTTAATAAGTGTGTATGTATGAACAAAGGATTTTTTTTTGCCACATCATGCTAGTTTTATATAAAGTCTTAAACAAAGTCCTGAATATTTATCAATGTGTTTCATATCATTTGTCAATCATGACTATTCGCATTACACACAATGCAGGCTTTTATTCTCCATAATTTAAATGGCCGGTAAATCCTAGATATTGTATATCTCCGCTCTCGGCCAAGGTGGTCATTAATTATTTTCATCTTCAGGATCTGAACCTCCATCATCACTTGGTTCAGGAGAATTTTCTGATTTTGTATCTAAATGTTAAAAGAACAAATTAAAATTAATTTAATAAAATAAAAAATAAAAACCACTAAATTTTGCTATCTTTCTAACCCTCTTACATAAAGGGACGGTCCAGTCAGCATATGCACTTTAATGAATACAATAGCTAAGTGGACCGTTCACATTTTTTGTGTTTAGAACTCACATTTTGACACTCGCTTCCAGAGCTAGGAATGCTGCAAGCAGGGGTCTGTTCAGATACCCAGGCACATGTATGGAATAACAATAATAAAAATATTTAAAAAAAAAAAAATCAGAAATACAAACCCTTTCCTCCTGTTTTGACCTTCTTAGCCATTTTCTTCTTCTCTTTTAATTTTTGCCTAGAAAACAAATACATGAAATTACACAGAAAATTTATGCAATGCAAAAAGAAAAATCAACATCTTAGCTGGTACTGTTCTCTGAACTTCAAGAAAATTTATACAAAAGAACCATTTCACATTAAAATGCATTATCCATTCTCAAAAAAATGTTAAGTGTGACCCCAAGAATAAGAACCATGTACACACATTTTAACTCCATACACTTGCTGAAATCAATTTAAAATCAATGTGATCAACCGTGATCTAAAAAAGTGGAGTAGAAAGAAAAAAATACCAGTTTAATTTCATACCTGTTTCTTCTGTACTTTGCAGCTGATTTTTTTTAGATGCTTACTTATATATGTTGCATCTCCCGTAGGGAGACTTTATCTACACATAACAACGGTAGCTATTTGATTAAACATGGTTACGTTACTTACAATATGCTAGATGTAATAATAAATACCTTTTTAATCTGCGCTTTGCTGTTTTTGATTCTTCCATCATTTTGTTCTCCATTAGCTTTCTTTGAAACTCTTCATCTAACTTTTGCTGCAATTGTGTAACATATCTTAGCATATAATATACTTGTACTTTATCATTAAATATGAGCAAGTAATTATTTTTATTATCGATACTATTAGATACATCACATTCCATGGGAATAGTAAATGTACACATATATATATATATATTATATATAAATAAAAATAAAAAAAAGAGATAAAAGGGTATATATTAAGGAAAAAAGTTATAGTGTACAGAGAACCCAGTATCAGATTACATTACCACTGCCACTTCTGCATAAGAAATGTTTAAAGGAAAACATTTCTAGAGACATTAAAGTCTGAAAGCAATGGACTTCAGTGGAAGGAGCCACAGTCAATTTCAACAAGCCATACTCATTTTTTTTTAAACAGTGATCAATCGTCTTAGAGAAATTGCGCCACGTCAGTCTGCTTTCTCATAGATGATGAGCTATATGAATGCATGGAAAATATCAACTTTTCTTGCCGTTTTTCACACAAGCCTCAGCAGAGTGTCAAAATCTACCCATATAGCCACAAACGAGGCTACTACAATAAGTGGTTGTTGATAACCATCTCAATATCTGCAAGCAGTAAGTGATGGTTCCTCGGAGAAAGCAGATGGTAAATTTTAAAGTACAAGATGCTTTTCCGAGAATTAATTGTGCATTACATAAATTACCTAATTTTGGTTAAATTGTGAATTTAACAGCACTAGAAAAATATGCGCAAACAACCTTCTCGGAAATGGTATCCAGAAACTCCTGCCTCTGGTACTCCCTGCGACGAAGATGTCGATACACATGAAACTCACCACTTCCTGCCCCAGCACTGGAACCTGGAAAAGTTCAATAAATGAGTAATAGACAATGTTAACAGTTGAGACCAAGCAAAAAGAGAATAAGTCCCCCGCCATCATCTTATTAGTTCACCAGCACAGCAGTGCTACCACTACTTCAACTGGTTTCACTAAAAAGAATACTGGATCAATTTGAATCTCCACTCAGCTCCATCACACTGATTTACTTAGTTCTTAATGAAGCTAGGGAACAAATGAATCCTCAGTGAGTCAAACCACACCAGTGGCATAACAATTGTAAACCAGTAGCTTGAGAACAATATCTCTTCACCTTAACACATGCAATAAACATACTCCATTAGTACTAATTCTGCTACCTGTGATAACAGGTTCACCTAAGAAGCAAAATGATTTATTATATTGTAAAGTGCTAAGCACGTTGGTTGATGTTTCATAACATAATTTATATGCTTACATAGAGTACATACCAGTGCTAACAACTATGAAATAAATACAATGCAAAGTAAATTGTTACCCATGACATCTCTGACAAATTCTGGAGCAGATCTTGGGGTCCATTCTCTTGGTCCTTCGGGTATTGGAACAGTTTTGTCCTGCAAAGGAAAAACAAGATGTAACATTATTTAAAATTTACATTTTTAAAACGTCCCATTACAAGGAAAGTTTTGCTCTGCCATGAAACAAAAAAGTCACTGCTTAAAATGTCATTGTGTGGTGTGTAGTTTTGGACAAAGGCACCAGGACACAACATGCTTGTCTAGAAGTACAATGTTTACACATGATTGCAACTTGGGGAAAAAAATAGTTGATTACAGTGGAACTCCCATTTTTGTTATAATTAATATTAGATTAAAATTAGGTTTTCTTTTAAAAACATTCTAGTTTTTGCATATTATGTCCTCAGTCAGCATCATGTTATCAACGTGCACGTATTCTAGCTGTTATCTTAGCCCAGTCTACTGAATTATCATATTGCCCCTGGTATACACCAGAGAGGCACGGTCTGTCACCCAGCGAGAAGCTTGAATGGAGAAAGTCTTCCAAAATATCACACGGCCAACTACAATGGCAGCCTCCAGGTCTGTAGATAAAGGAAGTTTATTGGAAGAAAAAAAAAGTCGTCTTTCATCAATCCTAAACTACATTATAGTGAAGAAAAAGATATTCCTACAGGATATCCACAGTTTCTTACTTTTGGGAAATGTAATCCACTTTTGTGATTATTGATTATATATTGATTTAACATCTTAATGTTTTCATGTCTCTTCAATATCAGCAATGACAGGCTGGCATTTCATTACGTTTCCAGAATGCAAAGGAAACTCCACATTCACGGCAATTATTTAGCAAAAAGTCTTACGTGTCTGCAATGCTCATCATTGTAGGCTCTCTGCATAAGAACAACTAAGGCAATGCTGCTTCTCATGAAGAAAAATGGAATTACGGTATGTTTCCCTAACACACGTCTCTTATTAAGCATTTATAAAAAGTGCTTATTAAACGAGATGCCAGTTTTAAAGGAGGAAGGAAACGTGTGGCGGAGGCTCAAAAAAACTGCATTCGATTACGTTTTATTTTAAAATACATATTAAGTATGTGTAAACTTAAATGCAATCCCGCACCGATCCTTCTCTGACATACTCCTAAACCTGGGATCCCACGCCGTAAGCGAAGGGAGCAAGCCCTCCTTAAACATAATGCCAAAGTCTTACAGGATTCCTCATTAGCCGCTCTAACTTCAGCCTTTGCTCGTCGGTGGCATTTTTCGGGATAACCAGGGGCTGGGGGTCTTTTTTAGGTCGCACGGGCTTGGAAACAGCAGGATCAGCAGCCATACTCCACGCCACTTCTGTTGTTTACACCGGCGCATGCTGATTACGTAACTAATACTGCGCCTCAGTAGTCACTGAATGGGCGGGAACATACTCTTGTTGATGGCGGCGGTTTTGCTTCTCGTTTATATGTGCAGTGAGGGGGTCCTCGGCCTGACTAATTAACGGTTGCACGTATTTTAAGAATAGTATGTCCTTAGTTGTTACATTTAGAAGGTATTTTAGCAAGAGCACTAGGGTTCATTTCTTCAAAAGTGCTTCTTTTGTAGGAGTTCAGAAATTTTGACGGGTGTTATACAGCCCCAAACATCACGATAGTGTGTATAGAAACAGCAGGGAATGTGGCCTTGCATCGTGTAAATAAAGTGCATAGTTCTTTAGATGCCTTGGTTGCATAAATAGCTATCAACAGGTGAAAAAGTCTCATAAAATTAGTCTAAAGACCCAGCATAGCAAATGAAATAAAGGTCTCTTGTTGCCTACTTGCAATGTTAGGATGAATTGCTTAAATATATTGTATGTGGACAGCTGTTTTAACATTATTGCGGTGTTGCACTTTAGCTCTACTTTTCTTCTCTCTCGTTTAGTTATATATTGTTTTTTCCGGGACATGAAGCGCTTTCAGTCCCAGAGATTTTTGGCACCTCAAGTCCTGGAGCAATTTTGCCATTTTTGCGGTATGTCGGTTCAACGATTATTTTCTTTTCCTGTGAATAGACATGTAAATGATATATTGTTTTTTCAAGGAGAGATAGAGCTTTTTTTGATACCATAGTTAGATGATTAGCTGAAAATTTAGGATGAGAAATTTAGTAAAAACTAGCGAAAATTAGAAAAAACACCTCATTTTTCATTAATTTTCCCTCGGAATCCTCACAAAATTAGGTAAAGGTGATGAAAAATCCCCTCCAAGTTTATCAATTCAGGTACCCTGATTTAAGAAATTCCTAATTTATATAGATTTTCCACGCTTTCCCAGCACTTATAGGGAATATACTATAAGGTGTATATCATTCGTAGAACTTTTATGCTTATGGCTTAACGTGTTTGGGTGTTGTGAACAGGGGGTAGAAGGGTTGTACTGGGTAGGTGTTGTGTTAGGGCAATGAGATGTAAGG
>VKOC01000002.1:11133538-11199839 GCA_009364415.1 Spea multiplicata
CATAACTCCCATCATTGGTCTCCCCAGGCTGAGTTTCAGCACCAGGATTTTAAAATTCTGTACAAGCAACTCTATTGGTCACCAGCAGGGAGGCTCGTCTGCCATCAACCAATGAAGACAGGTGCACTTGCCCCTCCTAGCACCAAAGCTGCTGCGTACCGAGTTAACCCCGTATTAACCCCTTCTAAAAAAAAAAATGAAGAAAAAAAATGAACACGAAGAACGGGCGAATATTCGTGGAATAAGATGATTTTTTTCACCATGAAGATGAACACGAAGAGTTGGCCGCACCCAAGTCTACTGTCTATGTTGACTGTATAACTGGTACCTTTTGAAACTAGCTTAGACTCTTTTTTGAGAGATTTGATATTAAAAGGGGCCTGGTTTTCATAAAACCTTAGGTCAGGATAGCATGCATCTATGTTGCACAGCCAAAACATGATACAACATGATCTTAATACAACATTTAGCATTATGGTTTGAATGGCCGCATTAAATCTTGCTCCTCAACTTAACAAGGAAAAATACAACAGCGATGGTCTTTCTCAAAATAAAGATGTTTAGGTAGTGCCTGTCATACATCAGAATTTGGGGAACTTTACTTTATTTTGCTCTGTCTCACAAAGCGAAAATAAGTTTATGAGTATATATAATAATCATATTTGGATTTCATATCGTAGTGGAAGGCCTCTAGCTGAATATCATGGTTACTCATTGTCTCATTAATCATTTATTTATTAAACTATTTACATCAGTTTAAACAATAAAGAAAGCACTTGGTTTCAAGAATATAGGCTTTTAGTTATTCTCAAGGAATGAAACAAACATCCCTCCATTTTGCCATTTGCTGTGAATTACATTCAATCTTCTAATGTTATTTTGTGAAAAGTGAGTGGTAGAGGCTTATGGAACCTAACAATACCATCATTGGTGTCCTAATAGACAAACTGAAAGACACAAACTTTGTTTTTCAAAAATATCATTACACAGATACAGGATTATCAGTCAAAAAAAATGAATTTACCAGATCTGCTATATTTATATGTTCTAATGAAACCTTTACCTATGCTGAACAACTATGTCATCTTGTGACGAGAGGACAAGGTTTCATGTATCCTTGAAACTTTCCTTCAAGATGAATTAGTGATGAAATCACAATAAAACATCAATAATATAAGCAGTACCTTTAGTACAAACGTGTTGTCTTTGTCTGGCATCTCCAATGGCATTGTTGTCCGAACCTCAATAATGGCAGACAGAGGAATGCTTACTTTAGGTTTTGAAGACTGCAAAAGATACATAGGTTTATTGTCACCATACCGAAGTATAAAAGCATATTACATTAATTATGTATGTTGATGAGAACAACAAGTTAGACCTGGCACCAGAGTTGATTCTAGACTAACTGGTGCCATTTATGAAAATTGAGCAAGGAATCTACTTCCTACCACAAAAAGATCAATGTTTCATATAACATAAAATAGCTAATTTATTAGAAGTGTATATTCAATAAATTACACAATCCTTTCAGCATATCTTTGTTTTTAAAACATGATTGCTCAAGAGGTACCCTATGCCCACCCAAAGTTGACTATGTCTGGCACAGAAATAAATTAACTGATCTCAAACTCTTGTTAATTTACCAAAAGGGTGGCACAGACAAAGTAATATCATAATGAAGCTACTAATAATATGGCAAAAATGCCATGGCCTTTCTAAAAACACAAAATGAAGTCATAGTTTTTTCCGAATAAATGTAATGTTCCAACAGAGCACGTGTATTTTTTTTGTGACAGGTGCTACTGTGGAACTCATAGTTAGACTCATAGGAAAGTTAGACTCCAGTGCTGTCTCCAATAATGGCGCTCACTTTTTTAACCCCTTAAGGACAATGGGCGGTCCCTGAACCCATTGAAAACAATGCATTTTGAGCCCGTGCATCTACGGGCTTTGTCATTAAGGGGTTAAGCCCCTTGACTTGCCAAGTGTCTGCTGTATATGTGTTTTTATGATGGTGCCACAGATTTACATAGCACTTTACAGTATAATAAATAAAAGTAGGTACATAAGTGCAGTCATATAATATGTACTGTAATCTACAGACATTTTGTTTTTGATATAACTGGTATGAATACATTAGGAAAGGAGGTCCCTGTCCGATAGAGCTTATGGTAGTCTAAGTAGTAGTACTAGGTATTTATTATATAAATAACTTTGCACCTTATACATCAAATATGTTTCTCAGAGTTAAATGTCTTTATTTCAATGTAATTATTTATGGAATACTTTTAACTGTATTTGGAAATTAGATAATTGTACCACTCAAAAATCAATAGGTAGACTAGTGAAGGTTATGTTATACATAATCCAAATATAAGAGGGTTTCTGGTCTATTTTGAGATATTCCAAGTAGGCTTTAGGCATGAATTAGCCATTTATTATAGTAAGGGGGTCAAGTGTTGTATTTGGGCCAGAAGTTAATATATTTATTAAATAAGCGCAGAATATGAAAGAAAGACAACTGTCATTTCCACAAGTCTTTACATAAATAAACTAGAAGAATGAAATGCATAACAGGAATCATTCACAATCAGAAACTGAAACATTCTCTATACTGGGAAAGCTGAGAGAAGTAAGTCTCGCAATTTCGTATGCATCTATTCCTGCTGGAGTTCTGAAGTGTCAATCCAAGGCTTGTAAGTGTTTAATTATATTTACATGGAGCAAAAGCATTTGCATTATTTTTTTATCAATAACTAACAATTCACTGTGTAACAATTATAACACTAAAAAGAAGTCTTTCCTTTCCAATGTTCTTTGCGTAGCATATGGGTTATTTATGGAATCGTTTGCATTTTGAATAATTTATGCCTGCGCTGAGTTTTAAAAGAACTTCTGAAGTTTTGCAATACAAATGACAAATACAAAGTAAGTGAAAGAATAAGCCCAAAGCTATCAGTCTTACCTTTGGAGGCACAAAAAACTCAAGCAGGAATCTTTCTCCCTCCATTTTGACTGCTTTCCTCAAAAGCAAACGACATTTCTGCCATTGAGAGCTACCAACACAGTTTGTGTCATCTGCCACCATGTACCTTAGAGTTCCCTCTCTTTGAATGTCAACTACATCAATCTTCGATGGCTGCATTTTTGACAGCCGTAATTTGTGAGTCCACTTTTCACGTGGCTCAACATGTTCTTTACTACCAAGAGTACACTGGTCACGTTCTGAGCGTCTCGTCTGCCCATTATCCAAACCTGGTTCTGGAGAAGACTTTCTGTGCCACATTTCTTTCATGCCATCTACTACACACAAACTCATGTTCCTTAAAGAAAAGCCCTTCTTAAACTTTGTCTTGGGGTTTCCATGAACTGAAACATCTTCAGAACTGCGTGACTGGCCATAGGAGGAGACCTTGTGAGCACGGCCCTGAGTCCGACTTCTGTTTGTGACAGGATTGTCCATACTGTCCAAAGATTCTGTTGATGTTTCTTCTTTTCTTGGTACAAAATTTCTAGCTAAAGGCACCTGGCAATTCTGGAGACCTACAAAAGGTACAATGTTATACTTTGATGGAGAGTCAGATACATATACCCTGCTAACCTCAAAACTGAAGAAGTCTAAAAAATTGGCTGCAAAGTGGTGGGAGAATGATGTTTCTGCTCCTGGGGCATTGTAATGAGGATTCTCTTTCAAAAACTGGCAGAACTTTTGGGCAAAATCTGCAGCGGCAGCCTGTGCATGAAGCTCACAGAACTCCTTCCAGTCAGGGAGCTGAGAGGAAGAATCTTGATTAGGTGCATCACCATTCATTGTTATTCCATTCCACTCTTAGAAAACTGGAAGACAAACCAAATTATAATATTAAGCGCATTTAAGAACACCTCTAAAGAAACCCCATATAACATACTATTGTTAAGGAGAATCACTAACCTCATTGACATACATAAATGCCCTTTGTACATAAACCACCAGTTTCCATTCTAAACATAAAAATAAGACTGTGATAGAAGGAAATTTTAATTGCTACATAGTGCCAAGAAAAACAGGTTAGATTATCACCCATGTCGGGTCAAGGCTAGCCAAAGTAATTTTTTTTATAAACACCATATCATTTGCAGGTTTTATCTCAACAATCATCACAACATTTGTTCTAACCCCAAGGGAGTGCTAGTTTTGGAACACTGGTAAAAACAAATTAGTATAATTTACATGAAACATATGAAACTATTAAGGATAATAAATGCAAAAAATAGCAACATTTGCAGACATGGGTATAATCCATTTTCATCTACGGTGTTATTAAACTGGATAGACCTAATCATCTCCTCTCTGGAAAAACAACATTCTCTATAGCCTTCAGTCTGCTTTCTGACTTGGCATAGATACAGTGTGTTCAACTTGTATTTACAGTTTACAGCCAAGAACACCAAGGAGACCCATCAGCTTCCCTCAACTAGTGTCCCTTTGCAGCATCCCACATTTATCTGCTACAGTATGTTACTGTTTAATGTTAGTTTTCTGGTTTGGAAATGTATGTAGCAAAACATAAAATTTACACTTCAGCTGGCACTTAGACAAAATATCATGTTTCTGGAATTTATTTAGTTAACCAGTATTTAAAATGTCTCAATATTACTCATCTGGAACGTCACCATTATATATATATATATATATATATATATATATATATAATTTCACCTGTAAACATTTTATGTATTATAGGTTTCCAATTATAAACTTTTCAAATAAAGTAAAAAGAAAATGACTTAGTATTTGTTTAAATGTAGCAAGCGTTACACTTTTTGATTTTTCATAAGGTTAGTAACCACTGCAGTTAACTCAGTGTCAAATATATGGAGAGTAGTTCTTAATCAACAGAACTGTGATGCATAATGTATGCTATTCAGCAAGGACCAACAAGACATTTCTGTTGTATATTTTATGGTCCAAGCTAGAAACGAAAGAGAATACATTTAACTTTCAAGCATGCAGCATATTCAGGAACCCATAAAATTAAAGGGACATTCCAGCCATATACACTTCAATGCATATGATAGCTGTGTGGTCCCTTTACATTTTCTTGTCCCTTTTTTAAATGCAGGGATGTATTCCCTATTCCACAGTTCCTGACCCTTGGCTTAGCCTCTGGCTTTCATGTTTTGTGCGGTGTCCCTTGGTACAGATTTTGGATGTACCTGGCTTGGGCCTTACGTCTGCTTTGCTAATAGGTACCCTGTTTAGGTCTCCCTTTACTCCGTATTTGACCTGGAATATCCTCCTATACTGTGCTGTGGTCCCCAAGTTGTATAAATTTAGCTAGTCCGACCCTGATTTTGTCTTAGTCTCCTGCTGTCCGTCAGGTCTCATCTCAGTATCCTACCCCCTCCTCTCGTCTGCCAGCCCTACTTTATCGACCCACTGAACCTTGTAGGAAGATGGCGTCCAAATCACAGAGGTGAGGGTGCAGCAGCCACCCACCCACAACCTGAAGTGTCAGCCTTAACCAGACAAGCGCATGGTTCTGCATCTTTTCCTGCACAGAGACTGCCGCCTGGCAAGGTATACACAGTCGTCACTGACATCAAAGGGACAAGAATAGTCGGACCAGGGAGAAGGTTGGCAACAGTAGAGGTAGGGCTGCATCTGTGTCAGGTAAGTGTTGTTTTTATTTTTCTTTAAAGAAAGCATTTCACTTAGAGTACTTTTTATTGTGCATTTTTCTAGTAGGGGTAATGTAAATATTGAATATTCATTATATATGCTACTTGATATAGGCATATTGTGCTCCATACATGATGGAAAATAGCATTTCTTAAACTCCTACGCTAGTCAACTGGCATAACCATTTTCAAAAAAGTTTAAGGGGAAGTTGGAAGCTGGATACCTGTAAAAAAACTAATATTACAATTATTATTAAGTTATGGTTGCACTGTCTGTGCAAGGTAGTTGGCTCAAGTGAATACTGAATACTTACAAACCCCAAACCATGCTCATGCATCCTTCAATGAGCAATACACTAATTTGGATAAATTCATCTATACAACGTACTCTGTGAGAACTTTAATATGCATTCTACCAAAATGGAAAAAGACTAAGAATTTACGGCCATTTGACAAAATCTTCTTTCCTTCTCCATGATTTGAAATTTCTTGCCATTGATTGGCTGTCAATCAGTGACAGGACAGTACTGCCAATTAAATCAGTGGGAATATTCATGTCACTGATTGACAGCTTGGCAAGACTTTAAATATGTGCACTGGGGTCTAAACAGACCCTTGAATGCAGTGTTAAGCAGAGCTAGTGCAGGATCTGACTGAAAGAGAGTAGATCACATATAGGGAGATGCATCCGGCTGAATGCATCTCCTGCAGGGCATTTAGCTGGAGGGGGTGGGAATAGGGGCAAATTCATTTGGGGGGATTCTGCATAATTCCACCCCATGCATTTGCAAAATGGACCTTATGAAAACTTACCACACACCTATCATAAAAATAACAGCATATGATGGCTGGAATGTCCCTTTAAGATAATTGGATTAGAACAAACAATGACTCTTTCCTGCATAATGCTTGGAATCATAAGCTAATCATTTCTATTGAATGGATTATGGACAGACCCCAGGCGCAGTAGCTAGTGGATTTACAGAAACATTTTTTAAGCATATAAAACAAATGTCTTATTTAATCAAAGATACAAAAAAAATATAAAGATAAACATAATTAGTGGTTAAGACAGCTTTCCACAGACTGTTGTAATGCAGTATTAAAGATTTGGTAATATAATGAATAAAAAATTCCATCATCCAAAAAAGGGGATTGTACATTCAGGACACAGCTGAGCAGTGGGATGAGCATTGACTAGTGAATGGGCTGTTATAAATAATATATCCACGTGTTTACTACAAAACCTTACCCACAGAACCAACTTCACCAATATTTCCCACATCATTACTTTCTGTGTTATACAGAGTAATCGTTTTTTATGTAAACATACCTTAAAAGGCAAGACACCCCCTCCCCCAGTGGACAATCTGCTGTTCATTTTTTAAATTGTAACAAAGTAACAGAATCCAACAGAGCAAATCAAATTCTGCTTATACACAGAGAATGTCTTACATCACGGCTGGACGTATTTTGTAGAAGTTAAGAGCCAAATATAAAAATCTTGGAGCCCGCATATTTTTTCCCCAGGAAAACCATAGATACAACCATAGAAATCAAAATAAAATGGCATAAAAAGTTAAAAAATTGAGGCTACCATTACCACCCCGTTAATTTTAGGTGCCCATTCAATATACCAATTGTATTTACCTTTGTTGTCACACATGTGGTAAAAACTCTTGGAAGGGGCTCAAGACGAGCTTTCTAATATTCTAAATTATTCACAGGAGGCACTTTGCATCCTTTAGATAATGAGGCTTATAGTTAATTATCTTGTCCACAAAATCATAACTTTTAAGTAACTAAGTAAAGCTACCAAAAGGTAACTAATTCCAAAACCAAGGGGCAGACAGAATTAGTGGGACATTCTGCTACAGTAAGGTGCTAAAAGCAGATGTGAAAACATAGCTGCTATTCCTTCTAACTTTAAAAGTGTTTTTTTTTCCTGTTCGTGGATCAGTAAAGCAATGTTCTTTATCTCTAACATCTGAGATAAAACCGTAACTAATTCTAAAATCTAAACAAAGTTCTGAAATTTAAATAGGGGTAAGGAGTATGAGGCAATATCCATCGAAAACATAGACATTTTCTGTTTTTAAGTAATAACAATAACAGCGAGAATAAAAAGTACCAGCAGCCAATCTCATGTATGCTATCTAATGCTTTCTGGTTTCAGTAGAGGCAGCCTGGAGAAGAGTTAAATGAGTCATTTTCTAACTAAATAATGTGCTCTGATCTGCATGTAGTATATGCAACAGTCCATGCACTTCAACATGTTTTAAAAAAATTAAAATATATTACGGGGATTAGGCCGTTTCTTTATTCCATCATGCTAGTCTTTCAGTCAAGGCAGTAAGTCTGTCACTCCTATTGCGTTTACTAGAGCTTTGGTCAAACTTACCTTCTCAGGAGTTGAGATGACTTGGTAAAGTTGTAGCACCTTTTAAACTTCATTGCCTGTTTGACTGAGGAGTTCCTATTTTTTTCATGAGAAACTGCAGCAAGTTCGTAGAAAAGTCGAGCTGTCAAGTGCTGTTGATCTGGCAGATTGTTTGTAATCGAGTTAGCTAATTTCAAGCAACTCAGCTGAGCTGCCCTGAACAACTGTACCCAACTGGCGACCCAACGCAGGCACTAATATTATTATTATTATTATTTATTGTTTTATATAGCGTCATCAAATTCCGTAGCGCTGTACAATGGGTAGACGCGACATAACAAGTAGTATGTAACATAACAAGTTGACTTACAGAGACAACAGGTGAGGAGGGCCCTGCTCAAACGAGCTTACAGTCTAGATATTTACTAAAAGTCAAAACATGCTACAATAACTGCCAAAGAGCCATGGCATACTATCTTTAATCCTTTCAAACACTGAAGACTTGTCATTTTACAATACAGACTTTGGAATCATATTTATTTTCATTGGTCCCATGTTCACGAGTTGAAAAGGGGAATAGAATCTTTGGGTTTTTTTACAATTACAGTACCTCTGTGTTTCTAAAAAGGAAGTGGAACTGAAAGTGTGTTTTATTTAAAAATGTGAGAAAGGCAAGGGAATTAAGAAGCTAAATTATGGAACAACAACATGCAGCTCATTCACAGTGTGCAAGCTCTCTGGGTTTTCATACCGTAAATGCAGCTTTGCCTACTCTGTATATTATATTCCTCATGTGTTACAGGGGTAGGCTACATTTAGGGAAAGTAAATATTATTATTAGTGTGTGTTAAAAATTACACACAGTGACATATACACTTATTATCACCATATTTACAGAGTCATTGACTAGGCAAATATTTTTAAAAGCAAATAACACTTAACTCTTTCATAATGAGCTGGAGAAGCAATGCATTGAAACACAGAAGAATAGTTACACAACTTTTGTCTACTTTTGGTTTTGCTGGGGTAAACATAAAAATCAATTTAGATTTTTTTCTGATTGCTTGTTTATTCTCCTTTATGTTGAGTCCAATTAGAAAGTAGGCTTGGTAAAATCAGTAACTCTAAAGATGTGTGTCCTTTATGCTGCATTCAACTCAGGAGCAGCTCAGTTACCAAACTTGGATTAAGTGATTAATCAGCACATTTGACTCCGATGTAAGTAATTTTCTTCAATAGTACAGCCGTGTAATAATATCAAGAAAGGCCACTCAATGGAGGCTTGGCTGCATATGTCTGAAAGTTTAAATTTTAATTTAAGACATGATCTTAAAGGTTTATTTCCACTGTCAAAGATTTGTCTGGGTGTTAAACAATATAACGAATAGAAGTAAAATGAGCAACATTTGTGTTTCTCCTGAAACAGGTGGAAAATGTTTATGCTTTTTCATGCAAAATGTATATGTTGAAGGATATAGTGAGGGTTAACAATGCTTCTTGCATTAATACCACAAAATGTAACCATTTCTCAGGCCACATCCTGCCATAAATATTATTTGGAGACCTGGCCAGGCCTCATCATAAAATCAGTGAAGAAGAAGCACACCCAAGCAGGGCATCTTCAAAGGATGCCAGATGTCGTATCCTGGGTGCCATAAAATCCTACAGGGGACCAGGTACTGGAGTCACACAGGGGATGCAGCACATAGCATCTTCAGAGTTATAATATCGAAATTATGGTTCAGTTTCCAAAGTGCTGACAGTATGAGCTCTATAATTATAGGAAACTAGGAGGGGGTTAAACAGCCTGAGACACAAGAATGGGTCAACTAGCCAACGGGTGTTTGGTACTTGTGTGTGTAATAACCTAGGGGATGAGATCACCATGATCAGTTTGCTGCTAGGTTTTAGATCCAGCTCATTAAGATTGTCGGAAAGTGCCTGGACTACACACTCCCCTCGCATGTGACACAAAATGGGCATCTACTAGAGACAAACAAAGAAGATCCCTATAGGAATTCCTTAAAAAAACTTTGAATGTCTTCATATTTTGCAACTGGAGATTCACAGTGATTATTTTACTTTTCGTTTTATCCTTGTCTATTTTAATACTGTTTTGTTTCCGTGACTTATTTTACCATTATTTTTGTATACATTATATATAATGTATATATATATATAATATATATAATGTATATATTTAAGTATATTATATATTATATATTTAAGTATATATTTGACCATTTTATTTAGATTAAATATCAATTAATCAGTTCTGTCTTTGCGCTCTAATTTTTAATTGATAGCTTTTGGAGATGGCATGTTTCTGTTTTTGATGACACAATAATGACATTATAAAACCCCCCACCTGTCTATATTAAAAAATATATATAAATCCTATTATGTATGCATCAATAAAGCACTTATGCAAACACTAACAAAAAAATAATAAGCTCCTATTTTTGTATCTGACATGTTTTATATGTAAAATATAAAAAAATATTTTGCACACATGATTCTGCTGCTCACTTCTGCATTTGGGTTCCTGGTTTTGTTTTTTTGGTTTTTTAAGTGATTCCTTTCCAAGGACTCATTTCTAGTAAAAGGCAGCCATAGCATTTATAATTCCTAACTGAATGGAAGTTTAATGTCAGGGCAATCTCGTTTCTCAAAATTCAATTTCAAGATGTTGTTCCAGCTAGTCTACTGAATGTAACACTTTGTAACTAAATGCAGCATTCTAAACATCATTCCTAGTAATTGTGAATGCACAAACTCTTCCCAGGAATAATTTTGCCAGGAACACTTAATGGTCATTTGACACTAAAGCAGGCACCGACTACAACGAATGTTTTGTGTAAATGGAACAGCACCTCTCAGACCTGCAACCGCGCAATATTGCACTACGGAATTAGCTGCCACCCTATGAATGCAATACAATAATTAAAATTTAGGATCACTAGGTTGCCATAAAAAAAGAATACAAATATGTCATGTATATGGCTGAGGACATATGACCTTAAAAGAGGGACATACCTGGAACTATGTAAGCAATGATATCAAAGGCCTCCCTTTTGCCACGTACAAAATAAAAGTACCCAAATAAGTATAATCCAAATATTCTTAAGGGGCAAAATATCTGCTATGATCATATGCAAACCCTTTTTTCAGGTACACAGCCAAAACACTCCATCCATTTTTTCACTCGATTTTTTTTATTTATTCTATCCCTCGTTACATTCTGTCCTTAGGTTTTCTCTTCTTTTCTAATACTTGAAGGGAAACAATTTCAGTGGGGGACTCATGTGCTTTCTCTTGACCACCTTTAAAATGATTCAATTGTATATCGTGATGTGCAGTGTAGTGTGAGGGGATGCAGAAAGCGTACGAGGGTCCTTAGTATTATCTTTTCATCACATGGTCAAACAGAACCAAACACTGCCACAGTGCAGGCACAGCGGAGATATCCTATTACTAGAAGTTCTTAGAAGCTCATGGAAGTAACGTAGAATATAGGAAGAGTAAATCAATACTGGGAGTCTATTTCTGTAAAAGAAATGTAGCATAGTACGCAGTCAGCTGTTTTGTTTGCCTCCTGCTATAGCCACCCACTCAAATCCTGTATTGCTTGTGCTGCAATCTAAAGGGGAACTGGTGCCTTAACAGTTTATAGCATACATACATGAATATTATTCTCTGAAACTACCTACAGCTTGCTCTTATTGTTTATGTTTTTGAAACATTCAGTTTAAAACGTAATGGAATCTGAGATTGGTGGCATCCTGTGGCACAGTCAGCATTATAAAATATCTTCGGCTCACCCCACCATTACAAAGTTTGTTTGACCAATTTACAGTCTGTTTTACATAAGTCCCCCTGTTTCTCGCTTGTGTCATGAGCATAGCAAAGTTTGGTGCATGAGGAGGAGTGCTTTTGGGTTGAAGGGGGCGATATTGACGTACTTCAAACGTGACCTTTGCCTGCCCTTAAAATGAAGCCCCTAAAATTAGCCAGCCTGGCATGACTCAAAATCTGCCTATAAAAAAGGGTTTGTAGTATTTTAAGAACCACCCAATATTCTAAGCATGTGTTTTGTAGATTTTTAGATAGCTAATTTATTTAAGTCACTGTAGCTCATTAACAAGCAAGCAACATCCAATACTTGTATTATGAATTTTATGGTGTGTATATTCCAACTCATTCGTACTGGATACCGTATGTTTTACAGCACCAGATTAAAATGATCACTCGCTTCCAAAAAGAAAACATACAGCCTTTAATAAGATGCTTTTCCCAGCTTTAGGAGCCTGCGTAACAAAGTTGACTGATCTGTTGTGACATTGTGCAAGACATTAAACAAACGTATCCTGTTAATGAAAAGTCGAAACGCAGAACTGGCTAAACATTGAAAAAACTGTTAAAATCCAGTAAGGGAATACAAATGATGGCCACTGAGGAACAGCTGCCCATTTATGCAAAACAACTGGGACTATATCCTAAGATATATCTGAATACACTGATATTTTTTCTACAGCATCCCTGTACTTTAGTGAAATACCCTGTGCTGGATTTATTAAAGATATAATTTTATGAGGAAGTTTTGCATTCTCTGATCACTACTACACACTACAGGCAAAACTTTAAGACCATTCAGCTTGTAAAAAGAGATGAAAAATATTAATGAAGGTGACAACTCTAGGCATAAGTGGTGGTTCCAAAATATAAAAGTAAAAATATATGCATTTTTTCACCTGCATGAATCCTTACAGGAAAAACTATGAAAAAAGTATGTTGCACACGTACCTAAAAGTATATACTTTTTGTGGGTACATTGAATGGCAAGGTATTTGACCAAAGGAAGCAAAACGCTTAAGTTGCTTCCTCCTATGGTGTGAAAAGTCCTTGTCCAAAAGGTCTGTATAGTTTACATTGTATACCCCATCATCAGTTTGTGTTACCTGTTACAGTTTAACAGTAACACACTTTGTAAAATTCTTTTCAACAAATTTGACTTTAGCTTTCACAATACATTTTATTTGACTTACTCCAGAGGGAAACATTTAAAGTCCAATATTAGAAGAGTCTGGCTTCTTCAAATGAAACCTCTTAGCCTCTGAGTACTAGAGGCATAGATGATCATAATTATAAATTTCGTGTTGCTTAAGAAATAAATGTATCAGCTATAATTAAGTTCTGATTTTTTTGGAGGAATATATTTCATATACATTTGTGTATATGTGTTTGTTTAGTCTTCCAAAGGCAAATGGAAATTAAACGGCTGTTTGATGCCGATTCACACACATGAATAGCCCTGCATGCCTTAACTACACTACCTGAGGGTATGATGTCATGCCACCCTCTGCCCACATTAGTTTTGGCTCTGCACTTTTCACACTGAAAATTTGCTGTCAGACCTGTGTTAACTAAATCAGGACTGTTAGGAACTATGATCACTTTCCAATGTTTTGTTTGACTGATGTACTCAACAAGTAAACTTTACTGTCAGGCAAGCATGCACACACTAAGTCCCAGAAGGGACTAATTATCATATGAACTTTAATGAACATGATAGCTTAGTTACCCCTATTAAAGTAACATTTCCCCTTGACAATGCATGAATGGGTTCATGAATGGGCACTCTTTCTCCACCCTCTACCTTCTTGACTTGCAGGAGATGCTTTAAGCCGAACACATCTCCTGCTTACTAATGGACACAAGCAGGCAGCTCCAGAGTTTCCTCTGTTGGTATACACAGAAAGTGCTCCCATTGCTTTTGATGATTTTTCTGCCTGCATTAATCATATAATGGAGGGGTGGTGGGCTGCAGCTTCTTCTAAAAGAAAGTGGTTTTTGCCCTTTAAGTTAAAGAATGCATATTAAAGTATTTACAAAGTACTATGCATTCTTCACTGGGGAGGCTGTATGGGGCTCCGGATTGTCCCTTTAACAGTGTGTTGTATTGTTTGTGATATACAACTCACCGTGAGCCGGTTATTGACTGTTATAAATGCAGCAACTTTGCAAGTTTCTCCTATAAAAAGCCCAGCACAATGCATAGCTAAAAAGATAACTCCCAACCTTTTTAGTATCAATACTACGCTGATGACACCCAGATCTATCTATCCTCCCCGATCTCTCTCCCTCTGTCTTAGATTGTGTAACTAACTGCCTTGCATTTGTCTCTACCAGGATGTCTGCACATTTCTTGAAACTTAACCTCTCCAAAACTGAACTCCTCATCTTCCCTCCCTCCAATGCTAAGATTCCCCAATCTATCTCCCTCAATGTTAATGGTGCCATCATCTCCCCGTCTACTCATGCACACTGTCTTGGTGTCTTAGCCGGTCTCCCCCCTCTACAATCCACCATGAATGCTGCTGCCAGACTTATCTTCTGTCTCTCCCCTCTGTCAGTCTCCTCACTGGCTGCCTGTGCGCTTCAGGATTAATTTTTAAAATCCTCACTCTTACTTT
This sequence comes from Spea multiplicata, assembly GCA_009364415.1. Lineage (NCBI taxonomy): Eukaryota > Metazoa > Chordata > Amphibia > Anura > Pelobatidae > Spea > Spea multiplicata. The sequence continues at coordinate 11,148,053 of VKOC01000002.1, forward strand.
CAAAGCCCTTCACAGCGGTTCCCCTCCCTACATCTCCTCACTCATCTCTAAATACACTCCTAACCGGTCTCTCCGCTCATCCAATGATCTCCTTCTATCTTCTCCTCGGATTTATAGCTCTCATGCACGCTTACAAGATTTCACCAGGGTTGTCCCTATCCTCTGAAATATCCACCTCTCCCCTGCCTTTATTCCTTCAAAAAATCTCTCAAGACCCACTTCTTTAAGGATGCTTACAACATAGCACATTAACCCCTTTCCTCCCATATTCCTTTAGCTCACCTTTCCTACTCCCTCTCCTGCAATACTTTTACTAGCTTGGCTGGTCTATCCCTAACAACGGAACTTTTACCTATTGTGTAATACACCCTAAATCCCTCTAGACTGTAAACTCGTTTGAGCAGGGGCCTCCTCACCTGTTGTCTCTGTTAGTCAATTTGTTATGTTACATACTACTTGTGATGTCCTGTCTACCCATTGTACAGCGCTACGGAATTTGATGGCGCTATATAAAACAATAAATAATAATAATAATATCTACACTGCATAATAAAATATTTAATCTCATCTAGACCTAAACTTTATAACTTGCCAAATAAAGTAAATTTCCCACATTGACACAAAAAAGGATTAATTATTCTCTGCTATTCATCATTTTCCACTTACAAGGGTAACAATATATCTATACATACACATTCATATACACAAACAATTATTAATGAAAATAAAAAGATGTAAGGCGAGCTAATACAAAATGTGTTCATTGTAATCTCCAGTCTGTTGTTGACCCCGGGAGACTGTAAATTTACACTCTAAAAGCATATGTGCTCGACACTAATTATACAACATTAGATAAAAACAGACTGGCTTACTGACAAAGGGATGGATGTTTGGAACAGAACACCATTTTCTAAATACATTCAATTACTTCAATCATTTCATCAATTCCCCTATGTAAAGAAAAAAAATATCCATCGTTCTGGTACAGCATTATACAAAAACAATCCAGGTAAATGTTAGAATCAATTAACTGATTACAGCATATGATTAATCAAATTACATTATGCATACATTATCACATCAAAAAGTAGAATGTTTCCTTATCTTTCTGCACAGAGACAAAATCATTCCATTCTGCAAATCTGTCACTCCATGGGAAATCATGTTCACTAACAGACTCCATAAACAAGAGTTAGAAATACACTTAAAGAGTACATCATGATTTTTTCCCTTTAGAAGCTTTGTTGTCATTAAAAGAGAACGGAAGATGGGAATAAAACATTAAACCAGTTGATGATTTTTTAAAAAAAGTAGTAAAATGATATGCTTCATTTTGCAAATGCTGATTTAGTACAATTCTCATGATAGTGTTCTTAATTATACAGGTTATGTACAAACATTTCATTTCAAAACAAAGTAGTAAAAGTGACAATGACAAAAAGCAATCAGTAAGCTGCCATTCGGTCCAGTTTTACCAGTTTTCAAAAGAGCCGACCCCCAGATTTCCATACAATGTACTATTCTGAATTACCGGGGTCCTGACACCGAGTGATGATAAAGTAGGAGACCCAAGCCGAAAGCTGATGCAAACATTTCTGGCCAGACCTGTAATTAAACAGCTACACATCTTCATTGATATACACAAGTGCAGGGCTATTTAAATGTATTATTTTGAAATATTGCCTATAAAAACTGGTTCTGGTGAAAGGTAGTACAAGTAGAGCAATCAACATAGGAACAGGTGTAACGTTCCTGCTGACAACTGCACTTATCACCATACCTGGGGACTTACAAGGCTTAGCTACTCAGAGCTCCCCGTTCAAGGGAGAGGCAGGACCAAATGCCTCTCCCTTGCTCAGATATTGTAACCGATCCTGAATCTGGGTAACAAGAAATTGTATCTTTAATTGTATGTGATGCCTTTAAGTGGGCACAACATGTAAAGTCACAAGAACTTTACACTATCAAAAATAATAAAAACACAAAAAGTCCAAACGTATGAAACTCTATAGCAATTAGGTATTTCAATGTTTTGAAATGATGTTGTGAAAACTGACAAATAATGCTATGCAGTATATTTCATTTTCCAGCAACATTTGTTACAAATGGTTTACAGTACATGGATTGTTTTACACACAAAAAAATAAGTGATTGGTATCTAATACAAGATAACAGTGTTCAGGTTACATTAATCAGTTATTGGAGTTAGCAAATGAGACTTCTGTCTCATTTAACTCATCCTCAGTTACCTCTACTGAATACAGAGAGCATACATCTCAGTATGCTTTGTGAACATGCTGTAGAACTCCCGTTGAAATCAATCATTGTTAGCTAGTAAACATTCAGTTGGCTGCTGCTTAAACAACTTCAATGAGAGTGCTACTTTAAATAAGTGTACATAGCAACTTCGTCCTTGTTATAGCCAAGAGAAGAATTAACTGAGACAGAATTCTAATTTTCTAATGCCAAAAGTTAAACTGTGTTCCAATTTGCAGTGCTAAATGGAAGGGCTGAGCCGGGGGTCACTGATGTCTGGGTGGAAGAATTGTTTTGGCTCCCAATACTGTATCACGTCTAACCTCCCCCTCTTTGGGCCCTCCAAATTCACCAACATGTCACTCACTTCCCACAGTGCCGGCTTTGCCCCCAAACAGCCTCTCAGTGGCATCTTTGAGCCCAAACAGCTCGTCTGTCATGTACATGGGTTGGAGTCCTTGTGCCTGGTCACAGCTGTCCACCAGGTGTTGAGCCCCTGGCTTTGAGCGGCCATGTGCAGAACCCTTAACAGGTTTGTTAGGTGACATGTTTCAGTATATGCACAACTCTAATCAGAGGGCAAATACAGGATACAAGCAACTAGTAGCACTAGAAAAAAGCTATGGTCAGGCACTGCAGCAACAAACAGCCAACCAATAGATCAGTCTGATAAAATGTTGCAGCAATAGGATGTAGCTAAAGCTGGTTGATATAGTGCTGCTAATTAAAATCCAAGACATCTAAATCACTTGGAACAGCTGTGTATAAGAAGAGTGTCCGAAAATGCCTGTAGATCCAGGTAGGAAATCTTCAAGCTCAGAACAGAGACTCCTGGTCAAACTCCAGGTAGGGAGAAGTTGTAGTAGCCACCAGGTTCTAGGATCAATTACCAACAAGACCTTACATTGTCAGTGCCATCTTTGCCTTAAAGCAGCTTGTGCCCAAACAGGTTGTCAGTGATGTCTTTACGTCCACCCCAAACAACATTACATTAAATGTGTACCTGCTGTGACTTTAAAGAAGGCAAAGGGCAGAACCGTAGCTAGCTTATTTTGCACTTGAGGCAAGAACAAAAAATTGTGCACCCCACTATATTTTTACAGAGGTTACTTTTGGTACAGCATATTTATCATATAGCATAAATCCCATTTCTTTATATTGATGCAAACACTGATGGTTGTCCAGCCTAACTACCATCATTATACAACAAGCCAGACATGTAAGTACATCATAACTCTGTATCATTACAGGGTCATTAAATAGTAAGCCAGACACTGAGCATGGTACAGCATAACTCCCATCATAATATATTGTGCCTTACGGTGGTATAGTATAACATCCATCAATATATACTGAGCCTAACAGTGGTTAACCACAACACTCATCATTACAGACACAGACACAGATGGTGGCACAGCATAAATTCCTTCAGTATGATGCCTATCATTACATGCTAAGCCAGATTGACAGTGGTACTGCATAACTCCCATCATTGTATCCTGAGCCAAACATTGACAGTGGTACATCATAACTTCCATTACTATATATTATGTCTAACACTAATGGTGATACAGCATGACTTGTATAACTATATTCTGAACCAGACAATGAGAATAGTACAGCATACCTCCCATCACTATATGCTGAGCCAGGCATTGACGGGGGTACAGCATAAATTTCATCACTATATAGTCAGCCAGACAACGCTCTTGTGGTTGTCCTTCCAGGCGGTGTGGTGCGAGTCCTGTGTACCCTGTAGGCACATGTAGACGCAGAATGAATGCAGCGCAAGCCTAGCATTGGGCACTCACACCCATTTATATTTATGTAAATAGATTTAATGCGCCCATGTGTGCAATATGTCATCTGTTAGTGATTTAGCTCTAATAGATGACGTTACATAAACCTCCCAAGCAGTACAATCAGTGCTTAACTACACCACTGCCCCAGTGCAGGCTATCCCACCACTGTTATGTTTGTGCCCTATCCCAGCCCCTGTATCCTAGCCCTGCTCGACCTTTGACCCGGTTTGGCCCTTGCCTTCCTTGACCTTTAGACTGCGTGACCATTCTGTTTTGGTACTATTATTATTATTAACTTTTATTTATGTAGTGACAACAATTTACGCAATTTACACCAACTATATACTGTGCCAGGCACTGACAGTGGTACACTATAACTTCCATCACTACATATTGAGCAAGATACTGTCGGTGGTACAGCATAACTCTCATTTGTTTATACTAAGCCAGGCACTGAAGAAAGTACAGCATTATTCATATAACTATTTAATGAGCCAGACATTGACAGTGGTGTAGCATAACACTCATCATTAAATGCTGACACTGACGGTGGTATGGCATAACTCGCATCACTACATACTGAGCCAGACATTGACGATGTCACTGCCGTTACCACAACCTACCTGGGTCCTGACTGCATCCTCATGGTTCTGTGCCCCCTGCAGTCATGCGTACACATATAATGAATGTGGTGCATGGCAAGCATAGGGCGCACAGACCCATTCATATCTATGGAAATAGTGGGTGCAATACGCCAGCTGTTGCCAATTTAGTGCTAAGAGATGATATATAAACCTTCCAAGCACTACAATCAGTGCTTGGTTATCAGTGCCCCTTTTCTCCTGACTGCTTCTGTGTCCATCTCATTTTCCACAGCTCTGCTTCTTCTCTTGCCTCGTCTTGTTCTTCTGTCTTCTTTCTTTGTCTGCTACCACCTCTGTTGTCTAGGTCTTCCAGAGAGATTTCTGAAAAGGGCAGAGCCTCCAAGCACACTCCTCCCGATTGGAGGGACAAAATAGAGGCTGTCAAGGCGGCTCTGCCCTTTTGCTAAAGTAATCCAATAAGTCAGTATATTGCAGAAGGTTTGGTAGAGAAATAGAAGTGTTCCTGCTCCCTCGTGTTCCTCACAAGGTGCTTTGCCTGAGCACGGGTAAATTATGTGACCGAGGGAGGCAGCCTGCCAACCTAGAAGTATGCCCTGCAGGGGGAGCTGATGTTGAGGGGTCCCTACTGGACAGGGGGCTCGACAATGCGAGGGCCTCCATTACACAAATGGGAGCAATGATAAGTGTTTTATTCAACAACAGCTCACTTGTGCGAGACTGGTTATTATTAACCCGATGACATGTGATGTCTTTATACTGCTAACCAAAGTCATCAGATGAAATGCATTAAGAACAATCATTTTCCTGGGTAATGAGATTCACAATTTGGAAGTTAAGAAGTATCATGGAATTTTACTTAAAAGGACAGTACTATATTATTATTTTTATTATTTATTTTTAAAGTGCCAACAACTTACACAGCACTTCTTAGGATACATATATTCGAAGGATATGACAAAACTAGAACAGACAGACTAGGAAAAACAGATACATAATGGGGTCCTGCTCACAAGCTTACAATCTATATAAAATTGTTGACTTTATTTAAAATTTTGATAGTGTCTTCCTATGAATTGTACATGTGTAGATTATATGATTTGTTTCCAAATTTGTTCAAGATAACAAACATCACCAAAAGAATTAGAATTCAAAAGGAAAACAGAATTAACAATTCATGTTGAAATGCGCAATTCAGAAGTGGTTAAATGATACAGTATTATAACCTACATAAAATATTTTGTACAGTATTGTGGCTTAACTGTATATAAATATTTAAAATGCACTCTAGGCAATAAACAAAATTTCCAATTGATATCAACTCCATGTGGGTTTTATTACCATATTCACTGTATCTAATTGGTAATATATAAAGAATTGCTGCATATATTCTGCCAACAATCAATTTATTTCTCTATTCGTAGACTGGAGTAGAATTAGAGACTGTGAGGCACTGGTGTAAAAATATTTTGCTTCCTCGCTGTGCAAGTGACAGACATGATATATATAATGAGATTTTATCATCTGCAGCCTGTAGTGGGCCCCTCAGACTTCTCCTTCCTGAAAGCCTTGCGTCTTCACCAAGGCACTTATACAAATAAAGAAACATTTTATATATGACCAGGGTGCAATGTGATGATAGTTCTTTTCCTTAAAGTGCTTCTAGTGAGGAAGTAATACACATATATATATATATATTTATATATATATATATATATATACACACACACCATACCTGGGTCCCCCTTTTTTGGATATGGCCAGCCGGTCCAGCTGACCTCGGTGAGCGGTTTACTGACATCACTGGGCTAGCCTTGCATGCACAAAAACTGGTCGCAAAGCCACTCCCGCGACCCAGAGTTAAAAACAAACCGAAATATATACCCATCATGCTATCTCCACCATATTGCTGATTGTTGGTTCAGGCAGCCATTCTGAAAAGGGGTTCAAAAAGTAATTTTTATGGCTGTTACCAAACTCGGCCTCCACAAGGTGAACTTTTAAACGAGATATCGTCAGTTACACTGCCAACACCTCCCATAATGTATAGGTAGTTTTAGTTAATTTACTTATGCTAAGCTTGTGATGGTATCAGTTCCTCTTTTTAATAATACCCATTACAGTTAATTAATATAAATGACTTCCAAATGAGACCTTAAATTAAGTATATTTAAGCCATTAAGTGAAATAAATGGGTTATTTTTAATAGTGTTTTGAACCTATGCACTACTCGGATTTAAATTACTGACATGGAGCAAATTTTAGAGGTGCAGTTCTGGGTCAATGTTCTAATCGCGGGGCAGTCACCATGGATACCAATGGAATTGTCCTGTTGACTTCTCTGCATTTAGTACTTTGTACCAGAATTGTTTGTTATATATACGTCTAGTGGAAAAACACTTCACTTTCAAACAATAAAACGCAGGGCAATCAGCGGAAGTAGCGGTACAACAGTTTCCAATCTGCCTTCCATTTCCGAAATCAATAATGGTATGGTGATAAGCCTTTATAATGTATAGTAGAGCAGCTGTGGGAAGCACACACAAGCTTTGAAACCCATCTGCTCTGTGATGTGAAATCTTGGATGCAGATACTATAACTACACAAAACCCTTAAATGATGGCTTCCATCCAGGCAGGGCCAACGCCATTAATATGAGTAAAAGCCATTAATTCCAGTGAAACAGAGATGTACCATATCTCCATATGAGGTTGGTGGAGACTCTACCCATGTATAAACAATCGTAAGTGTGCGTCCCTTTCAAAACCCACACAGATCAGTCCGTAAAATCATAATTTTTGGAAAAACGTAAGCAGATTAATATTACAGAGAAAAATGACAGGAAGTTAAAAAATCACCTGGCATGTGTTTATTTTTTAAGTAAATGAGCTATAAAGATTCCCTGTGGCTGCAACAGGAAAATATTCACACAGCTTGTAACCTGGATGTTATGAATGGGCTCTCTCTGGCCAAGCAGAAACATGGCAACCATGTGGTGGGTGGTAATGTACCATTTCATGTGACGCTTAAAATGCAGCCATCCCCTGTTCAAAGGGACATTGTTAAGACCAAAATCGCCCAAAACAGCATTTTAACTGAGATTTATTACCGATAAGTGCAAACAGATGGACTTCCACACTCTTGTTGTCAAAAGAAAACATACCCTCTCCAAATCACATTACAATCGCAGAGCTCTTATAATGGACATTTGGAACATACAAACATACACATTAGAATCACAGACACACTGAACTCATCAACCACAGAGTAAATGTAACCAGGTTCTAACAAGTCTATTATAGGAGCAGCTAAAACCCATCTTGGGGTCTGCGATCCAAAGTAACCTTAAACTTTAACTAAAGTCAGACTGGTACTTGGTCTTTAGGCAGAAAAAGACTGTCTCATTAGCATCATTTGATCATTTACATCAATAGCATAAAAAAATGTCTGGTGATCATCACTCCCAGCTTTCATGTGTATGAGACTTTGAAGCAGAATATTAGGAGAGGGTTCTCTGTCTATCTCTCTAATACCAGGGATTAGTCTCCCCCACACTGTATGTTTATACATCTCCCTCCCTGGATCCCCATCATCCAGCACAACCTCATGTCGTACAACAGTTCGCTGGGTCTCCATTATCCAGCAGCAGTGGCTGTGTGCCCTCCCCCAGAGACAAGCAGAAGGGCATTTACAACAACATCTGCCTGGGAGGACCTTCAGCTGTTCTTCATTGTAACCTCCATAAATAATGCAGGGTGGGCAGCTGAACCTTTTCACCCCCCTCTCTGCAAAAAGGAAGACAACCTCAAAGCAGCATCCCCATAAAGAAGTACCCAGCTTCTGCCCTGATCAACAGAACTGAATTCTACACCGGATTACAAGCACGATCCACGAAAGCAGGAGCAGTCAGTGATGGCAACACGTTTTATTTCAAAAAAGATACAATGCTTCTTAAACATAATATTTACAAATAAAATTACACAAGCAGACTATATATATTTACCCCCCCCTTAATGGAAATCTGTACCCAGCAATCGCTTTCATGCACATCAGGCACCAGATCGGTGGGTATTTCCCGATACAAATAACACTTACTCTGTGATGGGAATCATTTCTGGAGGCGGACACGCAGGGGGATTTAAATCCCGTGCTCTGATATCAGGAGGCTCCGCTATTCCATCTCACGAGCACGGAAAATAACAGATCGCCGAGCCGCCAGCACCTTCCCCAAATCCCTTTCTTGTTTTCCACACCCACGGAGTCGGAGGCGGCGCCGGGGCTCGGAGCATCGCATGGCGATTAAAGGGCTAGGACGCCACATGGCTTATACAGAGCGGGGGCAAGGGTCGTGTGCTTCATGATATCGGTGCCTTTGTTTATTAGAATGCAACTTTAACCCATAATCGTCAATGGATTTGGTTATTTAAATTACTTGTTAGCCATATATATGAATACTGTGTGTGTAGGTTATATATATATATATATATATATTATATTATATTATATATATATATATATAATTATATATGGATACACACATAGATAACCACACGGCTGTGTGAGATTTATGGTTTAGTGAAGCTAGCAGTACCAGTCCAGTAATGGTAACCTAAAAAGAATAAACCACATTTGATTTAACAACTTGAAACTTGCTGTATGAATTATTTTTATATTATATATATATATATATATATATATATATATATATACATATTCACTATTTTTAGCATGGTTCCTACATTACTGGACATTTTAGATGAAGAGTTCCTGCAGATTCCATTGTCTACTTGATTGACTGTTATATTAAGATAATGTATGAAATATTATTTATTATAAATTAAGAGGAGCCAGCATGGGCAACTATGGTGGGTGGCAAGTATGTGCACAGTAACCGAGTTGGCTTGTGGGTCACGTAATGTGAGATTGTGAGCAGCAGTGAAGACAGGGCACCATGCAGGGTAAGGGAGGGGGGCTGCTGGTAAGCACCACTAACAATGGGAGGGGGAGAGTGTGTGCATGTATGTGTTGCATGAATGTTATAGAGTGATCTAGACATTATATTGTGAGCCAAGACGCAGACGGTGGTACAGCATAGCTCCCATCGTTTTCGTTTGCATTTTGTTGCTTTTTTGCTCTCACCCTCTCTTACACTCTCTTATAATCTCATTCACGCTTACTCATGCTTTCTCACACACACACTTACATTCTCTCACTCTCTCTTATCCTTTATATCTCAGTGTCTTGCCCAACTGATTCTGCGTCCCTTGTTGGCTGCTTCCCCCTGTGTCTTCTTTCTTTGCCCTCTTTTTCTTTTAAACCAGGCCTCCTGGAGCACTCAGCCTCTTCCAGGTCAGAGAAAGTACTCCAAGGGGTCAGAGTAATGTAAACAGATTCAAGGAGAAAGACGGGTGCAGAAACGCTTCTCTTTCCCCCAATCCATGTTTATTGTATGTGCTGCTGGCATGCATGCAAGGTCCCATCAACCTAAAGGTTGCTATTTTAAAGTGTTCAACACGGAAGCATGAAGGGGTTCTGGGACATCACTAGCATAAATGAAATTCTTTTTGTGCAGAATTGATATGTCACTTCTAAACGGTCTCAAATGGCTTATTCCTAGCAGACAGTGGCCGCAATGTATGAGCTTAGTGGCCAATGTTTAACTTGACAATCTTGATAAGGTATTTTATTACTTTCTGAAATACTGGATATCACGGGATAACATTTTATAATTTGAAATTAGTGCTTCTTTACATCTGTGTTTATTTGTCTTTCTTTGGGTACCTTGAGCATTTCTCAACTGGATGGGCTTGACAAACATGTTATTTTCCAGTCGCTATCATTATCAGTCAGTCTGATATAACTAGTGTTTGCACTGTACATGAACTATTGCGCTGTTCAGGATTTTTCTTTTGATTTTCTCCACTAGACAAGGAATCATAGTGATGGAAAACCATCTCATGAAGCTCCTGCTTATGTTTCTTCCTGAAGCAGTTTGGAAGTCTGTAGTGAGAGGTGCTAGAGGGGACTGGTGATTCTTATGCACTACAAGCTTCAGCACTCTACAGGACCGCTCTGTCACATCCATTGCTAAGTCCAATAGGTGGGGTGTCCACAAGCCATTGGTCAAATAGTGTGTATATGTATAATATAGCGCTATATTCTAAGTGACCCCAATATATACCCCAGTTAATGTTGTAAATTACTATTGTAGATGAAAAAGGCTGGTTTTAAAGAAATATCTTATAGGTGTACAGAGGGCCTTGATCAACAGCCATCATTCCAGCAAACCATATATATATATATATATACATACATACATACACTCTTAGAATACTTCTATGTGCTTTACATGCTTCACTGATTTCTCTTTCAATACAATCAGAGAGATTACTTACCCAGCAGTGGCCTTCTGACAGCTGTCAGTAAGCACTTTAAGCACTCCAGATGGATTTCACCCTTGTGGCTGGTTTAGTGGAGATCCCTGAAGTGCACATTATATGAAGAAACTATATGCAGTAATGGTACCGTCCTACCTGTAAAAAATACCTTTTAAACTAATTATCTTTTAGTTTTTAAGTGGTCTTGTTATTCATGAAAATCCCCTATACTGATCTTGAATATGTTAGTTCATAACAATTTTATTGCTTTAAAGCTCTCTTTAAATGAAAGAAAACCTTTTTTACGAAGAGTATGTATTTAGGACACGTGACTCCACATTCCCTACTAAATAATATGGTGTAGTTGATAATACTGTTTTTGTTATCTCCAAAGAAGAAAAAATAAACTATGGGTCAGTATAAGAATAGCAATACTGTTCTGTACAAAATCGTTCTCAAATGAGAGGCAGGGCTTGATTAACCAAGGGGCATGTGGAGCAATTGCCCTTCGGCCCCAGAATGGTCCCTGAGCCCCCATCTTGTAGTAGGCTAATTTGATTTGTAGTAGCCCAACCGAGCTGCTCCATTGCCACTGCTCCACAGGACGGCTCTACAGCAGGTAGATGTAACGATATAATTATAATAGTTGATATCATCCGACTAATCAAGTGCAGAGCCAGCTCCTCTATTCCAGTGTCCATCTATACCCAGGCAGGAAGAGTGGAAGGGCTTAAGGTCCATACCTGAGTATGGCCTGGAGAACTCCGGGAGAAACGCTGCTTCCCAATGCCCACTCCTTTTCCCGTTTAAATGAGTGTTTCCCGCAAGCTCTGATTGGCTGTTCAGCTTCCTTCCTCTTCCCTTTCTTCACTGTGCTCCCCCCCATGTTACATGGGCTTGTTTACTCAATCACAGTGTCTTGAAGTGCAATAGCAACTATAGGTCAGTTAAGAGGAGTTGAAGTGACTCATGCAAGCAGTCCTCTCCTACTGTTTCACTTCTCCCTCAACCGACTAGATTGTAAGTTCGCAAGAGCAGGGCCATCTTCTCCATTTGTACCAGTTTGTTATTATGCGTGACTTTATCCTACTGACTCTGAACGTAAAGCGATAAGGAATCTGCTGACACTTTATAAATGTAAAGTAATAATTTTTCCACCCTTGTGTTGAGTGGTATATGTAACATTATGTAGTGCACTACATTATACTTTTTGACACCTGCCCTGAAATGAATGGGCCGGTCTTGACCAGGAAATGGATGTGGAAAAATAGTTGGGTGCAAGAAACAAACTCCTTGATCCGGCCTAAATGAGAGATAATATGAAAAGAAGCAAAATGTGGTAGACATGAAATGTAATGCAGTTGTCCTGGATGTACTATTATCATACCTGGGAACTCTCCCCTGTAGACATTAATAAGTGAGCTGTGAATTGCATTAGAATAATTACAATTTCAAAGAAAAAAATAATTGACATAACTAAGCCCAGTTCATAATACTAAACTAAAAAGGGAATTATATAAATGAATACAGCTAATGTTTATTTTAAATGTAGTTATGTTATTCTAGCCCTTATCAATTAAAGGTACTGTTTCACAAAGACAATTAGACAGCATTAACTGTGTTATCTAGTATGTTAAGCAGATCTGTCATTTTATTTTTTCCCCTGAAGGCTTAATCACATAAAAAAATATTTTCCGTTTCTATAGCAACACCCTATCAAATCCTGCTTATGTATCACATGAAAAAGTGTTTCCAGCAAAAATGATCAATGAGACCAAATTTAACATGATTAAAAATTGATTTCTGTGAAAGGTTTGGGAATTCAACAGTACTAGCAATGTTGTTTATAAAGATTCATTTAGTTATCATACTGCTAAACTCGCAGAACATGTTGAATATGTGGAACGCCGCCTTTAATCTTTTTGATAAACCTACATATTTTCACAAATACAACAAGTTCAATTCGATAAAAACTTTCATTTTCATCAGGAAATCCTGTACCTACTCTGCTACAAAGATGTTCCCAATCAGGCCAAGAAAAATCAGACGTGATGGCAGACACAATTAATTCCGGTACAAAAAGTACGGCGGCTGCCATGCATGACTTGAAGCACGGAACGGAGGGTGAATACGCTCCTTCATCTGCACAACGAATCCAGCTATTACTCCCAGCAATGACAGGGAACACATAAAACAAAATATACAAACCACAACTACTAGTCTACAAAACAATGTTGAGAATTAGAAAAAAGGACTGATACAGAACATAACATTACAGTAGAGATAGAACAGGAAGATTGGCGTGAGGCTTTCATTTATGTTACAAAGTCCCCCGGGTGCATCTCACGTTTAGAAAGGAAGGTTTTACATTCCTGGTACTTGGTTCCAGCCAGACTCCATAGGATGGGTGTGCTGACACAGCGGCTGGAGACTGTGTGGACAGAGGCGTACGATGGCTCACATACGGTGGCAAAGAACAAAGTTACAAGACTTTGGGTTGTAGAGATGAGAGTTGGGGGCACACATCCTGAAAAAGTCTCCAGTGATCACTAGGTATTCTATATTTTCCCTAAATAACTTGAATAGGATAAAAAAAAGAATTGTTTGCTTATAAACCGACCATCCATAACATTATGACCAACTGCCTTAATATTGTGTAGGTCCCCCTTTTGCTGCAAAAACAGCCCAGACCCGTCAAAGCATGGACTCCATTAGACCTCTGAAGGGGTGCTGTGGTATCTGGCACCAGAATGTTAGCGGCAGATCATTAAGTCCTGTAAGTTGGCGAGGTGTGGCCTCCATGTGTTCTCCAGGTAAGTGACACACATGCATCCAGCCATCCATGTGATGTAAAAGAAAACATGATTCATCAGACCAGGCCACCTTCTTCCATTGCTCCGTGGTCCAGTTCTTATGCTCAGGTGCCCATTGCAGTTGCTTTAGGCAGTGGAGAGGGGTTAGCATACCCCATATGCCACTGTATGTTCCGATGGCTTTCTAGCAGAACCAGCTTTTTCAGCAATTTGAGCTACAGTAACTCATCTGTTTTGCCACACAGGCCAGCCTTCGTCCCCATGGGCATTAATGAGCATTGGCCGCCCATGACCCTGTTGCATGTTCACCGCACAACACCCCACAAGAGCTGCAGTTTTGGAGATGCTCTGACTCAGTCATCTAGCCATCACAATTTGGCACCTGTCAAAGTCACTCAGATCTTTACGCTCACCCATCTTTCCTGCTTCTAACGAAATGTTCACTTGCTGCCTAATATATCCCCCCATAGAACAAGATTATCAGTGTTATTCACTTCACTCGTCAGCTGTTGTTATGCCTGATCGGTTCTTTTTTATCCTTTTATACAGAAATTATGCAGTCAAATTTTGAAGCCAGGTTATTTGTATTAGGGAGATTCACCGGAAAAGACTTGACACATGTATACTGTCGATTGACAACAATTGACTTCTTGGCATGCACACATGATTTTGGTGATGTTTGTCTATTAAGGATTTTTACTGTGCATGTCTAAGAATATGATTGATGCATTTCTCACTGTCACCCAAATACCTGTATTGTCATAGATGCAAAATTACCTTCAAAGGAAAATATTTAAAAATAAAGTTATAAAGACACTTACACACAGCACCTTAAACATATGGAGCACCTGCAGCTCATCCCTTTTTCTTCTCACTCTAACTTCTCACCCCTTACCAACATGATTAATCTTGTTTTCTCATGGGGAAGAACACATATCAGGGAATGTATACAAAAAGGGAAATGTATGTGAGATACCATGCCTTACAAGTACTGATCAGAAGAGGTTTCTAAAATCTAAATAAGCCAAGTGCAGAGCGACAGTTGGAATAGTTTGAATAGTCAAGAATTTTAAACATGGGACTCAATTCATGGTACAAGTATTTGGAGGAATTAGGAATATAGTCAACCGCATTCATTAGTTGGCAGCTTGGTTCTTATACAACTTGCATAAAGGGCAACTCCTACTTTTTTGTGGTTGTATAGTTGCATAGTCAGTAGGTGTATTACCTACATAATTCTTTAAAAAAAAAAAAAAAAAAAAACCTGTGGACAGTGTGGTGGGAGTTTCTCTTTAACCCCTTCATAATCAATCATTTGTTGCACCTGCTAGCCCTAACGGCATTTTTGCTCAGTGGTTGTTCAACCACAATTTCCCGGTTTCATTTTAAAAGCACTCACAAACATGTTTTTGTTATCTTTCTTTCTTATACTGTGTGTATGTGTGTGTGTATGTATATTTATATATATATATATATATATATATATATATATATATATATACAAACCTGTTAATCATATATAAATAGGGGAAAATAAACCGTCACGTTTGTAAATGTCAGCTTTGCCATGTAAGCGGTCATTGCCTAAAATCTCAACCAGTCATCAGACCTCTGTACCGAGACCTAACAGAAACCTTTGGCTATAGAGGCTTGAATGTATGTTTTCAAAGAATCGCTCTGTGTTGTTGCAACAGCATTTTGCCCAAACAGGCTGTCGCTATTGTGAAATTCTACATGTTACAGTTCTGAACAGTAAATAAACCTATGCAATTGTATCTACACATTAGCAGAGGCAATACATACCTAAGAAAAACCCACCCATTATGGGCATAGTCAGTTGTATTACTAGACAATATGTATTGTATATATACTTACGTGTTTAAAATAAAATTTAAAAAACCCACCTAATACGGGTGACCTTCCCAAAGCTGACCATCACATCAGGAGCTCCCATATAGGAGGTATGAAGGGGAAGAGGTCCTGATAAACAAGCAAGTTAGCCATGCAATGGAGACGGTGATATGCCTAGTTAGACTTTGATGAGCTCGGAAGTGTGTGTGTGTGTGTGGGGAGTAGGCAGGAGTGAGTGGAACCTGAGCAGGGGGAGGTGTGACAATATGCTGCCCCCTACCCACAGCTTGAAGATGCCAACATGGAAGTCTGGGAAGCAGCATTTCACTCAGAGGCTTCCATGGGCCTGATTATTCCTCCAATATTAACTAATGAATTATGATAAAACGGTCATTGTAATAATTCCCCTTTCCTTTATTGAAAAGGGAATTTTGTTCATTTGGCTAGTGCCAGGATCAGACTAAAATTAAATATAAACTAGATTGGGGCATATAAATGCTATAAGGCAAATAAATTACGTGGTGTTCCTCTTTGAAACAGCAAAAATACCCATTTTTTTTTTTTTTTACATCAGTGCTTGCCTCAATGCCTTTATTTCAGTGCCACTACCTGCATCTCACTGATAAACACTCTAAGTTTAGTCACCTACTGCCACCTCCAGGCAAGCAGCACCGCCAAATGTATGCAGCTGTACATGCGCATTTATTTACATCTTTCTCACCTAGCTCAAATAGACCTTTGTGTCTAATAATTGATTTTCGACTAGTCTGTTTCTTGGTAACTCGGTTTACGTTTTTCATTTATTAATACACGATGCCCAACATTGCACTTTAAACAAAAACAAAATACACACCCACACAACTAAATTTACTTCCTCCTCTATTCTAAAAAAATACATACAGATTAAAAAGAGGTCACAATCCATGTAAACATCCTGTACTGGTGTCAGGCATCAACTAAACTACACGTATCTTTGTGTTTGAGCTTTCTAATCTGTTCTTCTTCCAGTTTTTTCCCATAACAAATGTATTAAAAGAAATCACTTCGTAATTATCTTCCAGCAGTGTTTATTCTGTTTTCTGGTCTTACCTAGGGCTGTCTGTGCTGAACCAGACCACAACATCAAATACGGTACATTGAACTTTCCCAGCACATAGCAAACAATGAAGTTAAAGGTGGAGTTCTGCCTACTCTGTTGAATTGAATAACTAAATACAGAATTAGAAGTCATTTCTAGCTCAAACCCTTCACAAAAGTAATTCTTTAATTTTGTCAAATTTTGCTTAATTTCGTGTGACACAAAAATATAAAGTGAGAATTATTCTTAAATGTTTTTATGTGACCTTCAGATCTCTTAAAAGTTAGGGCTTATTACAAATTCTTATGTGACTAGAGGGTCGAGTAACCATATGTCTGTTGCTGGTCCCTCTTAACAGCTCTATAAAAACGTAACACGATGGAGCCCCCTCTGCAAGTTGTGTTGAAGAGCCTCTCCCTTTCCTTGTATCTATCCCATTGTGGATCTGAATGCCCCCGTCTCTGTGGTATGCCAAGGGTGAAATTTAATTTTACGTGCAGTTATTTTATGGAGCTAATAAAACCTAGGTGCCAGATCTTCACATAATAGGGTAGTGATATGATATCAAAGCTTGCATACACCTGGCAATAAAAAAGTACAAAATTCAGTGGCTGTCATTAGTACCAACAGCGATCCATTACCCCCTAAAAAACTGTGTGCCACTTTGATTGTAACTGTAATCACAATTATGAAATATGTTGCACTGTTCATAAGCAGATTGTAACTAATGCTGTAATCCTCGTTACTGCTTATCAGCAGAGTTTTTTTTAGACTGATTTCTTAAGGTAGTCTGTGAACTCAACCACTAAAATGTTCAATACTACTAGTATTCAAAATTAAAATACAAGTGCTGTTAGGCTATGGTGCTCTTTTAGACATACTATTTATAGTCTTCTACTATAATGATCACTCAGTTCATTAATCTTTAGTCCTGAACTGTTTATACTATAAGTACAAGCTGTTTAGTTGCAAAGGCATAATCCTACACAGTTTAAACACACATAATCTACTTGCAGGTCTCTACACTATAGTAATAGATAAGAACTGTTAAGGCGAAAATGAACGCTGTTTGAAAAAAAAAATAATTTCATTCAGGTTAAAAGGGTAGAACTTGGACAGATAAGGTTCCTGGGGTGGTGACTGCAGAATAGGGTTCCTCATTTTCGAGAAGCTTTGTCTTCAAATCTATGTTTGTCACATAACTTTATACTGATCTTGTGGATCCATAAGAGGGAAATATATTAATATTTAATCAGGTCACAGTGCTTTTTATACAAAAATGCATAGAAAAGGAGACATAAAAAATACCAGTACATACAGCTTTTAACCCCTAACTGACCAACGACAGGCAGGCACATCATGAGAAAACGGTCAATTAACGAACGATGACAAGCCTGGCACATTATGGCATAAAATAGCAAGCATCCAAAATGTCGAGGCTTTCAGCAACAGTGAAATCTGCTCCAGGGACCCAGTGTGATCCCTTCCAAGGGCTTCAAAGCCTGCCATATACAATATGTTGGTGTATGCCTAATTTAAAAGAGCTTCGGAGGCTATCGGCGATACTTCATACCTGAAGTACAATGTGTGGGGAAGAAAACACACAAAAAATGACTACTACAAAGTTTGGTGGTAGAATTAGTGTATGGAAAGAGTTAAATACCACTATTTGTCTAGTTTTCAAAATATATGGTCTTATCAGGGGAAATTGAGTTAGCCAGCTTTAAAGATGTCCCAAAAAGGACATTGGGGCAGAAGGACCAGATGTCAAAGTTCCATGATGAAAAATGCACACTTTTTTTTTTATAGGGAATTAGATGTTATGATCAAAACAGCTAAGCACAAACACGGCTAAAATGTTAAAACAGTCTCGGTCACGAAAGGTAAAAAAAAAAAAAAAAAAAAAAAGGGGTTAAAATATACTGCAAAATATACACAGTTATTGTTTCATCTGCATCACCTTATCTACAATACAGATCTAGCCGTTGGAGGCGGCTAATTGTATAGAACCATAATTAATATGGAAAGTTCATTAGAATTGGAACCGATTGAAACTGGCATGATTAAAACTGAAGCAGTAGGAGGTGCAGGTTGTCACTGTCCATGAGCAGGCGTGTAGCCTCCTGTAGAGAACATATGAAAATAACAGTTCACAAGAACACCAGGATTGATAAAAAAAAACCCTCCTGAAATAACCGTGAGAAAACCTTTTTGCTTCAATTAACTAATCAGCGGCAGAAATGTGCTTCCATTGAATGCAATGGGAGCACTTTCTACACATGTGTACAACGGTCTGAAGCAATCCCTGGGCAGGGTTCCCTGAGCCAGTGCTGAAGCCACTGGCAGTACGTCATGTGCAGGGAGATGTGTTCAGCTGAATGCTTCACCTGCAGACCATTTAGATCGGAGGTGGAGAAAGCGGCAAATGCATATGGGGTGATTCTGCAGAATTGGCCCATGCATGTGCCAAAGGGACATCATGAAGATTTAAAGGAAGGGGTCACATGTACATATGATGGCTGAAGTATCCCTTGAACAATGTAATCATATACTTCCTGATTAGACATATATATATATATATATCATATATACCTAGTTATTGGGGAGGTGGCCATAATTTACTGAAAATACAAACAAAAACACGCAAACACACGGACATTCATGTCTAAACTTTAATATCATACTTGCATAGGTCAGAAACAATATATAATCAAGGCTTTATATAATCAGATATGCTAAAATCTCCAATATGTTTTGTTTTAATTCAAACAATACATTTCTACATTTCCAAATTTATATGTAATTATTATAACTAGGATTGAATTTTGACAAAATCATAGAACCTTTACAGAGAGATAAGAGCGAGCCCCGTGCAATTCCTCTTTAATTGGAGGTGCACAATGTAATATCTTTATGGATGTAATCATTAACCTATTAATTCCAGTAAAACAAGTAGCAGATTAGTAATTGTAAAACAGGCACAGAAATGGTTAAAATAGCATTATGATTGCATCCAGTGCCATAATTACTTTCTGCAGGGGAGTAAAAATACACATTAAAGTAATTATGTGACGGATGTATTTTCATGCAAAGACAATTGATCTTGAAAGAAGAAGGGCTGCTATAGACTTGGATCGCAATCCTCAGCACATTGATTCTGGCAATGCTTCTCAGTGTTAGTAATACAATGCCTCATCTTTCAACAGCACCAAAGGCGACTAGTATTTTAAAGGGGAAACATACATTTAGTAAAAGAACATCACAAGATATTTACTAAACAGTGAACTGTAGCTCAGTTGGATCATTCCCTCACCAATTTAACTTCGTTACAAAAGGCAAGCCCCAGTGAATTTCTATTGCAAGGTGAGCAGAGTAAAGTATCCTGTTTCTTGCTGAACGCATCCTACAGGCTCTCGGGATTTAAAAAGATGCACACTTTAAAGATTCTGGGAGCAGGGGCTCTACAAGCTCCCCAGTTCTACAGCGATGGAGCCTGTGATCTATGAAAAGCTATCAACAAAATATCCCCTTCTACATGAGAAAATGGCTGTATAAATGTAATGCTCGTGTCAATCTTTTGCAAATTTTATGTATCATAACCTTTCAAACATTATCTTTAGATAATGAGCTTCATATCATACCCAGAAAAATCCTCTGTATTAAATATGATGCATTGCCTGAGTCATAATGAAAAGCCAGTGGCATCTCCTCTTATACCCACATTCTCTATACCCACATATTTTATGATTGGGGATGATTCTTTAACTTGTTTAACCCATAGAAATGAATCACATTTTTTATGGATTATTAATCAACATTTGAAAATACAAAGTCATAACCTTAACTAAATAGCATTGTAAGTGATTATTGTCATTGGAAACCCATTTCACCAAACAAACTAATGTACCAGTACTGCAGGAATACACTTATTGGTCAGCGCTTTTAGGATTTGCGAAAAACCAAAACAAAAACAAACATTTCCATGTGAAGATATTAAAAAATAGAATAAAAATGAATGGGTTTAATTTCATACAACAGGAAAAGTACAGAAGATCCTGCTGTTACATATTATACAGACTTAAATCGAGTTGGATTTCTGCAGACTCCTTCAGCTGCCCATCTCAAGATGCCAATACCTACTGCAAAGCAATAGATATTTAGAGCAAAAATGATTACTTATAAAACTGAAGTCTGTGCTTCAAGCTGTTCAAGTTTATAGAGTTATTTGCTTATAGGTATTTTTGAATACCATTTTATTCAGCACTGATAGGCAATACACAATAAAACACAAATATGTTTCTTTGCTGGAATTGAATTTTCTACTTTTGCTTTTGTTACATGGATTACAGTTTTACTGGACTACAAAATGGGAAGATATTCACATGGATATGTTTGGGAAATGGTAGTATAAGCAGGTTTTGTATGTATATATTCTTAATCGCAATGCCTGCCCTAAACCTTTCCAGCTTAGAATTGACATTACCACAACAGGAAAAAATCAAACAGAAAGGACCCTAAATCATTTTCTCTGATCAACACCACAAAAAAAGTACAAGATCCATACAACAATAGAAATGTTGGTGAATACTTGCTAGGTTTTACTGTTGGCCTGAAAGTCACCACTTTGAGAAAATAGATCTTGGCCTTTTTAAAAATGCATGTTATCTTTTTTCCTGTCACGTGTGTCTACCACTTTCCTGAATAGTAAAGATAATTGAGTCTAGGTCAAGGAGCTGAGTGTAACATATGAATCATTAAAAGCTCTCGGCACAGGCAGATTCCGTCATTTGGCCCTGACAGCGTAAGATGTCCCCAGCTGGTTTCCGAGGACATATTTTACATGTTATTGCCACATGGCTCCATTGTCTCCATTCTCGTGGAACTTATGCATGTGATCAGAGTACCTGAAAGAAAATAAGTTAATAGTGTTCTTAGATTTTTCAAATGACAAACAATACCAAACTAAGTGGGGACTGCAAACAGAAGAGCAGTTCTTCAAGGAAAGGGACACTGTGTGAAAATGAAAAATCAGTTGTGTGGAGATTATGGTCATCCTTCTCATTACTAAATACAACTTCCCTTTAACCTAATTTAACATTTATGTAATCATTTGCAAGTGAAGCGTGAATTCTGTTTTCAGTGAAGCAGAACTCTCTGGTCCTCTTAGCAGGTTGTAATGTATAACTTAGGCAATACGTATAAAAAAAATATAAAAGCAGAAACACTGAGGGATCAAGGTGGCCATGTAGTGTGAGAATACTTACTTCTTTGAGCAGTATGCAGCACAATCTCTTTCCACACTCTCACTCCAGGCCGTCTTGTACAGCACCTAATGAAAGAACAAAATAATGTTATTCATTTCATCATGATGTATTATACACTACCAAATATCATTCCTGTTTTTAGCATTTTAAATTGCAAATGAAAGTAAGTGTGCCGCAAAGTAAAAATATTTTACTTTTAATTACTTTATTAGGAACTTTTATTTAAAGACCCTGATTATAAGACAACCCAAATATAATTGAGCAAATACAGTATATAAATGTAAATGTTCCATTTTAATTTCTTATGTTATGAAATATTATCCACATTTTACTTACCAGAAAGACCAGGCAATGCAAGAATAATGTATAGAAAAATGCAATTGTACGGGCCATTTTGTTGGACAGAATTAGTCTTCCCTAGAAAAGAGATATTTAAACACCTTCAATTTAGTTTTACTCATAAACAAAATAAAGCCTCCACTTACTAATACTGTTCCATTTTGACATTTTTAATTTTATTATTTTTATTAATTTTTATTTATAACTTTGGAACAATATTTATATGCATCATAAAGAATTTTGTAAAGGTTCAAAACAAACATATGAAGGAAGCCAAACAAAAAAACTTCACAGATATTAATGTTCTGAAGACAAAGGTTACCAGGTACTTAAAATAAATGTTATAACCATTGAAAGAGAAAGGAAACCCAAAAATAGCTGCCCCTTCAAATGCAGAAAGCTTTGCACACTGCAACATTGCTAAGGACTGCTCGGATATACAGTAATTTATACTGAAATCTTAATTTCAGCAGGGATTTAGTATGACTGAAAAGAGCTAAGATGAAAGGTTCCCGTTTGTTTTAATGACCATTTTTTAATGTTTCTTTAAGCCTAGCTATTTCTTCCAACAATCTCAAAATGCGGTTCAAAAGAAATGAAAAAAGTTCCTTATAGTTTACAGTTGAATCAACAATTTCAGCTTAGAAGAATTATTAAATTAAGAATGGCTAAGAGTGGCAGCGACAGTGTAATGTTGAGAATATGACAAGGGAAGAGAGGGAGTAATTACCGGTATATCTGAGGAATTAAAGCCTAGCATTGGGGAAAGCGAGCAGGGTGCTGGGTTGTATAGCGAGAGGCATTAGTATCAGTAAAAGGGAGGTGGTTCTGCCACTTTACTGACCTCTGGCCAGATCTCAACTAGAGTACTGAGTACAGTTTACTATATCGTTGAGAGTTAAGAGGAGGGCTACTAAAATGGTAAAGGGTATGCAAGATACATGTTATCAGGAAAGACTAAGGGTCTTAATGTGTATAGTTTGGAGGAGAAAAGTTAGAGCAGGTTTTATTTTAAAGGGATTTAAAGTGCAGGTGGGAGAAATGTTGTAAAAATAGGCCATAATCTAAAACTAGAGGATCCGAGGCTTGTAAATAATTAGGGCCTTTTTTTTTTTTTTACGGAGATGTTGACAGATAAATTGAACAGGCTCCCATCAGAAAAGCTAGAGGCTAATCCAAAAAGGGAATTTCAACATGCATAAAGAAAGGCATAAAGTTATCCTGAATCTAAGACAAGACCTATGATTGATTCAATTCAGGTGCTTCTGAAAATATTAGACCATATTTGTCAAAGTATCTTTGAGTCTAGATCTTGAGATACCATGATCCACTAAATCAGTTTCAGATTAATCTGGAATAGTTTGCATCTGTCAGGATGTATTAACACTTTATTTATTAGAAGAATTTAAGAAATGTTTGTGTAGAACTTACCATTCCCAGGGTTGCCTTATCCCAGGGACTTAAACTTAGATATTTCCTCTGGCGTTCCTGAAAAAGAAAACACAAATCTGTGTCAAAGTGTCCTACTATTCAGAGAGAGAATAAAAACAAAATTGCAAAACATCTATATCGCTTTACTTATTTTTCTTCATAATGGTACATAACAGACATTTTAATCTAGTAGGTATGTAGAAACTGAATGGGCATAGAAGAAAGATGTGTATTTGGGATTCTTGTCTGGTTCCTGTGAAGTGTTATACGCATATCTGCATAGTACATACCTCTGTTTCTTCTGTCGCAGGCAAGGGGAGAGGCATTTGGCCATGGCCCACTTTCCTCCCACTCCACTAAAGGCATTCTGGAGCTAATCTCACCCATGTATCGAGTGCTATCCAGTATACATTCGCCAAAATATAGTGCACAGCAAAGATCCAGGCATGGCGCAAATTATTATTTAATGCACTAAATTTGCACGTTTATCAAGCAGTCATTCTAAAAAAGAGCCCTCTATGCTTATTAAGGTAAATCCTTAAATTATATTGCTTATAGGAAGCTGTTGGACCAACAAATTACTTGCACATTCATGCTTATCACTATTTTATCGCAAACTATGGAGAAGCAGGAAATTGTTATAAAAACCTGTACAATGACTCTCAACTTTTAAATATATGAAAAAATATAACAAGAAAAATACAAACAGTGATATATTTTGGCTTCGGCTGACTATGCCTAGGGCATCAGGTTCAGGGGATACAAAACCCACTGGTGCCACACAATGGGAGATCACCCTACTTCCTACCACCCTGATCTGCCAGATTACAGTTTGCCAGACTTCTGAGAAATGGCATATGGCATCATATCCGAGTAGGAAGGACAGTCGCTGTAGTCGTAGAAGACTTTACCAAAAGGTAATATTAACGTTAGAGGGTCAATGCATCGGCACACAAAGAGTCAAAAGACTCCGTAATTCTGATAGAAATTTGTGGGAAACCACAAGCAGATCTTAGTAACAAAAGCCTTGTGAGTGCCAGTATAACATTAAGCAAATTCATTGGCTGATTGGGGAAACTAGTAAATAACTATTTAAGTGCAACAATCAATACAGGTTAAAGCAAAGGCTTTTACCGTGCATATGGAAAGACAAATATCTTCCATGCATAAATCTTAAAAGATGCATTCCAGCCAATATTTTTCGGAAGCGTCCTGCGGTTTCAGGCTGGTAATATTGGTACGGCTAAGTAAATCTGCAAGTTTAACTCCACTAAAAAAACAGACCAATAAACCACTGCACATTTTATGAGTTAGCCTGCAAACCACCATCAAAATTCAACATTAACCAATCAATTTAATTATCTTCTGGACCGGTCTGCATTGGTCAAAAACACGTCCTCAAATGAACTTCAGAATTAAGGAATGGCTGCTGATAACACAGCCATTACTGCACCAATGCAACAGCACCCAGGTAGGGGTAATGAGGAGGAGGATGATGATGAAGGTGGTGGCATTTTTACTGTGGAGCTAGGAGAAACATGAGGTATGTTTACTATATCATATGAGCTATGATACATGGGCTGGTGTGAAATTATTTTTTTAAAAATAGTATTTTTTATGCCAATGTGTAGTAGAATCAATATGTAATTGTAAACAATCCAAACTGAGTTAACACAAATATCTAAATATCCATATCTGTCATTCATGCTTGGGATCTGGCTGTAACAGCGAGTTCAATTATTCCTTTATACGAAGACCTTACCTTCTTGCTAAATGACGAGAAGGGATCAAGTCGCTCCTCATACTGGGACGAGTAACGGAGTTCTGTGTCATCGCTTTTGCCACCCTGACAGAACAATGGTTATTGGTTACTTTTTATCAGCAATATGTATTTGTCGGTGAAGTTCAATTGAGAAACTAGAGTTTTCACATCTATGCCTAAAATTAACATGTGACAAGCTTCAGGGTGGGTCACCTGTAACCTGGACAGAAAGTCCCAGGGGGTTAAAGGTCATGGACATTGCTAGGTGAGTTAGCGGTAGAGAAGAAGTTACTAATTGGAAACCCATTCTTAAGAAGCACAATGGAATAGGAGTAAGGCTTTTTCCATTTAAACTTCTGTTTCTTTAAAGACATACTTCTAAGATCTTGCAGGAGATACTTTCAGAATGCACAGATTAATTGGTGAAACAACAACTCTCCAACAAGCAATTATGAACATTTCAGTTTGTTAAATAAATATACGTTGTAGGACTAACATCTCACATGGTCTTTGCAACATAAGTCTCATGAGGGCACATCAAAGACAATTGTTTAATTAAAGGTTAGCCTGCAGAGGGTGGGCATAGCTAGAAACAATGCATCAGATTTATGTATAGTCAGGACCTCCATGGAGAGAGGCCATGAGACGCATGAAAGTCTTTTCTTGGGCTGGCCAAAGATTTCTCATGGCGGCCCCGAATATAGTTTACTGGGTGTCTTCCTGTCGATCAGTTTAATAAAACACTGGGAGCAGCCATCTTTTCTCTCCAAAGTGCCCAGGCATATTGTCTCTTCTCTAGAGAACTCTGGGCTGAGTACTCCTAATCCCTATACGATGGTTTCATCATGAGGAGAAGCAGTACTCCAGATCCATGACCTATCCATAATTTCCTATATGATCAGAAGTTCAAAAAATGTATAGCTATAGATTTTGTAGTAACTATATAAAGCATGTTGGACTTCCAATCTTCTGTTTTTAAGATTTCCTACGGTGACCTTGAGATTTAAACAGAGGTGAATGGTATCACCTGGTGGCAAGATGCATTATTGCTAACTTTCATTTGCTGTAAAGACGTGTCTTATTGAATGATTACGCTTCCTATGCCTTTATTAGCCAACATTGTGGAAATAGTGCGCACATCATTTTTCTAAATATTTTTTATGGTAAGAGACTGGTTCAGAGTAATTTGCATGCTCGCAGTTATTTACTTAAGCCATTTTAGTGCAGCCTGCTAAAGAAGCAAATGAAGGACTGTGTAATAAAGTACAATAAATACGTGCTAATAATTCAGGTTCCACTTATTCCATGGTATATATGCAAGCTTAAAAAAAAAAAAAAACTACTGTGCGCAATGAAAATTAAAACTCATATGAAAAAGTGGGCAGCACCAGAGAATGCACTGCTTGTGGCAATAGGACTCACTGTGACATCATGAAGTCCAGTCATGCTAAGCTAAAGTCCTAGGTTTATTATTGCTGGGAATGTGATCGATTCCAGATTCCTGTATGTAAGGACTTATTGCAGTGACTGACCAGCTTCTCCCCATGAGAACATAAATCTCCTCTGTTAAGATACCATTTATTTAATATGACACACTAGTTGCTTGAAGGAACCTAGAGATCTACAGACTCCAAAGTCACAGGTACACCAGATTTTCAGGGAACATTATTTATAACTGCTTTCAGGTATATCCTTTCCTGGTGATATCTTCTACAATGAACCAAGGACAGAGCATGCCCTTCAGAGCAAGCATTAGCCTTTCGTTAGAGTTTTCACAACACTCTGAGCTTTAACCTTGGCCCAGCTCATAAACATCATAAAACTGATGTCCAGGGGCATAACTAGAAGCCTCAGGGCCCCGGTGCGAGAATCTGTTTAGGCCCCCCCAACCCAATCTACCCCCCTTTCTCCCTACCCCCCCTACCCTCTCCCTACCCCCCCTTCTCCCCATCTACCCTCTCCCTACCCCCTCTTCTCCCTATCTACCCTCTCCCTACCACCCCGCTTCTCACTATATACCCTACTCCCCCTTTGTAGTTCAGTTCACTGCTGAGCGCCGGCATACGATGTCACATGCCGGCGCTCATGGTGCAGCGCCAGCACCCGAGACAGACGCCTCACGATCCCACCACTGCAATCGGGGCAGCGCTGAGGCAGGCGGCGGCAGGGAGCAGAGAAGACAGAAGGGAGACGAGCGGTTGCTGAAAATGACCGCTCGGCACCCCTTGGGCCCCCCTGACTGGCAGAACTCCAGGGCCCGGTCACAGTCGCGACCCCAGTAGTTCCGCCACTGCTGATGACATTGTTTGGATGCATTGTTGTTAATGGTCAAAAGGTTTGCTACCTATCCCTCAATAAAATTGGAAAAGATGAATCTTTTGCTATATCGTCTCTTCATGCTCAAGAATGAGAATGGGAATTTAAGACTCACTCTGCCTGGATAGCTCTGCAGGAACTTGATTTTTTCATACAGCTTGATGTTGTCAGCTCTTAGATTATCCAGCTCGCTTTGCAGGGCTCTCATTGTATGGTGCATCATACGATTTTCCTAAAGAAAACAAACAAAAACCAAAACATTTGGGTAACTACACGGAGACTAAATCTATAAATAATTTATTAGACCATGTTTCTACAGCTTAGGCATTTAAGATGTACAATACATGTGACTGTATCCTTTCTTACAAGTAATGGTATGCTTCGCATGCTTGAATAATTACATTTATCTGCTGTAACCTAGAGAGATATTGGTCTCAGCAACATGTAACAGATGTATTACTTAAACCTATTCATCAACTAAAATTACTACTTTTCAGACATGTCCATCTATCCTGTACTTTCCTTCTGACAATCTCAAAGGATGCAAAAATGAAAACTATAAAAATAATTATTTCCATTCTGCAAAATAGAAATTATGACACTTTGTTGAAGAAGCTAGGGTGGTCAGAAAACTGTCATGCCATGTTAAACTGGCTAACAGATGGTGCAGATGATGTGATATAGCACTGACAATACCTCTGTAGAGGGTAATACAAAAGTAAGTTACCTGGTTGAATTGAACCTTTCATTATGGTAGTAATTTGTGTGTGTTCTTGCTTGTGCATATAAGGCAAATAAAGAACATATGTGGGACATAAAAACGTGTTTTTGCACAAAATGTAAAACGTGTCAGTTCCATTGGTTTTCGTGGTTAATGCTTCACATTTAAAGCTTTTTCCAAAACTGTTCTTCCTAATTGTGGATTTATGTCCTTGACTGGAGGGCAAAGCAAATATTTGTTTGGATAATTTGTCTTCGTTGCCGAGTGCTTAAAAAAAGTATTAGTAGCTTTCTCATCACACAAATAATTTTACGTATACAAATAAATAAAAATATTACTATGTGCACAAAGATGAGTCAAGCATTTATGCAAAGATTTATATTATATATAAATTATGGAAATCCATAGTAGGAAGAAAAGTAGGAAGACAATTTGTCAAAGAGAGGGTAATGACCCAGAATTGTGCGAGAGTTAAAGACGTTATATATATATATATATATATAACTCTTTACTCAACATTTTTTCTTTTTTAAAGACCCCAATACGATGACTTTGTTATAATGAATTTATTAGATACCATCCGCTAGGGTTGAAGTGAATGGAGTCCTATCGACTCACATTTATTTAAAAAAAAAAAAATGAAACCAGGCAAGAATGTCCACTATCCCACCTTCTATTCATACTCTCAGAATCATTTAATGGGATTTGCACACCTGTTTGGGAAGCATAAATAAAATCCTGGAATACATGGATGATATGCATGTTTCTCAGCCAAACATTACTAATGATTATCAAAGTTATTAAACCTTGAGGGAAAAAAAGCATTTTATCTGACTTTTACTTGAAATATGTTTTACTCATCTACAAAAACTAACGAAGGAACCTGCTCAATAAATTCTAATATGTGTACTGAGTTTAGAAATACCCAGTGTTTTATAGCATGTTATAGGGCAAAAAGTAGCATATTGCACACATTTTACCACCAGCCGTTGTCAAAGTTAGCAGTAGTATTTTTTGTTTTTTTCCACAAATTTGACTTTAGCTCCTGGTGTATGTCACTTTCAAACAACGTCTCAACCTGTCCAGACAGAAGGCTTCAACATTCTGTTTCTGTTCTGATGATGCTCATAAGTAAATAAATATTTTGGGGATCCACATTAGCTCAGATTTGTCAAATTATACAACTTAACTTTTAGCCAGATTTTCATACTGGTTCTTCAAGATTTTAAGATCACAAATTTCTGCTTCCGTATGGCAGAACAGTATCTTTGATTCAAAACGTGTTAGGTCACCTTGTATAGAAACTTATGATAAGGAGCCAATTTGTCATTAGGGGAATCAATTAGGTAGTTTCCCTACGTGCACAATTATGGCTTACCCTAGAGGCTAATGTTTTTCCTTTTTGCAATCAAGCTCTCTGGCTTCACCACATATATCTTTTGGAGGGTAAAACCACCCACGTTAATAATGTTCTTTAAACTACACAATCAATACCAACTTTTTTTCCCTCTCTGATGCCAGTCCAGATTTCTTTGCTGTTTCTACACAATACAGGACTTGACTTGTCTCTTTACCCTGTCCACCTAAAAAGACTCACACAGAAATGAATCTGCAGGACCATTACTCATATTTTCATATCGTCTCTACTTCACAGACAAAAATAACATATTCACAGAGAAGATGAGCTTTGAAGCATAGTGTCAGGTGGACCCATTCACATATATTTTCTCTTTTGTACTATCGTCCCAATATCCCTATAACAAAGCAATCCTGCAGTTTGGTAGACAGTGGAATAGGAAGAACCCCACTGACATGAGATGAACTGAGTGGATTCATTTATTTCAAAAGCACAGTCTAGTGCTTGATTTCTAATAAGACACATGCACTGTCATATGCGTTAGTAACTAGATATTAACATGCAATAGCAAGTTATCTGTTCAACCGCAAAGAGATTCGAGAGTTTCTCACCCCACCAAACTTTAATATACTCCCGTTATTCTTTCTGTAGTTTATTGCACAGGGCCACTCACTGCTGCCCAGACTATAGACTCTACCCTTTGGTTAAACACAGATAGGACGGACTGATGTCCTTATATACATAACATTAAAATATCAACGTAATTCTAGGAATCGTGGAAAAGTTCCTTGTTTTTGTGTGGTTTTAGATTATCTCTTTTGTTTGTCAATGTGGAGAGATTTTTTATGCACTTATATAATATATTAAAAAAGACAGAACAAAAAAGGCCAACAGAAACAAATGGAATGTGGAAAAGAAATGATGACATTTGGAATAACTAACTCATGAAAAGTGTCACTTTTAACCTACCGCTTCCAGCTCCTGGTTTCTGGCTCGGAAACGTTCCCTTTGGCTGGATATGATAGATAGAAGTGAATCCATTTGACCTTCTGGGAGAGTCGCATTTGCGGAATAACCTAAAATTAAAATACCAACTGGAATTAACATTACTGTGTGGACAGACACATACCTCTTGTGCCTTATTAAAAAAAAAAATAATTTATATTTAGAATGATGACATCACAATTTGTATGTATCGCATATGGAAGTTAAGTGCAACATGATCAAAAAAAAGGTCAAAAAAATAAAATTGAAGAAACAAGCCCTTTTTGACAGTTAAGGTCTTGTGCCTTTATTTATACAATGCTTTTTCAATTTATTTTCAGTGTGATTATCAAGATCCTTTACTTCCAAATCTGCTCCATCATAAAAAAACAAACAAAAAAAAAAACCAAGAAAAAAGTTTTCTCACCATAGAACACAGCTGTAGCTTCTTTGATGGGCTCTGGGATCTTCTCCATGCTGCTGGTGATAGCAGCTCCCTGTTTGATAACCACAAAAACACTTTAAAAAGCAATTCTGTATTGCAATTTTTTTTTGTTCTATATTTTTCCACAATGTGAAATTATCTGTAGGGTACCAAAATGTGTGACAAACATCATACCTCTGCATCTGGACGTTGAACAGAAGACATAGACTGGATGGTGCTGAGGTCCTGTTCCAACTTTGATATTAGATCTTTCTGTTCAGATACTGTAGAAACCGCTTCAGTGAACTGCATCTGCAATTCTGCACAGCGTGCTGGAAACATAAAGATTGAAATACAAATTCTGAAATATTTTATCTAATTTAAGAGTGTTCCCTAACAATAAGCTCCGTGAGTCCTGTCTCATGTGTGGAACCTAGGAAGGCTTTCATGAAGTGACTTGAGACTTTATGAAAAATAATACCTCTAAAGTGTATCCTAGTCAATAAGCAAATAATTTTGACAGGCTCTAAAGCATCATTTAAACAATATTTTTAATGTATTTGCAAACTGTGGGGGTGACTGGGGTGCTCTTAGGGGAGTGAAGACATGGACTTCTCTAACCATTGATGACCACTGAAAGAGGCCATACTTCATAACTCACATAAAAACAGACTCAACAAATGGAAAGTCTCTGGGAATAATGTTTTTGCTGCGCATTACATTCATGTTATTTTATATAAAAAGACTTTATTTGCGGCTGTAACTTTTTACATGTACAATCTGTCATTACTTCTTTGATGAACTGCCAAGTATCGCTTTCACCATTTGTTGATTCATTTTTTAAAAAACTTTACCCTTTCATGTCAATCCTTATAAATGTACTCGTACATGAAAGGTCAATCTGATTAGCATAAAAATGGCCTGGTGGCCAGCATTGGACTATTTTGTGCTCGTTTTTCAAAGTTGTAAAAATGTGTGCGTTAGACACATTTTTTCCACATCATGGTCTCTGACATCTGGCATTTTCACCCTTCCTCCCACCTGTCATGTGGGCATGCAAAAACAATCCATGAAATGAGGCTTATTTTCCCACGCATGGGAGAACAAGTGGAACATGGCGGGCATAAATCAGTGATAATACACAGTCAAGTAAAACTGGGTTTATTTCTAGACTTTCTAAAGGTAAAGGTCCCCCAACAACCTCCACTAATATGGAAATCAAAGACCCTCATGATTTAAATTATGCTTAAAAATACACTGAAATACTTAATAAAAACACAATTAATTACTTCCATGTTGCAATGAAATATGTAAGGCTGCCCTTTTTGCCCTTTAGTCCTTTGACCAAACAAATTTGCACACTTGGTCAATAGCACCAAGTAAAAGAACGAAGTATTTTTTCTTACTGTTTTACATTTTATCAGACGTCTGTCTCTTGAGCTGAGGTCTTCCATCTAACCCTTTTTTAAAATGTTTTTAAGTATATCACAATCTAGAAAATCCAGACATAATTGTGTAATTTAAACAAGTTCAATATAACAGCGTATGCACAGGTACAATTAAAAACATTTTTTGTCTAAAATATATTTTAATATTACTCCTTTATAAAATGTATACAATAGACCAGCAGTTATTTATAAGCCTATACCTTGATGCAAAAATATAACTTAATCCCTTTGTAAATTAAGCTACATAGTTGCTTTCTTTAATGATTATTTACACTTAAAGTAACATTTTACTATGGAGAAAACGGCGATAATGAATAACTTTTCTGGTTGTGGCACGTACACACCACAAGATGTCACTGGTTGTACGTGGGAAACCATCTCTTTTTTTTGGATATGAGACAGATAAGCATCTTCATGACAAGGGTACTCCACACTCTAGAGATTTAAACATGTTATCTTGGTTTCTCATTTTTTGTGTAAACACAAAAAATATTTAAAAACAGGTATGACTTTTGTTTTCAACCATATTCACGCATATAACATCTCTTATGAATGTATAAAAAACATTAGAAAGACTTCCTATGATTTATGACACTGCTGAAAAAAATAAGCCCAATTTGTGTTTAGCAACATAGCCCCCAACCATCATATACACTATATATACACACGATACTCAAAATGCTTCCTTTTATGTCGGGGCAGCAAAGGACCTTTTTTGTATTTCTAGAAGGAGGGCTAACAAGGTGTTTGGGCACTTCTACACATTTTTCTTTACTTATTGACTAGAGATCTGAAAAGGAAACACTGTGAACATATATCGCTATATAATGTATACAATTAAGATCGGTTATAATTTAGAAAGTGATAGTTCCCCTTTAGATATGATCCTTGGAATGTTTAACCAATTTTAGATATTGGATCTAATTTAATAGAAATAACAAATCTGTAATCCCTGAAGCTTGATCGTGATACACAACAGAATGTGCTACATTAAACAATTGCTATTAATAAATACTCGTAATATAATTATGCAGTGTCTCTTCTCCGTGAATATTTTCAAAGGAGGTTTTAGAGCTTAAACAGAAAGTTATTCCCCCCTTATGACTGAAGTGCCGAACAGGATTGTCCTATCTCAACAGTCATGTTGGAGCAAACTTTAATTGCTCCTATAGATGCAAATGCATTACCAAGGTGGGATACATATATATTTATGCAGAAAGCTCTATGACCTTGTATGTTTTGTTACTTTTATGTATATGTATAAGATATATAAGATTTGGACACTTCATCTGGATAAGTATATATTTTACTTTTTTGGGGCACTCTTGGTGAAGTGAACACACTCAACTGAAAATCTTGTTGTGCTAAACTTTTTTGAATATTTGGAAACCTTATCTACACCGTCAACATATGTGTTCCATACCATACTATGAACATGAAATGGAGCCCATTGTGGTCTTTAATTTTGCAGGTTGCTTGCTGCGGTTAATCATAGCTAGAGGTTCTACCTTCAATGGCAGCACTATAGAAGTAGCAATAGTGCCTTATGTTATGAGGCACATGCTTGGGGTACTAATATGTTATATTCACTTTCGTGGATTATGTTTTACATAATTACATATATAATTACATATCTATATTATTATTCATTTATGTAGCGCCAACAACTTATGTAGCACTTCTTACAATACATATATTCAAGAGTATGACAAAACTAGAACTGGGCGCATGTTACATTAGGTAAAGAGAGCCTTTATGTACATAGGTACATAAATATATATATAATATATATATATATATATAAATAATATAATATATATATGTTTACAATATAATAATGCTTTTCATTTTTTCAGAGGCATATGATAGGACTATGATATTCCCAAGCTATTTTCTTCTGCTAGAAACCAATGCATTATTTTGATCCAGTGGCTAGTGTTGAGGGATTTTTTTTTAAATATTTTTGTGCTTGGTTTTAGGACGGGATAGTGAGTATGTAAGTACATTATTTGCCAAAAGTGTATTCTGTTTGAAAAAGCATTATGGCACTCAATGCAATTGTGTTCATTTTTATAAATGTATTTCGTGGACCCTGACCTGCTACTGCTGTAGCTATGAAGGGCACTGAATTATTTTTTAATATTCAACAAAATGATAGTACATATCATTCACTGGGATTTCAAAAAGTTTTTTTTTTTTTTTAGTAATGTTAGGATTAAGGTTCTATGAACAAAGGCAGATAGTCTTTTAGCAGCACACTTTAATTATGTCTGTGCAAGAAGAGTTGATGGAATTGTTCTCACCATGGGGTATTGGTGCAGTGTGTCATGGAAGGGGTGGATCATAGGCACAAAGGAGAGGGGTTGGGTGCTATAATAGATTGCTCCCGATGTGCATTTGTTATTCTTGTTGTAATTCTTTGATAAGGGCAAACAATGTAATTCCCAGAAGTTTTGGATAGCAATAGAAATCTTTAGCCGAGTTTTAATTATTTTACTTTTTTCTATATAATGGCACCCAGTAAATAAAAGATGCATCTCTGTAGCCTAGAACCAGCAATTTTATAGTTAAAGCATTAAGAGCTGCATCACAGACATTTCTTAATGATTCACTCTCTTTCTACCCTATCCCACCAGCCCCAACCATTATTTGTTATAGGTGCCTTGCACCCCACTAGTTACCCTGTCTTCCCATAGGTCTCTTCTCCATCCTTTAGCTACCCCCTTCTCATCCCCTTTAATTCAACATCTGAACTCTAATCCACTCTAATTCAGTCCCATCTTCCCACAGATTTGATTCTAACCCATCCTTTAATCCCCCTTGACTTTCCTCCCCACTCACTTTTGCACCCAACACTCCATCTAGAACCCCTCCTCATCATCCTTATTTGAATTATTCAACTTTAATTAAACATGTTAAAGATATGTGATAACGTATCAAGCTGGTTACCCTTCTACTGCATTGATCTCCTACCATGCTACAAAATATTACGGATGTTAAGCAGACCAACAACGGTCCAACACCTACATGTTTGTGCAAGGTGGTTAAATTGAATGTAGTGTGAAAGCATTTATATAAGATACAAACATATATGTCAATACATTACAAAATAAATGTTAACACAGACTACATGTTAGTACTGACATATATACATTATATTTATACAACGTCCATTTCAATCTAAGTGTATACAATAAAAGTATATATTTTGTAATAACCACAAGTAACGTTTAAAAAGTTTTAAAAGTAATTTTTAAAATTAAACATTACTATACTAAAAATTAAGAAATTTAAACCCCCACCTAACTAGCCCTTCAAAAATCCAATTGGGTACATAAATAGCTTAAAGACACAAAAAAAATAGATTAATTTTTTGTAGCTAACCAAATAAAGACTACAGTAAGGACATATTAAATACACTCAATATGTAAATACCAATTTATAACAGTGTCTTTATGGGATAATTTATTGATGCAATTTCAATTATATTCTGTGCAGTATTCACCATCTCAGTGGTAAAATAATAATGATAGATGCTACATTTTTATCTTAACAGTAGTGACCATTCAAATAATATTCCTTAATCTTAATATTTATTAGTACAACTTATATCTCCTAGCTACCCTGACTTGCCAAGCCACAAGTTTTAAGTAGATTTGTCGTGCTTTACAGCTGTAAAATAATTACAGGGTGCATTAATAAGTACACTTTTCGTTAATTATTGTAAAGGAAATACAACTTGACCTTTCTGGGTTAAAGAGTGAATTGTAATAGGGAAAAAAATATAACTCACAATACCTACATTTTCCAGAATTTGATATATTTAATATTGAAACCTTTATAACTTGCCATGGCAGTGGTGTATTCTAGTTTGGGACAGCAGGTTCAGGGTGCGGCATAACTAGGAGCTTCAAGAGAGCCACTGATCTATGAGCTGGTTAAAAAGGAGATCACGGTTCTCCCCAACCGAATCATTGACACTATGGAGGTCAGTGCCAAGTCGACACAACCATCAACGCTCAATAATGCACCAATGCCGCATATATAGGCAAAGTGCTGGGATAAGGTTGGATAAGGCCAAAGGCTGATACCTGAACAAAAACTGGTTGCGACTGTTGATATGAACTACATGTGTCAACTTACTTCACACACACAGAAAGAGAACATTTGCATAGCTATTTGCTGCACACTGTAAAGAATGACATTAAAGGTTTCTATACATTGGGTTCTTTAGAGGGGATCTTACACTATAATTGTCTTTGCTTTAGTTATTGTCCTATGGTTGTATAGTTAACACGTGTTCTCACCTGCCTGGAAGCCTCATAGACACTGTGTCACACATGACACAATGTGCAATGCAGTCTGGTAAATATTTATACTGCAAATGCCATCAAACGTTCTTACAGAAGCCATATATTGTCGCAAATATTCTTCTTTATTTGTGACAATACTGGCTTCAATCCAGCTAGGAAATGTGACATTCATCTGTATCCAAAACTGGATTCATTGCGTGTATATCACACTAGGAAAACCGGAACACTAAGGGACACCATGCAATTCGATGTAAGTTTTGCTGTTCTGCGCAATAGAAGCACGCAACATAACACAAAAACCCCACAAACCCATAATAATCCACTTTAAGTTGATGATCAGCTTCATTATCGCATAGCGGACATGTTGATTATGAGCCATTTTAATAATGTTAATTTAAGCATACAACCTAAAGCACTATAGTCAATTCTATAAATAATAGGACTTGGCTTACCTGTGTTGTCAGGGAAAAGAGTTTACAGTTAAATACACTACATGCAGCATATAAAATAAACTAAATATACAAGGTCTTAGTAGTAAATGTTTGCTGTTGGGACCACAGACTTGAAAATAACGACAGGACCACCAAAGACTGTGTTTGTATAAAAGATATTTACTTCAATTATCACACCTAGGGTGCTAGTGAATAATAATAATACATTGTGTGAGATTCATACAGTGATATTGCTTCTCCATATCATATAGGGACCGTTGTACAGTGCTGAGAACAAACATTATGGCTACCCAAACAAAGACAGAACAATGCCATTCTGCTGACAGGACCTCTATTCCCACTGTTGCCAGCCAAAAAAAAGACAAAAAAAAACTTCTACTATATGTCTTAAAAAGAACCAAGAAAGCAAAACCTACAAAAGAGGAATCACAGCAACACAACATAGGCTTCTCAAAACTACGTGTACAAAAATGACACTTTTTTTGGTCAGTTGGGTCTTTGTGAGGATTTTTTTTTTAAATCTGTGATTGCAAATAACAAATAAGCTCTATAAATGTCTAAGACTTAATGCGATACAGCAAAAAAAAAATAATATATATATAAAATACTGCTAAAAATGTCGGACACCACAATACACTGGGGAACTGAGCTTATTCATAAATTCTCAGGAAAGAGAAAAATAATGGGGGGAAAAAGTACATCACTTCTGAGTTTATCTTGTGCTGTGTTAGTAGTCAGGGTATTTAACAGCTGCACCCATCTTCATGGCAAGTAGTTATTGCACAAATATACAGAGTTAATTTTTCAACTACATGAACAGGGACATGAAGAAATGTTCTTCTCCTTTTCGATGTTAATGGCTAACCTTGCCTTTATAGACACGCTCACACGTCCAAGTTTCAACTGCATGTATTGAAGAGCAGTCGAACATTGGAAGAACTATTTTATACTGTTGAAGCAGAATTACAGGTTTTAACGATATGGCAGTGTTAATATCTATTCTATAGCAGAGTGGGTTTCTTTAAAAGCAGACACAGCTAGACTTGTGATTTAAATAACTATTTAATAATTCTATTTTTTGTTGGTACTGACAGTAAATGTACAACTCAAAATTCAAATGGGACTGCCTTAAAAAAATGGCAAAGCACGTACGACTGTAGAATTTTGTAGCAAATTTTTTATAGGACAAACCTGTGATTCCGCTTCAGAGCTAAAATCCAAGTCAGATGACACAAGCTTACTCTGCTGTGACATTTACAGCCTAATGAGATAGTAATCCACCGTAACACTTTTAAATAGAAACTTTGTACATCAAAACTGATAAAACAAAATTAAATGAGAAAACACTTGGAAGTACAGAAAACAAAAAGTGCCATTTTCTAATTCATACACCTCAACAGAATGGGAAAAATGTGATGTGTGTGTGTGTGTGTGTGTATATATATACATACATACATATACACACACTGATCAAAAAGGATACAGATGAGGATAATTCCATTTCCTGCATTAATACCATCCCTGCACTAAATTTATCATAATATATTCTGAACAATATAATTGGGTCTAAGAGGCATGAGGCAATAAAACAATCCATTCATTCCTTTTTGGAAAGAAGTAGTTGCATTTCTAATGTTAAATCGCACATATAAAACAAAAAATAAAAGGGATTCAGAAATGTATTAATTAGAACTATATGCATCCACACTTGTTCAAAACTGGCTTAGTTTATTTAAGCTATAAAAAACCGAAACGGATTATTAAAATGCATAATCTGTCCATAAAATATTTTTCTACATAAAACAAAATTACAACACATGGCAAAAAGGTTAGCAGGCTGGTTTCTGTGAAGCTACTAATGGTTCTTGTCATTCCAGACATTTACTTTTTATTAAATTGTTAAGTGGTACTTCATGTGAGTCAATAGTACTTGCAATATACAATGTGAATTATCTAGTATAGAAACTGATTTTGCAAGCAAATGATGCCACAATTTCTGTATATTTTCACTGGGAAAATAACAAAGATTTTCATAAATTTAAAAGAAACAATGCGTTAAGGCACAATATTACTGGACAGAAGTCCGTGGTGTTCCCAAAATTAAAGAAACTAAGAATGGGAAGAATGACTATATGGCATTTTGGGTCATGAATGAAGGATTACATCAAAATAATAAAAAGAACTATAAATTATGCAGTAGATCCCAAGTTTGTGATTTTGATTAAGTAGAAGCCTGTAGAAGATTTTTGCACTGGAATTTCTGTAATGGTAACAAAATAATTGTAGCAGATCAGTAGACCGCTGCCACGTTTAAATATATATATTTTTACATTTACATTTATTGTGAACCTCTATTATCTGCACTGTGTGAATTAAGCTGAAAATAACTTTTCTAAAATGCATTTAGAAAAAGTCAAATGATGTTAAATAATGTAAGGTGTAACAATATTTAAATATAGTGACCATTAAGATTTTCTTTTAATAATAAAAGTTCAATGTTTTTTGACAAAAAAAAAGCCAATTGTAGTAACAGTTTTCTGCCACTTGTAATTTGTGGATGTTTTAATGGATTAATTTTTGTTTAAAAGCCTGAGGTCATATAATACGGTTTACATCACAGCTTGAAAAATGTGATGGGATATTGTAGTGTTTAAAATGAGTATTGTGGGGAAAATATCCAGCCGCTTTACTTTTATTTCAGACAGTTACTTAGGTTTAGTCAAACGTGGCATAACAAAACTAGTTCTTAGGCTGGCAAGAAAGTCCTAGTTGTTACCGGGAAAATTAATGCATAATATAGTAAAAGCAAAAGCGCATTTTAATACAATAAAAGAACCATCAAATAATCCATATTAAAGAAAATCTAAATTTATGCGGATTAATAGCATTTAAAACAATAATGATATACTTAATAGACTCACATGATTGAAATATTAAAATGCTAGCCCAGTTTATAGATAATTGGCTTAAAATTAATCTATAAAATTATAGCATTATATTCATTTAAAAATGATACCATGTAAATGGAATTATGGTTCTGTTATTTGGTGAAGTGGTTCTCAAAAAAGAAAATGACAAATATTTACAAAAATTGATTAAACATAAAATATGGTATCACTTTCTAAGCAAAAGAGCACATTTTATACACAACTGGCCCAATCACATGTCGACAGAGTGCTGCCAAACCCTAAGAATTTTTAGCAATTCTTCATCGGGAGAAAATGAAACCATGCAAATCTATTTTTATATAATCATCCCAGAATGTAAAGTTGATCAATTAAATGCTGGCATTACACAAATATTGCTTGTTTAGAGTCCAATTTAA
The DNA here is from genome assembly GCA_009364415.1 of Spea multiplicata. NCBI lineage: Eukaryota > Metazoa > Chordata > Amphibia > Anura > Pelobatidae > Spea > Spea multiplicata. Next base: position 11,188,968 of record VKOC01000002.1, read on the forward strand.
TATAAAATAATCCAGGAAACTGTCTAGTATCCAAACGTTTACAATAACTACAGATAAAAGGTCACCCACGTAGGCCAAAAACTTGATGTCTGTGATGGAGCTAACCTTTTTTTATATTAGGAAGACAATTTACTCGGGTTTTCCACTGCAATATCCTCTGCGTAACCCAGCCACAGGTAAAACATATGCAGAGATTATCCCATTATGATTAGAAAGAAGAACATTCATAGAGTTAAAAACCTGCCTTTTTTCTATGCCTCTTTAAGCACTGTGATCACTCCGGTAACCTTCTCAATGTTTTGTAGTGTTAAACGAGCAATTATAAATGACAAACTATACATTAATCAACACCGTATGGAGGGATCAGACAAGAGACAACCTATAACCATTAACCTATCATTGCAGTTCCAACAGGAAAAGAAATTATGTTTAAATCACCTAGATCAATTCAAGTAGGTACAATATGAAAATATTACATTTCATTGATTAAAAACCCCTTAATGACAAAGCCTGTACAGGCTCAACATGCATTGTTTTCAATGGGTTTAGGGTCCTTAAGGCGTTAATGTCCTTTTCCAACTTTACTTAATATGCAACACACAGAACTGTAGCAATGTGTGTGATTATATTTAAACTATTATAGCAGTTGGTTTAACAAACATATAGTATGGATAATCACAAGCAGTAATGCAGTATTTTCTCATAGCTAAGCCAAAGCGCAATCTTTTAAGTTGACACTTGCATGTTTTGTGCAAAGTGCAATTTATTTAACCTATATTGCGTTATCTAAAGCTCAGGCAATAAACAAGAGGCTTTTCTGTTATTACCGCTTGTGAGATTCCAGATTGCGATGGAATTTGACAAACAAAAAGTGTAATTATTGGGACATTTAATTTTGTACTCAATTTCAAAGCAATTGCTAAATAAATATAAAAGCACTGCCAATTATTTTGCTTTTGGGATTAAGTGGATGTAATGTGACCGTCAGCAGCAAAGCCGTGTGTTTTTAGCTTGAAGCAATTAGGAAACACAATCATATAGTATTTTGTAAATCTTGAGTTCATTAACCTATTAACGTAATGCCAATTTAACTGCCACAAAAAGTGACAACCCAACGTTTGGGGTTACAATGTTTTAGTTCTGTTATTTTGGTTTGTATTATGCACGAAATACCAAAGATAGGGTTTGTGTGCAAGGCCAAATAGTCAGGGATGACATTTAGAGAATATTTTATGTATTTCAAATAAAAGGGCTAAAAGTACCTATTCATGGGAGGATTGCTGGTTTTTGGGCTAAAAAAAAAGTAGTGGTACTGGGACATTATTGAACAAAAGTGTATTGATATTAGAACTTTTAAAAGTTGCAGCTGTCAGGCATGATTTATTAAGGGATTAGCGACATCTGCTTATATTGGCTCCTCGGAAAACCATACAGTTTTTAATATTCATTAATTTTGTTTTTTAAATGATGATTTTTGAAAATGCAACATCTACCTGGTCATTAGATATACAAGACTTTTAGAAGCAAAAGGGCAGAAGAATATTTTTAATATACCAGAAGGGAAAACTGTGCTAAAAACATTGCTTAGTATTAATTACCAAAACCAATACATAACAGGCAGCGTCTGCAAATTCTACTTGTTTCAGAAGTGTGTAGATGTTGGTTATTACATGTGGGCAATTTGTTAATATTAAAAACTATTAGCTTATGAAATTCTTTTTCATGCACTGAAAAATAATGATTTAAACATATAAAATATATGTTTCTTCTCTGTAAGATAATGGAGAAAAGCGGTAAGTACTGAAACGAGAACATGTATGCTCGGTGCCTGTTACATATCCTTTATCTTGTGCTAGATTGTGCTTCCCAACCAAAGAAAGCCAAAAAAGATGAGCATCTTCAGAAATGTGTGGATTGCAACAAAAATATTGTATTTGTTTCTTCATCCTTAGGGGGAAAAAGAGTTTTGGCAAATGAGACTATTTTGTGTTTTTTAATATATAAATGAATTTCAAAGAGGAACTGTCACATCTGAGATGAATTCATTGTTACAATCTAACCGTTAAAGAGATACTGTAGCCATCATACACACTTTAATTTAATGTATAATGGACGAGTGTCTCCTGTGTATTAACACTTTTACACCCTGCAAATACATGGAGCGTTTCATCAGAATCTCCCTATGCGTTTGCTCTCTATGTTTTTTTAAAATAATTGAATATATATTTTTTGTTGGTGGGGCTACATATGGGCACTTTCAAACCCTCTGCCTTTGGCATTTTTATGGCTTACAGTAATATAATGATTTATACTTTTCACCATTATCTTTTTATTATCTATTTTCACCGATATCTCAGGGAGTGGTACCACGTATTCTTGGATCTATCTGGTGTGTTTTAGAAGACTCTGCATACTCCTGTACCACTAAAGCTATAAAATAAAAAGTAAATGTCATTAAGAGTTACATGAAACGAAACATGATCAGTGTGTCTTATAGACGAGTTCGGATCAGGAATAGCATGGAATGTGACTTTTCCTCTTTAAAGAGCAATTTAAGGTTTAAACCAATTAAAGACACAAGTTTCCATAAACTAGTCAAGTAACTCCAAAACATAACACCTTTTTTTTTTTAACACAGGCTTTCATTAGCACTAAGGATTGCGGCAGAATACCACCACTGAAAGATCAAGCTGATACGTTATTAATTATTGTTGGGGAACCAAAGAAAACTTTGAGATAACTAGACATAGAAAAAACATTAAGAGTGTTCTGGGGACAGTGTCACTACCCTAAATTATAGCAATATACCTATGTAAAAATACTACTGGGAAACCCCCCCACTATTTTTCTTCCTGACATAATACAGAATAAACAAATATCCACAAAATGAAATACCTACACATACAAATAGTGTATTTTAAATAATGCCATAGAGCAGGGCTGGCCTCACAATGTATGCAGGTAAGCTGGTGAGGGTCACCACAACAGCATTCATTCCTATGCTATAAAGCAAGTGCGTGTAGAAAAGGCAACCGGAGACATTAAGGTGTTAGAAACTCGGCGATGTTGTAGGAACTCTGGTTCTTGTTTCTGTTTTATTATGGTCTTCATAAATAAGCAAGCATTGGAGAAAACCAATTCCTGAAACCCATACAGATGTTGAATCATTTTAGCATTAACTTGACCTGCTTCCAAAATGAGTGATCTAGTGATCAAACATATACTTTAGAATGAGAACAGTCAAAATTTTATTGCAAAACAATAAGCAGTGATGCTTATGTAGTATATATTGCAGATTTTATCTCAGGTTAAACAGTAATATTGTTGGATTATTTTAAAATTATTGCCTCTGCCTCCTAGAGCCATTTTTGTCCTTCTTGCTGTTCAAGAGTCTAAGTTTCCATCCTGAAGAAGTGCTACTGCGTATGAAGAGCGTTATGTCTACAACCTAGAAAGAAATGTGGTTCTATGCCTAAAACTGTTCTACCTGTTAATACAGAAAGGTTTAGCATAGGGAGCATAATTTAAAAAAAAATCCCACCCCACATCCCCATTAGAGAGGGGAGAATAAACAAAAAAAGGAATATTATTAAAACCTAAGTAACAAATGCACCAAATAACGTCATCAAAAAGATGCTGACCTAAGACAAAATGTTTCAATGATACACAATAAGGTAAAAAAAAGAAAAACAACTTCAAATCAATAATATACAGTATGACAACTACATCTTGTAAATTATACCCAATACTGCCGGCAGTCTATCCCTCTAAAGAATATTTGCCCCCGTTTCATCCCTTCCTATCAATCAGATAATAAAATACGGCACCTATAAATAAGCAAAAAAAATATATATATATACTGAAATCATCTATTGTTAGTTATTTTTTTTAAGATATGGCAATAAAGGAGTCTAGTTCAGCAAAACTTGTAGAAGCCAAAACAGATAAACCAGCTTATTGAAAAAGGTGGCAGTAATGCACTCTATGTGTGCACAAGTACATAAGAAAATACACAGACGTATAAAATTGCATACACAGTTATTCCCATCATTCTCCTTACTCTCGCACACACACATATTGACAGCAAGGAGGGATAGGATACAAATTGGAATGGAAGTCGTACTTTAACGAGAACTGACTGTTATATAAAATATTGTTCAGAACTACAAATGCAATTCCGTTAAATGATCATTTTGGTTTTTATATTTATCTATTTACATTGTACTATCTCAGAGTAAAGAGCATTATTATTTTATTTTATTTTTTTAACATAAAAAAAGTGAGTGACCAGACTGCATTTCAGAAAATGTCACTTGGATATGCATCCTTCTTGGCAGCATACTTAGGTATTTAAAATGTGTTTGTTTAGGCTCCATTGGCCATGGAAATCAACAAATACAAGTTTTCTGAAAAATGAATACTGTAAGGAAGTGTTAAGAACTCGCAGGTCAACTGAAGCAGTACATAGTACCATTCCAACTTGTACCCTCTGACCCCCCCAAAAAATATGAGGTCTGATCAGCGTGTTCTGTGGTTAGAGGTTAAAAAGCAGATTATAAAATACCTAAATTCAGATCTTTTGTCCTGATTTGGCCTAAATGGAGTGTAAAACAAATTCCAGTCTGGAAAAGACCAGAATCGTTAAAGCTATGAAACAATGTGCACTAGATTCTATTCCACTAACAAGAAAACAATACGTCAGCTACCACAAATTAAGATTTCTTTTTCCTGATGTGATTTTTGTTAGAAAATAAGTGGAGTAGATGTGTTTGTTTCATTTCAAAGTTCCAAGCAGGTTTTTTTCTTCTTGAAAATAGGAATCCAAACTAGTGTGTTTAGAGTCAGTTGACTGTGCAATCTCTTAGTGGCAACTGAAACAGCTACAAAAAAGAAACTAAAACAAACTTTTTTTTCCTGAAAAAATTCTCATCCTTTTCCTGGTATAAGAAGATTATAGTGTATTATCGCTCTGCGGCCATTACATGGCAGATAAAAAGCCCCATTAACTCTGTGGGTTCCATCTTTTTAATTATTTTTTTTTTTAAATTATTTTTTTGAAATTATTTAAGCCCACTCTGAAAATGGAGGGCACAAGGCAAAGCTGTAAGAGTTTTTTTTTTCCAGAAAGTGTGAAAACCACTTAGGGCAATACTAAAAACACTTCAGGGTACAAAAAAGCTTGACTACATATTTCAGTTTTCGTCCTCGAAAACACAACATAAAAGTGGGCTTAATGCTCCTTTTGTTTGCTATATGCACCTTGGCCTATGGCGTTTTTGCCCTGTGGCCTGCAGGGCGATAAGTGCGCAACACGATATAATCAGTGAAAGGTCCAGTTTTGTTTCCCCAGCTCTCTGGAGCCAGGGTGAACATAATCTCAAAACTCCCATTCGATGGGCTCTTCCCTACTAGCGGCCTTCTCTAAACGGTGAATTATGCTGTTCAAGTTTGCTGCTTTCTTTTTCCTCAAAGTGTTGTCCCGTGTGTTTTTGGAACTTGCTGTCTCAGAAAAGTTGAATAAGCTCTGAATAGAGTTTCCTTTTTGCGAACTTGTACTTGGCACACTGGATAATTTTTCAGAATCCTCTTTATTCTTGTGGGAACTCTCCTTTGCAGGGACCAAGTTTGAGGCAGCTGAGGTAGAGGCATGCTTTTCAGTAGCAGATTTGGTTTTCTCCAAACCTTCTTTTGATCCAGAAAAGGAACGCCGGCCACGCAGCTTTCTCCGGCCTTCTTCATCTGTATCTTCTGGACTGTCCACTCCTAAGTGTGTGATGTCTGTTTTCTCAGTAGATCTAGCATCCTCATTCTCTTCAAAAGCTGAATCAGTTTGTCCTCCCTGAGACTTTTTGTTTGCACCGTTGAATTCGTCTGCTTCAAGGACACTATGTTTCCCTTCTGTTGTGCTTTCCATGTCTACGCCATCACAGCTGTCTCCTTCAGAGCTGTGAGCTGCCCTGCTGCTTGTGGCTGATGGGGAGTCACTGGAACCAATCTGTCCATGGCTACCTGCTTGAATTTCTTCAATGAATAGTTCTCTGCGTATGCGAGACCTAAAGGAAAAAAAACATAAGAAAAGAAACGTTACTCATAAGAACACACCGACATACACAAAAAGTCCTTAGAATTTAGCTTTAAAGGTAAAGGTTCCCACAGCATATATTTGTCAGTATATCAGAGTCTGATCTCCATAATATAGAAAGGGTACCTCAATTTTTAAGGGGTGCTGCTGGAAAAAGATGTGGAGGTGATTAATGGGCACGCTGCCCACTCTCAAATATAGCTACCCACATTTAGCAAACTGCCATTTCTAATGTGTAAGATACATCATTTTCTGCCATGTTTTGCACACTGTCTGTGTATTGGGCCTTTGCGGATTGAGTTGACTTTGTAGATCCAAAGCCGATACTATAAATAAATGTATCATGTAGTCTACATTGTTATGACTCATTTTGAAATAATGGTTATTGGTGGGCTCCATGGCATGCTCACAACGCAAGAGTCTTCAGATCTTAACACTCTGATTTTATGAAGTGAAAGCTTACCTGTAATTATGAAACCAGTTAATGACGGTGCTAGTTTTCAGGTTAAGCTGGGTGGCAAGTTCTTCAATGGTTTTGGGTGAAGGGTATGGCTTTTGCTGGTAAGCCTGTTTTAGAGCTTCTTTCTCCTCAGGTGCCAACACTACTCTGGGTTTCTTCAGCTGATGTTGTGGTTGGGGACTGGTGCCTTGGCTGTAGTCAATGCCCGCAGAAGGAGGCTCCGATGACTGACTATCACTTACTGAGCTGTGTCTTCGTTTCATGTATGCTAAAAATCAAAAACAAACATGTTTTCAGGAGGTTAGTGACGTAGCAATAACTTCATTTCTGCACATTTGCGTGATACTTTTGCAATGATTTCTTTTTAGTTACTGCTTTGGCAACTGGTTAATGCTCCTCTCCATCCTAGTACATAAAACACACTCGTTGGAAGCATTTTCTGTATGGCGGTTAGAGAGACGTAGACAGAGCTGTGTGGCTGTGAATCAGAGGAGAACATTACTTCTCCCTTTTGTAGTGTCAATTTAAGACTGATATGGCCAGCGTTTGTCTAGGACTTGCTCCTGGTTAGAAATAGTACACATACAACACAGCAGATAACTACGAGTTTATACAAAATACTACGAGAAATACAAAATAACCAGGAACAATGCGGAAAATGCAGCTGGTTTAAACATGAGAATACAAATGAATAAACGTTTTTTAAAGGGTACTGTCAAGCAAGTAGGAACATGATAATGTACCTTTGAAAGATATCAGTCTGACTTTATGTATAGTATTTTGAGCAGTGGGGCACAGTTTTTAAATGAGGTGTGTGAGTGTGCGGTTATAACCCCCCTCCCATCCTATCTATCCCCAAGCCGCCAGATGGATAACATCCGACAACGACAGAAAGATTTAACAGCATTTTCATTTGGGTTGTTTCTTAGAACATAAACGTGCATTTCACTTAATTTGTATACATCTCTACATAGTCCCTTCATTTAGAATACCTTCGGAAGTTTGGAACTACCAAAGTTAGTTAAGAAATAATAAAAATAAAATTATATTTTCAGATGTAGTCATGCGATACGAACACCAGGTGGTGGCATTGGAACGCGTTACTGGAAGCAGCATTCCGTATTTGAAAGGTAGAAACCAATAAAGATGATCAAATATATCAATATTAATATCATATTTACTCTCATTTTTTTTGCCCACATTATACTTTTGCTCTACTGACTTTTACCTAACTCTCACATTTCTGCCTGCAGGAATTAAGGTGTGCTGCACCGACTCTGAAGAATGAACACTCTTCCTGCTCCACTAGCGCACGCCTTGAAAACGCACTTCTTCAGGGAAGCCAACAATATGCCCATCCAGAAAGCCCTTTGGTTCCCTTTAGATTGTAAGTTCTAGCAAACAGAGCCCTCCACATCTTCTGTTTAGTTATACAGCACTGTGCACTAAGGTGGCACATAAAAACCCTGACCACAACCTTTGATTCAGATTCTATTCTTATCATTAAGGACCAGCATTGGCTTGGTGGTAGCCAAGAGTTTCCTTTTAGGCTATGACTGGATGAAGCATTCTTTTGATTAAATTAGAAATATGTAGTTATGTTATCACTATATGCATTTTCCAACCTGTGCGCGCTTTCACAGTGCTTGGTGGTGTGGTGTGGTGTGTTGTGCTGGTTATTAACCGCGGTGTCCGCAATAACCTTAATCTCATGGTTCGCAGTACAGAAAGCTAAAACCATTTAGAATTCATTGGCTATACCTTTCTTTTCCATACGTTTCATGTCCATGAGCTTTTCCACGTTATTTGGATCATTGAGCCACAGTTGCATGCGTACAAATGGTTCTCTTCCTTTCAAACTCAGCTTGTGCCACGGCTTTGGACGTGCCAGCAAGTCAGAAACCGAGCCTTGTGTTAGACCCAGGATGGTTTCCCCAAACAGACGCTGACCTGCAAAAATAAAACATGTTTAATTAACAAAAAAAACAACAGAAAATGGGATCGAAACAGACGGCTTGTACATTTTAACTTCACATTAACCAATATTTTTTACATTCTAACACGTTACGAGAAAAAAAACATATTGAATATTATAATCAACGGTTCACATATATGTGGCAAGCAATAAATATACTTAAAAAACATGCGGATATTTGTGAGCAGACTAGTTTCTCCTGCTTGAGAGGTTTTCCTACGCTTGATAATATAAGGTTGTGTGGGGAAGAGAGATAAGTTACCTAAGTTATTGTCAGTTAACACCTCTTTGACTCTCTTGGTGATACCATAGGTGTCCAGTTCATGGGACATGGCCACCAGCTCTTGGATGCTCAGAGCGGAGTGGCCGGGGAATGGCAGAGGAGTTGCTGGCTGGGAGTCGCATGCGGATGCATCATTAGCCTCCTGAGGCTCTTCTTTGCTGGTCTCAATCGCAGGGCACGGCTGCTGGATCAAGTCTGTCAGGCTCTTAACAGATTCACTGGAACTCATTGGAGATTCGGGGGCAGGACTGCAGCTAGTAGAGGGCTTTGGAGTGCTTTCTGCGCAAAGACAATAATATCACTCGTTAATACATTACGTTTTACACATTATATAACATATCATTTTGAATGTGCAACATAACATTAACGATCAATCGGAAGGATTGTGCTGCAACACTGCCAGTACCGTTAAAACGTCTCACAGGGTTTTCATTATTTTACTTTGCAAAGAGGAAAATACAACGTTGTCATCTTAAAATAAATATCTTTGCGGTACTGGAGTAATTCTCAGTCATACCGTTTCATTACCATTCAAACAATACTGTACTATTATCTTCAATTAAACGTAAATTAAACTAGCAAACCAGCTAATATTTGCAAGAGCTACTGGGAGGTGGATTTCTTTTGGACTTCCAATTCAATCAAGTTGGTGATATGTATTAAAGTGCATATGATTAAACTTATATTTAGTCTAAGATACATTGCAATCCAAACGGCTTTGAAATAAAATACTTTAAGTTCAGATACATATGCTCCTATAAATAATCAAAGATGCCCAATTTAGACATGGTTGGACCATCTTTGGCTTACTAGAATGTATACACATGCATAGTATTAATTTCTCTAAAATTCATACTACATATATTTAGAAATAAGTTTAGCAAAAAAAAAGATCACATGGGCCAGAAATGTTTGCTTTTCCCCCACTACCAGTTTTTCCTCACTTGCTTTAAAAAAATAAGCATTTAACACCCATAACGCAAGACGCACTTTACAAATCCTATTGCTTCTCTTCTGTAAACCCTTAGGTCACCGTAAACAGAATATATAACCTAGTGAATGTTATTTCTGTGTTGCAGGCAGCTGAGAAACTGTACAATAAATTTGCCCAGATTCAGCCAAGCGTAGGAGCAAATTGGCAGGTCATCCATCTTGCTCACTGTACACTGTCAGGGATGGCATAAATTCCCTACATGATTAACAGACTTCTTTCCAGGTCTGCGTCCTTTAACCTACAGCAAGGTCGACATCATGGCCGCCTGGCTGATAGAGAACACACGGCCGCTCTAAGTTTCCTCTAATTTTGTTCCCTGCATCAGTCTCAACAAACCTCAAAGAACAGCAAGATTAATTGCTAGACCTCGGTGCCCAAGCACCTCCAGAAGAGAGCATGCTTTTCCTAAGGTACTCCTATTAAAAGGAAGATGACAGATGAAGCAGAAAATGTAAACATTTGGAAAATGATTAAAGAAGTCTACCTTCATTGCACAGCAAAAATAAGCAGACGCAGCTTGGAAGCGTACTTTGGCTTCAGAAATGATGTCTGCTTGTGATCTCAGTGAAAGTTACTGAAAATGTCTACAGACGCATTTTCGTGTGATATCATTAGAACTGTGCATAATCTTTCTACTGTCACAAATAATAGTGTAAAGCAGACAGCTGGAACAGCTGAAACCAAATTAAATCAATTACAGTGGGAGGCCTTTTATAGAGAAAACTGCAGAAAATCTTCTGCAAAAGAGATTTTTTGGTTGAATTCAGGTTGACAAATTTGGATTGGATCTAGGAGCCAGGCAAAAAAATTAAGTGCCATCCTTTTCCCATGGTCTGCAGATAAAGGATGCCTATTGGGGCAAAACAACATAAAATACACCTTTCTTCACGTCAATTGGTATTTTATACCATAAAGACTCACACTTGTATGTTTAACCATTATACTAACACTTACACACTCATGCCAAAGCCTCACTAACATACACAACATCATACACTTACACATGCTCCAGCTAACATGATACATTTACAAACACACACTGACTCTGGCACTGTACATGCACCCACACACACACAAT
>VKOC01000002.1:11199939-11357100 GCA_009364415.1 Spea multiplicata
GAGTAAAATATTTCTCAAATAAAAATCAGAACAATTTTTCATCATATATTTTTTTTTATACATAATTAGAAAGCCCTTCTTGTCCTTAACCCCTCCAATATATTCCATATTTCCCAATGTATAAGACGTACCTTTTTTCTAAAAATTTGGGGTCTAAAAACTGGGTGCATCTTATACAGAGGTTGTAGATTGCAGTTACTACTTCCCAGTCCCTCCCTACACTGACGATTGGCCCGTCCCTTTCCTTATAGCATCCACACTGCTCAGCAACTAATCTAACAGTAAGTATAAAATTAACATTTAAACTGCTGAACATTAGGGGAGGTGGGGGGTTAATTTAGGGGCAGTTATGGCTAATGGGTTGGCTAGGGTGAAATTAGGGGCGTTATGGTTTTGATGGGCGTGTTTAGTGGTAGAATTTAGGCACTATGGTTGATGGGGTGCCTTAGGTGAATTTAGGGGCATTATGGGTTGATGGGTAGTGTTGTAGGGTAGAATTAGGAGCAAATATGGTTGATGGGGTGTTTAGGGTGAATGGTTGATGGGGTGTTTAGGGTGAATTTAGGGGTATTTATGGTTGATGGGGTGTTTAGGGTGAATTTGGAGGCATCTTATACATGGGAGAATACGGTAACTCATATGGGAGTAGGAGAGGAGAAAAATACAGCTAAACACAAGAACCGCAAAAGTGTTAAAAAAGCCTTGGTCATGAAGGATACCAAAAAAGAAAAAAAAACAGCCTGGTCCTTAAGCAGATAACTAAGAATCCTACCTGGAATATCAAAGTATGGCGAGTCACTGATTATAAAGAGGAGTTTAAACAGTACATATAGAATCCCACCTGAAGACCGTGTCCCAGTTGAGCTGTTTACCATGTCGAGAGTCAGAATTACGATCTAACTGCTGAACAGTCTCTGGATCTCGAAGGAGACGTCTAAACTTCTCAATTTCTTTCTAAAAGAGAATATGTATATTGTTTGGGAATATTAAAGCCAGCAACATAAAATACGCCCATCAATATGGGTATGTCTAATTTAAAGAATTGCAAAGTGCTTTATGCAACTTAACCCTAGACAGAGATATGTAGATAAGACAATCTCTTTTTGTGTGGCATAGTGTGTTGATGCTGGAAATATTGAGCCCTACTATAAAAATAAAATGTTTTTTAAGAGAATATCGTTAAGTCGTACCCGTCTTTCTGTAGCTTTGTCATTTTCCAGTTGACGACAGCAGAGGAGAAGCTCATGCAAAGCAAGACTCATGGTGATGTGATGGAAGACAAGCAGGAGCCACCTGGAGATTGGAGAGAAAAAAAGGTAGGGAAATACATCTTAAAAGCCTGTAACTAATAGAGAAATAGTGAAATGCATTGTTCTTCAAATACAGAGGGCAGCATCAACCCGGAGAGCGATATCTTGGCCTCCAACACAGGGAATGGAGGACAGGTGAAATGCAAGTTCTCGAGGATGAGACGTTGATAGCGAGAGTCCCAGATGATGACGGAAGGACTGTATGAGTAATATAGGTGGGTATTGAAATGGTCGCTGTTGTATGTGGTGCATGTTTCTACACAGAGGTTTTGTGGAAGTATTTCCCAAGGGCTGCCCCCATTTTCTGGAATGCGCTCCCCAACATATGTGTCTTTCCCCCTTCTTTAAGGACACGTACAATCTTACACGTTAACACCCTTTGCTCACCTTTCCTAGTCTTCAGACAATACTTATACTAGTGTGGCTGGACCTTCCCTACAGTGGCACTTCTACTTCTTATGCAATACACATAACTCCTTCTAGATTGTAAGCTCTTTTTGAGCTCTCCTTACCTCTTGTTTCTCTAAGTCGAATTGTTACGTTATATATACTACTTGTCATGCCCTGTTTACCTATTGTACAGTGCTATATAAAACGATAAATAATAATAAGGGGGTTCCAGAAAGCTGAATAAGCAAAAGCACAAGACGGCGATAGGAGTGGATAAGGAAAGAGATGTACAAGAGGTGGAAAACCTACATATATATACACACATTATACATATATTATATACATATAAATATATATAGATAAATGATACATGTAAATACAGTAATAGATATAAAAATGATACATAAATAATATACAAATTATAAATATGCATATATATTCAAAGATTATAGCCTGTGTTGTCCTTTCCTGTCAGCTAGATCAATAATGTTTATTATGTACCGGATACTAAAATACCACACAATGTCCAGCTTTTGCGTAGATCAGGAAACAGAACAAGGCAAGAAGCAGCATGACAGCAAAAGCACATAATACCGCAGAAACGTCTGGTAAAGTGTCCGGTAAATATGCATCTACCGGTAATATTAGACACTTTAATCCGTGCATGCTCTGTGCTATAGAGAATATGGCAATTCCATAACGTGTTGTGTGTGGAATATGCGTGTTAATAATCAGAATACATTCACTCAGTACACGCAGTGCTATAAGGAACTATAGAAATATGATGATATGATGATGCATTATAAGGGGTCGCACTGCAGGTAACCCCCCGGAGTTTATATGTTTGCTATGTATAAGCACGTAGGTGTCCGGCTGCACTCAGAGACGTTATTTATGCCCTCCGCACACTGCACCACACAGCGCATCCTCTATTGCTAAGCACCCACCTCCCGTGATTATTACCCCAGCGAGCTGCACAGCTCCAATCTCCTCCACGCCTCCTGCGGTGTCACACGCTAAGCCGTCCGGCTGCACATTATCACTTTCGGTTCCGGGGAGCTGCGTCTTCTGACAGAAAAAAGACATAAACACGCATCGTGTGCAGCCCCGCCTCTTTCCACTCACTTTTATTTTCCCTCAAAATACCAAAACAAACAGGAGTTTTATTATTTTTAGCACTGTTTGTTTTATTGCTTTATTTTTATAGATGTGTAACACCTTAATTTCTTTGAAAATATCGTTTCAATTAATAGGAAGGTATCATAGAATATAAGGAAAAAATGGGTTTTTTTTCAGCAACTACCCTGAAAATATATACATATTATTAAAAAACAAATCAAGTTATATGCCGATAATAACGGTTATTTTTTATTTTTTTCCGATTTTTTAAAAATATGATCTTATATTATTTTAATAATCACATTGTGATTAGAAGCTGGGCTCCATTGACTTGCAAGGTTGAATGCAGTACCTGTAGTACAAAGTTTTCAGGAGAATCTAGAGAGACCCTCTTGGAATTTATTTTTAAAGGACGCCACCATCTTGCAAGAAGCAAAATCTCTTGCAGTGGTACTTGTGACCGCTCTCCGGAGTGGTTAAAGCGTGTCCTGGGGTGGGCTTTCAGCATCGCTATCAATATCAAGGCAATTCAGCGACCCCAATGAAACTTAGGAGGCGATCTTCTAAAGCAAGTATCCACTGCCATACAGTGTATGGCGGAGGTTGATGCCCCAGGGAGGGACCACACGGGGCCTCTGATGCTATTCCCGGTGTTGCTGAATGCCTCACCATCGAGGCATTAAAGCAACGCCATTCAAGTGAGGCACATCATTGGACGTTAAGTGACGACGTTGAAGGGTTAAAAAAAACAAAGGCTGGTGGTGGAAAGAGTTCAAATGCCACCATTAGAAATATATATATGGTTTGATGGGGTAAATTGAATTGGCCGGCTTCAATTCCCAAGTAGGACATGGAGACAGGTGACCAGATTTGAAAAAAAAAAGCTTTTGAAATAGCAAAATGCTACTTAATTATTGCTCTATAATGTGCAATAAACATTTCTAAACTCAGGACAAATAGCAGAATCCATTCAGCAAGTTCATTAGCTTTTATAGATGAGTAAAAGTTTTTCAAATAAAAGTGAGAAAAAGGTGCTTTTTTTCAGTTTTTCAACATATTTGATCGCCAGGCCAGCCCTGGTAGGCATAAATGTCTTGTGCGGACCGCGTACATTGCGGCGGCTCCTTTTGCAATGTCAGGTACGATATTTACTTTTAGACATTCAAGGCATTTTCTGGGGTGACTGTCAGTGCCCCCTCCCCCTCTCCAGATACCCCAAGCAACTGCCTGACCAACCCTGAGTGTAATAACTGCATATGAATAAAAGTTAGAATTGTTGGCCTATAACTTATAAAATCATCAACTTTGAGTTGAATTGGGTCCAATTCCTCTTGGCAGCCCTGCCATGGATCCTTTCTCCTGTAACAAATGCACAGAATTGCCATTCTACCCGCAGCATATGGATCATTCCTATGAATTATATTTTCCTTAGAATATTAGTTTTTTGCAAAAATTAAATAAATAATAATAAATTAAATAATAGATAAAATACTCTATTATTAGCCACCACAGCTGTTTGACTCGTTTGTTTCTCCGTATTCACAAACAAAAGCAATAAAGCAGTTAGACGTCCCCCAGTGCAGAGGCCGTCCAGTTATACAATACACAGACCACAGTAGCGACCCGGAACTAAGCAGCACATTTCGCGCGTCCTGTCGGATGACGTTCGGTGCTGCACGCTGCCTAGCGCGGGAGAGCTGGTGGAAGTTGTTGTTGTTATAGTTTGCGGACGGTAACAAGGAACGGTGAGATCCGGGTTACTGCCCGGGGGATCCCGGTTTGGCCATGAGACACTGAGCTGCGGAAAATGCTGCTTCCGTCCGATGTGGCCCGGCTGGTGCTGGGTAAGTCATTTGCATATTATCGGGCAACGGGCTGTCACTATACTACTCTCACGCTTAAACGTGTTTCTATAGGCCTGTCCGGTATGGCTTTTAACGGCGCTGCCTAGTATTTAAGCCCTCTGTCCTTGAAAAGGGTGATGACGTACATGCTATTACACTGCGCAGTCTGATATTTCGGGCACTCCTTCCATCTATTCTTGAAATAATGAGGTCATATTCTGTCATTTCAGTGATTAATCATGCCAAGTAACCAAATCCTGCTAAAATCCAGACCTTTTGGGATGTGGGTGCAGTGATGTAATATGCAGCTTTGCTGAGTAGGATGGTGCTCTGTGTTATTATTTCATTTTATTTATTAAGTGCCAGCAAATTACATGGCGCTGTACAAATTGGGGTAGTAAATACAAATCTAGATTAATACGTACAGACACCACTATTGTAAATCAATAGACTGTTATAAGGTAGTTATTTAGATGATTGAATTGGTATTCTGATCTTCTCGTACTGGAAGTCGGGTCACCTTTTTCCTCCCCATTTTGTTGTTGGGTCTGCTAACGTTTCTGTTCTCGTACTTGCCTTTTACATCAAGCTTTTGTGTTCTTTTGTGGCTCCCAACAAATGTCCTAAATGAATGTAGAATTTGAGAAGGACCCCTGAGAATTTTATACTCTCCCTGTCCAGCCCGGTTGTAAATAAAGTGAAAAATAAAATCGTTCAAAATCAGAAAATGTTTAGTAAACATGGCAGGTGTAAGCGATGGCAGAGCAAACATTAAGAGTGTTCTGTATGATGGCTCTGAAACATTTATACCGCGTTCTTGTAGTTTGAATCTGACGGCAGATAAGAACCTTTTGGCCCGTCTGGTCGGCCCATTTCTTCTGATGTAAAGACTCCGACCGTAATCAGTCCTCGGTCTTGTCTTAGATTCAGAATAGCTTTACACCTACCCCATGTATAGGTGGTATTAGCCTCTACCACTTCTGATGGGAGGCCATTCCATTCATCTACCACCCTCTCAGTAAAGCAAAACGTTTTTTACATTACATCTAAACCTCCATCCCTCTAGTTGCGGATTATGGCCTCTTGTTCTGACGTCTCTCCTCTTTTGAAATAAACATAATTCTCGTGCTTTAAATCACTTTACGTGTTTAAATCTTTCCTCCCTTCCAAGTTATACATAATTGAGTTCCCTGATAAGTTTCACCCTGCAAACAATATCGTTTTCTTAGTCCTCCTCTGAACTCACGTTTTATTTGGATTTCAGGCTATCTGCAGCAAGAGAAGCTTACGTCTACCTGCCAAGCGTTTATCACAGAGAGCCCGGATCTAAAGGAATATGCAGAACATTTCTCCGAGGAGGGGTTGGTCCCTGGCTGTGTTTTGGTACGACCACCTCATTCATAAATCATGGTGACGCTTCACACTTCCCTTAAACAGTGTTTTGGAGTGTGTGGTTTTTGGATCTATCACATAAGACAGAGTACAATAGAGTACATTTTTGTGTATTATCACCTTCTGCATAGCTTTATTTTTTTCCAACATAACTAAAACGGTAGGGTTAGTTTAGCCATGTTGTCTCCTGCACTTTTTCTTCTGCGTTGTATTAAAACATGCCATTTTAAACAATGCATATTTTTGTACATGTGTAGCTATTTAATTATAACTACTTTTCTGTTCCTAAGTGCTCCCTTTGAACAGAATAGTAGCTTTGTTTTTTCCATATTCCGTCGCCTATGAAACACTAAATAGTTTAATGTACTTCTTGGTTACTATTATTACTGGTATGAAATTTTAATATGGTTTAAATTCAAGGGACAGTTTTGTGCCCCACCAAAAGCAAATGCGTATTTTTTTTCACAAGACAAAGAGCTGTGACCATGAGAAAAAGGACGAAATGCATAAAGTAGATACGTTTTAAAAGTCAAAACCAATTGACGGGTAATGCTCTGCTATCACGTGTATATCATGGCTGAGTCTAAGGTTTGATTATATCGGTTTATTCTTATTACATACACGTATCTTCTTTTTTCCAGTCACTCTTTGGCAAAAACCTGACGACCATCCTAAATGAGTATGTTGCTATAAAAGCAAAAGGTAAGTTGTTATCTTTGAAAACAGTTGCTTGTTCAGTATTGTTTATGATTTGTAAAACAAAGAAATAAAGTGCTGCGCAAGATTTACAAGCGACACCACAATAATAAATAATACTTAAGTTCATAAGTGGATTCTTCAATAGGTTGCTCTGTTGGGAAGCCCATAGAGCCCCTTCTCGGGAATGGAGTTTCTTCTTTGTACCGGTGTGACAAAGAAGACCGGAGGAGAGAGAGTTTAAAAAAAAAAAAAAGTAGTAGCTTTAATATAAATTAAAAAAGTAGTATCTTACGTATAAGAATACTTTAACGCTCCTGTGGAAAGGACCGGAATAATGCTGTGTTGTAGCAGTAACAGGTTGGTTCTTGGCGTATTCGGCACAACGCATTTCACCAATCGGCTTCCTCATTGTTCATGATTTGTATATTCCGCTGTTAACCAGCATACAGAGTGGCATATATATATATATATATATATATTCACAAACCCACAAATCTTTTTTTTATGAACCCACTCATACTTATGTAATGGGGGTTATGTGTGTGTGTGTGTAATATGTATATATATAATATATATATATATATAATGCAAAGTGAGTGAACATAAGAAAAATCTTAAATTAATATTTGCCGTTTTGTTTAAAGGAACTCGGCAGGTAGGTCGATCGTGGAGAAGTAACCATAGATCTTAGGTGGCCTCAGTTGCTTCTCGCTCTCTTTGTGTAGTCCTGAAAGGAGATCAGGGATCATGTGGGCCGTACCATCGTTTCCAGCACTCCTTTTTATGCTGAAGATAGTTCATGATCAGCAATTTAATACGTAGGTTGAAACACAATCGTTAACTGAAACAGAAATAGCTGCGTAGGAGGAATAAAGCTGGCTGACGAACAGCCAACCTCACTAACAAGTCATACACCATGTCAAGACTGAGAACAGCTACAAGACACAAGGTCTCTCGAAGGCAGACGTTTCATGGCAAGCGCAAAGAAATGGGCAATGCTGAGGACTGTAGACACAGTAGTTCTACCTCCAGTTTCTTCCTTGCTCCTCTGACAAAAATGGTTTGTCAGATTTTTTTTGCTAACTTAACCAAAGTAGAAGTTCAGTTCTATTCCGTATGATGTCCCGTAGCAAATAATTTAAATTCTAAGCCTCTATATGCTTTTATTTTTTTATAGAAAATAAAGATGCTGTTCCACTCATGATGTCTTCCCTGTGGAAGAAGCTTGACCACACGCTCTCTCAGATCAGGTATGGGTGACATTTAGTATGTTCCTGGTGTAGAAGACCATATCGGTAAAGGTTTCACTACTTAATAGTAATAATAATAGGGGGGTCTGCATGGCATATACCTAATTTCAACAGAATTATATCTGCTATTTTGGCTACATGCAATGTTTTGATGATACTATATTTGGAGCTTTTGTATTGTTAATTAGAATGAAACCCAGTAAATATATTCTCTGTATCCAATGCTTTAACCCTTTTATTTTCATAGTTCATTAGGATATTTTTCAATGTAAATTACTTGACCATCTAGTCTGCTTGTAGCAGCATCCATCTGTTTGTCAGGATTTTAATCTTTACGCTTCATCCAACTCTTAGCTGATGTTAATTTCCCCTATCTTTACGTATCATCAATATGATCTGCAGTGCCCTCTTTCATTAAAATCTGTTACATTATGCCATATTCTGACATTGTATTTTTAGGTTAAGGTCACTTTGGGTCAACATTTATGCTTTTGTGCATAATCCTTTTTATTGTTTTATATATTTTTTATTTATCAGGAGCATGCAGGAATCTGTAGCCTTTCAAACTCATCAAAGAAGTAAGTAAATACGCCACTTAATCCTTAGTTAAATCTGTAACTTTCCCAATTTTGTGATTATAGTTGTTTTTGACAAAAAGCTGTTTGAAGTTTAGTGAAATGCATTTAGTTATGTCGAGTACTGCGGATATACAAATGGTGCAGTCATCTGTAATAAAGCCTTGGCTGCTTAGTTTTTATTTTTATCTCTGGTTTGGAGCAAAAAACAGCATGATGATTGGTGATCTTGGTAGAGTGTATATAAGATTAATTCACTTTGCTTTTATTCACCTCATTCTTATGTGCCTTTTCGCGTACATGATTTTAAACTTCAAATTTTTATTTTCATGCAGGTCGCACTAGGAATGGGATTGAGGACATTAGGCGTCAGAGAATGTTATTGTCACCTTCAACTCCCACTTTGCCACGGCAGCAGACTTCTACCCCTATAGCAGCGACACAAGTCGTCCTGCGACATGTTTCTGGTCAAAATGCCTCACAAGCTAGTCCATCGTTTGGTGGCCAGTCCACAATTCAAGGCCGGAACTCCCCTCTTGTTGTAAGCAGTAAGTACAACAGTCTGTCAGCGGGGTTCTTATTGATTAGATATGCTATTGTCCATTTGCTCATTGGCTCCATAATTGTCTCTGAAAAGCCTCCATAAAGGCGGCCTTCTCGGTGTTGCAGATAATACCCCCTCCTTGACGATGCATTGACATGAAAGTCTTCCTGCTGTCAATTATGTTCCTAGTGATGTCGGCCATGACAGGAATGGAGTTGGTTTTATACACCAGTTACTGTTAAAAAAAGGATTTTCCTTTTTGCACTGTATCCATAGCAGTTCTGTGGGATATATTCACTAATTCCTGAGTGTATATATATATGAAAAGGGGCCATTCGATAAGCAGCTTCCCCGAGTTCCTTGTTTCTCATCGTAGACCAAACTAGCGGTTAAACTAGTAGGGGACTAGAGGTGTGAGAATTTCCCTAACCCTATTGAGCCCTTGGAGGTACATGTGTTTGGGTCAAATAGCAGGGCCTGCATCAAATTGTTATGTTGTATACTACATGCTATGTCCTGCCTACCCTCTGTACAGCGCTACTGAATTTGATGGCGCTATATAAAACAATAAATAATAATTTGACTTGACTAGATCTTCTTAGTTTCCGATTCCATAGTAGTGTAATCGTTTTTTGTTACACAAGTTACTTGTTCCACTATTGAGAATTGCTGGGCGGGATGCATTTTATTTAAGAAACATTTAGGAAATTTGTCTTGTTAATTTAATAGTCGGGCTGGAGTTGCACGTCTAATATCTATAATACATTATTCCTGCCATTTCTTGTCTAAAGCAGCTTTGCATAAATACAGTCTCCACAAATCCATTTTTTTTTTTAAATAAATTGTGTGTTTTTGGCCCAGATGCTGAGACGTTACAAATTATTTCTGTGGCGCCATTTGATAGAAAACAATCTTCTGCAGTGTCTTCTCCGCTGAGGAGGAAAAAGTAAGTAGGGGGGAAACTCAGAAGGCTTTGGGAGTCCTTAAGTGTATAAATCTATTGCATCTTTTATGTTGAGGGCTGCAAGTTTAGGGTCACATTTCTAAAATGTTATTTCTGCAGCTGGGGGGGTGTTTCCATAGAGACCAATATAAGTAGCACACAAATAGACAGTACCTGGGTCCGTGGATTTGTCCAACCCTGCCAAAAGATTAGTTTTCCAGAAAATGTAGATAAAAATGTAAAGAGAATAATAGCAGAGATTGGAACCTGTGGTGATTAGTTGACTGTACTCAGTATAGGTCCTCCGTATAAGTAGAAAGAAACCTAAAATTTGATGTCGGATAAAAACCATTCGGCCGTCTGGTCTGAGGGGCCGCTATATTCTCTTGCATGCTTGTTCTTGCGTACCATGTGTAACCTCTGTGTTTTCCCACAGCGAGACCCGGAAGAGACGTGGGGCCGTACCGAGCTCCAGCACAGCCTCCGTGGAAGGAGATACTGGAGAAGACAGTGATGCAGTCCAAGAACTAATTAACGATAATTTCCCTGTGAGTAGATCAAGTATGGTTCTTTTTACTATGGGAGAAAAGAGTGAACTCGTTTAAGGTCCTTTCGAGACTAAATAATAGCTTGTTATAGTCTTATTTCAATAAAATAATTCATGTATGTTTTTTTGTAATTCATATTAATAACTATGGAACTTGGGGATGTTTCCAAGGTTTAGAAACTGATGCTTATACCATTCTGGAAAATGTGCTCTGCAAAGTTACATCAGAACCACTACTGTTCTGCAAAAGTGCTTCTTATGTACGCAGTGCTAATAAATTGTGCTGTAATTGACATACATACAGTATATTTTAAATTTTAACCCAAAAATCACTGTTGGATGAGCGACGGAGTTGGCTCACAAAAGCCCTCTGATTGAGAACCATTCTATTTGGCATTTGATGAAAGGATCACAGTTTTCCAGGCATACGCAGGGTACACATTGTAAGGCACGGCCTTAGTGCATACTATAACATTGTAATGTTTATTTTGTGTTAGCAACTGGTCATCGAAAATGCAAGGGAGAAGATTTTAAGCAGTAAGTCTCTACAGGAGAAGTTGGCCGAGAACATTAACAAATTCCTTGGAAGGTAAGTGCATTCTGCTTGGCTAATTCTAGTTCACATGGTTGTCTGTAAAACATTTTTTTTTTTAATAATTGAGGATAGTTATGAAAAACAGCAAATTAAGTTTCTTTGTGGATATTACTAGGTTTCATGGATTCTGTCGTATTTGGCGATTTTTGGCTTTTTTTTAACAAATTTTATATTTATATTTTTAATGGCCGTCTCCATGCTGTAATTAGGACAGTTCCAGTTTGTCCAAGTGCCTGAGAATTCTGCAGCATTATTATTGTTATTTTTATTATACATAATGGGAAAGTATAACGTTCTCTAGTAGCTTTGAACATAATTCTTCGATTTCTCTTATTTTAGTGACTCTGCTGCTCATAATCCCAAGGCACCTGAAGGCAGCGCTGCAGAGCCAGATGCTTCTATTGATGAAATCCTTGGACTTCAGGTAGTGATGTTTTTGTGGGCTTTACTGCAAGGCTTTTTTGTTTAAATGGAAGTAGTAGTGCTTTATGTGCTATTTAATGAGTTTTGCATATTTTGTTGGACAGTATTAAGTTAATTTATGAGAATGATTTTCTGTGGCATCTGATTTATTTGAGTTTATGTAAAGTTGCATTCTGCTTTGTTCGTCAGGGAGGAGAGATACACATGTCAGAGGAAGCTATTCATGACATCCTGGTGCAAACAGAGCTGGATCCGGATTTCCAAGAGCTCTATGACTTGTTTGCATGTAAGTATTAATTAGCTGTTGAATAAAGGATCTATATTGCAATCGTATACATGTTGTCTCTGAAATAGATATTTCCATTTACTGTATTTGATTTACCGTATTTGCTCGATTATAAGACGACCCTGATTATAAGACGACCCCCAAATCTTAATATTAATTTAGGAAAAAAAAGAAAAAGCCTGAATATAAGACGACCCTATAGGAAAAAAGTTTTACCAGTAAATGTTAATTCATTTAAACAATTTTTTTAATAAAAGCTATGCTTGAGAAAAATATTTTGGTTTTATTTCCTTCTATTTTCCAACCTGCCCCCCAGTTATGCACATCTGCCCCAGAAGTGCCTTATACCCCCTATATGCTACTGTGCCCCATGATATGCCTTTTAACCCTCTAAATGCCACTGTGCCCCATGATATGCCTTTTAACCCTATATGCCACTGTGCCCCATGATATGCCTTTTAACCCTATATGCCACTCTGGCACTTAGAGGGTTAAAAGGCATATTATGGGGAAGAGTGGCATATAGGGAGGTTTAAGGCATTTCAGGAGGCAGAGTGGCATTAAAGGGGTTAAAAGGCATTTCACAGAGCACTCTGCCTCCAGAAATGCCTTACACCCCCCATTTAACACTCCCCCTCCCTCCTCCAAACTTACCGGTGCTTCTGAGTTGGGGGGGCGCATAACACAGGAGGGTCCAGGTCCCCTGCATCTGAGCCCCAGGTGCTTAGTCCGGGCAGCATGTAGAGCTCCACGCGAATCGCATAGAGCTCTACACTCTGCCCGGACTAAGCACTGGGGACTCAGAAGCACCGGTAAGTTGGGGGGGCATAACACAGGAGGATGCAGGTCCCCTGCATCCTCCTGTGTGATGCCCCCCCTCCAACTTACCGGTGCATCTGAGTCCCCGGTGCTTAGTCCGGGCAGCGTGTAGAGTTCTACGCGATTGTATCGTGTAGAGTTCTACGCGATTGTATCGTGTAGAGTTCTACGCGATTGTATCGTGTAGAGTTCTACGCGATTGTATCGTGTAGAGTTCTACGCGATTGTATCGTGTAGAGCTCTACGCGATTATATGGGTCGGGGGTTAACACAGGAGGATCCAGGTCCCCTGCATCTGGGTCCCCAGTGCTTAGTCCGGGAAGCGTGTAGAGCTCTACGCGATTGTATCGCGTAGAGCTCTACACGCAGCCCGGACTAAGCACCGGGGACTCAGAAGCACCGGTAAGTTGGGGGGGTTAACACAGGAGGATCCAGGTCCCCTGCATCGCTGCGGGGGATCTGGATCTTAGTCTCATAATCAGACCTATATGATCTGGATCTTAGTCTCATAATCAGACCTATATGAGGTCTGATTATAAGACGAGGGTTATTTTTCAGAGCATTTGCTCTGGAAAAAACCTCGTCTTATAATCGAGCAAATACGGTACTCCATCCACACATACAAATTAACAATAGACTTGGCCACCAGGGGGCTCTTCGTATTCTGCGAATATTTACCCGTTCCTGTCTTCTTTTCGGGGGAATATTCGTGGACATTCTTCGTGTTAGTTTTTTCTGAACAATAAAGTCGCTTGTACGGACATTTAACTGATAGAGCAGGGACACCAGCGGTCTCTCCTGCGAGTTTAAAAGTCTGTACTAGCCACTCTATTGGTCGTTCGTACAGACTTAACTGTTGCAGGAGGGAGACCAGTGGTCAGGTTGAACCTTAAGGCGTTAAGGGGCCGTGCGAGTGAGCTTTACCCTACGACCCTTTAACCTATGGAAATCCGTAGGTTCGCAGTCAGGAGTTAAAAAGGCCGTGCGAGTGAGCCTATTGGTCAACTGCAGGGTCTTCCAATTGGTTAATGCCAGAGGAGGTCACTGTAGGCGACCAATAGGCTCACTCGCACTGCCCTGTAACCCCTGACGTCACCTCCTGCGATGCCGTGAAGATAAGGTAGGCTAGATGGGGAAGGGACCAGGGAGATTAGTAGATGAAGACGATGTTCGTGTTGTGTGTCTTCGTCTACATTTTACCACCGCTGTCTTCTCTTCTTTGTGTCTTCGGAACGAACACGAAAACGCACTCTTTGTGTTCCTTTTCATGTTCGCCTGAAGACGAATGCACAAGTCTAATTAACATACACTAACATACCTTAAAGACACACTTACATACTACACACACTAAAATCCCCAGACATACCCAAAGACACATGTTCATACACTAACATACAAACACAGACTAACATATCCAGCGACACACACACCAACATACCCAAAGACACATGTTCACACATGACTTGCCAAGGTTACTAACATACAGACACAAACAGACACACTTTTTATATACCCAGATACACATGCTAATATACCAAGACACCCATACTAACATACCTAGACACACACAAACATACCCACAGATGCTGAAATGCTTCAATATCTGAAAGTGCATAGTCCTGCTGAAGCAAGTGAATTCAGTGTTCAATTCTCAACTATTTTCTGCTTCTACAAAGTTAAATTTAGAATGACACATTACCTACATGCAAACTAATTACTTTTATAAGTAGCACTAGTTTCTTAGAAACATATATTCTGACCATTAAGAACTAATTGGTCTGTCTCGGTGGCGTCACCTCAACCACTCGGCCCCCATCAGTCTCCTCCACGAGGGAGAAGGGGTAGAAAGTGATAAGGGAGGGAGAAGGGGTAGAAAGAGATAAGGGAAGGAGAAGGGGTAGAAAGAGATAAGGGAAGGAGAAGGGATAGAAAGACATAAGAGAGGGAGAAGGGGTAGAAAGTGATAAGGGGGGAGAAGGGGTAGAAAGTGATAAGGGAGGGAGAGGGGGTAGAAAGTGATAACCGGAGGGATGAATATGGAATGAGTTTGTTCTGAATGAGGGAGAGCATGAGTTAATGTGTGGGATGAATTGTTGAATGAGGGAAAGCATGAGTTAATATGTGGATGAGTTGTGTGAATGAGGGAGAGCATGAGTTAATGAGTATGTGTGTGTATCATAGATGTATAATTGTGGAAGGGCAAATATGGCACTAGCAGGATGTTTGAGCCTTGGGGACAAAGATGGCACAGGCCAGGACAAAGTTGACTTGTGCTGGGCTATTTGGGGACAAAGATGGCAAATCTTATGTGTGTAATGTGGGTGCTGGCCAGGTTTTATGTTGGCAGTGAGGATGCCAGGGCTGACTTTGGGGTGTGCGACCTGTGATCTATGCCTGTAATTTAGGGGGTTTGAAATATACCTTTAATGCCGTGTTTTTATGTGAATTCCAATTGATCTATACCTGCAAAGCTGGGTTTGTGTGTTATTCTGTAGATCCATATCTGCTATGCTATGTTTCCATACATTATTTATGTGTACCTGCAAATACAGGGTTTCTATATCTTGTTCAGTTCATTAATATCTGCAATGCTGTTTCCATATATTTATTTGATGTATACCTGTAATGCTATGTCTCATATGTTATTATTGTATACCTGCAAATACAGGATTTGTATGTCTGATTCTGTTTAATTCTGTTTATTTTATATATATGCTATCGGCAGCAGGGTCTCTTTATATATATATCGCAGCAGGGAACTAATATTAATATATATTAGCAACTGGGGCTAATATTAATATATATGGGCAGCAGGGTCTAATATTAACAAAACTGCCAGTTCAGCAGTAATTTTGAAATCATGTTTCAGTCATAGTCTTTACTTCAAAGAGATAAGTACTCATTATGTAGTTAAAAATGCATATCTAATGCATATATGCGATGGGGCCATCACATAAATCAATAGTAGAGGGAGGGGCTTGCTGGGGGCATTAATACAAATAGTGGTGGCTGGAGGCGATCATACAAGGGTGCGGGGGCACCACATTAATCTATACTAAAAGGGTGCTGGCTGCGGCATCAATACACAAGGGGCAAAAACACTAAGGGGGTATAAACGACAATGCAGTGTGAAAAATCCATCCTGATGTAGATGTCTGTGACGTAGATTGTGTCCTGCTGTTTGTGTGTTTTTGGTTATCAGTGTAGCAGAGCCTGTCCTGGGGTGTGTGTCTATAGGTGTTGGTGTGGCAGAGCCTGTCCTGGTGTGTGTTTGGGTGTTGGTGTGGCAGATCCTCTCCTGGGGTGTGTGTTTGGGTGTCGGCGGGCAGAGCCTGTCCTGGTGTGTGTATTTGGGTTTTGGTGGGGCAGTGCGTGTCCTGGCATGAGCCTGTCCTGTTGTGTGTGTTTGGGTTTCGGTGTGACAGAGCCTGTGTTGGTGTGCGTGTTTGATCATCTTAACTTACAATATGAATTATTTAATTTATACTTATCCAGAGATAAAATGCCCTCTTCAAGTAGTAGTGACTTCATGGGACAAAATGTTCAAGGCCCTGAAATCATTTAGTGGAAAAGTTAAGGTATTGTGTTATTTACGCTATAATATTTATTTCAAGGATTAGTCGTACTAAATTGTGGCTTCAGGCTTCCCATGTTGAATGATCAAGTATTATGTTAGTCCAATAACAAAAGTATCATTCTATAGCACATTACTTTTGGCAATATATATATATATATTTTCAGTGGTATGATTTAATGGTGGAAATTATGAATGCCAGTATGACTGTGCTATCTTGTGTGCCCCCCTATATATTGTTTCTAGAGTCGCCACTGAATCCTTGCCTTTTGAGAATGAATATACATCACATTATAGCAGTAAAGTAGACTTATAACACGTACATGCCCATATGTAGATACTATGTAGTTGCTGCTTTATGTATACATTGTAGTGCTTACATCTCTCTGTTTTACCTGTGTTTAGTATTTATATTACTGCACTGTTGTAAGCACAGAAATTCCTAATGCTATTTTCTCACATGTGTACAAATGATAGCTAAGTGGTCCCTTAAATTGTCTGTGTGGTCCTCATAGCTAATGCAAGGAGGGATTCTGTAAAATCCTCCATTATGCATTTGCCCTTTTCTTCCCCTACAGTTATTTGCCATAAGGAAGATGTACTTAGCTGAACCATCCCAGTACTGGCTCTCCGAGAATTCTGGGAGAAGGTATAATAAAACGCATTTTCAATGGGAGAGCGTTACTGCCACTGATTGGTTGCTTCAAGAAGTGGTGCAAAACGTTTGCCGATGAAAGAGGTGTTTGGCTGCAGCTTCCACTAAAAGTATGTTTTCATTTTCAGGTCTATTTAATGCATATTAAAGTACTTACAAACTAATTTAATGCATTCATTGTTCAGGGGGTTGCCGGGGACACTGGAGTGTCAATTTACAGAGGGCTACATCTTATACCCAAGATTTTGCAGGGCAGATGAATCATCTCCTGACCACTGACCCCTGTGGAAACTTTGAAAAAGTGTTGGCACAAAATAAGGTCAACTTAGCTTTTTAGCGAAGAGAAAGAAAATACACATACCAGTGTCTGTGTGTATGTATAAATATAACTAGGCAACTAGAAAAGAGTCATTAACTACATGTAAGACAAACCATACAACATTGTTGTTAATGCCTCCTTACACTTGTACACAAAATTTACACGGGCAAACAAAATATGTTTTTATGATTATGCTTATATGCTGCCAAGACAATAATTGCATGATTAATATTGTACAGGCAGTTTCCGTGAGTAAACCAGTGACTTTAATAAACCAGAATGTTACACACATTATCTTAACATATATAGATATAGACAGTATAAATAGACAGTATAAATAAATAGCAAACTAAATGTAAAGTTTTTTTTAAAATGTGTTTGTAACAGAAAATAAAATCCCACAGGCCAAAATACAATTAAAAGTGATAAATGCTGTTTCAATGCACTAAAAGCTTTCATTTATTGTTGATGATGCAAAATGTCATGAACAACCGGCGTTAATGTCATGAAAAGCCACACATTTTTAAATCTATTCAAGTTTTTGTTAATTTTTTTCCCCAGTGTGGAATGTTAATGCACTAAAAGGTATAACTGTTTGTAGTGTATTCTTTTAAGTTAGAGGATCATTACATTTTAAAAAAAGAGAGTTGCATGCCGCTCTCACCCCTGCTTTTCGCTCTGGCTATGGAGCCTTTAGCAATAGCCATAAGATCCAACCCCAATATTCAGGGTTTCCAATGCCAACATATGGACATAAAAGTGGAACTGTATGCTGATGACATCATCATAACCTTAATCTCAGCCATCTCCTTAAACTGGCCCACCAAGATGAAGAACAGATGAAGGTTTATGCTTTTGCAGCAGGTGCGGTCATCAGGTATAAGCCTTACTATGGCAATTGGGTACTCATATGCCACAGATCAGCTTACAGCTCAGCGCTCCCTGCCTAGCGGAGCATTCCCTCTCGAATGAAGCACAACCTCCATGCTAGTAGTGCAGGGTCATGGTGGAAGTTGTGAATCAGGATTTATGTAGGTTCCTATGATAGCATTGCAGAACGTTGGACAACGTCTATAAATTAAAGACTGTCTCACAAATATCACAACAGGTGGCAACAGTGCACAAAGCTCCTGTAAGAACAATGTAAGGTACATCTGTAATGGACACACAAACAAAAAGCCCCCCACGAAACTTGGAATTATACACAGGACCAGAATGCCCAATACGCACATGGCTAATCTTGTCTAGAGCACAAACTTGGTTGGCAAAATGGCCAGGATTCTGCTAACTCATCAGTTTTCAATCATAAGTCTCCCTTTTTTTTACAATCTCTATCTACTTCTGTGTGGAAAGGACCATGGAACCACACCCACTAAATCATGGTTTTGAAGAAGAATGGATTTAACTCATTAAGACAGAAATAACTATAATAACAAATAATCCTGGGTTTATTAAGGTTTTGTGTTGATGAAATGAGCAGACACCTAAAGCTTGGGATGGTTTTATTCTAGGATTAGGAAAATTATAGGATTATATTATCACTTAAACATTACTGTCAAGATGTACGGTATTTAAATGAAGGCAGATTCCAAGAAATAGCATTAATTCATTAATGTATGTTTTAAAATTTTATAGGTTACAAAACACTCATGTAATTATTACTCATGTAATAATATTTTATGTTTAATTTAAATAATCAGGAAAACTTAAGACGTCATGTTATTTTATACTTATGTAAAATAAACACCTCTCTCTAAGTATCCTTAAAAAGATCAAAATGTATTATACATGAAAACTTGTGTCCATCTTTATAACAAATGTTTTTTTTTCATGCAGAGTCCTCCTACTGGCCCCAGAAACCGAGCCTCAATCATACTCATCCATGTCTATTACAAGTAAAATGCAAACTGGAATGTTCTGGACAAGCAAGGGCTTCTGTGGGTTTTAAACAAAGGAAAGAAGTTTAACACGTTGATCCAGTCTCCCCTAATCACATTAATATTTTATACTTATCAAAACAGTTTAAGAAACTAAATAGACATAAATACAGATAGTTCATAAAACATGTTACACAAACAATGGTACCTACTTTATTTTCTCTCTCCCAGAGACTGGGCTCTGTCAAGAGGTTGTTTTTTAACTTAAAAAATAAAAAAAATGGTAGAATGGGAGTCACAATTTTGGGAACAGATTTGCAGGGCAATGTAAGATGTCGTTGGGCATAGGGGACAGCTTGAAAAACATGTCTCTCACTTCCTTAACCCCTTAAGGACCATGCTGTTTTTTTATTATTTGTACCTGTGACGGCTGGGTACACCTGCCAAAGAGCGCTTCTGCTGAGACACCAGCAGTTAACCCATTCAGCAAAACTAGTGCTGGCGAAACCAAAGCGGAACAGCAAAATAATGGAACCGTGCTGGCACTGTGGCTAGCCGGAGCTTAGATACACTGTGCTAATATGGTCCCGAAAAGGACAATAAGTTGTTGATGGTTGATCATGGAGCAGAGGCCCCTGCTGCAGTTTTTGATGTTGCTGAATGACAACATCAAAGCATTATAGCAACATGGTTTAAGCAAAGCTGCTTTGATGGTCATTAAGGGGTTAATTGTATCCATTTTTAAAGTTATGTTTTTTAAAAGTCCACTAAACTTTTACACGGACGCACTGTTGGGCAATCTATTAGGCAGTCGCTTCATTTTCTATGTAATTTCACACTTCTGGGATTTCTTGGGGTCCCAAGAGTACAAATTTAAAAGTCTGCTGCATAGCTTATCCCACCTACAGCACAACCTGGAGACCCATGCAGGGAGTTTGTGTATTTGTTATGAAGATTTACTATCCCTTTAAAGATCATCTTTCATGTTTTGTTTTTTTATGTATAAATAGCATCATATTAAAAAAACCTTGCCCGTTTTTGGCTTTTGGATAAGAGAAAAATCTCCCAAGTCATGTTACATGTCAAACTGAACTCATAATATAAACATCTCTATAAAAGAAAAACGTTCACATAAAGGAAAATCTCAGTAGAAACATGAAGTGTTAAATGTCTAAAATATTTAGCTTTCATTTCTTTCTGTGTTGGGATATAATTAGAACACATGCCCTAGAGGTCTCCCACAATTTAGGTCAGTATGGATAGAAAGGTTGTTAACTTTCTCTGTTCTTTCCCCAAAGTGCCTCAAATCATTGCCTACTGGGTGAAAAGCTAATTAATTTTGCATGTTTCATCTGGACAAATGTGTCGGATGAACAAGACCAAAACATATTATCTACTTATATTCAATGCATTCCATTTATTAATTATGAAGCTAATTATTGCTAATACATTAGCAGGCTTGTTGATAAAAGAAACACTTGGCAGTCTGTAGTACCGGTATTAAGAAAATGTTTATTGGAAGAGAACAAAAAATGTCTTTCTGTTGTCTCAGAGGCGGGGCTGGACTGCTTTATATTCCAGAAAAAGAACAGGCATTCATTCAGTCTTTAAAATCTGCCCTTTTGTAGTTAACCATTTCAAAACAAAGGCTAGCTATTGAATGTGTTAAGTAAAATTAAAGAAGTTATACGCTTCTAGCATATACAAGTTGTATTAATCACAAAAAACAGGTCATGGGCAGAGGTCCTTAGTGACCATATTCTTGCCAAGGTCTGGATTTCAGTAATTAACAAGTAGTTGCTGAGCAATGCGCTAAGTGCATCCTAATACGAAGAACTGATGTTATTGTATTAGCCCAAGACAAAATGGAGTCTTTAGTCAAAGTTAACATTTTTTATAATATTATATAATTGGTCCAACATAGAAAAAAACATAGTTACACAAGCTTTTGGGACATCATATGTCTTTTATACAAAATCTTTGGTGCAGAGATTAGGAACATTTGTTCATGCCAATTCGGCCCTTAAAATAAAATTATGCCATCATAAAAGTGTCACAAACCTCCTTCATTTAACTGAGAACATGATCTGATGGTCCTCATACATTTAATTTGTGTTTACTGTAAAGGCCCAAATACCTAGACAGTTCCTGATCATCTTATGTGATCTACGGTCAACATTTCTGCTACACTCAAAAAATCTACAGGAAAAGTCAAGAATAAATTTAAAAAAAAAAAACAACAGTTGTTTACACTCGATCACAGGAAAATGTTCTTAAATGAAGATTACATCAGACAGCGCCACATCTTGAGTGGGTTTAATGGACTCTTGTTCTATGTATAACATTCTTAATGAAGAGCCCTTCCCACTGTGTCAAATAGCTTCTTGTCGAACTGTAATCACTTATTCTCTCTTAGTTCTTAGAAAACAGATACAAAATAAACTTCATGGTGTATTTTTCAGACTGTATTTGTCCAAAGGGTGTCTATAGATTGATAAAATTATAGAAAAATCAAGAACATAAAGTAGGATAAATTTCCGTGTGTCCATCAATGGTGTTGCTTATCCATCCAGCATTCGTGTTTCTACTGGGCTCCAGATAAAGAGACTCAAATTGAAATTCTGCACAGGCTTATCATATAATGTAAAGCATTGAAGGAAAAGTACAAAACCTTATCACACATCACTCATGTATCCTGCTATTATTTGGTTGACCAAGGATGAGCTAAGTGTACAAAAAAAAGGTGGTTAGCCTGGCAAACGTTCCTACTAATGCCTTGAAGTTTCAGTATAGGTAAATGAGCTGCTCTGCAAGTAACCTAGAAGGATTTTTAACAGTTTAAGTTAGGGAGAAAGAGCTTAAAATTGTAGTTTATTTCTTGTCAAGTACCGATGATGAACTATGGTGATATTTCCTTCTGTGATCTGAAATGGAATTTACTTTAATGGGTCATGGAATGCACCAAAATATCTCTAACAAGCATTAAAATAAGAATGTGGCCAACTACTCTGGAAGAAGTTGCCGTTTTTTTGAGATGTGTTCCCATTTAATACCATGACAATCAGTGCTTGACCTGCATGATCTCACTTTCTTACCTGTCAGGATATAATGACCACAACTTCAGAGAGGATGTCAAATGAGAAAGGGGGTGAATTGTGACAATGTAGATTTGGATTTGCAACAAAAACACCTCAGAATGTGACAGCTGGATCAAAAGGTAGACCTATGAATCTATATATATATTCACAGTTAGTATGAATGTGAAAAAATACCAAATATATATTTGTTAATATAATTTTTCCAGGTTTTTTTCTGACTCCCTTAGCCCCAACCCTATCTAATCCCTCACTACCTAACCCACCGCACTAATTTCTAAATATACATAAAGAATTACATATAGAAAAATAAAAACTGCGTGATCGGGCATTCCTTGAATGATAGTGCCCCATCAGTTGGCAGGAAGCCGGGGGAGAGTCCAGGCTGTCGATAGCAAGTACCTGTACATCCTAATGGGATTCTTGCCACAATTTTGTAAGGACATGCAGGTAATGGAGAGCATAAAAAGTTCTTGTCTTCATGGGTCTTGAAATGCTAAGTGGACCAATCAAAGTGCAGCATGTCACTCTGAATGGACCTTACTTTAAGCCTCGTCCAGCAGGACAGACAATGCGACAATGATAAGGCTATTATACACATAGAGGAATGGTTTTTCGTTTTTTCTGAGAAACGACCCATCTCCGTAGCATCTGTGATCACTGTCAACACCTCCAGGTCAAGATTTGTGTTGCCATCCAACTTTACATTTCCTCTGTCACATACAGCAGAGACACTGGCGCAGGGTAGGACAGCGTCCCCCCAGAGAAAGCCCGTCAGTCTCAGAAGAGTTCTTCTCCCTCCAAGAACTCCGAGGTTGCACACACAGGTAAATCGAACAGGTCTTAAGCCAGGAGTCTGTGACCAGGGAAGCCGGAGATGAAGTTCATAAGTCAAGTAACAAACCGAAATTCCCGATAGTCAGGGTCAAGCCGGGTCAAACACAGAAGCACAGGAGCAATAGAACACACTAAGATATGATACACTACGGTAAAACATAGGTACAACTATCAAAGGAAAGGTGTAGTGGTTCTCTGATAACTTTTATAGAAAACAGGAAAAGAACAGGTGCCAGTTGGCTGAGGGCCGCCCTCATCTCCTAAATGCTTCTATTAAAATACCATACCTTTTAGCTATTCAGGTTCAAACCAATGAAAAAGGTAAAACAGATAGATCTGGCTTGCAGTCTGGCCAGGGGTGGCAAATTTGATACGGTAGCCTGTGTAAATCCACCAGGGTGCTAAGCACCAGTAAGGGCACGAAACACATTGAGAGGTATCCCACCTGTATACTCCTTATTCATCTGTTCCTGTAAGCACGGTTTTACTTTATTATGGTAAATACACGAAGCAAAGCGAGTGCAGATTTGTTCACTTATTTATCAAACCGATAGAAGATTGGTTGATTTGTTTCTACCACATTTTTTTTGCATAAGCCATATTGTTTGTGATCCATCCCAGCATTAGCTTCCTTTAAAATCATATTGCACCATCACAGCTCATCTCCTGCCACATTAAGTTTTACCCTCTAAGATAGATACCATTTTGGTAAGACAACATGGTTCCATTATATTTTTAATTAGTAATAGGCTATATGATTGACCCAAATATTGCCAATATCAGCTGGCTGCAGTGCATGACCAATGGTTTTAAATTATATATATATATATATATATATATATATATTATGTGGCGGTGTTAATAGCAGAAAACTGCAAAAACACAAATTTTGCATTCCTGTTCTGTGCAGGATATTGTTTTCAGGATAATATTGTTTCACTGCTGCAACACTGTAAAAAAATCTGTTTAATCATAAATATTGTTAATAAATATCCATAAAGGAAGGTATATCATATTAATCCTGCCTTGAATTAAGCATGTTTTAACAGCTCTTCGAGATATTACATTACCGTAAAAATGATGGACTGCGTACAACTGATTGAGCGGAGATGCTGAGCGTACCGACTAGATGAGCAATATCTGTCATTCATGAGATACTTTAAAGTCGACAGATTAACATGATGCTTATACAGAAAACAGCAATTAAGTAAATAATTTAAAAGCCGATTTCTGCTGACTGAAAATTCCGGCCAATAAATACTTTAATGCATTACTTTGTTTTATATTATAGCTTGTTTATATACTAATGCTCAATCACCAGTGAAAATGTAATCACAGATTTATGACAGGGATTTACGCGTAGCAGTAATACATTATTACAGCCATCACATGAATAACAAAAGCAACATCTTATGTGAATGATCAGTTTCTGTTAAAAACTTTTTTCCAAAATATTTGTTTAAAAATGAGATTTTGGATAGTAGTTTAGAATTCCCAATAATTCCTTCAGCTTCCTTGTGTAAATGATGCCTTATTTATTTAGTATGAATACATTTAAGTCTTTTAGGTGCAGAAAACAAGATGCCAAAATGCCATTAATAAAAATATAAAAATATTTGAAATGTTTGCACTAAATTTGTGTTTCAGGAGGTTGGCACAAGGCCACCTGCTGAATAGACGCTCCTTTCCACGTGCAGCCATGCGAATCCAACAGGTGGCTTCAGGTTAAAGCATGTGATCTGCTGCACGAGATGCAATAAAGGTATGCGGCGGTGCTATCAATGGCTAGTCCTGGCCTGGATCCAATCAACCAGTCCTGCTTAAAAGTGAGTAGCCAGGGTTATTTATAAATTATAACTAAATCAGGAGGTATAGTCTTATGGATTTTATGCCATTCTTTCTAATTATGGTTATTGTATGCTGTGGAACCCCAAGGCCCTGAGAAACGAGGACCCTGGAGCAATCTCCCCAACTTCGCACCATGTACACGATATGCCCGCTCAAGCCAACCTTGCTGCTTACTAATACCTCTTCATTGCCAATTCCCATTCCACTAATAATATTTCTCAAACACAGGGGAAAAAAGCATCACATCACCAGAATAAACTTGCCAACAATTTCACTAAAAGCCATTAAAAAAGAGAGTTACACTTGCTTTTCAGTGTGAAAATGTAGCAATTAAAAAACATTAAAAATAATGCCCGCAAACTAAATGTTAATAATAAATAATGTCATAAAGCCAAAATGAACCAAAGCTTTCTGAGTATAAGTGTTTTTCTTTATGCAGATTAAAAGTTACATTTTATTAAACTTAAATCTATTATGCCATCACAAAATATTTTTAATGTCCAGATACTTAGGTGCAGAGGCCAGTTATCCAACGCAGTTTATATACAAGTCAGTTAATATATTCAGAGTTTAACAAATCCTTAATTTTAGAGTTCTATATAATACCATCAAGAAATACTAAACTTTAAAAAATATATAAATACTAAAAAAAAACACTTTGCTGCCACAAAGTGTTTAGAGAAAAGTAAAAAAAAAAAGTAGTGCTGCATGTAAGGAAAAAAATACTTATTCTTGTGGGAATCAGCTTACTCACTGGATGCTGTGTGTACTGAACGGTTAAAACTGAGCGGCCAAAACTTTTTTCCACACATACTGTGACTTTCCCAATTCCAGAAAATTATACTTTTTTGGTAGTTTTGCTGTAGGATAGGGCCACGAGTTACTTTATTCAAATTTTTTCATGCATTGTGTTTTGTGTACCTTGATTTTTTTTACATCTAGTGTTATGTTTCTAGTCTACACAGATCAAAAGTGATTTGGGCAACAAAAGGTATCACCTTCGATTAACCCATTAAAACCTTTATAATGTTCCATGTCGTCATGAAAAAAGCGACACAAAAACCTATCATCATGTCGGTATGGAACGTCATGAAGAAGGCAGCGGTGTGAGCTCCTGTTGCCTGTCGGTTCCTGGTACAGGGAACTTCTGTACACCCTTTCCATGCCAGAAGACTTCCTTTATGAATGGTTGCATTGCCTTTTCAATTTAAAGTGAGTGCTGCTGATAACTAGGAGCCTTAGAAAAGTAAAAAAAAAGAAATAAAAGTTAAAAAGTTTGCCACTAGCTGGTACACTGAAAAAACTGTCTGATCCCCGCTGTCATGCAGGGGATCAGACATTATGGCACAGCCGGTCTTTCCGCATATAAAATAAATAAAACACAAATGATAAAAATAAACTATACCCAGATATTTTCTTCACAGAAAATATAGTGTATTATCATTTAACCCTTTATTTTCTGTGCTCTGTTCTGAAGTGACATGAGTACGCCATGTAGCCTGCCCCGTCTTCTCGCCAAAAATATATACTTTTGCAGGGGTATTGTGAACTAAACAGTCCCAAATGAGACATAGGCTTCAGAAAATAAGATTTGAAAATGCCAGGTTTGAAAAAACAAAAAACATTTCCAATTCAATTAAATTTTAGTAATATTTTAGTCAACTGAACTGGTTTGGGGACCACTTTCATAGTTAAATATTAGAAATAGTGTGTGTTGTTTTTTTTTTAAAATTTCATTATTTGAATGTATTATTCATACTAACTGTTGGGACTATATATCTAAAACAGTATCAAAAGAAAGCTCTATCTGTCCTTGAAGAAACAATATATAATTTGTGTGGGTGAAACATTAAAAAGGAAAATAATGGTTGAGGGAAACCTAGTGTA
Source organism: Spea multiplicata (assembly GCA_009364415.1). Taxonomy (NCBI): domain Eukaryota; kingdom Metazoa; phylum Chordata; class Amphibia; order Anura; family Pelobatidae; genus Spea; species Spea multiplicata. Next base: position 11,226,768 of record VKOC01000002.1, read on the forward strand.
CAGACGCTGAAAAAAGCCTCTGGTTTTTGGGCACAAAACACCCTCTGTAAAGAAGGGGTTAAACGCTCCATCTTCCCTTGGACTAATGTTGTTTTTAATATTGTCTTCTCAGAGTACAATAACTAAGAAAATGTATCGCATATCCACCAGAAAACCGGGAAGCAGCATCCAGAACTGTTAAAAATATAACCGATTTGGAATAATTTGAATCGTTTCTTCTAAATGGAATCTGGTGAAAAAAATCTTGAACAAAATAAAAAAAAAAGAAAATGTAAAATAAATAAGTATATGCAGGAAAATAACATAACTGGAAGTCCTGTGGTTGAAATGGTTTCCCTTTTCTGTTTTCTAATGAGCAAACCAGCCTCAATGAGAACTCGGATCGGATGAAGAAGAGAGATGCTTGGAGAATCAAAAATTCACAAAACACACAAAAATTTAACTTATTACAGTATTATTATTTATTATAACACCGGACAATTTACACAGCGCTTCTTATACTCAAAGGATACTGACAGACTAAGACAAACCTATACATTAGGTAAAGAGGGATCTCTCCCGCAAGGTTTTGGTATACGTGAGGATAAGCGAACATACTGCATAACTTGGCAACTCACTGAACTATTGTACGCTTTATTAAACTGCAATTTAAACCGTTTATTTACCCTTTAAGAGAAAATTTGTATCAGCAGTTTCTAGTCAAATGTGTGTCAGCAGATTCTAGTTAATTAGTTTGAAGCATAAAATAAAGATTTTTTGTGCATTGCACCGCACTTTGGGGGAGAAATGAAAAGTTACTCCAGATTCCATATGAGGGAACAGCATAAGAGGAGCAAATACAATATTTTGGCATTTTGCTTCCTTAGCTAAAGCTTGCAATTAAATAAATAAAGGTACAACTTCACATGTATGTGTAATACTCCGTCATACAAATCAAATGTGCTGCTCCCAGTAACATGTTACAGTAATAACACCGCTGCATCCATGCAGTAATTTAATAATCAATGTGATTAATGCCATGATAATTACATATTCATTAGATCACAATAATAACGTCTGCGCAGCAAGCACCAAAATCAGCTCCACAGCGACAGACAAGTACACAAAGTGGTCTATTCACTAAAGGGAGAATTGACATGAAGTTGTATTTCACATCCTTCGCACTATACATTATGAAGGGCCAGTCCTGCTCAGCTTCTGAAGCGCCTGACCAACCCTGTATAATGTATAGTAAAAATCCGCGAGAGCCCTTCAGTGTTACCAATTGAACTACATACTATCATACAGGACCAGCTGAGCCCTTCTTGCTGGAGAAGCCTAATGTCGGCCTCTTATAAGGAACAGCGCAATGAAGGAGTTGAGACCAGGACTCTCCTGTTAGCTCTCCGTTTAGTGAATAAACCCCAGGGCTTCTAATAATTTAATTAAATGATGATGATTATAATATAACCTGTTTAGTGAGGCGGAGGCAGTCATTAGAACGTGTTATAACCCGCGCAGGCAACAGGAAATGGGAGGACGGTTAGATAACCATTACCACAGACGGTTCCATAACGAGTTCTACATAAGCCGGGATAAAGTTATTAAAACCATCGTAAAACATAACAATTTAACGCAATGTACAGACTTCGCGTTTAACGCTCTATACTTTTTACGAGGCAGGGCTTTAAATATTAAGCAGGTTTCGAACAGTGCTGTGCAGCCATTTATCGCCTATTTGAAACGTGCTTCTCCTCCTTCGGGGAAAGCGGGTGTCCTTTTTAACCATAGCGCTGCCGCTTTATATCGAACTCGCAGCACTTGAGTTGAAGCCACGCCCACTGACTGGCTCCCGCCTCTTAAGTTCTCCTCACGTGAAGCGAAGTAACAGTGAAAGAAAACAAACCTCCCCCGGAGTCCGACCTGTCAGCGTGTAAAGCTGGGGCTGCATAATTATGCGTCTGAAGCTATTCGCTCCTCTTATAGTAAATAAAGCGGAGTCTTCGGCTCCGAGATTCGTCACCTCTCTGCCCTGTCACCCGTCGCATAACCATACCCCTCCAAGCCTTGTGACTTGGCTCCCTGGGGAGAGCTGCCCTCCTCCCGTCTGCTTCCCGCTGACCTCAGTTGGTCTCTGAATTAACAAGTATACAAAAATGAAATGAATGAGCATCGCTTAACCCTATCGAGTCCGGCCACTTCCCCAACCAGCCCCGTTTATCTCTAAAATCAACATAGGGTTACAGAGTCGAGCCTTGCAAAGGAAATAAGTACATTTGCTAAAGCTGATAGCGTTATTGGCATTAGATTGCAAGCTTCGGGGACTAGTAAGGCGGATTCTTAAGGCATATTGACAGCTCAGCAGTCTTCTGACGCGGTTATGACCTTACCAAATGTATATAAAGAATGAAAAGAAAACGGGACTACCGCATCCGGCTTGCCAATATGTTAGAGAATGTTTCGTTAAAAGAATGTAAATATTTTTTATGAATTCGCTCCAGATATAACTTCCTGCCCGGGATGCGGTGAATTCACCGGGAAAATATTGTATAGAAACTCGGTGTAGGTTTTGCTGCACAATTGTCTGTCTCTTATTAATGAGTTAATGTTCTTTAATAAAACGCGGAGAATTTCATCAAAACTATGTTTCCGTTCTCATGAAATGACGTTTATTAGATAAATAAGGCAGACGGAGCGGCCCGCGGAGCCGTTTTAGCGAAGGTGTCGGGCAGCCTACGGCCCGGGCTACAAGCACCGAGCAGCGGCCGCCTCTCGAGTGAGCAGCGAGCGGGAGAAATGGCAGCCAATCGCCGGCTAAAATGGAGGGAGTTTGTGTGAGAAGTAAGCCGGGCAGGCCCCGCTCCGTGCCGGCAGAGGGTGGGTGTGGAGATCCGCTCCGTGTTTTGCTCTTGCTCCCTCCCTCCTTCCTTTCCCCCTCCTCCGCCGCTTTGCTCGTGAACTCCAGCCCCCTCTCTATCAGCCTCTCACTCCGTCTCAATATGTCTCAAGATGGCGGCCAATGCGGGATCGATGTTTCAATATTGGAAGCGCTTTGATTTACAGCAGCTGCAGGTCAGCTCCGTTTTCTTACTTTTTCTTCCTCGCCACCCTCTCCCGCTCTCCCTCAGCCTCCTATCCGTGTGCTCCGCACCCCTCTCCGCCGTCCCTGACCGGGGCAAAACCGCCGCTTTTCTGGCCGCTCTCATTGATAACGTTTTATCAGAAATTGATCCTCTTTGTTCAATTCATCGATCAGCCAAGATGGCGCCGGCTCTGTGGCGCCGCTCTCCTTCTCTCCCTGCTCCCTCTCTCCTGTGCTCCCCTCAGCTCCTACCGGGCGATTCTCCCGCAGAAGCCCCTCTTTTCCCGACACCTTTTGTAGACCTCTCCAAGTTTATTATTTTATTGGACTTTTTTTTGCTTCTTCTTTTATTGAACTTGTCTAATCGGCCGGTTGTTTTGCATGATGATGCTGGTGGCGCTGTGGTGCCAGGCTCAGCTCCTCCATCGTCTCCCCCTCCTCTCTCCCCACACACACAGCACAGGCAGCAGCCGCAAGCAGCCCGGCTCCCGCTCCCGGACCCTTCCCGGAGAAGCTTTAATTCATATTATGATTTTAATTGCGGAGAAATAAAATTAAACGCGAATACGTCTGTTACTCAGTCTTATTACGGGCGCTGCATCTCAAGCACTCAGCGGGCATCTCTCTCTTCTTAGGGGTTGTTTCCCTCCTTGGATCTTTTTATTTTTTGTAAATAATTTTGTGAGGAGCTTCTGAAGGATCCACTCATTAAAAATGTCCGTTTTGTTCCAATTGTAATTATTCTATTGCTGTTTTCGGTGGGGTTTTCCGTGCTGCTGTTTTGTAGAAAGCAATGTAATTTATAAGGTTGGTAAAAAGTTTGAGGAAATGACTACAATTTAGGGGAAAAAGACTTTTTTCTGTTAATGATGTCTAGCGTTAGATCGGTTTGTCTGGCTGTTGACCCTTCTTTGCTGCTTTGATCTTGACGTTGTATCCACTCCTCTGGCTGCCTCCTCTGAGGTAAACTTCAAAAGAGCGTTACTTTCACACGGCCAAAAAAATGTCATTTATTTCTTTGCATAAATGGTATTTTCACAACTTTGTGCTTTTGGTTTGCGTGATTACTGTAAACGTGTGTTTGAAATTCTTATTCCGAGAAATGCCCTGAATTGCTGTCGCGTTCTTGCTTTCTCTACCTGTATAAACCCTACAGCCGCCTGAATGTTCAGAATACAGGAAGGTTTTATGACGAAGCTTCATTTGTTTTTCTGCGTTTAATGTGGAAGTAGGTTATCGTGTCGCTGGCTCTTTGTTGGTACCGTTTCTGCTTTATTTGTCCCTAATCTGTAGAGCTGCGAGGCATTGCCATTATATAGATTATTGTAAGGGGGGTTGTACGATACATTTTGGCTCTCTTGTTGGAGGTGGGAGAGAGCCGGCGGTGTATGTGATCCAGAGAGGTGACCCAGTTTCCCCAGACATAAAACACTTTGCGTCCCTTAATGCGAGAGTCGTGCTGAATAGAGCCAGCCGGAGAGTTAACCGTCTGATCCCTTGCATTGTTCTAGGAAGGTGTTAATTCAGTGAACGCTTTCTTTACGCCGCTCAGTTCTTTTTACCCTAAGAATGAGGAACATAGTTCTTTGGGGATTCTTGAGATCGCTTTATCAGATGAAAATGTATTTTACATAAAATTAATTAAGGCACAGGCATCTTTTTCTTTGAGGGAAAGAGTACCCTTTGCATAGATTTGCATACAATTATAAGGCTTCAAAAGTGCGTATCTCTATTACTTTCATGTCTCCCTGAGCGTGTCGTTGCGTTGGCAGGGGTCTTAGCCGAGCCTGCAAGTTATTTCTATATTTTTAATGTTTCCTTATTCTTTCTTCCTTTTAAAGCTTGTCTTCCTCAAGCAGCTTGCTTGATGTGAGCAGTGCTGTGTCTGCCTGTATCTGTATGAAAGGCTTAAGCTCAAGTAGAGATCTTAGCTATGGAGTCATGGTTAAGATCAATAGACGTTCTCATGAACTTACAGGGGGCAGAAAAATATTCTTGGCTGCCTCTATAGATTTTTTTTTTTTCGCCCTGCTTGCATCCAGACAGTTTTTTTTATAGGACCAAAACAAAATGGCATTTTTTTTTTTTTGTGCGCTACCAGATCATGATCCGCACTGCATGATTTTACTGAAAAAAATAAAAAGCCATTCCAAGCTTTAGATTTTTAAGGGTGTTTGACAGCTTTTTGTTAATTTGTTTGCCAGCCTTGTGTCTGACAGAATGTTTTATATTGATATGCGAACAGAGGTTTTATTTTTTTATGACAGTGAATGCTTTGTTGTAGATACTGAATATTTTTGGTCTGTGGTTTAGGGAAATTTGCATTACAGATTAGTGGAATGCAAACGCATACATAAAACGGTTTATTCAATGTGCCGTTGTAGTACCCTGTCTATACTTTGTTTAATAAAATGAAACTACTACTAATCTTGGCCTCCTTCATTCTTGTACTTGAGCGACAAAGAGAAGCAGAGGTCATGTATTAATGCGTTCTTTGAATGAAAAATTATTTATGCTTTTCTTGGTGGGTGGGAAAATATGTGCTAATGCTTTGCAGGCATCCAACACTTTAACGTTCAAGAAACGTAATTTAAAAACTATAGTGTTTCAGACAATGCTGGTGGAAACCCAATAATTCTCGATACGCAGAGGTGCGAGGGTCAACATTCAGCGTGTTTTTCTTTGGGTTTTTTTATATATGTAAATGAATGCACTTTTTGTGTCTGTCGGTGTGTATTATTTTAAGAAGGTTCTAGGTTGCTTTTAGTCTTCCATACAGAGTTCATTGTTGTCTTTGTTAAATTGAAACTCATTAATCATGGTCTGGATTTGCAAAGTCATAGGTCATGGATTTCATATGATCGCTCCAGACTGCAAGCTTTATGTGCTTGGTTTTGCTGAAAAAAGGCAATCAAACACTTCTAATAGGATCAGAAGTCAAGACTTCTGCTGTCCGTTTATTAGAGTTTACAAAAATTAGATGCAAATTTGTACAAAAATGTGTTACCTTAATCATTGATAACTTTTCAAGTAGCTTTCTAGGTACAGATTGTGCTACTAGTTTTAGCATTTTAAGAATACCTTGTGGAATACTTTAAAATAAAATCCAGATGCACTTCTCCCGAATGGGATGTTATTAAATTAGTAACAATATGTTAAAATAATTCCAGACGATAGGGCTTCCTGCGCAAGTTTGGCCAAAAGTACCTGCTGTTTAAGACCAGCATTAGATAAATTATAGCTCTATAGATGTTCTTGCGGTGAGTTTTACAGAAATACAGGCAGTTCTGCTGCGCTTGTCGGTGGCTGTATGCGTTTACCGAGCTGCCATTTGTAAACTGTCACCTAGTTCTGCCGCACTGTACGTTTAATCACGGGTTCATGGACAGTCTGATAAATTAACACCACAAGGGCTCTTCTTGACTTAAAAAGCCCCAAATCATACAAGGGCATTAAAATGTTGTTTTAGCGCTAATTTATAAATGTGAAGATAACCTATTAGTGTAGCAAATATAAAGATCTGTAACTGTATTTGTAGCATTGTCTTGTTTGGCATGGTTGTTGAGGGTCGTCCCGCTAGTGCTTCCACAACAGGGCCCTTGTTCATTCATTTACTTTCTCCGTTTCCAGCCCTGGATCTTTTTAGGTGCTGCTCCTGTTGGACAAATCATTAATTGTGCTCCCTACAGATAAACCTTAGCAGTCTATCGTACAACTCTGAGGAACGTGTTGGGGCTCAACAAATAGATGTGTGGCATGCAAAGCCCCGCATATTAATATTTTGCTGCTATTCATACAGGTAATGGCCTTCTCCTGTTCAGAGACTAGTCATGAGCGCAGTGTGTGTTTTTCCTCATTCTACTTCATGGACGCGTCCGGTTTTACAGTCAGTATTATTATAAAAATAGTGGGACAAATACAAGTCTGCATTTTGCATAACGTTTGGCACCCGACTCCCTAACTGGGGCTGCGATGAAGTAGGTGCTACGTGCGTAGAACTTGTAGGATTAAAGGTGCTACAGATATAGAAGTTCAAGACAAGTCATAGAAAGTTAGAAACATTAACCACAAGACACCTTTCTTTTCTTTCATGTGTCCTTGTATTGGGTAATAGCGAGCATTGAAAGAAAAAGTTGGCAGGCCGGTGATCTTTAGGTCATTGCTGACTGTCTGATAAGCGCAACGGTTAAGAATGCTTTATTGACATTGTGGAAAGAGAAATAACTTACTGAAGCTGCAGCCTCGCTGCTTGCTATTGCAGTGTCTGTACGTTATTTCTAGTGTGGCTGCAGCCGGATACAACAGTGTTTACCTGTCTTATACATTCATAGGAATCTCAGCGGCTCCCTGAAGCGCTGTGTGTGTGTGTGTGTGTGTGTGTGTGTGTGTGTGTCTTCTGAAAGACTTGGTTGTCTCTGCGTGAATGGAAAGGAAATGATGCTTTTAGTAATATCCTTATGAAAACTCCCTAAAAGTGTTTTTTATTTCTTTATTAACTAGTTACAAATATTTCAATTTAATCTGGTATAAGGAACATAATCATTTGATCTTAAATACATTAAATACGTTAAATTCAAACACAAAATGAAAATGCTATGTGAACCTAGAAATATTCTGGAAACCTTTCAAAAGATTTGCTTGCTGCTGCATTTGAGCTTTATCTTTGTTAACCCCTACATCAGACGCATTTCGCCTAAATGAAACGTTCTCATATCCATAAATTCTTTTAATAATTGCTTACATTAATTGCATAGATGGCTTTTTGTGGGTATTTTCTTTCCTAAAGCTTTGATTTCTGTTTTTTTGGTTAACGTATGCATGTGTGTATTTATGCAAGGTCCTGTGACCTTTTCTTTTTCTTTTTAATAACCACTGGACCTTCCAAAAACTTGGAATTTTTTTGTCTTGTTTCAACCCAATTTAGTTTGCAGAATGTTGGCCCTCTCTAATGTACCCATACAAATGATATCTTCTGAGGACAACTAGAGTTTTTAGATTGTAAGCCATATTTTAACGTACAACACAAAATTCATTAAGCTTAAAAGCTGGACTAGAGTAGGAGACACATTTCATGCAATTTTGCTCGGTGTTTCTTTTAGAAGATAAAAGTAACCCCAAGTTATGTTAAGCAGCATAAAGTATAATATATAACACACTCCCTCGTATAGGTTTCCTTTCTTTTTTTTTTACTTACTACTTTAGATGGGGAATGTTTGGAATTTTCTTGTTTTTGCGTTTTAATGTTTTAATGTTTTAAATTACAGGAAATTGATTAGATAATGCCGGTGGCGCTGCTCCTCAGGCACTTGTCCCAGCTACTATGGGGTGAACTTTTAAAATACATTTCTCCAAACAATTACACTGATTGCCAAACAAAACACACAAGCTGAGAGAGTTTTAACCCCTTCAGTCCCAGGGGGTTTTGGTACCTCAAAGCCCGGAGCAATTTAGCCATTTTGGTGCTATGTCGGTTCAGCGATTATTCTCCTTTCCTGTGAATAGTGTACCTATGTAAACTATATATTGTTTTTTTTCAAGGAGAGAGAGCTTTCTTTTGATACCATAGTTAGCTTAAAATTTAGGATGAAAAATTAAGTGAAAATTAGAACAAAAACCTCTTATTTTCCATACTTTCCCAGCACTTATAAGGAACATACTATATGGTGTACATTATTTGTAGAATTTTTATTGTGAACGGGATCAGGAGGGTTATACTTTTTTACTTTTTTAGATGTTGTGTTAGGGTAATGGGATGTAAGGGTTTTTTTGTTCCCTTTTATCTATATTTTCTATTTATTCATATATATATTTTAATGCGGAGTGCGGTATGGTTAGACCTCTTGAACATGTTGTTAATGCCAGTAATGTCTACACAGATCACACTGTGATATCTATGCAAGTCTGTGGGGAGAGCAGTGTCTGTGATCTGTGCCTCATCGGAGCGATCGGATATCCCAGCAGGGTCTGGACAGGGGATATCCTGTCCTCAATGACCTTCCGCATGACGTCAGCAGTTATCCGATCGGCATTTAAAAATGTAACGGTTTGTTACATGAGATTGGGCAGCAGAAAGCCAGTGGTCAAGACGTACTGGTACGTCCATAGGGTTTTTTTTTTTTTTTTTTGACATACCGGTACATCCATAGGGGACTGAAGGGGTTAACGCAACTGGTTCTGAAAGACTTAAAAGAACAGTTTGCTGGTCACGTCTCGCAAGAATTTGTGAATTTATGATGCTGAATGATCATTTTAAAAGCCAGCTTCATAATATATACTGTATTTGCTCAATTATAAGACGACCCTGATTATAAGACGACCCCCAAAATCTGAATATTAACTTAGGAAAAAAGAAAAAGCCTGAATATAAGACGACCCCAAAGGAAAAAAGTTTTACCAGTAAATGTTAATTCATGTAAACTATTTTTTTTAATAAAAGCTATGATTGAGGAAAAATATTTTTTTTGTTTTTATTTCCTTGTATTTTCCAACCTGCCCCCAGGCTTGCCACTCCAATATGGCACTGTGGCCCATGGTATGCCTTTTGACCCCCTATGTGCCACTCTGCCTCCAGAAATGCCTTATACCCCTATATCCCATTCTGGCATTTAGGGGGTAAAAATGCATATTATGGGGCAGAGTGGCATATAGGGAAGTATAAGGCATTCCAGGAGGCAGAGTGCTCTATTAAATGCCCCCTTAACACCACTCTGCCTCCTGAAGTGCCATATACCTCCCTATATGCCACTCTGCCCTATAATATGCATTTTAGTGGCATATAGGGGTATAAGGCATTCCAGAAATGCCCTATGCCCCCATTTAACACACACACCGGTACCGGTGCTTCCAATTTCCTGCTGTATTGCTGGGACAGCGGGTTGACGTCTCCTTCCGCTGCAGCCGGAAGGAGGTGGAGTTGGCAGCGGGGGTTTGTCTGCGTCCGTCGCGCATACTTTCCCCGGCTGTCGGAGATCAGAGTTCCATGCACCGGTGCGGGGCACTCTGATCTCTGACAGGAAGCACCGGTAAGTGTGTGTGGGAGGGGTTGTTAAATGGGGGGAGACAGGAGGATCCAGGTCCCCTGCAGCGGTGCGGGGGATCTGGGTCTTTAGTCTCATAATCAGACCTCTATTTGAGGTCTGATTAGAAGACGACCCCGATTAGAAGACGAGGGGTATTTTTCAGAGCATTTGCTCTGAAAGAAACCTCCTCTTATAATCGAGCAAATACGGTAATCAATTATCAAACGCACCTAACACTTCAAGTCCTACTCCAGCCCTATTGTAGTCTTTTTTCCGTGTAATTCACTTCATGCAGATAGGTGCCGGCATTCTTTAGTTGTTGGAGTTTCTCTCATTTTACTCCTTCCCGGCGTGTACCACAATATGCATCTTGCACATGCCCAGCAGAACTCCCATTCTAGCCAATGGGAGCCAAGCTCCTATTGAAATGTGGTTAATGCAACCAATCACATGAATGCTTTCAATGTTTTGCTTACATATGATTGGCGGCCGATTTAGTGGCTTCAGTGGAAGTGTTACTAAGCACGTGCAATAAGCTTACAGCTTACAATGATTCCGGTTTTCCGTGGAGGGGAAACATGATGCAGAAGTCTCATTTTCTATGCAAAATAGATGACCACGTGCACTGCAGCATAGAAATACAATTTTGGACACTAGACTGTGCAGTATTTTAACTCTTGTGCCCTGTTGTAAACCAGGAAACGGTGTTTGATAAAATATTTTGATTGTGTTTTACCTGGAACACATCTGCACAGGGTTAGCAGGAACATTTGCTTGAATTTGAGATGTTCCTCTGCCGTGCATTATAGTGAAGTTGTTAATTTTACTTTCAGACATGTCTATCTTACCAATTATGGTGTTTTTCTCCGATGTCCCAGAGATAAACCATTCCCCTCTACCCCTTCATAGCGTGTGAAGGGGGCTCACAAGGCTGTGTGACCAATGACTTCCCACGATTGTCATAAAATGTAATGAACGTAAGGTTTAGAGCACAAGGTCCTGCTCAGAAAATGGGACTACTTTGCATTCGTGGGCTGTGGGAGCTTTCCATAATCACATGAAACACGTTCTAGGTAAAGAAACTTTTAGCATCGCTGTCTTGTTTTTAAGATGGCTACAGGAGCAGCATATATTTAGGGTCTAGGATGTCTCCGTGCTCCTTATCTATTCGTGTTCAGAAGGTGTGGTGAAGAACCAGAAGAATGCGTTTTGTGTCTTTCTTGCAGAGTCGCGTATTTTCCCGGTTTGGCTTTCGTGGCTGTGCCATAATAATTTATTTGCTACGAGGAACTATGGAACTTTGCCTTGTTTAGTGCTATTCCTGTACTTTTGCTACAGTGTGCGGCTAAACCCCGTAAGAGCCAAATTAAGTGTCTTTCAACCCTCTAGTGCTTTTTTACTCAACTTTAGAAAGTCTTTAGTTAGTGTATGATAGAAGCCCTGTGTTCCTGACATTGTTTGGGGGCCGTGGTGTTAAGCATGTAGGCCTTTAGCCATCTAAATAAAAACATGGCCTTGGCTAATTTGTTCTGTGCATAGCTTTACTGGATTCTTCTTCTTTAGGTCAGGTAGAGGTTTATTAACCATTGTAATTGAAGTTAAATATCAACTCGATCATGCTAGGGAACAAGATGCTTTTCTCTAACCTGTTTAGTTCACATATGTTTGAAAAGGTGTTTTTGTTAAAGGTCACGTATTAAAATCATACGCTGCATGATCTGCTCTGCGGTTTTCTGAAGTATTCTGTCGATACGGACATTGAAATTTGCGACAGTAAGTTGGCCGACCTCCACGTACACTGGAATTTCCTCAGGAAATATTCATAGCTATCTTTAATTTGGAAGCTTGTGGTCCTGCTATTTAATATTATATCGCTAACGTAGAAGATAATGGTAGATAAGCATAACAGAACTCTGTGTCAGTGTCATGAATTTTGGTCGTTTGGCATGCTAAAAAATTTTAATGTATTATATGGCCCATTTCCTAGAGCTGGGGGGAGGCCAGTTTCATAATTTTGCAATAGTCATAGTTGGGTGACAAACTTATAAACATCATACACTTTATTCACGGCACTTAATGCACATAAGCACACGTTTTTATTTTAAAATGAATGTGCATGTCTGTTTTATTTGCTTTTTGGGGGTTCCCTGTGATATGATTATTAAACATAGAACTGGGAACTCCAGTTGTAGTGCAGCTTGTTGTGAAATTACTGAAGGGGGCTCGGGGTCCGTTTACCAGGTATATTGATCCTGATTAGTATTCAGTCTGTAACCGGTTTATCAATATGCACAGCCTATCAGTGACTGCAGTTATTCTGATCTGCCAAGTTTGGGGAAATTACTGCAGAAATATTGGTCTCTGCTTTGAAGCAGCTTATTTTATAAATGATTTTGTTTCCTGTGGAATATATTGGTAATGGTCAGAGTTACACTATTAGTTCTACTGACTTTCATATTCTCTGTCTCTCATTGTATAGTTTGGTGTACATTGCTGCAGCATCTTTTGGTGCTTTAATGATCACCTAACCCTGAATAAAGCATTAATTGAATGCCCAGTACTATAATGATAATAAAGAGGCAGGTTTCCCTAATCACTTCAGTCTCTCACATAAGTGATGGACAAAAATACTTGTGGAGAAACTAATGCTACCAAATACCCATTCTGAGATTTCCTGTATATTGCGTATTCAACCCTTTCATATTTTGATTGCCACAAATACCAAGTGTATGGTATCTTCTACGCCTAATGTGATCGGTGGGTGTAATGGTTTTCTTGACAAGTAATTGGGTAACATGATCTGTTATAGTCGACTAAGTTGATCATCATAAGACATGCTTGTATATTTGATACATAGTTATTAATAAGTTAATATTATAAGATATATTTGTTCCTAGATTACTCTTGTGACAGTCATCCATCCCTAATAAATTGAACATAAAAATCTGCATCATTTGGTCATCTATCTCTGCACCGGGGTTATGACCTCATGTGACAAATTGTAGTCTTGGCAAGGTAATGTTGGTAACAATGTACCTGTATCAGTATTATGTCATAGGCCAACAGGAGAGCTCCATGAAAGTAATTTACATATTTTCTATATATCTTCAAAACCCGATATGAATGTTCTTAGAATTCTTACATGTTTTATTGAATTGAAAATGCTCAATGTGTCCACATGATTCAGAATGTTAACCTGGACCTTTGTTTCAAGCTGATCCATTTCCTCTTTACATTTCACTTGCTATTTCTCCTTAAAAGCAATGTTTTGTTCTACCAGTGTTTCATGGAAGTCCAGTCTGGCCAGACTGCTTTCTGGACAAGCATGGAAGACAACAAAGCTCTTGCTCTCATTCCCAGCACCTGCCTACAGCAATGTAGGTGAAAGCTTCTTGGACGTATCTGTGGCACGTGAACTCAAGACATTCTGACACTAGGGGTTTTACAAGATCTTTTTTATACGTGTTTTGTTAAGTTTCTCTTTCTGTTATCTCTCTTCGCACCTTCCCAAAATATTCAAATTGTTTAATTGCCCTCAAACGTGTTTTTTTTCTTCCCCTGGCCCTGTTTGTGTGCACCTTTTTATAACGCAATGTTTGAAGCGACCACCAATCTTCAGTAATACATTTTGTCTTCATGGATATTGTGAAATGATTCCCAAACAGATTCCTTTCCTTACCTTTGTTCATTCCCATAAATGCTTAACAGTCACATTTTTAATTAGGTATTTATGAGCCCTGCAAAATGCTGAGTCCATAAGCCTATTTAACAAGTGTTGTGTAAGTTGACATGGGAGGGGGAGAGAAGGAATACTGTGAATGCTAAAGTGTTAGGAATTTGTATTCCGTATCCGCATTACCTACTCCTGATGTCGAGTCATAACCCATATCTTGCTCTGTAGGTCAGCGCGGGATACCTGGATTTAATGGCGTTATCAAAATACTTTGTGCCCTTTTCTTAATGGATACTGAAAGTTATTCTTTTTATGCCATTATATTATGAAATAGACTCCAAACGTATTTTGTATTGATCTCTGTGGTCACATCCCTGGCTGCAAAAGAGAAAAATACAATTTTTTAAAAAATTATATAAAGTAGCCTCTATCTGGAAAAACTCCTTGTTTATGGTGCGTGTCGCTGTCTTAGTCATGTGTGATATATATACATAGTGGTGCGTTTTATTGCATGGACTGCAGTGCAGCCACTCTTTAGACATTACCTTTTATCTTAACTCCTCCCCCGCCTGCCTCTGTTGAAGCCGGGAAGCATTCCTATGTACACTTCTTCCTGCACATGTTCAGTAGCGTGCTCGTAGAAGTTAATGGAAGTTGAACTAACTTTATTATTGGTGAGAGGGGCAGCACCTGGTATGTATGCCAGCATCAGTCTTAATACCCCTTCATGTGATTGGCTGCAATGGAAGTTCAGCTCCTGTGGACGAGCATGTGCAAGTGTACTGGTGAATGCTCCGTGCTTTGCTTACACTCAGCCGGGGGAGGAGTTAGCTGACAGAAGAAGCCTGCACCTATTCACATGCAATAAAAATGGACTCCGGCATGCGTTAAAGCTCTTTTCTGTAAGGCCAAATTGTTAATGCCCTGTGCTCAGTGCTACAGAATAACATAGTACTATAGTAATACAAAATTTAGTGCATGAGGGTTTTTATATTTTCTTGGTATAGCTTTAACTGCCTTCTATGTATTTTGTAAGTTTCTTCTAGCCAATTACCTGCTTAGTGTCATTTATTTTCTGCCAAGTAGAAACCCAGCCAGGATTAGACATTCTTATTTTGTTTTGTTGCACCAACAGCACATAATTGAATGAATTAGCGCTGCTTTTATAGAATAGTGTGAAGTGACATTTGTATAACAAGTTGAATTTAAGAAATTGAATTAGGACTTCCGCCTTTGATGAAACTTTTTGCAGTGCTTCTGTTTATGGAGTCGCTTCAGGACTTCTCCTTCCACAAAGTCAGACGGCTTTTAAAAACCATTCTGCGCTACATGTAGGGGAGGTAATGCCATTTGCGCGTTTGCTCACAGCTAGCATATGGATAGAGCTAAGCTGTTTATGGCTGTTTTAGACCTGCGACTGTAAATGCTAAATCATAAACAGCTTGTTCAGTAAATAGCTTGGGGGTATTGATTTCACCAGCCTCTTTGCACCACAGAGTGGTTTTACTTAGGACCCACTCGGTGACATTCCCACTGGCTCTTGACATGGAATCTCTCGGGAAAATGCGTTTACTTGGCAATGAAGAAAAACTCACTTCTACCTAACCAGACGATCACCCAACTGCTGTACTGTGACTCTGAAAAGCAAAACTGTGTGTCTACCGATGAAAATAAAACGGCTTGTGGGACAAGAAACCTACTATGGAATAACACGTTATACTTTTAACATATATTTTCCCTGCTTTTTCGAGATCCCAATGAATTCTTTCAGTGCTGTTTTCTGAATGTCATATTGTTTTCCATGCACACTCCCCAATTTATAGTGGGGTGCTGGGGTCTGCAAAGAAGGGACAGCAGCCCTGCAGAGAAATCCTGAGAAGATGACTCTTCCTTTTAATCTATTTTACGGCAGAAATGATGCTGTTCTGTCTGTATATTGTAGTTGTAATCTTCTGATCTATATGTGAAAGTGTCATGGTTTGGAAATTCATCTATACAGTTTTATGGTATTGATTAGCTTCCTTCATAGGTACGCTGTTTAATGGACCACCGAATAATGTCCTATAGAAGAATGTGTATTAAAGTACTCTGAACACTTTAAATGTATTCTTCTATAACAGGTGGAAATCTTTTTTTTTTTTTTTTTTTCTTTTTTTCTTTTCCCTTCATGATCCAATTAATTTTTTGTGCCACTGATTGGCTGTTTGTTTATGTTGTCAGTTAGTGGCAGTAAAGTAATTTTAATTAAATCAAAGGTTTCCAGGCACAGGCGCAATTAGTTTTGCAAATGTGTAGAATTTGTCCTCAAACTTAAGACATTTAGAAACATATAATTTGTAAGGTTGGGGAAGTCCACTTACATAAAGTTTGGAATAAATACAGAGTAACATTAAATGCTTGCTACACCATGAGAGAGATAAAATAAAAGGCTTACGCGTTCTTAAAATAGGTACCTTGTGTCCCTTTATTACTTTTGCTGCCCCCCCCCCCTCCTCCCCTGCTTTCTTATGATTTTGGAACATTCTTTCCCAATCCTGGCAGTGCCGGGTAATCTGTGCAGTAAATTCGTCTTTGTTCGATTTCGTATTCCACTATTAAGAAAATAAACTTTCACGTAATTTGCTGAATTAGGGTAAGAAATTCAAGCCGTATAAAACAAAGGCTTTCATCAGACACTTGCTTTTTATGTGAACCTTCTGCTTGGGTTTATTTTCTCTCCTCTACAGCAAAGGGTCATGAAGTTTCCAGTGGAAACTTTTATCAGTTTTGTTAGTCTTTGTTTTAGAAGTGTTTGCAAGCAATCTTTTTTTAGAAATCTGTATTTATCCTTCTTCAAGGACACCGTGTGTGAGAAAGAGGGCAGGGTAAGAAAGAGACTGAAAGCAACCGTCTGGAGCTTCCTTTTCAACGTATATGTTCCAAAAATATTTTGGACGTTTTAATTTGGAATTTTCATGCAGCAAATTGCTTTTACTGGGGGGTTGTCAAATTTGGTTTGATTCTAGGAGCCCCCCCCCATACTGACACACTCGCATTAATGTGGTTTAATAATACATAGTTAGTGGAGGAGAGCTCCTTGAAATCATACCTTATATTTTGTTGGTAGACCTTAAACTGCCACTAAGGTGCACATTGTACTTTTGTACGCTCCCCTGCAATACCCTAGGTGCCAGGAACTGTTGCCATGGCGACATGGCACCTGGGGTTTGTCAAGCCCTGGCTTATACCATTAGTCTGGGGATAAATGGATACATATACCACACATCCTTTTAACACACTACATACAATAAGCAGTTCATTTGGAATTCGTTCCTTGTTTTGTGCTCCCTTTGTATTTAGACAATTAGAAATAGATTTTTTATAGACATATAAAAATGAAGTTATGCGTTCCTTTAAATATTAGAATTTTCTTGTTCTTCCATTTCACAGCCTTGTGTGTTTGATTTGGAATTGATATCATAAGCTGCTCGACAGTCTGCAGAAATGCATGCTTTCTTAAAAGCAAATTCCAACTTTACAAATAATTAGGGCTGCAACAACTAATCTATAAAATCGATAATGAAATCATTGCCAACAATTTTCATTATCAATTAGTTGAATCGATTTTTATCGATTATAAAATTAGGTTTTTTTCTTTTCAGAAAAACACCTCATTTTATAATCAGTTTGTCACTCACAGCAGCAGTCCCTCCCTGCAATCACTGCCGGGGAAAGAAAGAGACAGGGCCAATTGGCAGTGACTGCAGGAAGGAAAGGGGTGGGGCCTAATGGCGATTGGCTCCACCCATTTCATGTAGCGTCCACGTGGCTGTGACACTCATCTAACTGAGAATAAAATTAATATTTGGGCTGCTGAAAGTTAGGGGAGGTGGGGGTTAATTTAGGGGCAATTATAATTAATGGGCTGTTTAGGGTTAATTTAGGGGCAGTTATAGTTAATGGGGTCTTCTCCAGGATTAATTTAATGCTGAGGACTGAGTGTTTAATTTAATAAGGTTAACTTAAGGTGCAGTTAGAGGTAAGGGGGGGTGCAAACTATGGGGAATCTAAATCCTGGGGGCAGTGAATATTAACCCTGTATTTATTTATAAATGTATTGTCTGTGAGCGAGTCTGCAAATCTATGAGTACACTATGGCATATCAGGGGGGTATACGGCATACCTGGGGAGGATGGAGTGACATACCAGGGGGTATAAGGCATATGTGGGGAGGGCATTGCGGCATGTTTGGGAGGCAGTGTGACAAGCCTGGGCTCAAATGTGCATAACTGGGGGGCAGGTTGGGAAATAAAAACAATAAATGCATTTTTATCAGTTTACCGTATTTTATTCTGCCATTTGTTTCTAACATCCTATGTTACTTTATTACATTTTACATTTTTTGTATCAGATTAATCGATTAAATCGATTGAAAAAATAATCGGCCAACTAATCGATTATGAAAATCGTTAGTTGCAGTCCTACAAATAATGAACTGAACATTCACATGAGAAGAATGATTGTAATTGAAAGTAGAATCTGGCTTTTTGGGATGGGTTTTCCAAACAAGCTGCAAACATGCTTTAGAGTGAATGACATGTTTTAGAAGGCATTCTATGTAATAAACAACTTGGTAAATGGCAGTGTTTTTCTCAAACAGCGGTTGGTATAAATGTGGGTATCGCTGTCATGTTGTGATGCTACTGGCTGTTCTGATGGTTGGTACGCTGCCTATGACTGGGAAAACAGAATACAAACTGGTGAGTGAGTGTGTGTCGTATGTGAATCTGCGTGGATCGTACAGAAGAGGAACCTTGTATCGAATGTTTAATGGAACAGTCATGTTGGATCACTTCGTGATGTTGCTGTTTTCATGGATATGGATATAAGTCCCTCATTCCGGCTTTAGTCCTTAAACCTTTTGGTGTTGGAGGCCGCATTGGGAGCACGCGCTACGCACCCAGCCGGGAAGCAGCCCCGTTAGGACGAATGCAGCTTTGCTCGTTTTAAGTGCGCGTTGGACCTCTTTGCGTGAAAGGATCATGTTTTCCAGTTGTAACACGATTAGGAAATCAATTGATGTCCTTGTTTCCCTTCTCACAATTGCAGTTATATTTTTACAAGCGTCTCTGTCACTTTACAAAGAAATTTCTTTCTTATGAACGATGTATAATAACATTTAATGAATTCTTGCAGAGACCTGCCGAAACTTTAACACCAATAAAATGATTTTAACTTAGTCATATCTTAACGAAGCAATCAGTCTTTACCTTTATAATTCCTGATTTAGTTCTTGTAACGTCAGTGTCATAACATGAACGTGATTCACTCTCAAATCCTTTAACCAAATTAACTTTATAGTTCGTGCTTATAATTGGCATTATTGGAAAACCTTTGCAGCTCCAATTAACCGACGCTGGTTTATGTATGTATAATGATTTTCCTTTAAATAAATGTGTAATTCTGACACCTCCGTATGTTGCCAGCATGTAGCTTGTGTTGTAGTAATCTTTCTACCATTATTAATCTTCTTTCCGACAGCCCTGCTGCTGCCGCCGTTCTCCTCCAGTCTGATTCTTGCCAGTGATTGGCTGCTTGAACAAGCCAATCAGTGACAGGAAAGTGGCCTTAATTGACACAAGTAGGATGATCTGCGAATGGCGGTCTGGGCAGTGCTATGCACATAGAGGGATTTAAAATGCATTTGAAAGAAGGTTGAAAAAAATCTGAATGTACTATAATAATTACACATACTAGAGCGTTATGATCTGAGGTGTATGTGGATCTATAGTGCTAATAGACATTACTTTCTGTTGCGCAGTTTATGGATTTGATACATTAAGCATAGCACGATAAAAGCGTTGGTATTAACGCAGGCCAGTCGCTTGTAGTAACAAGCTCGATTAAACTGGGGTATGTTGTGTAGATTTAAAGTTACAGGAGCTCACGTTTACTTTTCCGTTCTGCTTACTATAATTAAAAAAATGCCTCAATGATCTTAACACATGATTCAACTGACAAGCACTAATTGCTGTGTATCAAGCCAAGAGACGATGAATGTTGTCAAAAACCACAAGTCAGACAAACTGATTCTGCTTTTAGTCTGACACCGTGTTCCCATGTACAAACCAGTTTTTACTGGATATTTTCCAGCGTCGAAACGAAATTGGATTTTAATTCCTTTTATGCTTTGTTGTTTTGTGTTGTAAACGAGATGGATGCTCGTTAAAATAGAAGGAATTAAACACTCAGATATCAGTTTTATATATGTGTATGTAATTATTTAGTCTTGATGTAACAGAATAGCAACTGATCTCTCACTTTTTCCAAATCGCACGCTTTGATTTAGTGCATTCAATAAACATGTCTTAAAAAAGTGCAGAATAAGCAATACATATTTATTATAACCAACGTCATGGGAACAACTGTGTTAACCTCGTGTTCCAGCATTTTCATGGTTATTCCTCTTTGTCGAGGGAACACTCCAGCCCTGATTTCATGTTAAATGCATATTGATCAAGGCAGGTTGAAGGCACATATAAGAGAGCATTAAGAAAATAATAAAATCAAATATGGAGTCTGTAAAGTTGTGCAATAGGGAATAAGATAGAAATATTAAAAAAACTTAGCAGTTAGAAAGTATGAACATGGGATCAGCCTTACCGGATTGTGGATGATTTGTTTTACTTTCTTTACCATTTTATATGTGTTGTCTTAAGATACGTTGTATACAGAGGATTACATCTGTATACCCTTTATTTTGTAAAGAAAAAAAGAGGAAAATAAAGATTTAAAAATAAAAGAAATGTGCATATTGATCATCAATTAGCTTGAAGAAGAGACCTAGGTATTCTCAAAAGCCTGCAATCTATTATACGTTGGTGAACCAATAAAGGTATCATCTTTACCAAATTTGCGTTCTAGTTAATGAAAGCTAAACTTCTATTAAAAACAAGTAGTGGCAACCAATCACTTTAACGGCAGCAAGGAGAGAATTTAAATTGGAATATTTTTTCTCTAAATTTTCTCTAAATCCAGCAGTGAATGCTCGCCATGCATTCGCTTTCAAACGACATATGCCCATGTTTACACAAGTCTATACAGCATATTATATAGGCTTCATGTTCAGGAGTTTTGTTTTCCTTCCCTTTCACGTTATTACCTTTTTGCGTTTAAAAGAAATTCCATGAAACCAGCATGAATTCCATCAGAGATTCCCTCAGTGCCCTTCGATCCAGATACGGATTTCAAGGGATAGTGTGAACAGGACTGAATTTTTCATAAGACAGACTGGGATATTTTAGGGATGCCCCCCCTGTGTTAATTGTCCCCAAACATTTTCTGCCTTTAAAGTATTTTTCCATCTGGGGAATCTCCATGTCGATACTGGTTGTTGTTTTTGTTATTTTTTCTCTCTTGCTCTAGCCCACGTGCTGCATTAATGCATTTTCTGACTTTAGTATCAGTCCCTCATGGTATAGGACATTCAGTTACTTGTTATCCCTAATAAATCATTGCTGCTTAAACTGCCAAATATAATTATTTTTTGTGTGTATTTTCCTTAAACTTCTTGAAAGGTTGCTTTTTTTAAAAATTAAATATATAAACATTTTTTTTCTGTATGGTGTGAAAAAATAAATCTGCAGACATAAGTTTGATTTATATACATGCTAGCCATAAAGTGTAATGATAAACTTTGAAGGAAAATGTTGTCTAGTCATATACTGTTTTCAACGTGTAGAGGAAATAATATTGGTAATTTCTGTTATAAAGTGAACATTGAGCAGGGGAGCAATCCATTCATTTGCACTTTTACACCAGAATTGTGATTTGCGAATTTCTATACCAGTGCTTTACAATCACTAACCGTAAAAATGCCTTCTGAAAGGGCAAGAATCACAAATGTTTAATGCTTGCCAGAAAAAAACCCTATTATGTACATTTGTAAAACTAACTAATTTTTCTTACATTTTTTATATTTTGTTATAAATCAGATGTACTTAATTCCTGTGTGTGTATATGTGTATAAATATATATATATATTTTTTTTTGTCAATGGAAATTGTCATTAAATAGTAAACATGTGGGTAATCTGGTGGAGTGCCCAGTTTGTGTGCTTCATTGGAAGGCACTGTACAGTATTTTTGAATCTTGCAGCTGCTGTGGACATCGTTGTGTTTTAATCCTTTAACCTTTCTGTCAGCTTTACATGCACTTATAGATTTACTTTTGTAATGCAACATGTTTGAGACTCTTGTATTCTTAGTAAATAACATAGCATGTACAATGTGTTCCGGAATTAATAGCAAAAAAAAAAAAATGTTTGAATAATTATGATATTGTCAATTTAAGCAGGGGTCTTTAACTGAGATCCCTGGCTTTTGCTGATCTCTTTCTCGGGTATTTCAGAAGTGATCCCATGAAGAACCCTGAGATGAACAAGTCTTCGTGAAAGCAAATAGTCACATTCTAAGAAGTAGGGGAAAACATAACTCATTTGTAGGGACTTAATATCGGCTATTCCTTCACAATAAAGCGGATAAATGCTAGTACTGAGTGGAGCTGATTGAGCAATGGTTTATTGGGATGATGCAGGACAATAATGAGGTAATAAACGGGCAACAAATTAAAGATTTGAAACAAAAACGGATGGGGGGTATTAAGGAACCATTAAGAGGGTGGACTCCCTCTCCTGGGGAAGGCCACCAATCAACTAAGTCCTTGCATGTTATCCTATTGAGAAGGGAGAACAATCAGCGAAGCACCTACTGTGTCCATGTTATTCAGTGGGGGTTGGCACATGCAGAATGGCCACCTTTTGCTGATCATGGCATGCCTCTCCTGATGGACACCATCACTCTCACTCTCCAATCACGACTTAAATAAATCTTATAAGCTTATAAATCTTCTTTCAGAGGCTTTTATATTCTTTGGATCTTTTAATTATTTATGCTTGAGTGCATTTGTGATTTGCGCAAGGGTGGTAGAAGCATTTACACTTACAGCTTTCCTGGGCTGTTGATGCCTTCTGTAAAACTACATCCGGTGTCATTACATATTTTTATAAACATACCCATAGTAAACAAGCCAGTTCTTAGGTCTGCTGCTGCTCTCTTATAATATGCACATAACGTGACCCTGCTGGGTGCCTCACGCCACTCTTCTCACGATGCCCCCTGCTGGGAAGCAAAGGATGCCAGATTCACGATGGTAGAAAATAGGCAGTGGCTCCACAAGGTGAGAGGGGGAGGGAGTCAGGGGAAGCAGCGTATGTGAGTGTATGTATACTGTAGTGCTAGTCGGTGTGTGTATAGTATGTAGCATCTGTGGGTGTTTTTTGTGTGTGTACCATACTATCAGTGTATAGTGCCACATTTAGTGTGTGTGTGTGTGTCCATAGCGTTAGTGTGTATTCTTATATATGCACAGTGTGTGTCCATAGCGTTGGTGTGTGTATGGTGGTGTTTGTTACTGTATGACATTAGGATGAGTGCGTATGCATATAGTGTTAGTGTGTGTATGGTGTTTGTATGTGTGTGTTACTGTAAGGAAGGGGTCGGGATATTTGGCTTGGATCTAGGAGCCGGCTTTACGTGACCTTGCTGGAAGCTTCACAACACTCACTACACCGCGCCACTGCAGGAGAGCATAGGGTGCTAGATTCATGATGGCAGCCCTGCTAAACCCTAGTCACCAGGAAGTGGATATTCTTTTGCAAAGTTTGAAAAGTGATTTCATTGGTGGCAAGATCTAGTGGTCACTTTTCTAAAGAAAGGGTCCATGAGATTGTGTTGAAGAATGATTAAAACATCCTGAGACACTTAATTAAAAAAAAAACAAAAAAAAAAAACTACCAACCTCCAGAACAGGTTAAGTACTGTCCTGAGAAATGCAAGGCAGTTGGCAAATACTGAACATTATATAAAATATCTAAACGTCCTGGGGGAGTAGAGTATTTATTCATAAGGGAAGATTATACAGGAAAAAAGGAAGGTTTCATCAATCTAAGAAGGGGTGTGAGGTTACTACTTTTATGAAAAGGTTTTAAATTGTTTTCTGTTCTCACCAAGCTACCTGGAAGCTTGCATTGTGCTAATAAATCTTGACGTGGAACTGGAGTCCTGGTGATCTGTGCCAAGTTGGCAGTAATTGGATCTGAACAGGATGTCCGTTTTGACAGGAAGCAAACACACAACTGTTGTCAGTAGTAGTCTGCCTTCAGGTCTGCGTCTTAGATCCTCCCACACCATGGAAAAAGGAGAAGTCAAAAAGTGTAAGGAAAGCAAACATGCCACGACTCTAAATTAAGGTCTCCACCGAAAAGCACAATAAGCGTGACAGAACAAATGAATTTAAATATATACTCCAAAACCTTGATGGATTTTTCTACGCTTCTATTGCTAGATAGCACTAGTAGCTTCCTGCAGACCACAGGTTTTGGCATCGAGATCTAGTAATAAAATTCAGCCACACCATGCACCCGTGGTGGGCGAACTGCAGTTTGTTGCCATGCTGCCTAAACACATGCCACTGGAATTCTGATGATCTGGCACAGGGTTCATCTCTGCACAGAGACTGGAATCTGGCAACGCAGTTCCAGCGGCCGCCCTCCCACCCTTCAGAAGAGCACTTAGTAAAATCATTATTAGCACTTCTCCCGGGGAGGCAGGAGTTTGCTGTATGTACTGATAAGATTAGCTGTGGAGCAAGGTTGGCTCAATTAGAGTAGCTGTACAGAAAACATGTACAGAGCTGGATTTTGTGGGGTAGTTATGATTTTTGGGCACTGTCCTGCTGTCCCAGGTAGCTAGCAATGCTAGCAGCGCAAGTTTCAAAAAATGTGGGCCACCTGCCCTGCTTGCTTCCGGCAAACTGAGCACTTGCTCATCTAGGAGTGGGTATGTTGTATTCCCGTATGCAGATTTAAAGTAGAAAGCCCCCCCCGTTTATTTAAGTAAGTTCTTGTTACTTGAACCAGGGGAGCGAAAAAAAGTACATACATTTTGCATGGGTGTCCCAACTACAGTAGAATGTCTCCTTTCCCTGACTTTGGACACAACAGGGCAGTGCCAGCCTGAGCCGATATCTGAAGCGTTATACCCGACGCCTGGGTATTGTTGCAAATACTGATGCAGTTTTGTATTTTTGCGGCAGTTTGACGTGATTAGCGGCATAAATAATTTGGGATTGCATCTCCTACTGTGTCAAATATAATGGAATCAGGTGCTGTTCCCTGATGCCAAACGCTTCAAGGTCATGAGAACTAGCTACCAAATAGCAGAGGATCATGGGTAACTAAGTACTCATGTAAAACTTAATAATAAAGTATTGTACTACTTATGTAACTTTTTGCGACAAATATTGCATTCAACCATAAGACATAAAAAAAGAACATTTATGGTGAAAGTTCTAAAAAAAAAAATAAAAAATCCTAGTGGCCATTTGTTCACTCTAAATATACTTTATATGTTTGTTTGTGAACCTCATTTGATAAAAGGAACAGGTGCTTGCAAAACCGTTACGAGTTCCTTTTAATCTTAATGTTGATACAGTTTTTAACTGTAAAATCTTTTTTAGAAACATTTGGTTTTGAGTGTTTGCCACTTTTTATCGTTACTCTGTTTGCTGAGGTTCAGCAGTCAGTGGAAACACTGAACTACTCAAAGGTGTTGTTAGCCATCCACATAGAGTAGCTTATTTCTCTGAAAGAAATCTCGGAGGAAAAGTAGCCAATATCCAACTGAAGTGCCTTGCATTGATGCTGGGTCCCATTACCTGGCCGTAATGGTGGTATATAGTACAGCAAATGAAGATTTCATTGCTTGGAACCAACAGCAAATACACTATGAAGTGTTTCATTCACCCGGTAGAGTAGTTGTGAGGTTGGATGAGAAGGCCTGGCTCGCCCCGTGCTCCTCAGCACTCGGTGACCCCGCTCTGGGACATTACGTGGTCTTCCACTTCGTGGCTCGGTTGCTGCAGTTCCTAAACGCTTCCACTTTCCAATAATACCAATTCCAGTTGACTGTTGACGGTTCATCCAGCGGGGATGAAATTTCACAAACTGACTTATTGCAAAGGTGGCATCCTATCGGGTACCATGCTAGAATTCACTGAGCTCTTCAGAACAACCCATTTTTTTCACAAATGTTTGTAAATGCAGACTGCAGGGCTAGGAGATTGATTTTATACACCTGTGACAATGGGCCTGATTGAAACACCTAAAACCAATAATTTAAGAGGTCTGTCCCAATACTTTAGTCCATATAGTATACAAACACAGCTTTTATGTCATCTGTATAAAGCAAGATATGTCAAATGATCACAAAGGCAACCAAAAAACGCGTTTCATCCATCTCACATGGACTTATTCGTAGGTTTGGCTTCCAGTGGAGTTAAATACTCCGATCAGAACCAGGCACGTCTGTAACTTAAATTGTGTGTCAATTGATAAATTAAAGAAAACGTTATACAATCACACGCATGTTTTAAATTACATAGATATTGGTATGTAACTGCTAAGTACACTAAGTATTAAAACTGTATATAATCACGATGAAACACTGTGTACTAAATACAAGATTGTGTGTGATGCTGTCAGCGGGACGCTTGGAACTCCCTATTGGAAGGAGATATATACGAAAATATATCATGAAAGATATGCAAACCATAAGCCATCCAATTCATGGCTGTGTGATCGTTCTGCATACTGCGGATTATACGGATGAAACAAATGCTATGTTTTATACCTCAGCTCCGTGATTTTCTACCTACTTATAAGGTGTTTTCTGTTTATTCCAAGCAATCGAACCTTTGTTCAGTTTTATAGTATATTTCTTTGACTCTTGGCATACAACTGTAACTTTTCACCTGTATTTAATAATCTTAATTGATCTAGGTTTGTGTGCGATTTAGTCGATTACTTCTGTTCGCTTGCACTTACGTCATCTATGAGAAAATGCTGTAACCCTCCTAAAGTTTTATTACTTCAGTCTGACTCTGCATTACAAATTTAATTTAATAAGTCCAGTTCTAGAGATGTGTGGGGGATCTCTATTAGAGGCTTTAAACAACGTAAGCTTTGCTATTAAGATCCAGAAGATGTGGCGCATCTACACGGTATTTTATGGCGTACCTCGGACGATGAGCTCGACGAGAACATCAGTCGTCGGACGCTTAGTTTGGTTGGAAAAAGCAGATTGTAGCTTCAAAATCGAAGCTGCCTCTCCGAAGTTACACATTTTTTACAGAAAAAAAATACCTGTTATGTTCATCTCAAAGCACCACTAAAATGTGATCAGTTTAGATATTAAACGCCTATACCATAGCTCTGGTCCTGCGCATGAAGAGGCTACAGAGTATGTAATGTGGGTGTGGAGACAAGCCACAAGACAACTGTGAAATAAATGACAAGAATTAATATGAAGTACAGTAGATCTGAAGATAAAAGAGTAATAGAGTGAATAATTCCAGACAGTCATTAAGTACTTGGCAGATTGATATGCCAGTCAAAAGCCTGAGTAAACAGATGGTTTATGTGCTTGTTTTAAATGATTCCAGTGAATAGACTCGCAGACTAGAACATAGAAATTGGATCCTGAGGACTGGAGCAGCCTGGGTAACTTCTCAGACAACCAAACCTTTCCCTTACTTAGAATGATGGCTTCGTTAAAATAACATAAAAAACACACAGCACTCTTATTCATTTGCTGTCAGATGTTCCTAAAAAATATTATTGGGAATAAGGGTTACAAGCAGATCTTGGGTGTGCGTGGGCAGCTATAGTCCTTTAACAAAGTCTAGTAGATCAGCTAGATCCCCACGGGGGGGGGGGGGGGGATGCTAACTCATCAGTGCTTGGTGTAAGGATTAAATAACGTGTCGTATTCATGGTGATATTAGCTTTTTCCTGAGTTTCCTATTGATCAATAAGTAGTCGTCCGTTTCTCCTCGTCTGATCCCATATGCTGCCTGATCCATGCCTGTGTAGAAAATGGCTGAAAGATTTGGCAATTATCCACCAAGCTTTATTTGGTTTACTAGGTGTCTTACTGAGCCAGATCAAAGTATTTTATAAATACATTTTGTATTCTATAACCAAAAATAGATGCAAAGAAATAAATAGGAGATGATATGTATGGATACCCAAAGATTCAAAATGTCGCGATACTGTTAAAATTCGACAAACATTTATACTTTTTATATGTCACTTTTTATTGTTTTTTTTTACTTGACTGGCCTACTTTTTAGTATTCTTTTCTTGAATATATTAAATCTGTTTCTAACACGAAATATATTACCAGTGCATTAAAAGCACATTTTCATTCAATTATATTTGTCTTTTTTTATTATTTATGAAAGTATATTCCATTGTACGCCCCCCTCCACCCAAAGCAGATGGCATATGACCCTTTAGATTATTTAACCCTACTTTTGCATAGATTCAATTCGATGGTCTCTGATCCCTGCCTGTGCATAGTGTGAACAACTAAAAACTGGAAACAAAATAATGCCACAAAATGTACCATTGTCCACTTTGTAAGTGCATCAAATGGCACTCAAGATTCCAAGGATCTTTCTTGGCAAATGTTATCCTTCTGTGTTTTGTCCGTCCGCTTATACATTGTGTGTTAATTTTGATATGAGGGATGCTGTTAGCGTATACATAATGTAAGCTAAGGGTATTGTGTAACACTATAGTGTATGTAGGAACTTTAGGGTTATCATATGTGTAGACTATATGAGCAGTGGAGTAAATGATGATTATATCTGATTTGTCTATTTTTTTAATATTCTTTTTTTCTACTCACCTTTGTGTTTCTTGTTTTTTTTTAATTTTATGATGTCTCGTTTCTTTAAATTTGCATTTTTTTTGTACAATAACTTATACTTTATTATTTCCTTACAGAGAGAACTTGATACCACAGCAACAGTATTAGCAAACAGACAAGATGAAAGCGAACAGTCTAGGAAAAAACTCATTGATCAAAGTAGAGAATTCAAGAAAAACACTCCTGAGGTAAGTAATGTGTTGGTTATATTAATGCTTTGTAAGGTGTTCTACGTAAGCCCGTTCCCTCCTGTTGTAGACTCTGGGATGGTCTTTGTTCTGAATCTGTTTGGTTGCCCTGAAAATAATATATTGAAAATTCTGCTTGGTATCTGGAGGGTAGTGGGTTTTTTTTTTATTATTATTGCAACATAAAGCAATAATGAAAGATTCAGAAACTTAGTGTTAGGGTAATTAGCTTTGTGAAATGTTTACTTATTTTTTGTTCAGATGTTTGCACCCTGTTTTTTCACGTTTGTGTACTAAATCTAAGGGTAATTTTGAGAAACCACAGCTGAAAAGCACGTTGCCTTTTCTCTGCCTTAATCTTGGCCACGCTGCACGCGGACCACCTCATCCATCTGTAGCCAATGCTATATACACCTGCGATGGCCACTTTTGCCCATGGACTTTCCAGCCTCATGGACAGCTATGAAGGGCTCACCATAGACTCAATGGTCTGCCTCTAATTTAGGCAAGGAGCCAACCTAAAATGAAGACACGCGTGTAATCTGATTGTGAACACAAGACATATAGAGCATTGATGATGCTTACGGGGGCGGCAGGCAGTTCGGATAATATCTGAATATAACTAACTATTTGTGTTAAGAATTGCAATGTTCAATGAATCAGGTGAGGGTCTCATTAGCCCGCAGGCTCTCATGTAATGTAATAACGCATGGAATAAGCAGCCTAGTGGCCGTTTTTTCTCAGGATTTCTACTGATGTTTTGTGTTCTCTGAAGCTTAATGTTTTAAATACCTGTTAGCCATATTTTCCGCCAGCTCAGTGAAGACGATGTTAAGAGAGATGGCAATGTGTTTGTGAGACCGC
The DNA here is from genome assembly GCA_009364415.1 of Spea multiplicata. Lineage (NCBI taxonomy): Eukaryota > Metazoa > Chordata > Amphibia > Anura > Pelobatidae > Spea > Spea multiplicata. Next base: position 11,256,383 of record VKOC01000002.1, read on the forward strand.
TAGCAGTGAACAAGTTAATATAATTAGTACCCTGGAGACGCACGCATTTTGCCCTTGGATGCACAAACTGTTTTTAGCAACAGCAGCTGGTTTCATGTTTGCACAGTTAAACCGAATATATTTTGGTGGATTGCCTCTGAGCCATTTCTTAGTAATCGCTTCTCAATCATGTAAAAAGGTACCGTCCTTTAAGAAGGGACAGCAGGAAATGGTTTGTTTTGTATAGCGCCAGCATATTTTGCCGCGCTGTACAATGCGCTATAGTGTATGTTTCATGTTAAAATAGAAGGTATATATTGTATGGGTAAACTTAGAGATGAGCTCAGCTACATTTAATCCTATTATGCATATTTTGCTGTTTCTGTAAAGGCTCACATCTTGATCGGTGCTTGGTCTCATCTTAGACTCAGGATAACCACTTGCCATGCGTGTGTAAATGTCCTCACTGTATTAACCTTTACAGCTGCTGAGAGGCTGTTTCACTTATCTACTACTCTTTGAAGTGGGACTCCTCATGGTGGGTTTCTAGGGTTAGGCGTATGAGTGAGGCTGCACAAAAAAAGACAATTTCAGGAAGCGACAACGGAGAAAGGTGGTAAATGTATTGGCGTAACATACATGTACATAATCAACACATGCGGTTAACGAGCTTTAGGGGGTTAATTCCCCAAACCGTCATGGTGAGAGATTTCTACTTATAGACTTCAGTATATCCATTGAAGGGCTGGTTTGAAGCTGCATAATGTTTAGAAATCTCCCCTCATTTATATCGCCACATAGAAGGCCGGTGTACCTTACCCACGAGAGGTCGGGATTACATAGGTAAAAAAACAGGCGGTACTATAATGCAAGTGATGTCTTTCTATTTTTTTATTTATAGTTCTTTTTGGTTATTTACAGCAGTTGGTACATAATTGACTATTTCCAATAAATTGCCAATATATTCTAGATAACAAACTCTAACACTGAAGGGGCAATGTATTTCTCTATGAAGCTTTATGATGAACATATCGACACAAAAAATCCTGCTTTCCTACAAGCAGTTCTAAATCAAAGACTAAAATTATACGTTTAAGTAAAATGCACTTCCCTTAGCAGTCTTACCAGTCATGAAACTCTGCTACATACGTATGATGTACATTATATATATATATAATTATATATATATATATATAATATATATATATAACACGCAAATGTGTTTGCCTCCTGTTGATGCAGGATAATTCTGTAATACAGTAAAATAACGCGGTGTATGAAGGTTTGTCTGCGGTTCCTCCTGGGTTTTTTTCTTTTCTTTTTACACTTTAGGATTCCTTGTGCATTAACACATCCAGAGGGCTGATGAATATATGGAAAAATGGATTTGTGCTTTTACACGATGTCTACAATGTGACAATAAATCTCGTTTTTTCCTTTTAAAACGTCTAGATGTATGATTTATGGCCGCCTAACGTTTTTACTAAATTCATGGTAGGTGTTTTAGTTGGCAACAGAAGTATCAAGAGATTTTGTAAACCTTTTAGTACCCTGCTTTTTCAGGGGCCTGTAGTCTAGTCTAATATATAGAGAAAAATATTACACACTGTCTGGTTTAACCCGTTAAAATGCTTGCAGGGTATAGTCTTCATTTTTGTTTGTGATTTCCCGTTTTTCTGAAGATAATTGTAAGTTTTTTTCCTGTAAACCTTGTTTCTTTGTTAGTTGAAAGCGGTCATTTTCATATCATTTTTCAATCCTTTTTTATTAGGTTTAGTGGGTCATCAAAGAAAGAAATCTCTATTGAATACAGAATAGCGTGTAATGGCAACACAACACTGTTACCCGGATCCCTGTCTGCATTGCGGATTGTATTAACAGATATGCAGAAATGTACAGTTAGACGGCCTCTGAACAGACTCAGCCTAAAACATCTAACCGTGTATGTCTGAAATACATTCAATCACCTGGGTATAACATTAATCAGAAAAGAGGTAAATAAAGAGGACATTCTATGATAGCAACTGATCATACATGCCCCCCCCTGCATGGCAGTTACAGGGCGCGCTCTAATTCAAGGGACTCTTTCAACCAGATTCTGCCTCTCGGGATAGTCATTCCCTGGGCCTGGGAAATTCAAGGATACGAGCACGATTTATTTGCCGTAAGAGCCATATTTGTTCAATGAACCCAGGGTATTTGTCAAAGAGTGAAACATCTCCGTGATTCTATGCTCTTCTGGGTTATTCAGTATATCTGAGAAGAGGAGGAGCAATGCACTTCCAATTTCTCATTAAATTAAGTTTGGAATACATTCAACATGACCTGAGTTAACCCCGATATCGGACCCCAGCGTTTATAGTAACATTCTTAAACATCCCCCTCCAAGAGGTCGAATTTGCGGACAAGACCACCGCAAATGGGTCATGCTGCCCCCCCCCCCCCGCACTTTCTTCAGCATTAGTCATGTGCCCTTGAACATTTTGGATATATGTTGTGGGTGATATACCACCTACACAACGTTTTGATTCTCGGTCAAATTTAATGACACCCCTCATAGCCGCCTCTGCCATCCGCCGCAGCTCAACGGATAATTCCCACTGGATCGTGTGGCTCGGATTATAGGCATAGAAAAACTGAAAGCGGAGTAAAGGTTCCTATAAGGGATGTTAACAGTCAGTCTGATTTAGTTTATAAACTCCCTATAACATTGTTGCATATAAAGCTGATCTTCATGAAATGCACTCATTTTGATTACTGGCCCGGTTTAGACCCTTCTGTTAAATTCCCATCTGGGATTTTTTTTTTTTTTTTTACTCGTCTTGGTGCTTCTGCTCCGCAGTTTAGTTTTTTCCCCTCTGTAGGCATTCCCTGCGCTGGCTTCTCTCCCTTTCCCTGTCCATTTAACTGTAAATAGATTTCAGTTCAGTTTCATTCACTTTGATTGCCCACATGAGAAATTCACTAATGTAGTTGTGGATATCCACACTCAGCAGGCCTCCTATTGTAAAACCAGCAGTGCTTTTCAAAACTTTCAGCTATGCTGGAATTGAAACCAGAGCTATTTATATGGTCACTGGAGAGCCTATTCATACTGACAGCTTGAATGGGGTGTACCACACTTAATATGTTCAATATGTACGTATATTTATATACACAGTATACAGACCTGCTTCCCGCATCAATATCAGTTGTTCAGCAGCGTATTTTGGACAAGCAGTGATTTAGTGCTGTTTGCCTGGTCTGCGGCCTCTGTTTTCCAGTTATTGATGAATAATTTTGACGTCTTGTAAGCCTTATTTACAGATCCAGTGTCTAGCCTTCCAGTGGGTTTGTTCTGCCCTGCTGATTGGACCCTTTCATTGGCTGTAGTGTCTTTGCACCAATAAATAAATATATAATTATATATATATATATAACATTCATATTATATATAGTCCTGGTTTCAGTGGGAAGGCCCATATTTCAGGCACTGTCCCAGGTAGCTGCCCTAATGTCCCACTTTTGCAGGCGGGGGGGCCATAGGCCTATTGGGGACATCGCTAGGTGTCTAGTCGGGTAAGGTGGGTGAATGGCCCTGCCTCCACCCCCCCCTTCTGGGATTGGCCCCTCTTCCTTTTTCCATACCCCAATCACAGGTGTCCCGGATTAGGGGGTGTATTTACATGACCGCGTTTGTGTGGTCTTTTTCCTCGCAGTTCTTCAAGCTCTAGGTACACCAGTGAGAGCAGTTCTTGTGGGAAGGTTTATATGTTGATTCTGGCACTGGGTCACGCGTGACTCACACAGGTTCCTTGTTATACGGAGTGCCACGTGATGTCACTTCCTGCTGCACATCATCAGGAGAGCTGTTTGTGGATGCTGCCGACTCCAGAGTGAGGAAACTGATTTTCAGCTATAAGAAATGGGCTACTTGGCTAGGTTGGGCCTATGAGCCCTGCCCTCCTCTGTAAGCATATGAACAGGACCGTGAATGTATGATATGACTGGACATGGTCACTGGGAAAAAAGCTGATGGGCTATTGTAAATAATTCACAAAAACCTGAAGCTGTATTTTGCAGACGTTTTCATCAGTTGCTCCCTTGCTATGTCTCTAATTGCTTATAATTACTGTATCGTACATGAGTAGGCGTAATTTTCTGGTGAACTAACCATTCTGTTCAGTCTCATTATACACAGCTCCAGCCGCTTATAATCAGATTCATACATCGCTCGTCAGAGTTCAACAGGGATAATTTTTCTTTAGTTAACAGTAAATGCACAGGAGCTAATCCCTTTCTTGCGAGTTACTCAGCCTCCAAAATAAATGAGCCTTTAGAGTGGAATTGTGACTTGGACGAAGCTGAGGGCAGATAAATAAAATGGCCTGTTTCAAGCAAAGCTTACCCCAAAAATATCCACAAAACATAGTAATTTATTTGTTTTACTTTTTATATCTAATGCATTTTTAAAATAATTTTACCATAGTTTGAAAATGATTCCGCCGACAGCCCTTCTAATTTCTACTGCATAGTCAAGCTTCCTTTATAACATTTTATTTGTTAATATTTTTGTTATATAGTATTCATAGTATTTATGCCACGTTGTTTTCCACTGGATACATAATGTTCTTATAGAAGTATCAAGGGTTGTGAGCAGCCAGTAGTGAATAGGATCAAGACCTCCCAATTATATCAAGACTGAAGTAAAAGTTGTCCAGGACTGGTTTAGGCAGCCCTGTCATCACTTTATCACACAACAAAACCTGCCATAACATACAGGCTGTTCTGGCGCTCTTCCGGTTAGCTTTTGTGGGCAGCGAGGATCATTGGCCAGTTGGGAGATTTGGTCTTCAGTGGCCAGCCCAATGAGCTGTGGAGGCCTTTGTTGCAGCTCCTACTCTGCCTCTGTAAAACCATCGAAAGTTGATCTCTGCAAGGTGGCTCTTTGCATAAGGTGGGTAGGTGGCCCACTTCCATTGATGTCCTGCCCCCCCCCCCCCCCCCCCCAACAGACAAGTATCCTAATTTGGACACCTGAATGGTTGAGGGGGTATAAATGAATCCACCTGACTCTGAGTGCTATAGGCTTCCCAGTCGTCTATAGCGTTTACCTCTAAGACCATCCGTAGTTTGTGACATGCATGGACCGTGTTCGTGTCACTGTTTCAGTTTTAAAATAATGAGCTTGTGGATTACTTATTGCTTGTAATTATTTGCCACGTAGAGAGGTAATACAGCATTCTTTAGATTTCCTTGGAAGTTGTCGACATGTTATCCGTTCACTAAAGCTAGTTTGAGGAAATCAACCAGTCTGTTTTCTGTGTGAGCCGTTGGCGGAGAACGTAAAGGAAAGGCATTATCTTAAATGAAATAAACCACTTAATCTGTTCTGCAATAAAACCGCTTGTAAAGGTTCGGGTAATCAGGCTGCCATTATCTTTCAAAACATGCCAAATTGGATCGTCACAGATCAAGTGTGTTACGTTCCATTTGAGGACAAGTGTCTATGTACCGTATTTGCTCGATTATAAGACGACCCCCACAAAATCTGCATATTAATTTATGAAAAAAAGCCTGAATATAAGACGACCCTATAGGAAAAAAGTTTTACCAGTAAATGTTAATTTATGTGAACAATTGTTTGTTATTTAAAGCTACAATTGAAAAAAATATTTTGTTTTTATTTCCTTTTTTTTCAACCTGCCCCCCCCGCCGCCCCAGTTATGCACATCTGCCCCCAGGCTTGCCACTCTGCCCCAGAAAATGCCTTATATACCAGCATATATTGCCACTGTTCTCCATGATATGCCTTTTAACCCTCTATATACCACTGTGCCCCATGATGTGCCTTTTGGCCCCCTATATGCCACTCTGCCTCCAGAAATGCCTTATACCCCTATATGCCACTCTGGCATTTAGGGGGTTAAAAGGCATATTATGGGGCAGAGTGGCATATAGGGAGGTATAAGGCATTTCAGAGTGGCGTATAGAGGCAGAGTGGAGTATCGAGGGTTAAAAGGCATTTCACAGAGCACTCTGCCTCCAGAAATGCCTAATGCCCTCCATTTAACACCCCCCCTCCAAACTTGCCGGTGCTTAGTCCGGGCAGCGTGTAGAGCTCTACGTGATTTGCGTAGACAACTTCCACGCTGCCCGGCCTGGATCAGACCTATTTGATTATACCCCGATTATAAAATGAGGGGTATTTTTTCAGAGCATTTGCTCTGGAAAAAAACCTCGTCTTATAATCGAGCAAATACGGTATATATATTTATATAATACAATGTGTGTGTATATATATATATAATAGAATGTGTGTGTGTATGTATATATATCTATATATAATACAGTGTGTGTATATAATACAATGTGTGCGTGTATGTATTGTAGGGGACAGCTCACGCATGGGGCGGCAATGACGGTATCCACACAGGTTTCAAACGTAAAGCGTGTTTATTTAGATGTTGTAGTCACAGAGCACCTTGCAAACAAAACAAACTCTAAGCCTGTCCGGCTCTAACTAAACATCCGGATACCTCTCTATAAGCATAAGGTCCGGCACAAAGCAACGTAACAGGTTTTGCATAGGTAAAGCTTCATACCTGGTGGGCTGCAGCGCTGGCTGTAGCTGCTCCTTCACTCAGTTTCTCCTCCCCCCTTCAAACCTAACAGCCCTCTCTTTTAAGGCTTCCTCCCCAGTAATGAGCTTAGGAAGCCGCACCTGAGGGCTCCTGGGTTTGCTACCATGCCCGGCTGAGGAAACCAGGTGAGATATATATCCCATCAACCACTCTCCCATACACCTTACCACAGTATATATATTTATATAATACAATGTGTGTGTGTGTGTGTATGTATATATATATTTATATAATACAATGTGTGTGTGTTAATAACGTAAAGGAGTCGAGAATAAGGTTTGAAGTTTTATCGAGGCTAAAGGACCTGAATGTGGGTCAAAAAGTCTCATAAAATCATTTTAAATGGTACTACACATTAAATGCTAATCTCAATTAAATCCAAAGGTGCAAAATGGTTTCTTACAGCCAAAAGCACAACCTCAAATCGTACGCCTGCTTTATGTTTCAATCCAGCTTAACTTGTATAACCTTCGTTACCTACATTTCAAAGTGTGACTGTTAACGGAGCGATAACATAAGAATAAAATAAATGTGTATAGAGCACAAACTCTTATACTTTTTATACTTCTGCCTGTTGCCAAGTCCCATGTAACTGTGGCATTCTATATGTCTATATCTATCATATGTAATAATGACCCTCTATATCTGAACGTCTGTCTTTGGATCTAGCTGTTGATCCATAGTATTGACGTTCTTATGATTCTGTTATCCCTCTTGTGCTGTGCCATTCTATATACTTGGATCTTTAGTCTATCTCGCCGTAGCTGACTGCATCAAACTTTTCTTCCAACTCTTAAATTTAAATCTATGGAAAATTGTGAATTTCCAGATTCCAGAACGAGCAACAGATCTTTATAAATATTAAACTGGAACCCGCAAATTGCCTTAATAGTTGTCTCCACGAATCCACTTGCGTTTGGATGTTTTTCCCCAGTGCCCCTTTATTTTCCTCTGTTCTCTGTGTCAATTTTGTGGCATTCCTGTTCTTGGCTTCTCGCGTTCACCTGGCTGACACTTTTATTGGCCAAGTAATGTTCTGCTGAATGGCTGCAATAAATATTCCTAGATTAAAACACATCAACTTGCCAAGTAAAGTGCTGGGCAGAATTTATTGAGAGAACAACTTTCTTCTTAGGTTATTAGCGGGAATGTCATAATCGATAATGTATCTGTAATAGAATTTGGATATTAATTATCAATGCGGATTGTAACTAATTGCAGTTTAATGGGTCGTTGGCTTCTGACACACCATTTCATGAAAATCATTAGCCCTGTTTCCGCATGTGTGTGGATTAGTGTGTTTTACGTATTCCTGAAGTATTATATATAGTTTGTGACATTTGTATATTAAACTAGTAAACTGTGGCCCAAAGACGATACATGAAGTGGTCTTCTCTAGAATGCCTTGTAGAGGAATGCAAAAAGAAACTATAGGTTAAGCTGTTACCATGTGACTTTTACTTCTAGGGAGTACACTCGAACACCGGTATTCAAGGAGAAGCCCAGTAGAGTAATATTGACTGAATTTCCATTATTTAGGAGAAAACGAAGCCTTATATAAAATACTTATTGAAGCAGAGGCCCAAGCCAGCCAGTCCACCTGTTATGGACATCTCCCAGCCCATTTACTCTTTAGAATTCTATCCTATCCTGAATGGTAGTCACAGTACCTTTCCTCCTGTGCGTCTTTTTGGGGTGAAGTGCCAGTATATGCCATCGTGTGTTGGCACTCAGCACAGAAGGTACCAAAGGAAGAAACCTTCCTCAAAGTAAGTAGGTGTGCTGGTCTTGTTTGGAAATCGTCATAAATACAGCACTATCTGGAGGAATGTGATGAGAAGCTGTGGGACCTGGGTTCTGACCGGAACCGGGACTCTTCTGCTACCATTGGATTCGTTTTGGAATAATTTTTATGCTTAACACCCTGATTTGAGATTGCATAGAATTTCTTGACAAAAGGTGTACTTTAGTATAGGTAGAGTATAATTCTTGGTACCAACTATTTTATATAGGACATGTTAGAATAAAATGTCATGTGTTTGTTAGATGGGCAGCAGCCTGTCTGAAAACCAGAAAAGCAAATGCCCAAGGTGGTCTTGTTTGACCCCTAGAAATCTTTAACGACTGAGCGGTTCTAAGCAGCGGATCTGTTCGGGTGGACGACTCCTTCTGGCTACTAAAGGTCATTATACTTTCCTATATGTTATGTTAATGTATATTACATGTAAACCGCAGTGATTTATGGATTAGTTTTGTATTTCTATCTTTCCTTTTCTTTTACATCAGTATAACAGGTGAATTTTCCCCGCTTCTCTCTGGTTTGTGTGTGCGTAGCCCGGATTCTGTGGGTTTTAATGCTCTTGTATAATACGTTTGTATGGAAATGGTAATGCTGTCATGGGAAGTTGGAACCTGCCATTTCAAATTAGCAGAAACTGCTAAGTGAGCATTACTGACATTGTGAATATAGTAATTGGGGTTGATTTCTTGGCACGCTGCCGACGCTGACTGACTAGCGTCTCGCAAGTTAATTATAACACAGTTAACAGAGAGAGCAGACATTTAACAGTAAGAGAGACCGAATGGAGTCCACGGCACTTTGTAATAAAGAAAACGCGGGAGAATTTTGTAAATGGGCCGATAATGGTGCTTAATTTCCTAAGTGACAGCGCAGAAGTGAACCCCATTGCTACTCTTTAGTTTTGATTGTGCTGACTGCCTCTCAATAATCATAACCCACATTTTTCCTTTTTAAATGACAAAAGAATTTGCATGCCGGTGAAATGGGAACAGCGTGCCGGCAAGCCCTTGGTGTGATGGTGGGGGGCACGCTTCAGTGCTTTCGAGCGCAGTAACATTAACGCACTAAAACGCGGCCGTGCTGGCCGACAACGAGACACGTTCTTCATTAGAATAATGAGGCCTTGGTAATAATTGAAAGCATTTGGCTATTACAGTTGTATTTTTTCTTTCAGAGCCATTTTTTCCCCAGATTAATGTGTTTTGGTATTAACTGGGTTGAGGGGTGGTTTAAAATAAAATAAGCCGTTTCTCAGCCTTTTGACAATCATGATATGTATGTATATGTGTGTGTATATGTGTCAAATTGTTATGTTACATACTACTTCTTATGTCCTGTCTACCCATTGTACAGCGCTACGGAGTTTGATGGCGCTATAGAAAACAATAATATTAATAACAATTAACCCATTCTGTTGATGCTACATACAAAATACCATCGACTTTTAGAGCCGAACAGCAAATTGAGAAACACTGTTTTGGGGTAGGTCTGTTTAAATGGAATCTGTCGCTTCCCCCAAATTCCACCCACCTTATGTGTATACAACGCGGCCAGCTGTCTGATTATTCCACCCCATTTAGTTTTCTCTCCCAAATTGTTGATTGTTCATGCAGCCTTTGTAAGGGGTGGTTGAGAAGACAGCAGATTTTGTCAGGTCAGGAAATTGGACATGTTGGTTGTGCTGCAATGAGCCAAATTTAAACGAAATATCCCCAAAACAATTATGAATGCCAAAAAAACACAAGCTGTAGGTAGTTTTAATAAAGAAATGTATGTTAAACGCCTACAGCTTCCCCGTTTCATCCACAATCACAAAGCTATTATGTAATAAAAAGCGTTCAAGATAACAGGCCATACATCGGAAGAACAGTTCTAAATGTGGAGCAATCACCATGGAAACCACAGGAATGCACCTTTTTGCACCTTATGAAGCAAACTTTACTAAAAAGAAAAGAAAAAACTTATGTTGTGTTAGATTAGTGTTGGCCTTCATCCGAGTCTCTCCACAGGGGTTCTTTGTGGCCCTAAAGGGAAAAAGTGTAAAATTCGTGATTGGAATTGTGGAGTTGTGGCAGCACAAGTCCTATAGAGTCCTCCAAGCTTCTGCATAATCCCAGCTCTCCCAGTCAATCTGCAAACGCTTATAGATTCCGGGTTAATAAGGATTGGTTGCATCTCATGTAAAATGTAGCAGCCAGCTCCATTTCATAAAACGCCAGAAAGCAATACACCCGTATAGATCAATATAAATTAGCACATGAAGTTAGTTGGAAGTAGTAAAACGTGAATTACATGGACACCTGACTCCAGGGATTTGTCTACCTGGATTGTGTTTGAATGAAAGCAGATGTGTTAAGACTTTTTATGTAAAGCGGGGGGGGGACTGCCCAGGAGGCACAGTAAATTAAAGATGTCTGTTAATGTTAATGCATCTGTATGTGAAACATCTGCTCCATACCTATCCGCCATTAGCAGTATGTAAGCGGAGTATAACTATAAGGTTTAAGACTTTTGGGGTGTATGATTGCGCAAATATATGGGTTGTATAAAAGCAGGGAAGGGGTGCATCCATGGAGAACAATAAAAAATAACCCGCCAGTGATTAACAAGTAATATTGGTAATAATCACTGGCTCAAGAAATGTTTTCAGATCACTGTGAATCGACATCACTATAGTAGGCATTAAAACGACTTGCAGGATAAAACATTTAGCCCCTGAAGTATACGGTACATACATGACATACTGAGCATGCTAGGAAACGCTACGTGCCTTTTAGCTGACAATTTCCATTTAAGAATATGAACAATTTTAAAGTAGCAGTCCCCCTGACTGAACACAGGACCCGTATTTACTAATAAAAAAGGTTGGTGTTATAATTGTCTCGGAAACACTACGTGCCTGTGTAGCATATAAGACGTGTCCGGGAAATCTAGGTCCATTTAATTGTGGGAAAGCAATAAAGATTATATGTGGTGATCACTCGTTCCCTTTTCTTCTGTTCGGTTGCAGACATAGTGTTTTAATAACTGCAGTCCGGAGGAAGGCAGACCTTGCGTTCCCCACAATAATTCGCAGCCTGTGGCTTCATTGCGTTTTTTGGTAGCTGCCAACGCTTCAAACAGTCCACAGGAGATGACAAGATGGATGAAAGGCAAAAAAGGGTTTTATTATAAAAGTCAACCTTGACCTACATTAAGAACGGAGTGTACCTAAGGATTCGGCAGCGAGTGTTCTGTCATCTGTGCGGCTTGGATGAAGCATTACTTGGCCTTTTATTGCATTAGCGTAAATCCTATATATAGGATGAGACTGGGAGCTGAACAAGTTAGCACCCGGTCTGCATGTAATCACGGAGATTATGCTATACGCCAGCACCTACTGTAAAAGGAAGAAATACGCCACAAATGCCATTTAGCTACAGTCATTTTTTTGTTTCCACAGTTTGTGCGTTTGTGCGGTGCGTTCTAAGAGATCTCTGTAAATAAGTCCGTGACATTGGATGTCTTGCTTAGATATACTTCATATGGGAAAGTGTATATGTGCCATCTCTCAAACTAGAACCGGACGAGCCGGCTTGGGCTAATGACCGGTGTGTAGTTTGATATGGGATGTGCAACGCAGTTCTCCCCTCATAAAGAATTTGGGTACCCAGTAGGGTGACTACATTCTGCCATGAATTGCATGTATTGTTGACATACGTAACGCGTTGCCCTGCGGTGTGCGGCATGTGCAAACTTGCAGAACAGCATCAGTTACTGTTCTACATCTAAATCAGAAACATGTTTGGAAATATGGCTGTGGTCACCTTAGTACCCAGGTTTATCTGACGCATGCATGTGGATGAAGTCTCCTGTGGGCTACCTGGACATGGCTCTGGTTGTGTTTCAGCCTCAGCACCAGCCCTACCTGTATGGAACTCGCTTGCTCTTCACATGACCTTATCAACGTGACAATTGGCTTCATGCTTTTCTATTGGAAATTCAGCACAACTAGGATGCTGCCATGTCTCCCAATAGTGTCCCCACTAGAACGTGAAGAAGTGAATTAGTATATATTCCGGTTTTATATAGGTCATTGGTTGGCCACGTTCATTCACAACCTGTTTAGAGAGATGTCTGCGTTAAAATCTGCCATACACTTTATTTTGTTTTGATCACATGACGGTTAAATTCCCTTATTAAAAAGTCTCCTTACAACATAGCCATTAAACTCTGGTGTAACCTTCATTCAGTCGCTAACGATTATTGAGCGAGGCGTAGCACATTCCTCACCCTCCTTACATTATTAACAAGTAACGCCCCTTCGCTGCTTCTGCCCTGGCTTGATTTTGGGAGGTAGCTTTTTATTAACAAATTAACAACCACAGTTTAGTAATTCGATTACATGCATGTTTTTCATTCCGGCAAACTGTTTTTTATTCATTTAATTTCTTGCAAAACCAGTAAGTTCTAGCAAAAGAAACGATACCGGAGGCTTGCCTGGGATGGCCCTGCAGACTAATGCAGTGATACGGTTTATTGTGCTAACACTTTGTACATCTTCTCCCCGATTCAAACGCGTCAAGTTGTCAGTTTTTACTTCCCAGACCCTATGTTATGATTGATTAGTCGCTGCAGAGTCAAAATAATCTCACATGACATTGTGGTCTGGCTCAACACAGGCTTAGGTATGAGTAGTTTGCTAATTACATGCCATTGGTGGATACTCCCTTGTTTTTACTTATTTATACCACTTTTGTGTGTGTATGGATGTAACTGACATTTCCTTTTTAAAGGCGCTGCACCACTTAGGCCAAATAACAATTTGTGGTCTTTTTTTTTTCCTTTTTTTTCCTTTTCATAGATTTTATTTTATTTTACAATTTTGGTACAAAGAATATAGTCAGTGTATCAAGCAATGTTTCATAACGCTTATTTGAAGTGACACGATGGACAACATGCAGAGATTTCCTCCCTCTTAAATACATAAAGGTTTCGTTGTTAAGAAGCCTATCCAGGTTCTACGGCAACAGCCTATGGGTTCCTGGTTTTGTGTCGCATAAGAGACAAATTAAAAATGAGAAACATTTTAACAGGATTCTTTCTGACAAAGCTTTGTGAATTCAGCAGTACTATGAATGTTGCATTTAGTTATAAAACTGTTAAACTCGCTAGAATAAAAGGAAGAGCAGCAAAACAGCACTTTCTGCACCCTTGATGTGGAGATCACTCCATTCTCAGTAATTTAAGTAATTTCAGGGAAAACGGTAAAATAAACAGCAAAAGCCATTATTTTCTTTATTAGCCGCATGTTGCGGCAGATAGGCCAGAATTATGTTGGGGGAACAGCATCGCTCTTCTAAGAAGACAGGTCCTAGCTGTATCCGAACATACAACTGCACCTCTAGATTGTGAGCTCTCTGAGCAGGGCCCTCCTCACTTGTTTCTGTAAGTCTAAATTGTTATGTACTACTTATGGCCCTTCTAGCCGTTGTACAGCGCTACTACAGAACCTGACGGCACTATATAAAATAAATAACTCCCATTACTAGTGCCCCCACCACAGCCTGCTATTGGCGTTAAAGAACTAGTCAAGCCGTGTCATCACGCTGGAGGTATTTGGTTTAAATTAAGGGACTATTTTACCATGCAGGGGAACTGTGTCATTACTGGCTGCTTTCTTATACAAAGGCTGATCAGAACAGGAAGATTCAAAAATGATATAATCTAAGGGTTTTTTTTATTCTTAACACAAATACATTTTTTGAAATATAGGAAATGATAGATCACCTTTTAAGGACTGGAGAACTAGGGTATGTTTCCGGGGGGAAAAAATATAAAATGTGTGTGTATCTATATATATATAATTATAATATTTAGTCATTATTACCCCATCTGCACCAAGAGCTTTTTGTAGAGTTTTAAATGTTGCACCAACAACTTCTAGCTGGTGGCTATGCAGATTCCCCTTAGTTTTTGTACAGATGGAGGCATTTTAAAGTCATCTATGATTGTTCTTGGTTTAAAAAAAAAGTTCTACTTAAAATATTAAGTATTTTAAGGGATTTATTTTGTAGTATTTTTTTTTTTTTAGGAAAAGGATTACACTGCATGTAGCAAGTAATGTTAGCACCATCAGGGTCTTTAGAGCCAAGAATCCGGAACAGGCCCTCGCAGCTGTAGGAAGAATGTGCCTAAAAATCTGATATTTTTCTGCTTTCTGTTTATTGCATCTAGAGCATAAATGTGATGCTTAAGTAGGAAGGAAAACACGACAAGAGGCTTTTAAAATAATTTATATTCATGTTGAGACTCTTTGTGGACGGCCTTAATTGAGGCCTTAGGATTAGTCGCAGTAAAATTAGTCCCAGAGTTCTAGCCGTCTACATGGCTGTGGAAGGATGACTGGGCCTTTTCTAGTGGTGCCAATTGCATGGCGTGTTTGCTAATCTTCTGGCTCCAAGCATTATGACATCATGGGAATTGAACGCTGATCACGACTAGCTGTAAGAATACAGAACATTTACAAAAAAATGGGTAATTTGCTGCCTCCAAGCTGCGCAGACATTCTGCTGTAAAACTTTGTAAAAAGTTTCTTCCAAGATTGGGTTCTAATATACGTCAGAAGGTAAATGATTGCGTGATCTCTCGGGTGTTTTTTCATGCGGTTATAACCAGGTTTAGATAACCTATTGATTACCAGATAGGTGAGTTGATTTAATGTAATTTCTTATGTTTATTGTCATTGTCACATCTTATTGTGTGTTTCTTTAAAATCAGATTTTGATGTATACTTGAATGTCTGCCATAAAGAGGAAGAATAAAAAACAAGTGAGAATAAAGGATGGGATTCTGAAGTGAAATACAAAAATAGGACTCGTTTGAGACATCTGCAGGTTGTCTGCAGCCATTCTGTGTGACCCCAGATTTCTTCTTTTAATTCCATTGACCCTGATTATGGAGATTACTTAAAGCACAGAATTATGGTTTAACCCCCGGGTCATCACCGTCAGACACTCTTGTTTAATGAAGATTCTGTTTGTGCGTAATTATATAGGAATATCTATGTGACTATGATGGATAATCCCATATGTTTTAAACTTTGTCTCAGATTTATCAAGGTTCTTTAGCGTTCTCTGCATGACCTTCCTGTTCTTGGCTCGTAGGTTTCCATGTGTCCTTAAGTGTTTTTGTAGTGTGTACGACTGACTGATCTCATTAGTTAAAGCTTAGCGTAGGCCATTTGCGGAGAACTGTGGGCTTACTGGAATTATCTAATGGGCTGCATGACGGACATTTTTCTTTTCTTTCTAGAGGATCGGTTTTAACTCGCTTTGATTATGATTACTAATATTTAATTGGGTATACTGGGCGATACTTTTTACCAATAATATATGGGACTTTGTGTCCCAAGGATTTATGGCTGGCCCAGGCACTGTATCTTAGCGCGCCGACTGCTGTCCAAAGGCGTGTGATGTTTAATGGATCGAGACACGTGTGCACGCTGATGACCCCGTATCTCTTTCTGTTCACTCTCTTGGCTCATGGTGAGCCATTCATCATGCAGCTTTTGATAAATTGCAGATATAAGCTCACACTGTTCCATCATGTGGTTACATGCATATTTATACGTTCTCATTGTCCGTGTATTTAGTAAGACGGGAGAATAGTCTGTCCTCTTCAGTTTATTTTACTTTGTATTCCAATGCTTAGAACTCCTTTGCTATGTGTGTCCTTAAACAGTCCAGTTTCCAAAGAAAATAAAAACAAAAATGGTCTATAAAAGTCCTTTTCCTCTGAAATGCACTTCATATGGCCATTAGAAAATAGCCGTGTGTGTGCATCTACCCCTGAAAACGGAGGGCTGATTAAAATATATTAGCATGGAATTAGATGACTATTTAAATTCTTAATGAATTTCAGACAGTTAAATATCACCAGCAGCTATGGATAAAGCTGAGTACTCAAATTTGTGCAATTTTCCTTTTTATGGCATGTCATCTCATGTAAGTGCTTTGTGACCCATGGAAGGCGTTTGCGGAGTAGCGCGATTAGATTTTATTTAGCTAAGCAGCGTGCGTGTCCTTAAAGACGGCCATTGTTATGGCGCACAGGCAAAATCAATGCAAATCTTTGTTTTAGCCAGTTAATGGCTAGTGAGGCAGACACATTTGGCTCCATCATGTTGATTTCTATAATCAACTAGTAGATAATCATTAAGACTGGAAGGGAAAAATGTGTACAGGCTTTAGCATTTTAAAAGTTGCCAAACATTTATTGTGTGAAAAATACATACTAAACTGTGAAAGGTAAGGTTCATCTTAGATGTGTTTTTAAGAAGCCACGAAACGTATGCATAACATCTGAAATACAGTTTATCCCCAATCTGTGCATTCTTTAAGTATGGTTTCCGCGCATGCTTTGTCGTACTCCCATTAAACGCCATTGCAGTAGTAGCAACCGGTGTTCATCCAAGTATTATTGGAGTGTGGCTGAGCTTGCGCAGGAAGCATACTTAAGTATGCTTCCTGGTTTCCATAGAGACAACCACAATGGAGTTAAACGAGACAGAAATCCGTACTATTTTCCATGCAGTAAAGTGCATTGGAGTTCTTGTAAAATAGAATTCAATATTTAATGTAAAAATATGGCTTTAGTGCTTCAATGATTTCCATAAAGTTGAGGACACTTGTAAAGTATACATCTATGCTTGGTTATGTGCTACGCCAGATAAATCTCCAACCCAAGAATTTATGGCTTTTTAAAATTCTTCTGAATACTTTATTTCCTTAAATTAAAACTCGTTGGCTCCTAAAGCACACTGTGTGTAACATTGTGTGTGTTTGCATACAGCCTTACAAATAAATCAGACATGTAAATGATCTGGCTGATCGCTGTCGTATTGTCTCGATAGTATCCTGAGAAAGCCGCCTGATCAGCACTCAGGTCAGCCATCGGTAAAAAGGTTAGTCCTATTTACTGGGCATCTCATTTTTTCATGTAATGTGCAGATGAATAGCAGTGTTAATAAAAGAGTTATTGCTTAGTTCTTTGACATTTATGTCCTTGGATTCCAATAAAGAATTGAAATTATGAATAGCTGATGGTTTAAATTGATGTTTTATGTTGAACACTAGCTGTAATTTGCCCTCTGAGGATTGTTATACCGAGAAACAGATGGTTCTTCCGAGTAACAAATTGCTTGAAGTATATATATATATATATAGAAGTGGCTTTGAAATGCTTACACCTTTGATTGCAAACAGTCTGATCCTGTTTAGAAACGTTTACTGTGAAAACTAGTCTCTGATGTTTGTTTTATGATAAACATATTTTCTGACCTGGTATTGTGTTATACCAGAGAATTAACGTTTCTGGGAAAAGACTAGTTCATAGCCTCTTTCGGAGTAAACCAAGGAAAACAGATTTTACCAGATTCTCTATTATGTACTTGTTTTGAACACGTTGGAAATAACCCTGTTTTGCTGTATAACCCAACAGCATATGCTACCAATTTTATAATAGGGGATTCTACGTAGAGGATTTAAAATGGGGGGCATGTTACACAGCATTATGTACATCCTTCATTAGTAAACATAAATTCAGGAGTGTCTGCTTACCGCTTTGGATTAAATAGCTAGGACTATCTATAAGAATATCTGCTAAAAGTTTCTTTTCAGTCATGTAAAGTTTGTGCTCCGCAGTTCCTAATTGCTGTGGTTGTGTATAAAGCTAATTGGCACCATGGATGGATTTGAAACAAACATATCTGTAAATTGATTTGTGACCATGTTGGATATTTGCGTCCGTGGGCATGTGTGGCATGCTTATAATGTACACTCACTGGCCACTTTACTTGGGTACACCTTATTAGTAACGGTTTGGACCCCCTTTTGCCTTCAGAGCTGCCTTCATCCTTTGTGGCGTACTTTCTACAAGGTGATGGAAAATTCCTCAGCAGATTTTGGTCCATATGGACTTGATGGCATGGCGCAGTTGCAGCAGATTTGTCGTCTGCACATCCATGATGCCAATCTCCCATTCCACGAAATATCAAAGGTGCTCTCATGGATTGAGATCTGGTGACTGTGGAGGCCATTGCAGTACAGTAAACTCATTGTCATGTTCAAGAAACCAGTTTGAGATGATGTAAGCTTTGTGACCTGGTGCATTATCCTGCTGGAAGGAGCCATCAGAAGAGACACTGTGGTCATAAAGGGATGGGCATGGTCAGCAACAAAACTCAGGTAGGCTGTTGCGTTTTTAAACAATGCTCAGTTGGTACTAATTACACCATTACACCCCCATGACACCACCACCAGCCTGAACCGTTGATACAAGGCAGGATGGATCGTGCTTTCATGTTGTTTGCTTTCATGTTCACTGCTCAGCTTGCCAGTCTCATACATTACAGAAGAGTGCCTTCAGGCACTTCTAATCACTCTCATCACACCTATCACACAGAAAACCTCACTCAATCACACTCACTGGCCATCACTGTAAATGTGGATGTGTGTAGAGCTTTGCTGTTTCCCATGCATGGAATGGCTGATGAGAGGGGCTGTAGGCAGTCAGACTGCTGTGATACACAGGGGAGGACTTTGGAGGAAGGACAGAACTCTGTTTCTAGCTGACTGTACTATTTCAATAGACTTTTGAACATAGTTTTTTTTAAGAGAAAACACCATAGAGCATTATCTAAAAAACCCCCAACAGATTGACAGCTTTCTTTTACTCAGAACGTATCTGGGGATATTTTAAGAGTCCCTCAATGTAAAACAGCTCCCTTAATGCCCTTCATTAGCAAACTATAGATAACTTTACCAATGGCTCAATAGCCCTATTGTGGAAACAATATTTTGCAACTCTTTGGGGAAGGGAAGCCTATGATGAAGTACAGTCGCTATCCACCAAGGTCCCTTTGGCTTGAAGAAACTTTGATTAGAATGATAGCAGTACTCTGTATTACTGCTTCACAAGGCCCCGGTGGATACAACTCTGAAGTGGTTTTCTTTTTCCCAAATCTTTGTGGAATAAAACGGGAATGCTTTGCCCCTTGAGTGCTAGCAGCTTGAGTAATCGATGTGAAAATTAGATTTGGCAAATGCTGCTACATTAGCAGAAGCTAAAAACCGCCCCCCCCCTGAAATATACAGGGGGATTATGTGACAGCAGCAACTGAAAAATATCTGTTATTTTATAAGGTCTTGCAGCAGCTGAACATTTCTAATTCCCTCCTTAGTTTGTTCATTTTTAAAGCCTACCTAATATTACAATTCCGAGCTATAATCTCGTCTTTTCCCTTTATTTCTTGTTTAGCAGTAAAAAAATATATATATATAATGTTTTTAAATATATTCAAGATAATTAAAGTATGAGGGAGGTAATGAATATTTAAGACAATAGAATATAAATCTGGATCACTTCTGTATATAAAATATATTATGAGCAGTGAGAAACTAATTCTCAGATGCTTCTAAAAGAAATCTGCAATTTATGAAGAAATCAACTGGCAAAGAACCATGTGGTCTATCTTTTCTGCCAGTTTTTCTAGTTGTTGCAAAACAAATATGGGTGACACTTGTGCCCCAATGGAATGAAGGAATAGAGCCCATGTTTTGTTGAATCTTTCTGGTTATATTTGGACAGAGGAACGGCTGCTCGGTTATTATTACATAGCAGCTTACCAATAGGACAGGTAATATCGCGTCTATACTCCATATTTCTGCCCTGTTGAGGTGATATTGATATTGTTTCGGCTGACGCCAACATTCTTTGTGAATGCTGTGTTAGTTAGGCCTTTATATTTTGTAGCTAACATCCAACCTTCACTTAATCAAATTTACAAAGCTTTGAGGTAAAATCTTCCTCAGAACTCAAGTGTAATTTTTTTGTCAGACTTAAAACTCTGTTTATGGCCGCTGTGCTGGACTACAGTGGAACTTTGACTTTACCTCAGTGTTCTCACCACCTTGATATACCGTATTGGATTGGCAAAAGCAAATGGTATTTAAGCTTTCACGCATAGGTATACAAATATACATGCATTGTGTTATTGCTATAAATATTCTGTTTTAACCTATTTGCTCTTTACTGAACCAACAGAAAAGTTTCATAATTTAGCAGTCAAAATAATGTAATCAGTCAATAGATCATAACATAAACCAGGGCTCAACAAACTCCAGACACCAGATCAACATGGCCACAAGAAATCACTTTTGTTCACCTAATGTATTGCTCAGGGGCGCCTGCCCAGTACCTCCAAGGGCCCCATCTCTACCCCAGCACACTGCTAGCCCTCTCCCCTTCAGTCCAGCACATTGAGTCTGAGTGCAGGGGGGAAAGATGTCCTATCCCTCACTCAGACACAAGCAGCGCGTGAGGACCTTGAGGGGGCTGTTACCTTCTCATGGACAATGCCACTTTGCAAGGATTTTATATTTACATTGGCCCTAAAGCATATTTTGCTCATTTATAGGTTATTAAAATAAACGCACGTTATGGAAAAGGAACCAATGTTTTGCTCCGTCTTCAACAAATTGAATACCAGAATAACATTTCAGCACAACATCCAAAAAAGTAGCACTGTAGCCTTGAATTCTTTAGTGTGTGTGTATATATATATATATAATATATATATATATATATATATATATAATATGTGTGTGTGTGTGTATACGTTGGTCCCTTATTGAAACCAATGGGGAAAACTTTACACATCCGCACTGGGGTCTAAATAGAGCTCTGCGTGCAGCCTTCCCCAGAGCCAGCGCTGGATCTGGCTGGGGGGGGAAGTACATCACATGCAGGGAGATGCTTTCAGCCAAAAGGGGCAGTTGCGTTGGCGGGTAGATTCTGCATGTAACTTTAAAGTGAATATGATGGCTGGATCTGGCACTTTTCCCATATCCTACATACAAGCGCTGTACATTTACTTTATTCTAGGTAAAAAAATTGCTTCGAGGATGAAAACCCCACTTAATGTATATTCCATCGGGAAGTCTCTCGGCTTACTGTTCTTGGAATCTGCATGCTAATTCTTCTCATTGTTTTATCTCTGGCCTACTGTTAAGTGACAGATTGTTGATGGTTCAGGCAGCTTTTGTAATGGAGGGGTGAGACAGTATCAGAACAGGCAATTGATAACAACGTAGCATACAAACACCGGTAACAAATATTAACCTTTTAAATGCAACAGCAGTGGTAAAATAGGTATTAGTCATATTCGCAATAGCATTTTAACAAATACCGGTAACGACATTCTCTTCCATTAAGCAGGAGAGTTCTTCTTCTTCTTCTAATTGATGCAGCACTTGTAAGAGGAAGTATATTCGTGATTCGCCTCTTGGGGTCTTCTCTCTGTATGAACACCAGAGTCTGGCCAAGCTCCCCGTGTCTTCATTTCTCACTCGCTGAGTATCGCATCATCCAAATGAAGAGCAAAGATCTGGATGCCTGCCTCTCATGTATCTTGAAAAGGCCTGGCTACCAACCACACTTAAAACACATCTTGCTGTGCACAGTTTCAGTCTCTCAGATAACAGGTGTCTGCATAAATATTTTCAATAGCAGCTCTTTTTACCAAAAACACTATGATGGGCATTCTATAAATAACAATTTTAAGATATTGTGTCTTAAAGCGGACGTAAACTTCCTCGTCTACATAGATCTCCCTTATTGAAGGCCAAAACCCTGTTGAAGGGTGCCAAGTGTTGAGGAATAGAGAGAATGATGGATAAACATACCAACATCACTATTTTGTGCAAGAATCATGTTTTACTTTGGGCTTGACCCTAAGCCTTGTTGGTGACCCTCGTCTCTACAAAGTGCCATGATGTGATGTCATATTCTAGCGCTCTGTGTCTAAAAGCACAGTAGCAGCTAATCATTGTAGCTTTGTAGAGAGATATTTTTTATAGAACATTTTGCTCTTATGATATTCTGGAATTTCTTCTTGAGTATAAGGTGAGTTAGGAGAAGCAAAGTGTATACTCTTATGGCAGCAAAAACTGAAATCCCACACCATTTCTAATCACTAACTCATTGGCTTCAAAACACTGGCCGCCAAACATATTCTTGATGAGTCTGTAGATTTACCTGAAGGTGCAGTGAGAGCGTAAGAGTAATAGAAGAATCCTTCTGTTTAATCATTGCTTTGAAAAATAGGTCAAGAAGAATAATCTACATCTACTCCTAGTGAATAATTAAAGCTAATGGAATTTTCACAAGATCTGGGGAGGAGCATTTCTGTAAGACTGCAAGCTTGTGTAGATCAAGGTATTTTTTATTTATTACCACAGTGAGTATAAATGTACCTGGTAAATGCATTTTAAAGCTACACTATTCCACACTTCTATTTTTAAAAGGTGGAAATGCTCTTCGGTCAAGCGGGGGAACATCTCCTTATCGATTTAATTACACAGTAGTAGACGGCTTTTGGCTCAGAGGAGAAATGTTTCAGCGGATGGACATGCAATTAGAAAACACACTATAACCCCTTGTTTGACCGTAGAGTTGGCAGCTCCGTTGTCTGGATTGGACAAAATCGTGCCACGTTAGGAGCCATGGAGAAAAAAGTCTACAAGCTGTCTAGTAATGCATTACAAAAAATATAGGAGCCGGAAGTCAAATTCTAGAAGCCATCATTACCCAACGCCTGTGATTGCTCTATCCCTGCTATAAGAATAGCATGATATAAATTCTCTACATGGCTGGATCAAAAGATCTAATACACCCTACACATACCTTCCTGCATACCATAATAAATAATACAATGACGGGTCTGCTAAGGAGTACTTGTATAACCTATAACCGCAGTTCATTTTTTGTGCATCAGAGTCTTTAAGTGTCTTATGGAAACAAAGTGAGTGTTGTATATGACATTTTACAGTAGATTATGGTGGCCTAAAGTGGAACTGCTCTTGATCTTGCCTTTTGGCTTATTACATAGGGCTTATTTCACTTAAAGCATGGCTGCCTCATTAACAGCACAGCTCGCAAACTGCTTCGGCTGTCCAGAGCTGCCCTCCCTTTTTTGTTTTGGCTACCTGGGCTTAAACGTCTCCAACAAAGTTGTATAATAAATTGGCAAATAATTACATTATGGATCTGGTCAGAGAAGGTTTTCCAAGCAAGAATCAACTCAAGTTCAATGCCTGGTCTGAAACTCTAACCTTGTTGTGCCAGTATAGGTGTTTAACCCCTTTTTGTTACAGGGCAAGGAGGTTGTCTCGTTACAGTGCCTTCCAGTATTCCATTGGTATGGAAATTGTTACAGAGCAGCATTAAAGCTGTCTGCAAGATAGAGATTGTTTATTTTGTCTGTCTAGACGCTTTCCCAGTCTTGCTTTATTATGCACGCATCTACCGGTATTTTCCCCATGATATTCTGGTTTTCATGCTTGCAGTAAAGTGAATCTGTGCCCCCATCTCAGTAATATCTGTTTGCAAGTTCACACAGGTAATGAGAGCATGGGCTGTTTGTTGTCAAAGTACCGCTAGCCTCATGAATTGCTTGTGTTTGTGATGTGTGTTTGCTGAGGCTTTATTCAGTTTACTTTTCAGTAGTGATCCGATTCCGGTGCTGTGGTTGGAATCGATATATATGGACTTCCCTCCCTTGGATATTTGCTTTTGTAAAATGTTTCTTGATGTTTTTCACATGAAAGGATTTCTCCTTCCTCCGATCTGTACATATAACCCGCGCTCGTGAAGCTTAATGACAGTGTCGCCTGACAGCAAGTGCTAATCAAAACAATTTCGAGTGCCATTCAGATCAAATAGATGTATAGACGGCATTATTTGATTTAAACGCTGTGCTGCTCTATACTTTTGTCTCTGAAAAGGTACCTCGCAGTAGCTTCTCATTTTAACTTTTTAGAGGGTTCGTAGTTCGTACTTGCTTTCTACAGGGTATGTCAGCCCAACATGTGTTGATAGATACATAATATTAAATATTGGAAAACAAGCAGTGCAAAAAAGTTACGTCATTTTTTAATTTGTTTTTGTTTAATATTGTTTTTGGCGCTCCATGTTTCTCTATATCTTTATCTATTTAATCTCTGGTTTCTAGGAGCATTTCTTGGGGTTTATTCAGGTATTTTGCCCGTTGTTTGTATTTAGTGTTCATCTATAGTATGGTCGGTAAGAAACAAGTGTTATGCCTTAAAAGCTTTAAAACGTCATTCATCAAAGGCCTCTAAACAACCGAATGTCCCATAAATTGGTTTACTGTACAGCTGGCACACCTCACTGTGGAAAATGTAATCCTATGGATGCAATACCCTCTCATGTGTCAGGGGGACATAACATTTTCCTCATGTGTTTCTTCTCCTACACAGTGGTACATCATTCTTTGTGAATCAAGATCAACCGACTTTTATTTTTGATGTACTGTTTGTGAAGGATGTGTATTCAGGGAGTCTTTATGTTACATTTAGTATTGATTACTTGCAATTTTACACGATTAATGCTCCCTTGGGCTCTATTACATAGTTAATTGGGAGCTTAAATTATGCGGAGCCTCATCTGTACTGGTTGGTATAATCACTTAAAACGGGATTCTCACCCACGCTTGTGCAACCGAGTGGTGAAGTTACTGCAAAATATATGTTTATATAATGTTTACTTTCGATACAATTCTAAAAGGAAAGTCCCAGTGAAAATGTTTTTGAAGCATTCAATAAACCGATGAAAGCTGTTTGTTTTTTTATTCGGACCTAGAGCCTGCCGTTGTCAGTCATGTAATATGTTGGGTGATGTTCCTACTCATACGCCACATTGAGCCAGTTCTTTATTAGCGTGCTAAAGAAGTCCTACTTATCGTGTGTGACATCTGAGTTGTTGGGTTCTAAAGTCTAGGGCAGTTCTAGAAGGTCATACAAACAGGACTTGTAACGCATGTAAAATCTCCAGATCGTCTCCAGATAGCCTGACTAGGTAATTGTAGAAGTGTTGCAATCTCGGCACTGGGTAGCGCTACCTGCCCACCAACCACTACTCACAGCCTTGTCCTACTTTATTTCCCATTCTGCATCTCTAACCTATGGGGACCAACTTGGAAGAGACTAAGAAAGCCTCTATAGGAGAAAACCAGCACAAATCATAAGGCATATGATAGCCTAATTATTACCAAAAAGATGTCTTCCATTCCTTACTCCCCCTATAATCAGCATAACGTATAACTGCATGATTCTGTCCATATTTACTGCTTTCATGGTTTCCTTTCTTTAGACGTATTTTATTTTTCCTCCCCTCCTCTGGGCTGGTGGCAGTAACCAAAGCACGAGAGTGACTGAGGTCACCATTCAGATACTTTCCCTGCATCCTTACGTACAGGATTGTCGAGGGGATAGTAACCGTAGATCAATAAATGAAATCACGCACTAATCCTTGTGTAATCAAATGGAGACTGATGTTAGAAAAACGAATCTTGTATTTCTCTGCTTTAATTGTAACCGTGGTGCCCAACCTTGTTATTGGGGTCTGTAGCTTGCCAGGATAATATAAATTATCCAATTATTATTATTATTCTATCAAGCAGTGCCTCATGCAAAAGAGTTTTTTTATCACCCTGAAAACGTGTTGTGTTTGTCCTTAAAGGCTGGAATTGGGCACCCTGAACTTATGAGAGAAAAAAAATTAAATGTGGATGAAAAATAAAACCCTTTTCTGTGTGGGAGTTACAGAAAAACTTATGGAAGGGGGGGGGGTCGGTTGTTGGCTTGGTCTCTAATTTAAAATGGAACTGGAAATGAGGAACCCCACTTGGGATTCAAGGCTGCCAAATTCTAAACATGGGCCGCTATTTTACAATTTGTCTGGATTAGTAACAAAAGTAATAAT
The DNA here is from genome assembly GCA_009364415.1 of Spea multiplicata. NCBI lineage: Eukaryota > Metazoa > Chordata > Amphibia > Anura > Pelobatidae > Spea > Spea multiplicata. The sequence continues at coordinate 11,282,609 of VKOC01000002.1, forward strand.
TTTATTGCCAAAAGCTTATTCGATGGGGATGTTTTTAGAAAGAATGGCTTCTCCTGTGAGATCAATAATGCATAAGAATGGGATGTATTCAATAGTGAAGGACTTTTCTTGGAACTTATTCCATTAATTAAACATTACTGGTTCCAACGTTCTGCTAAGGACCACAGATCTCAGACTTTGTGTGTTTTAATTGCATGGTTTTTTTGAATTGTATGCGATTTAAGTTATTGTACATTTACAGTGGCAACAAATTAGGATTCTAATTTTTGTCTTCCTTCTTTTTAGGACTTGCGCAAGCAGGTAGCTCCTTTATTAAAGAGTTTCCAAGCAGAGGTAAGATGACTTTTATTTTTATTTTATCCTTAAAATCTGATCAAATCGTAAAAAAAAGTAGCTTCCTAATACACTAAAAATGATAAAGGAATGTCCCTTGCTCCTTGTTTTCTTCTCACAAAACATCTTCAGATGCCCACTACTTGACACAGTTGAACACATGCCTGATGAAGCAAAGTGTCTCTACAGTCATCTCTGAAGGGGGTATATGTTCTGTGTCAGAGAAGGATTCACCTCAAAGGACCCCATGGAATTGTTATTAACTCTTATTATTCTGATTGATTTGAATAGAAATTGATCTATTTTTAAACCAGGAATCTGGAGCGTTGAAATATGTATGCTATACTTTAACAATGTATGGCGACCTTGGAAAAAAAAAAGCAGAATTATGATTAAGACTTAGAGGTCAAAAATAATGATATGAAATAAAGCAGATAATGAGCTCAATGAGCTATTTCTTTTTGTTGGATGTTGATCTCCTGAAATAGGCTTTCAGCCTACCCAATCTTGCTCTGAGAGGCATGTTTTTCAGGTCAAAAACACCAAAAAAGCGGGTGCAGTGTAATGCTCCCAAGTGCTATATTGAAAGCATGCCTTTACCAAGATGGAGGGCATCCTAAATCCAATGAGAGTAAAAAGGTTCCAAGAGGGTCTGGCCGGTTATTGCAATAAGCAATGCAGCGCAATGAAGCCCTGTAAATATAAAATATAAGTATAAAAGTATTTTAAAAAAATACAAAAATAAATTCAAAATTTAATATGTAAAAATAATAAACGCCAGTGATGTTGCCATCACATCATAAGAACCAGTTCTAAGAAAAAGTAAAAAATTATAAACCAAATGTATAAATAGAAGCCCAAACACCTCATGCAAACACAAAGAAATCTACATAAAAAACCTTTCTAGCCCCAGTAGAACAAGAAAGAAAGTGTAGAATGTAAGGAGACACTTAAGTGCTTATAGTTTTTAAGCCCAGGTGGAATATTAGAATATTTAGCAGTTTTTTTCTCATTTGAAAAAAAAAAAAACGTCCCGTTGCAAAGGGTTAAACAATGCAGAGTACTGTGAATGAATTAAGTTCTCTGTTTATTCCTGATTTTCCCGAGGCATTCAATTCAGACATCCAGTGTGTGTTTGTCTTGCTAGCTAAACGTTTACTATGTATATATTACCTCCTCTTGACTTTACAGATATTGCTTCCAACCCCACAAACAGTAAGCATTAGACAAACCCATGTCCTGCCTCGTGTCGATGGACGGTCATAGCGTTCAACTTCCCTCCGTCACCACCCAGTATTTTTTTTTAAAATGTTTTATGTCTGACTTTATTCGCTGTATATAATGTATATTAACTTAAATTGTCGTATAGTCCCTGTGGTGTATTTCATACACAACTGAATTTAGATGAGATAGAAGTTGTATATTTATGTCCATAGCACAATATGTTACGTGTATACCCATTTAAGGAGGACGTTTAAATAATGTTGCGTGTTACGTGTGATGGGCAATCCACTCTGAGAATGAAGCTTTGGGCACCAAAACCAGTCGATGTATGCTGGTCTGGAGCTATATGTTGTCAATTGCATTGTGCCTCCTGTGTGTTGGTTTTTATTGGATTGAAATAAAATGTAACATTTATTTTTTATACTACGACAGAGGAGTACTTGGAATCTATGAGGGACGCTTGCCTAAGGATATACAATTAAGTGGGTTACAATTTAGTGCTACCACATGAAGCTTACAGCTGTCATTGCATACTTCTCCAAATATTCTAACTGTGAATAATTCTTTTGCACAAGTGCATCTAATCTGAGGTAACTCAAACCAGTTTATTGAGTACTTTTACCTAGTGGTGGGCCTTTGAGCCGGATGTACAGTTTAAAATAATGAGAGCAAACCTTCACTTAACAAGAGAATATAAGAGAACAACCACATACTCTTATCACTAATTTAACGCAAGTGACATGATAGTGGAAGGAACAATAATGCCTATCCTGACAACATTGGGTTCAGATGGCTGCTTCCATTGTATACACAAAAGGGTGGGTTTATTTAGTATAGGGGTCTCCAACAGGGCTCTCGAGAGCTACCCTTAGCTCCCCTGCTGTTACTGAGTAGGGCTTGAGGTTTCAGGCCACCTCACTGGGCTGCCTGTATCCAGGACTACAGAAAGTGGGCTGTATGTGTCCGAATATGAACTAAACTTTAAAAAAGGCATATCAAAGCATCAGACTATAATTGAACAAAATGCTTATACTATGTCTTGACATAAACATATGTATCGTGACATGAACATAAGTAGCTCCCATTGATGGAATGGCACACGTCTCCTGAATTCAGCATCTAGAAGGCATGACACATCTGCTGTAAGTGATGCTAATCGCTGTGTATATGACGGTCCTTCCTTAATCTGTTGCTAGCTTAGTGACAGAATGGAGCAGATTCTTGTCAAGTTCTGTAACAAAACAGCCCAGTTTGAGTGTAAATGCCTAGTCTGGAATGTTAAACCCGGTTTTGGCGTTCAAGGCTATTACTTCCAACGTACCAAGTGATGGTAATTGGGAAAAGTGGGAAAAACACAAAACTCAGGAACCGACAACATCTTTCAATGGCCGGGGTTCATTCACTTGGGACAGACTCTATATCTAAATGTGGAATGGAGTGGAAAGTCCCAGCTGATCACGAGGCAAATGTAAATATAACATTTTCTTTTTTTCTGTGTTTTTTTTTTTTTTTGTGTGTAAACACTACTTTTCCCTGAAGGAGAGAAAAGTAATCCTTTTTATAGGGCTGCTCGGTGCATTGGTGGTGCGGAACTTCCTGATTGGCTTTCTTCATCGCTAATGCACTTCAGAAACTCAATATTTCTTTACCATGGTGTCTGTGTCTAAATGTCAGGCCTTCGCATATCCAGTCGAGGAAGTCTGCCATATTTACTTCCTGCTGTGCTAAAGGTATAGCGTGCCAGGTAGAACGTGCTCGCGGTATCAAAGGTTCCCTGTGTAAAGCCAAACACCTAATTAATAGGATTTCGTCTAGCAGGTTCACTCAATGATGGCTCTATTAAGAGCTCTCTCTGATCTACCATTCTGTTTAGAGGCCAGCTCCATAATTGAAAACATATTTTCTTCTTCTGAGCTGCAGCTGGTTTGGTTCTGCTCATGCAGAAAAGGATATAACCTTGCATAACATAGGAAATGAACGGTTGAGAGAGAAGCCAAATTCAATTTCAGTCAGATATTTCGAGGATAAGTCCATGATCTATGGAGGCAGGGGGAATGAAAAGTGTGTGTGTGTGGAAAGGAGTGTATTCAGCAGTCTATTAATCACGGCTGGCCTGGACTCTCGCTTAGGAGTGATTCTTCTACAAAGACTGGAGAGGATCCAGAGCCTTGGAGTTTAACCTCTTAAAAATCATCTGCTACTTGCAGCTCGATGGTTATTATATTGTGATATTACACTTGGCCAAGGCTGCTAGATCTGTATCTAAATTTATGTATATATGCATACAAATATTTACACCCAGATCCACAAATCTATTCAGTTAGTAGAGAATTAGAAAGTATCAAGTGAATTGGCAGTAACCGGACTAGTTAATGTGACATATAATATATATATATATATATATATAGATTATATATATATAGTGTGTGTATGTGTTTATAGTTCCACATCATATGTAGGGAATAACGTTGTCATGATCTCCAGCACTAAGCCTCTCTTTCTAGCTTGTAGGAGCTGGCGCTTTAATGCTTCAGGGTGACATAAGGACAGTTTGCTCTGTAAGATTAGGGCTGCCTGCCGTTTATACAATGGATTGGTTACTGGGAGTAGATAAGGTAGGTCTGTAAAAATAATACTAACCTGGAGAAATGCTGGATATTTGTGTGGGTTTTAGTTTGGGCTTTTGGTCAGATATAATTTATCCCAGTAACAAATGGCTGTGTGCAAAAGCCACAAACATACACTAAATGCATATAATGAATAGGAACCCTATATGATACATATGATACACGCACATGTGAGGTATATAGCCCTAATACGCATTACGATTCCCTGATCTCTCTCATCGAAATCCCGTCCTGCACAATAAGTCATAAGAGATTCCATCACCACCTGCTGGCCAAACGTATTAATTCCCCATATCCGAGAGCGACTATTTGCGCAGGTAAATGTCTCTAAAAACGTCCCTAAACGCTGCGTTATTTAAAGGCTGCCGTATTATAGATATGCCCTTGCACTAAAATACTATGAGCTCCCAGACACACTAAACTCTGTTTTAGAGATAATCAAGAGCCATTAATGCAAGATATCACCTTATCAGTGACCTGGCAATTAGTAGATATGGCTTAGTCTGGCAGGCCTAATCCAAGACCAGGTATCTGGAGGTTTAAGCATCCTTGAAATAAATGTTTTGCATCATTAATGGCTGCTTATGGGTTCTGGGAAAAAAGTACCGTAATTTCCTGCAGACTGTGTAAATGTAAAGATATATCTTTTTCCTGGTGTGAAAAAGAATGCAGTTTGTACTTAAACAGTGATTTAGCTCCTGCATCCTTGTTTATCAATATTTCTGTACAGTTGCGTCCTGAAGTTGCGAGCTTTGGTGTTGGCAGCTGCTGGGGTGAGTGGTAAGTGGTGAGGGGGTCTCCTGCCCTCGTGTCACCCTGTGGCTGCATGTACCAGCACTCAAGAAATGTGAGCTGTCTTTCATTATTATTCCCAGAGGCTCTCTGAGAGTGTTAGGAGTTGAAGAGTGTGTGTGTGTGTGTGTAATGATATATACATTACTGTTCAGAAGGGAACCACTTGGGGCCACTTAGATGTTTTCATGGAAAACATGGACGTTTCTTGGTGTAACATACCGGTAATCGCAAAAGGGTTTTCTAATGATCACTTAGCCTCTTAAACTTGGATTAGCAACAACGTGCCATTGGAACACGGCAGTGATGGTTGCCTCTATACGCCTATGAAGATATTTCATTTCCAGCCTTTCCCAGATACAATAGTCTTTTACATCATTGACAACATCTACACTGTATTTGGGATCCATTTAATGGACAAAGTGTGCTTTTCTTTCAAAAACATGTGAGTGACCCCGAACTTTACGACAGTAGTCTATATCACCAAAGCTAGCTGTATTTACTAAAGGGTAATCTAGAGCGTTTGATCTCACTCATCACGTTTCTACGGTGATTACTAGTTGGCCGCAGATAATACATAGTTAAATGAACGATACAAGTCCTGCAGGAAAAACCCCACTAATGAGATTAAACATTTAATTCACCTTAACTCACCCTCAGCTCATGGTTTAGTGGATAAGCCCCGTATGTATAGAAAATATGAGCACGGTTCCTTTACATAAACATAAAGATTACTGTGTGAATACAGATGAGGAGCCGAGGAACTGTGATTAATCCAACTCGCAGACGTGTGTTTATACAAGCGTCTTTGTACAGACATCACGTATGTGAATAAACTGTATCTGCGGCATCTGAGAGCGTTAATGTGAGGGCCGTCTACTGATAGGAATCCAGCAGTTACTTAATCTTATTAATTGTATACTTTGCCAAACCTTCCAGGCGTTCTTACAACATACACTGTAAGCCTTACTAAAACATGAAGTCATACCTAGACTTAGAGTCTTCCTTAGGTGAGTTATTTCTTCCCAGCACCTGCGGTGTCAGACGAAAATAAGATTTAAGTGATAGGCAGCATGCTTAGTTTAGTCGGTCGGCACTTTTAATTTGTACTTGAAACATTAAGTGCTTGCGTTGCTGGTCTTTTATGAAAGTCTTTTTAGTCTGCCTGGCGCATTGGATAAACTACAGACTGAAAAGACTCAAGCCAGGCTCATAGAATCCACGCTACGAAAGAACCATTAGCGACATTATATCAGTAGGAACGGTCTCCTATTTCATTCTGCGGCATTTCAATTGGAGTGCACCTCGTTCATTGGGTTTGAAAGACAGTCATGCAGCTGTGTGCTGTCTCTCCTAACTGTCAGTCCAGGACAAATATCATTGATATAGGATGAAAGTCTGTATGTATGTAATTGGATTCTTTTGGTCGTCGTCCTGCAGTGTTGATCTTTTGTGTGTCAACAAGTTGAGGGTAAGGTGACCAGACCTTCACTTACAAGAAAGGCTTATTAAATTAATTACATACCCTAACGCTAATATTGCTGTATAATATGCATCTTCTGTAGCACATATTTCCTACCAAATGGAGTATATAGTCATCTCAATTTAGGACCGCGATTTGGGACAATAAAATAGAATTTTGGTGTCATGGATGGGTGCCACTTTTGGCGCCGTAGAAGAGTATAGAGACTGAGGACATGTAATTGATGAGTTTTAATGTCATTAGCCTACTTTCAGAGCATGCATTTCCATTTTAGTAAACATGTTGCCGTTTCCTTCCCCTGTACAAAAAGTTTGGGTTTTTGGTGACTTCGCTAAAATGCCGGGGATGCCGGGCCGTGTTACTCCCACAACGCTAAGTTTATAGGTTGCCATGTTACAATGTGCAAACAGGCCCGTATCGGTTATATTTTAAAAGGAACCCCCCCCCCCCGATTAAAAGCCAAGACAGGAGGCAGCTGTGAATTTCTTAGCATAAATATAGCAAAAATATATTGCAGATTTACATTTTATCTTTAAATCATTATGGCTGACCCTGGCAACGCTCCTTTGGTTGCATGCTAGTTACGTGTTAGGGAGCACTGGAGAGAGCTGTCGTTACATGTAATAGCAGAAGAAATAACTTTTGAAACAATGTTTAGCTTTCCATCAGATACCGCAATTGTTTTGTATGATTTGTGGTGTGTGCGTCTGTGCGTCTTCAGACTCTTCAGCTTAAAATGAACTGGAATCGGAGCGCCCTTGCTTTTTCTGTCCTGGACCTGGAGCCTCCCAGTCCTGTGTGTTTGGCAGGAGGCATAAATAATGGCTGCACTGTTTGGGGCTGAAGATTTGTAGGGTTCACTGAGGTATTTGCTAAAATGTAAAAGGAATGGAAAGAATGTATTTTTTAATGTAGTATTCTTAGGGTTATTTATGTCCAAACAGCAAGATGGAGCTTATTTCATAAAATGGTACTAAAATATTCAGCAGCAGAAGAGGAATGTAGTGAAAATGTTGCAGTGGCCATTGTTACAATGAACCTCGATATTTGCTGGATATTTAACTAAATGGTGTGTGTATGCGTGTGTGTGTATGGCTTCCTCAATAGAGTAGTAGAATTTTTTGGATAGTATCTGCTAGCGATTAGCAATAATATTTTTAATGAAAGTATATGCAGGGGTTGTATTCACGAATCTGGGCAACATAGATTGGCCGAATGGTTCTGACCCTGCTGCCAAATGCAATGTTTCTGTGAGCTTGCAGGTACGTTGAGTTAAGCATTTCGACTCACCAAGTTGATCGCAGATAGGAAAGCAGAACACCAGGCATCATCTCCTACAAGCCATGAGTTGACCCTGTATATTGCATATTTGCCTTTTCAATCCTCGTTTATTATGTGCTATGCTCAGTGACCCTTGAAGGAGCTCCTACTAAATAATTTCTGGATGACGGGTACATTTAAACATCAACCCATCCCTTCATCGTGGTCAGTATGGAGGTTTAAAGTTTGTCTGCAAATAAAAAGTCAAGATTTAGCTACAGTTTTTTTTGCTGTTTTTGTTCAGTTCTGCAAGCAAATCATTACATAAACTGGAAAGCAAATATCAGGTGGTGTTCTCCCAGAAACATGTATAAGCTTCTGGCACAGTGCAGTGGCATACGACACTAAATGATAGGAGGCAGATCCCTTGCATGATCCCTTGCATTGGAGATGTATAGCTAGTATCCCTGTACCACTGTAGTGAGTAGAGAGCCGGGATGTGATTGTATGAGATGTCAGAAGGTGCAGAGCCACAGATCTCCACTGTTGCTGTACAAGACCACCCCAGAAATGCCCCATCGCAGGGTAAATGCGAGGCTTAGAATATGATTGGGTGTTCTCACGTACCTGATTTTTTTCTATTCCAGCAAAATGTAATGAAATGTAGCATTTCCTAAGGCAGTAACCAACTTTTCTCCTTGTTCTTGCTTTAGATCGATGCATTGAGTAAAAGAAGCAAAGAAGCGGAAGCTGCCTTCTTGAATGTGTATAAGAGATTAATTGACGTCCCAGGTAAGTACATTTATGTTCTGCTGTTGTATTTATTAGATAACCTAGCTTTACTCCTGAGTTGCACCCTTGGTTGTATGTTGTTCTAGCAGTAAATGACCATGAATGAAAAAATCTTTGATTGAAGATATAAAATTTTCCATATCCTACATTCCATTGTTTACTATATTCTATAACCTTATGTAGTGGTAAATGTAATAGAATCCCACATTTCACAAAAACAGCCATTTTTACACACTGTTAACAGAATTTACATGCTCATTCATCCACCTTAGTGGGAGCTGCCACAAAGCACTGCTTCACTAAGGTAAAAAAAAATTCCCTTTAAAAACCAAATATGTCAATAGCAGTTTTTTAAAAAAGGCTATAGAGATGTCCAATGAAATAATTTAAAGCAGTCCTGTTACTGCAAAAAAACTATCTAGCAATGCAGAGTTAAGAGCCGGGTTTGCTATGTCTGTCAGAGGAATGATGAACGTAGAAAAGGAACGACTGCTTTCCATGATGGAGGTCTCTGGAAGTGGCATTTCGTGGCACTGCCTTCCCTGTTCTGCAAGGCCTAACAACAATGCTTCCTCCTTATTCCAAATGATTTATTATTTTCGGAGGAAGTAGTTTGGTACCGTAGGTATGACCTCTCTCAGCTAGAATTGTTAAATGTACATTACTTAGTTTTTAAACTTGTTTTTCTATTTGCATTGGTTTGGTGCAGGTACTATGCCAACTTTTGTACATGTATGCCGCCAAATGCTGGAGTGTAATATTGGGCAATTGTGTCAAATATTATTTCCCTTTTAAATTATTCATATTCGTATTATCCATATGAGACTGTAACCCCCAAAAAATGCATGATCGCATAAAATATTTAAAAAAACAAACTGGCTTAAAGTAGCACACAAAAGAAAGCCCTGCGCTCAAACTCCCATCATTCTTGAGCGGCAGCAACGGCTATAGTATTCCTGCGCACTATTCCAAACACCTGTGCTTATATAGACAAAAGGAGGTTTTTAGTTTCATTCCAATGGCCATTAAAATGGAAGCTCGCCTGCCACGTCACGGCAAACCTCTTAGGCGAGTCCTACACTATACAATTCCCCTCGCTACTGTGAGCTAAAGGTAAAAATCTCTAATGAGACAAAGAGGGGTGTTTGGCTTAAAGTAGCGTTTGCTCATTGGAAATCTAGCTTAAAAATTACATAGCTTGGGTTCAGATTTCTATTAAATTCTATAAGAGTGTAGTTTACGGCTAGCCCTTTCAGTGATGTGTATCTGTTAATGGAGCTATTAGTACCTGAACCCCGTAGCCATCCTTCTAAGAAAGATGTTCTAGGATTTGTAGCCTTTATTTTGGCGGCGTAGTGAGTGTGATGTCAGCGCCTACACAAATGCTAATAACAAAAAGGTTCAGCTGCCCTCCAGCAAGTCTGGATGTAGCCAGAAACCACAATGTGTGCATCTATAAACTACAATTAGAGGCAGGAACTTTCTCTTCCCAAGCTAAGCTTCCTTTTAATTATAGTTATTTACCAGGTGTGGCAGTTTCTGTTCTAGCTATGTGCCTGGCTACGTATAGATTATCTTTCAGACACAGTAAACAGAGCACGAAGCACCCACCAATACTTACGGCCAGCGTTTTAATTACTTTTAAAGCTATTGTCTCCACTGGGCACCGATAGGGATCAGTGATTTAGTTTGTTTTTAATTTTTTTAACTACTTCATTAGGTTTTACCTTGTCAGATTCTCATCAACTGTCCGTGACAAGGAATGGAGATGCGTGCATGTGCCAGAATAATGCGTTGCCTGTGCCAGTAAGTGAACTCCCACAGGCTACGCAGAGTAAGACTTAAGGTTACACGGCGCTGTACAGGTAATAGCCTGCCAGCGCCGCATCATTTCTCCAATTCCAGCATAGAGTTGCAATACCCAGCTCTATTCTTTCAAATGATAGGAGAGGACAGATGAACAAATCTCCTGAATGAAAAACTGTGTGGTGAGAAAAAGGCTGAATTCTTTTAAAAGGGGGGATTCAGCAGCTGCGCTTCATTGGTTGATGGCAGAGGAGGCCCCTGCCGACGACCAATAGAGTCGCTCATACAGACTTTTAAAACCCTGGCGCCAAACTGCTGCGTACTGCGTTAACCCCGTATTAACCCCTTCTAAAAACAACAAAAAAACTAACACAAAGAATGTTCAGGAATATTCGCCCGAACCAAACACAGGAATGGGTGAATATTCGTGGAATATGAAGATTTTTTCCCCCCACGAAGACGAACACGAAGAGTTGGCCTTCGCCCAAGTCTAGTTCTAACTGTCATGTTTTAAAGGGGAGGGAAAATGTGTGAATGCATATTTGTGCCATCTGTTTTGATGACAAAATGGGCGCTGGAGTGTTTGTCAGCTTCCCATTACACACATTTTTGTAAATTTTCTAGGAGGTACATTTCTGTGACCACGTATCTAGGGGTGTTACACTATGACCTGTATACGCTGTCATACTTACCTACTTTTGTAAGCCTTGGCATTATATGAAAGTGTTCCGTATAAAACACCTACATATACTCTTTTTGGTATTTGATTCTAGTGCTGCCAAAACCGGGAAGCGCGCCGCGTGCTAAATATAGTAAACTGCAGTGCAAGATTTTATGTTTCTTGCAGACTTGAAAGTAAACTATTCTTGAAATGTCCTTAACCGAAGCATTCTGCCTTAAGGGAGCCGGTGATTTGCAGAGGAGAGATGCTTCAGTAGGTGATCTTACTTGTCAAGCAAGGTCTTCTCCTCGGAGTGGGCCAGGATTCCCGCTGCTAGCGAAGGGAACGTCTGGTGGGGTGCATAACATTTAACTTTTGATAATTTATGATTTGTGATTTAACAGCTTGAGATATTTTGGCTTGTGGGCCTCATTCGGAGACCACTAGAGTTTTACTAATAACTTGAACTCTAACATCTTTACCTATTTTCTTCTGATATTTATTACCACATTTCAGATGCCATATTATTAACACATTCCATGTAAATTAGTTTTTTTAATTATAGATCCTCTCAGTTGCTGTAAGCCATGTTATCATAACAACATTTTTTGTGTTTTATGGTTATAAGGATGTTACCTCATAGAATGTATTTTGGAAATACAAAATGGCACCAAAAGATAAATAGACCTAGCTTGATCTGTATTTATTATTTTTTGCAAATCCTAGTTGTCTAAGGATTTATGTTTTTTTGATGAAGCTGTAATGTTGCATTTTTGCCAATATAAGCAGTTATAATTTTCTTCACACTCTCCAGATCAGACTGTGTTTCATATTGGAGATCTCATTAATTTATTTTGCTGATTTTCCACAACAGAAACTGTCACTTTTGCACAAATTATATGTGATGTGTGGAAATGTAAAACAAGCCACTAACTGATGTAGACAAACTTATCTGTTGGGAAAGGTCATTAATGGGTTTGGGTGTCTCTACTACTGACAGTGATATAGAGCTCCTGTGCTGCGCTTGGAAAGATGTTGCCTTTTTCATGAGAGATTTATTCCCCTATTTTCTTTATAATCTGCATATTCCCTCCAGTCTCCCACTCTGCCTTAAACGGCTATAAAAACACTTGCAACATGGAAGAGGCTCATGGAGTTGGTTTGAATGAAATCTGCTCGGCCTTGTGGACGTCTGCTTACACAATTGCCTTTCATGTAATATGTTTGGGAATTACCATACCTTGCCAGAAATGCTGCCCTGGAAACCTGATAATCTGCTTTGTGCGGAAATCATGGTGACCGGTCAATGGGCAAAAAATGGGCCTTCTACATCAGCCTCGTTTTACATTGCAGATTTGAAACACAATGACAAGCAAAATTAAATTATTGCTAAACATATCGTATGCCTTGTGTCAGAGGGCCTTAAGATCTCATGGTGTCATCAGCCCGCCATGTACATATATGACTATTTTATGTTACATTTTAATGATTTATAGGATATCGACATATTTACCAGTGGTTCTACAAAATTGAGTTCAGTTGAGTGCAGTGTTTACGTCTGCTTGACGGAGGTTGCTGTCTAGGCTCTAGTTTTCTACCATCGATCTCACGTTGTCGTCTGTTTGAATGAGAAATAGTCAGATGCTGTCTCTCTCAACAAACTCCAGAAGCCAGGGAGCCATGTCTGCTTAAAGTGTTAGAGCTTGAGTCTGACTCCATTGAGTGTTCTCTGTGGGTGGCACCCAATTGTCTAAGTGATTCCTCAATTCTTTAAACATTTGCCAGTCCCTGGTTTATGTTACTTTTTCTGGATTCATGCTGTATTTTATTCGGCTTGGAGTTTGAGAGTCCTGGAATATAACTTGTTGATATTTAAAGAAGGATAAGGAAAAGGCGAGGAGGATATTTCAAATGTTAAGGTTCAAGTGCAAATGTTTTATTAAATAAAAAAAATTGCATTATTGTGGCTTTAAATTTAGAATAACGTGCAGGTAAATAGTGCAATAACTGTACAGAATTAACCCCTTCAGTATCGAGGTGGTTTTTTTTACTGCATGTTGGCTTAATCTTTTGAAAATTTGCAATTTAACTTAGAATTCTGCATAGTAGGTGCCACTGCTGGACAATGATCCCCTGGTTAGTCATACCCCCTACATACGTATTTTTATATTCTGGAAGGCCACATCTATCCATTTACCCTATATATTACCCTGTAGTTTTCTGTTTTTAATATTACTGGTTTTAAAGGGTTATTTAAAAAAAACAAAACAACAATTATAATTGGAGTGCTAGGGTTATAGGATGTAGGGGCGCTTTTTAATTTTTATTTTTTTCCTTGGTGGAGTATGGATAGAGATTGCTTTGAGGATCTCGTCTTATGAATTCATTGATTTCACAGTGGCATCATGATATCACTATATAGTGGATTTATTTTTTGTTTTCTCTCTTTTTATTTCCCCCCCCCCCCATACGGATCACTTTGTCATCAGCAAGTATGGCTCCATTCCAATGTGCCAGCTCCTTGGGCCAGATGTTGCCAGACTTGGGCTGGTAGGGAAGATCATCTGACCTCAGCTAACCGGCACAAGGAGTTGCAGAATTTAAAGAAATATCCAACTAAAGTGAAGCAAATCATGTTTGCTTTGCAATATGTCTAATTTCTATACCATGTTTTACTAAAAATTGCTCACAGAGCTTTCCTTCCTGCATTACAAGTTCATTGAACAATATCTGTCAGTCATGAAGGGAGACGTGTACCATATCGGCAGGAAAATTTTTTTGTTAGTTTTCTCGATAAAATGTAAACATTTATATTTAAATGAAAGATAATATTCGGTATTAATCAGCAAAAGTGTGGGGAAAATGCAAAACCCAGAGCCTTCTAATGAATGTATCAACCCCTTGACTCCAGCCCCAGTCACTCCAAACCGTGCACGTTGTCAGATTATCTTATAGGCCATACTTAACAGGTATAAGTGTTCTTGCTTTTCAGGCAGCCTTCCAAAGGACTAACATTACTGCGCTCACAAAGGCTGACTGTGAGCTCTGAATAAGTGATTTGTGTGGGACAATAACACTTTGAATATCTGCCCAACACATTTCCTCTGTTCCTGTTTGAGGCTTCTTCTCTGGAGACCACTTGACCAGGTCCTTGTATTTCCTCATCCTTTGCCCATTCATTTGCCAGAAAAGGTCTGATCTCCGATACGGAGTATGCTTGGCTTCTCTCCGAATCCGGAGCACATGTCACTGACCTGCTTGTTTGCATTGTAAAATTAGATCAGGTTGCTCTGTTTTGGGCAGACAGAGCAAGCAAAAGGGCCCAATTGAGAAGATCAGTTTTCTGTGGTGTCTGAGGGAATAAAACAGAAGATGTAGCTGTGTTTGAAACATAATCAGTCAGTCCAAGCCACCATGACTATGTTACCATTCACTACTCTCTGCCCACTAAATAACTGGGTGGTCCTGACACACTTGAAATGCAGGCAGCTTTTCATCAGTCTCTCATCAGCATGCTAATTGCTGTATGACTAATTAGGCCCTGAAATCCAGTTGATTTTCTATAATGAGACAGCTGGTTTAATTATGTAATCGTATGATTATATTAGCCTACAGTGCCCTGGCAAAAAAAGTAACGTATGCAGGAATGTGGTGCCGTGGCATGAGATGAACACACAAGAGAGGCATTCATCTTAATTCTGATACTGTGTGTGTGTGTGTGTGTTGGGGGGGGGGTCAGCGTGTAGTGTTCTTTGTGCGACTGCTGGAGTAACGGAGATTAGTTTGTGGCAAGCAGACCTGAAAATCAAAGAAAGCACACACGCGGTTTGAAACGGTATACGTAGCTGTACATTTGTGCTGGACTGGGCGGAATTATATAATCAACAAGGTTTCCGAAAATCTTGCTGGTTGGATTTGTCTCTATCTGCTTTTATTGAGGCACATGTTATAACAAGGGCTTTTAAACGGCACTTGTCTAGTCTTTATTTACATAAAGGGACGTTCTGGTGTCTCACACACCCCCACCAATGTATAATGTGCATTCAGGTTCTTTGTAAGCACTGTAATATCCTTTATTTAAACAGGCTGGGGAAAACTTTTGGAGAAGCTGCCTCCTAAGTGGCACCATGTTCACAAAACATTTAGCGTCTTGTGGCTGGAAAGTGAACTCAATGAGAGAGCTTTCCGCAGGTGTTTGATCCTAGATGTTCTGGGGCCGGCTGGCTCTCAGTATAGTGTGCATGTGCCTAGGAGCTGGTGGGGAGGCAATGGGGAGAATAGCATCATTGCACTTAGCGATTATATGCATTTAAAATTCACAGCATCTTGTGGGAGTCCTGGAAGTGCACTATTTCTACCTCTTATGTATGCTAAGGAGTAAGGACCATATCAGGAAAAATGAACATCACACCATGTCCTACATCACCTGGCGTGCAGAGAAGCGGTGTTCTTTGAAACCTGTGCCCGACGGCAGCTGCTTTATCTACAACTTCTTTAACTTTGTGCAGTTTTTGTCATTTAGCTATCTTTGCCACTTTTATTGTTTAACTGGCAATACCTTCATTTCCACAGCATTTATTTTTATAAAGACGTCCTGCATAATTAGCACTGTTAAAGTGTATGGGTTTTCAGCAATTAAAGGGTCAAATTGTTAAACAGCTGTGTCGCTTTCTAAACTCGGCCCCCAAACTAAGCAGACTAAAGTATTATTGATTACATCCTTTCTATTCCTTTTGCAAACTTCCCATAGCATCTGCCAGGAAAGTGAGCTGGAAAAAGTAAATGTTTCCACTAGTTAGAAATGACAAAACAGATTGATTGTGTACAAGAAATAAACCATCTTAAAGGGACAGCCTCGCCAGGGAAGAATACATACTCTCTCGAGTGCTTTGTGAGTAGCTGCAGCTCCAAAGCTGCTCCTCTCTGCTCCCGCGATTCCCACCACTGAAAGCACTCCTATTGAAATCGCCGGGATTGACTTCTGCACATGCGCACTTGGATTGTGTCACGTTAGACCCCCATTCCCCACAATGTTTGCTAAACCAGAGCTAATCGGCAGTAAGTTTATCATGAGTTAGGAGAGGGGTTTGGCTGAGAACAAAAAAACAGCAGGCAAACACATTTTCTACAGCATCCCCCACACATTTGCAAAAGAGACCTCTCGGCTACTATATGCCTTAAAGTGCATACGATGGCTGGGGGCCGATGGTGGACGGCTGGGTCTGAGGCTGGCGGTCCAGTGGAGAAGGTCTGAAAAGGTGCGGAAGAGAAGCTATGTTTCTCTCTTACAGTCTAGAATGCTAGCTTTGGTTAGGGTAGCAAGGTTTTTCAGTGTTGTGTGTTTACGAATATCAGATGTGCTATATGTTCTTTCCTTTCTTTTACTGCTACGTCCATTGAATCAACCAAAGTAACCACTCATAAGCCAGACTGATATAACGTCCACTGGAAAATCAGCATTAAATACTTTTGTTCACAACAAAGTCTGCATTATTTGGATTGGCTTGAAAATAAGTCGATGACCTAACAGTTCAATTCAGGTGAAAGGGGTATAGATTTCTTGTTGAAACCAGCAATGTATGGAGCTGTTTTAATGCAGTATTTGATCATCATTCTTATGATGGTATTTTTATTTCTGGAAACTGTGCTCCAGTAGAAACATCTTGGAAACCGGTTATTTAACCCCTGTGCGTCCTGCGCTAATCCAATCAGTAGGTCACTTCAACCAATAAAAGAGATTGTTCTACCTCTTGTTTACTGCTTTTCTGTATAAAAGTTCTGTTGGAATAATGTTATATTATCATGTGATTGTAAGCTTGCGAGCAGGGCCCTCTCCACCAAATGTATGTATGTAAAAGATAATAATAATAATAATACTGTATAGCAGACATGGGGTTTTAGCACATGTACAAGCGAGTTGAACTCCCACCTGGTCGCTTTAGATGTAGACTTACACCCGTGGAAGTGAGTGAGATGGGGTGCAGCACACGCCTGGGTAGTTTAATGAAAGGTGCAAGAAAACTTTACCTGCCCTGTCTTGATAAGTAAATTCACTTTGGCAAATCCATCTTTCACTATGGCAACCAGTGCTTACTTTTGTCTCACATGACAATTAAGTGTCCCCAGCAAAAAAAAAAGTTATAAATTAGATAAAATTTTACTTGAGTAAAGAATTATTTCTGTGAAAGGATTGGCCATTTATCAGCGCTGGGAATGGTGTCCATTGTAAAGGTGGTAAACTCCCTAGGGTTGATGGAATAGCACTTTTAAGTAAACAAAGAGAGCAAAAAGACTTGTTTTCTTAAGTTTAAAAACAAACATGTGGATTGATTTGTTGGCAGTAAAATGCACTAGACCGTGTAAAATCGGCTCCAGTAAAAGGCAGACAAATGGGACTGCATCTTCCTTTAACAGATTTATATCTGAAGAGTCTGTCTCAGCTTGTTTAGAAAATTCCCACGTATGATACGCACACAAAACGAAGAACAAAGTCCGGGGATGGATAGGGGATGGATAAATCGTTTGCACATTCTACCATATCAGTTTTTTTGTGATGTTTTCTAAACTTTTTTTTTTCTAGTTTTTCTATTTTATTCTAAACTAAAGGGGGGAACGTAGTGTCCCATGCAGAGACCCATCAATGAAGAATGCCCTTTGTAAATATGCCAAAGAATACAAAAAAGGTGTCCATAACCAATCGGCACTAAGAAATATCACAGGGATAAAGAGGTGTTAAAAATACATATGTATATATTAAAAATGCTCCTTATAGGGTCCTCATAGTGTATAATATAGTTATCTCCTCCCAACTGGTACAAACACAATTATATAGTGAAGTATTTCAGCAATAGTGCGAATGTAATGTGGATGAAGCTCATTCACTCTTCCTTCAGCTCTCATGCATGCGTCTCACGGGCTGCTCCCATCCTCTACGGAGCGAATTCCCTCCCCAGCCTGTCCATCTTTCCTGCTGCGTTCAATCTTTCTAAAAATCCCTCAAAACCCACTTTAGTAATGACTCCTAGAACCTTCCACATTAATGCCCTTCCACGTATTCCTTTAGCTCACCTTCCCTAGTCCCTCTCCTGCTATACTATATACTAGCGTGTCTGTCTGCTCCATCACCTCTTGTGTAATGCAGCCAAACTCCCTCTAGATTGTAAACTCGTTTGACCTCGCCTGTTTCTGTAAGTCAAATTGTTATGTTATATACTGCAATAAATAAAGTGATTAAGCTGCTAGTCTCTGGGCTGCAGCGATACCTCAAGAGGCCACAGCTAAATTATTCAATTCCACAATATACCTTTTTTTTTTTAATCTTGATTAATTTATGTCCGGTTTACCCATTGTACAGCACCGTATGAGTATGAATATCAATAAATCAATAAATAATATTCCTTGCCACAAGGGGTAGGGACGTGCACATACATGCGGCAGGTACTGTCATCTCACTGGAAAATGGCTTGAACTGCTCAGAGACTGGAGCATATTATCCCTGAAAAACAAATGGATGCGACTACCCCATTTAGCAAACATATGCTTTCGATCTGTTTTGCTGTTCGTTGTGGGTATGATTATCATCACTGTTTTATCCGCTGCCCTGCAGTTAAGCAACAGGATCTTTTATTTTTATTCTAGGACAATGGGATATATTCTCATATCCTCAGACCTCTTTATTTCTAGGGTTGATCACTTTACTCCTGTTCTTTGGAAGGCAGCTGGATGTTCTGTATCACTGCTGAGTTTCCAAGTTTAATCACTGCTGTCATTCTCTAATAATCACAGACGTCACCAGTCTTTTCCTGATCTTTAACTGGAGTTTAGAAGAGTCGACTGTCTGTCTCCATCCCTTTTTAATGTGAATTACTGCTTATATTAGGGAGCTGGAGCCAATCCATCTTATATGGAGATTAAACACAATACCCCTTTGTTTAACCTATTCATTGCAGAGCTACAGTAAGCAATTCTTTAATTCCAATTTGCAATTAAGAGCAATCCAGGGCCCTCTTATTCCAACTCCTCTTGGATAGCTGAGAAAAAGCATGTGTCCGTGCCTAATGTGTTAGCAGATATACAGTATGTTCTTAAAGACGGAGGGTGGTCCGCTGAATGAATGGCTGGGATACTTTCAAGTTAAGTAGGGTAGCTAATGTACACTGTTGTTGATCCATTTCGCTTGATGTTTACCATTCCTCATGATGAGACTAAATTGTGCTGCTGCCATGCCGTTACACTGGCGCCCTCAATAGAAATGTATCCAATAATCAGTTTGCAAGACAGATGTGCAAATCCTCAGACGTCTCCCCAGCATTGCACAGCAAGGCCAGGTTGGAATAATAAACCTACGGTAGCTGTACTCCTGGGGTGCTTCATAAGCGACATTGGGGAGAAGGTGCTTTAAGTCATCTTCATAAATCAGGACTATCTAGTTGTCAGAAATGATGCCGATGAATGCGTCATGGATGTTTCCGATTGCCATTAATGCTCACACCTGATAACTGTGTACTTCGCTTTGGCTTTTTTAATGCCATGTATATGTGAGAGAAGGTCTTCAGCCCTCTGTACAATATTGATTGCCAGAAGAGGGTATGATGTCAGAACTAGACTATTTTTAAGCTTGCAGCTATTATTTGTAGTATTTACATACTAAAAATGCAGAATAGTTGAAGCCTTGATAAAGTTTTGGACCTCGTCTCACTGTGGAAATCTAACTGAAATATTTTCAACTGGTGTTAAAGCAATATATATATTCATACAAATAAATCAAAAGCTCAAACTTCATTGCAACATTTGAAAAGCCAAACATGTGCAATGCGCTTCATGCATAGATACTCTGTCCAAGATGCAAACTGGCCTGCTCTGCAATATATGGTGAAGTAGATCAGAGAACTTGTATTAAACAGAGAATATCCATTATACATTATTTTGTAAAAAAAAAATACCGCTTTTATTACATAAAACAAAATGGCTATTGCATGAACATCTGCAGCCAAACTTGGCATTTAACTTGATTGATCGCTATATCCTCTGTCTTCATCCCATAGATCCAGTTCCCGCTTTGGAGCTGGGGCAGCAACTTCAACTGAAAGTTCAACGTATGCATGACATTGAAACGGAGAATCAGAAGCTCAGAGAAACGTTAGATGAGTACAACAAAGAGTTTGCTGAAGTAAAAAACCAAGGTAATTTTCTCTCTTCATGCAGTTGACCAAACTTCTTAATCAAGGAATTTATCTTAGCAAATCACCGATTGGAGAGTATTCTCTGAATACGAGGGGCTTAACATGTACATAACACAGATATGATCACACGTGCATGGGATGAGGACCTTGTCTGTGAGCTTCTAGTATAGACCCCGCTCAATAGCTTACAATCTAAAAGGTATTATGTGTATAACGGAGGCAAAAGGAGGGGTAAGAAGTGGCAGTGGTAGCAATCTGAAGGATAATTTGGGGTAAGTGGTTGCAGGGTAAAAAATAGAATCCATAAAGTGAATGGGAGGTGGATGGGTTTGAGCTTGTGGCAAGATGGTGACTTGGAGATACTGTTACAGGAAAAGAAAGAAGGGGAAAGAACAACAAGAGAGTAGAGACCAGGCGGTTAAACTAAAGGGCTTGAAGGTGGGAAGAATCCAAAGGGATTCACATAAGCACCCAAAGCCTTAAACATATAGCATGTTAAAATGTGTTGGCTTTTTTTTTTTTTTGATTAATACCAGTTTTTTTCTGACAGACATTTTAATCTGAAACGGATGAGGTTATATAGACAAGACAGAGAATAGGAATCCTATTAAAAGTTACATACGACTTGTTTGCCAAATTTCAAAACCAGCATTCCAGCGTTTTTTATGTGATAATTGGAAAGACATATAGTCTTTGATCAGCACTGATTTTAAGCCTCTCTGAATGGATGGTTTTATATTGTTAATCCTTTCAATGGTAGTCCCTGATTTCACTGTTTCCGAGAGATTTATATATATATATATATATATATATATATATATATATATATATGTTGTTTTAGGAAGGGGTTTGTCACAGAAGTACCTAAACGAACCCTATTGTGGGGCATATGCCGGTTGGTCTCTCGCAGTCTCTCTATGAGCCAACTTATCTATTATCTAAAGCACCATAAAATAGACACAGGCGGTATTTGGAATGCTGCCCACATCTGGAAGATTAACTGATAAATCCAATAACAGGAATGATCTCATCAAAATGTTTATTGCTCACAAACCTCAGGGTGATTAAATTCTTGTTTACACAGAAGCTTAAGTAATCACCGCCAGCTATCAAGAAAGCAAACTTATTCACCTCACTTCAACTACCATTCCCAATACTCAATTCTATCGAGTAAGGAAAAAAAGAGAGAATTTGCACCTTGTGTAAGCTCTTGAGCAGGGCCCCCTTACCCTTTTGTTTCTCTAAGTGAAAATGATGTACTATTTGTTTAGTACTTTATAGTTTTAATTTCTACAAAGTGATGATTCTGCCAGGGCATGGCAGCAGTGTTTGTAGGCAGTGGCATTAAAAGCATATCTCAGTCTCTTCCATCATGATTTATCACCATACCTGCCAACTGCCAGAACTTTGCTGTCTGCAAATCAGTCCTAATGACTGAGCCTCCAGGTCAATGTTTTTTTTTCTCTGCATAGTTACATTGTTTCATTAACCATGATTCTCTTTTTAAAAGTTACATGTAGCCACTCATATTATAATATTGTTTTGGGGCAAAAAGGGAAAATGCCCATTCCCTTTTCCGAAATTGAAAGTTTAAAATTGTGTCTCATTTGGGACTGTTTAGCAGCCCACCAGCTTAAAATCCCCCATAAAAGTAGCATATGGGAACGCCGGTTAGTGGTGTGCACGGGTACACACGCTGCTACTTTATTCATGACGTTTTGCCCCTTCAGGTCTTATAGAAATGAGTTCTGCTCTTAACTTGGCCTTATTGCCCTCCTGCTATTTTAGGAAGCATGGCAAGTTAAGAGCGGGCAGGACCCGAATAGAATTTCGGACAGCATTTCAAATCCTTGGTTTGAGATTAGCCAGCGGACAGTCTTTTATTCAACAGTTTCAAGTAATTCTTTCACGACCATACCAGATCTGATATTTTGGAGCCAGGACCTTGACTAATTAAAGTACTGTGGAAAGCAGTGTAATTAGCGAGTTACTCCAAAACAATTTACACGGTGTATGCATTTCTCTTTCGATTGAATGTCTCAGCCCCAAAGAAACATCAGAGCTTGATTGCAGTTAACCTGTCCCAGGCGAAACACTGGAGATATCCATGTTCCTATAACAGACTCAACCAGAAAATGTCCTATGTAAATCATTGGTTTTTCTCACCGTGACCTGGTGCAGCTTAACCTTAAATGCCGAGTGGCCCCTAAAACACAGAGGAATCTGTTCCTTACTTTGCGCTGCACAGCGGGGTCTGAGTTAGAGCCCTGACAGCATGCAACCCAGGACTGGCTCGCGACCCCAAATCTGACAAACTCCAATGTAAATGATCCCTATAGAAATTAATTAGAACATAAAGGAAATCCATCTTTCCGGTCTAGACTGAAACACGGTCTGTCTGCAAATTGTCCAAATATTTTTTGCAGAGCTTTTCATTGTATTTAGAATTGGCATCTTGAATATTGTCGCAAAACATGTTTATATAAATATTTTATATATATATATATATATATGTCCTTTTTTAAATTATAGAGTGCTCCATTCCAGGGTTTGATACAAAAAACTATATTGTGTTAACATTTTCTTTAAATACAATGATGAAAGTGTGTATACTCACAGATAATACAGAAAGGGCAGAATACCTCTACCCAGCATAAAAATACTGCTGAAATAATCAGTATATACTTAAACAAACCAAGGAATCCACGCACATCCAGTAAATACATACTGTATGTCCTATAAATACTACTTAAAAATCTATTTTAGATTAATTATATGGAAACGGTAACCACTGTAATTTTTGTTAGGCTTCAAAAGTCTAGAGTGTGTCATCTTTTGTACAGACCTCGGTTGAAATGATGGTTTATGTGAATACATGTACCCGGAAACAATCCGGCAGAGTATATTGGGAGTATGGCCTCCTTGGATCAATAGTATTGAGCGAAGCAAACGATAAGAGGACATATTAACTAATGTGAGCAGGGGGTAAATAAAGTTGTGTAAGTAAAAGCTCGTGCACTACCAGGTTGAGAAAGCTAGAACCACGGCTCCTGACCTAAACAGACGAGGTCTATAATTTGCCTTTCGCATGACCCATAGTAGCATTGTGGTGTATTTTCATTGTGAATGGATTATGTTTTCTGTTCTGTTTTCTGTTCTTTCTTTGCCATTTGACTAATTCAATATTTGCCATAGGGCCATCAATAGTGCCATCAGATTCCACAGCACTGTACAAAGGGATCATTATACGATGTCATCCAACAAATGTCATAACTATATGTACGATACCGTTCATTTGGCTGTAGCAACGTCACTTATACATTTTGTTATGCAACAATACAGAAAAAAATTATGAAATTAAGGTTATGTCAAATTTAGAAAAAAAAGCTAACTTTCCTTTAGCCCTTCAGTCTAGACATTCATCGTATGCGTGAATGCTATAGGAAAATGAATGCATGACAAAACATATGTTCTACTCTCAATGTAAATTCATTCTTTAGTCTACACTGAGACTTTATTAATCCCAGCTCAACAGAGAGATAATTTGAGACTGTTCAATAAGGTGATATTATGCTTTACGATTGATTTTTCTTTTCAGACATGTTGCAGAAACCCTGGCTCTATTTCCCAGCAAAATCCATTGATCCTTCTCAACTGAAACGTTTAAAGTTCAATTTAACATTTAGGGAGTAAAAGGTCTCCAAAGGGACTCATATCTATTGATTTTGTGTCAGAGTTGAAGAGCTGTAGTTTAAAACACACCGATTCTACAGGGTAAAGAAAGCCTTGTATTATATAACCACATGAAGCTATGTAAACAGATTTTCTCCCTATTGTTTTTTTTCTACAGAGGTTACAATAAAAGCACTTAAAGAGAAGATCCGGGAATATGAACAGACTCTGAAGAATCAAGCGGAGAATCTAGCTTTAGAGAAGGAACAAAAGTTACAAAATGACTTTGCTGAAAAAGAGAGGTGGGTACCGACATCAGAAAATTTACTCTGGCTCCATATATCTAACATATTAAGTGAAATGGAGTGGTTATCACTGATAAAAGAGGTTCATGCATTCCATACAATCCCAGGACGTCTTTAAATTGGAAGGATTTCATGAAATGTTTAAGTTTGGAAAATCTTCAGGAACTCCAGACCTGTGTACTTGGCCATTTCTATAACCACAGCCAACAGCTCATGACAAGCGTAATTTTGGGGGTAGGTGCAAATAAGGACTGTGGTTTGTGCCGTGGTGATACACGCAGGGGGAGGTCTGGCTCTGCCCCCCCCCCGAGCTAAAATACACAATAGTGCACACACTTATTATAACACATACAAACGTACACTATATGACCAAAAGTATGCGGACACCTAACCATCACCTTCTTGGGAAGGCTTTCCACAAGATTCTGGAGTGCGGCTGTGGGAATTTGTGCCGATCCAGCCAAAGGAGCATTTGTGAGATCAGGCTCTGATACTGGATGAGCAGGCCTGGCTCGCAGTTTCTCCACAGCAAACTCGTCTCTTTGGACCTTGTTTTGTGCACAGAGGCACAGTCATGCTGGAACAGAAAATGGCCTTCCAATGTTGGTGCCGCAAAATTGGAAGCATCTAGTTATGTAATGTATGCTGTAGCATTAACATTACTGAGGGGCCCTAACCCTGAAAAACAGTCCCAGATCATTATCCCTCCTCAACTTTACAGAACTCTGCATTCCAGTAGGTAGCGTTTTCCTGGCATCTGCTAAACCCAGATTCAATCAGACTTCCAGATAGTAAAGTATGATCCATCACTCCAGAGAACACGTTTCCACTGCTCCAGTGGCTGCGTGCTTTACACCACTCCAGCTTGACATCGTGCAAAGTGATCGTTGGCTTGCACTGACGTTGCTTCTAGTGAGTGATGCTACAGAGGACAGGTGTTTTTTCCCACACTTCAGCCCAGCTCAGTGATTCTGTGTGGTCTAATGTTCCTATGTTCTATGTACTGTCTTGGGGCATTGTATATTATTGTGATTCATGGAGCCTCCAGTCTTGGACTGTTACTAGGTGTGATGACCAAAAAACACATCCAAATTAGAGCTAAGCAAAGAAAAAAGAAGAATGGATATCAAGTAGCACTGTCTGCTCACAGGAAACGCCTGTGGGGGGGGGAAACCTTGTTTCTGCAGCTGAATTTCAATCAGTTGGTATATAACATGACCACTCATATCAAGTCATGCATGATGCTGTGAGTGGGAGCTGCCTATTTCTGACCACTTTGACACTCCTCGGTGCGTTTGATGGTTTTAAATCTATTTTACTCAGCTCTTTATTTAGTCATGGTATTAACATTTATCTCCCTTATGTTTTTAGAAAGTTGCAGGAGACACACATGTCTACGTCTTCCAAGCTTGAGGAGGCTGAACACAAAGTTCAACTTTTGCAAACTGGTGGGTAATAATGAATGATTAAGTGTGTTTTTGGAATTATTTCTATAAGTTTGGACACAGAAAATATATGTATTTAAACTTGAATGCCCGTTGTTAAAATCAATATCAACTCTAATTCACGGGACCAACCACTCTTGAATACAATTCATTTTAAGTGCCTGTAATTTTTTGATTGACCACCACCTAAATCATACACCTTATTAAACCTAAATGTATTTTACTTTGAAGTTTTTACTAAATGCTTTAGTTTTTACTAAATGCCCAATTCTTCCATTTCTGGTGTTGCATAAAACGTCAGTTAGCTGTTCCCCTGTACTGTTAAGATTTGAGAGGATTTTGGATCAGTCCGTGTAGACTTACAGAATTGTATGTGAAAGATTTGTTCTTGATATGCGATGGCAGAGCAGTCTAAATACATTTTGCTGAGTTGTTATGGGACTTTTAGGAAGGTAGTATGCTGAGCTGCATTAGATCTACTTTTGGATTTTAGGAAATTTACATTGGCACTTTTGGATTGGTTTTTTTTTATAGTGTTTGTTATGTAAACCGTTTAATAACCATTCTCTTTTGTCTTCCTGTAGCCTTGGACAAGTCTCAAACAGCATTATTTGACCTAAAAGCAAAATATGATGAAGAAACATCAGCAAAGTAAGCATCCATTTTTTCCTTTTTGTATTCTTTTCTGTAATATATTGGCAGTTTTGAAACAGCTGGTATTCCAAATCTGATGTGGTATGCTTATTTTTATATTGTAGTATGTTTTGGATATTTTTGGTGATAGGTGTGTGCGTGTGTGTATGTATTACAAGTAAAGCCTACTGAGTTGGCAGTTCACACTGACAAGAGTCTGAGGGACCGCAGTAGATCCTGAGTGTCACTTCTTGAGTTTAGAGTGAGTAGCATCGTCTTGGTCACCATGTCTTCCAGCTTATTCTCCTCTTAAGGATGTTCCTGTTTCAAACCAGAGTTCATTGGATAAATATTCCAACGAAGCCAATTGTGTCCTACCAAAAAGATTGAGTGTAAAAATGCAGTATTTTAGCATGTGCATTCACAAACGGTTATTTATACATTGGCAAAAAACATGCATTTTCTTTCCAGATGTTTATTTTGTTTTGTTCTACCTTTTTAAGAGTTTCTCTAAGACGTGTACCGTTTTTTTGTAGCAGATTTTCTACAGTAGTGACCTCACAGGTTAACCTCTCCTGAATAAAAACAACTAATTTGCTGCCGTCTATGCCTTCCTTGCATCGTGTACTTTTTCCATATGCTTACACGACATATTCTGCACAAGTGCTCATTTTGTAGAGATGTATTGCAGACTGATTGGAGCTGGTTAGTAAATACTATTGAGGGTACATTGTCCTGGTTTTCCTAACATGTATTTATGACTAGAAATGCCTGTGTTGTGTTATTGCTATGACTCCCAGACCAATTGTATTACTTTCCAGGGTTGCTAGGCAACCATCAGATATTTAATGCCCCGTCAGATAAAAGTGAGTGAGGCGTGATTTTGCAGGCGTCGCGCCGACTAATATAACGTGATTATCAGCATATTGCTTAGCAATTTTCAAATCTTGAAGCAGGATTCCCAAGCAAATGTTTCCCATGTATACCATTATGCTGCGGATAGCTGTTTTTAAAGCTGTACAAAACTATAAATTACCCCAAGCTTATATTTGCAGCCATCACGGGTTTATAGGGCTAACACTTTCATTGCCATGAGACGTTACCTTGCTGAGTTTTTGACTAGTTGCAAGTTATACAGATGAATGTCCAACTGCGTAAGTTTTATGGCACCTTGTTAAGTAACATGCGAAGTTATAATTTTTCCATATCGTTGGTCGATGCGTGGATGTGTTATATGCAGCTTGCCTGTCGGTGTTCATAGCTGGAATATCCTGGTGGGAGTGGGACCCGAAAAAATAGTGGATAGGGCCAAGGCGAGACCACCCATCCAGCTCACCTGCAATGGAGGTCTGCGGTGCTTCAGGGAACCTCAACCGGACTATTATCCCCACTGCTTCCAGAACAGGACTGTCCAATGAAAAACAAGACCCTTGGGAGATGTTTGTGCCTCTAGTGCTTTTGATATTTAGGTAGGGCAGTGACCCTGAGTTATCAATCTCACCCACTTGCTGCAGGCTACCCTTCTGACTTTAGTAAAGTACATGTATGAAATTATTGAAATGTGCAGATATTTACATTTTTGTGCATCAATACTTGTGCATCCATTGATGGCAGCAAAACACAACCCCGTTGACTCCGTCACTTTTCTTTCGTCTCTTACCCTTAAGCTTTGCAGGATTCTCAGTCATGGTGTAACGCACACTTGAGTTTTCTCATTATCTTCACCGCTTTAAAAGATATATTTTGCGAATCCTGTGTCCTGGGGGAATATAAATATAAAATGTATATCTACAGTTTAACCCAGCAGCCATAAAAAACGGCATTGACCTTTATTAAGATCACATAAGTTTTTAATGTAAGAGAGATTTTTTATTTACAAGCCCTCACGCATATAGTGGAAGGGAAACGGTTCTGCGTTATCTTTCAGTAATCTCGCTGAAAATGTCACTAAAGCCATAATAACAGCAACTGGCAAGCAATAATCATAAAAATAATGCATTGCGCTTTCAGAACTCGCATTATTGCTCAAGGCCCAAATTCTCCGGCTTAGAAAGTAAACTTGGCCAACACGACATGATTTACATTTTTTCTGTATATTATACGTACAGGCCCCGGGAGATGTGTATACATACCTTTATGTGACGCTGTGTGCTCCAGAATGTCCGTGCAGCAGGGTCAGTATCCCTACAGGTTAGAAACACGCATTGGATAAGAACCCTTTATCCCATCTATTCTGCTGTAAAGCCTAAACATTTAGTTTATCGTTTGCCTTGAATTCAGTCATACCATGTGTGTTGAAATTCCCTCATTGCACCAAGCTCTATCCCTTCTGCTGGGATGTCAATGTCAACGTCTCTTGTTGACTGATTACGCTATGGCTGGTCTGATGGAGCTTCTTTGGGGTTTCTTTGTAGCTGTATTACAGCCTCTAACCTGCGCACTGAGACGCTTTTCTATTTATACAACTAGAAGCCTAAAAATACCTACAACGTTGGCTTAGAGATGTCATTGGCGTTATCACACGGTACAATCTCTGCGACCAAATGCAAAGTCTGTCCTTGAGATGGTTGGCCAGCTTTCTATACGCAGCATCTTGTCAGTTGTCCCACCAGCCATTAGAGGTCCAGTGACCAGTGCCCCTGGCCAGTACACAGATGCTTTCAAACGTAAAATCTAGCAAAGTGAACTTACTCCAAATTGGAGCCAGGATAAAGCATTGCTAAGGATTGAGATGATGTTGATCTGATTGCCCATGGAAGCAGACCATTGATGAGTTTTGGAGATGGTAGCAGACGTCATGGCTAGACACTTAATTGTCTATGTCATTGAAGAGGAAAGCGGTATGTTAAATGTTGCGTTACTACTTGAGGACAGAATTGAAACCTAAACCAGTTTACATCTTATAGGAGCCCAATCTACTGCCCCACTGCCTATGTGAATAGTTTTATTAAAATGTCTTATAACCACAAAATCAGTACAATGAAGTATCAAGTAAAATGTAATAAGTAATAACTCTGTTACCCCAGAATATTGTGTTTGAAAGAACGAGTAGTCTTCATTGAGGGATCATGAGAAATGATGGGGAAATTTCACCTAAATAACCCCTCATCGGTGGAGACAGATGTGATCTTAGAGCTGGAAATAATAGCTGCTTTAAATATGGTTAATTTGGTTTTATCTCGGATGTGACAGTTGTAGCATCCATGCCCCATTATACCCGCTACCTTTCCATTCAGTACCTAGTTGTGGCTTTATTGTCATCACCTGTCCCGAGAATAGGCGGTTTTGAGTGAAATTTGAATTTCATAAATGTCGATGACCTAGAGGCATATTCCTATTAATATCATTTTTATTATTCTGTAATATTGAAATGGCTTTTACAGCTCTCAAGCCGGCCACGTATTAAGCAATCTGTTATTTCAGGTTGGAATTTCTCTGGCCGTGCTCCGGTGTGGGGAGGAATATTAGAATATTTTAAGCGGCATAAGGGAGCCCATGTGTATACCGTAACTGTTACCGCGAAAAAGAAACTGTTTTCTTGTTTAAATCCGAGGTGAGTTTTAGAATAATAAAGCTCATGGGTTAACCCTTTAAGTAATTGTTCAACTAAATATTGTGCTCGGAGCCATTGCTAGACCCCAGTGCCACCGACGTGGTTAAATACGGTATATGCGCTATGATGATATTAGGGTATTATTGAACCCATACAGGTTTTCGTTAACCCCTTGAGCACTGTATTAGGGCTCGGGACACACAAGCAAGTCAACGGATTAAGGCTTTTTAATTATTATTTATTCTACAATGAAAATGTGTGCGCATGCAGTGTTCCCGATGTGCCGGATGGAATATCAGGAAAGCGGCTTATGGCAACCCTAAAGTTTTCCATGTGTAGGCTCAAAATAAAATGCAATTAGCCTTTATGCTCAGAACAAGGATCCATTGATGAATACAGCTGGTCTTTGTTTTATTCTGCTCTTCAGAGTGGGAGGTAAAAGTGCTCTTCATGTTTATTAATGCTGCAGTTTCTAGACAGATGCTCCAAACCGACTATTTCTATTGGTTATAAATTCGATATGATGTATACCTCAGAAAGCAAAATCGGTTAATAATAAATACTGCCGCCGAAACGAAATGTGCTTTTTGTGCAAACCACACAGTTTGTCGCAAATTATTGGGACTGTTAGGAAGCGATTGATGCTATATCTTTCATGAAATACCTTATTTCTTAAATGAAAGTTTGGCTGTACCTCCATGTTTGCCCGTGATGTATAGGCGTATCCCGGCAATACGCTAGCGCTTTAACAAACGGCAACAAAGCACATTCTATTACTATTCTTAAGAAGCATTTTGTGCTGCTATGGCACTAAAGCCTTTCGATATGATTACGCTCGCATGGTATCAAGACCTAGTTAGAATTAACGGTTCTGTGAAAACCTATGAATGGACGCCATTTGACTTTAAGGATTTATAGCTGGGCAGGGAGTCGGTTAATGCGGATGTTGCCTTAAATGTTATATTTATTTGGAAAAATGTTCTAATCCAGCAAACTAGGTGGATCGGTTTATTAAATTAAGTCACTTTTTCTGCTGCCGCAGTGGTTTTCCAGACCCAGCTAGCAGCTATCGTATAGCTTGTATCCCGTTACACGGCACCTGTA
Source organism: Spea multiplicata (assembly GCA_009364415.1). Taxonomy (NCBI): domain Eukaryota; kingdom Metazoa; phylum Chordata; class Amphibia; order Anura; family Pelobatidae; genus Spea; species Spea multiplicata. Next base: position 11,313,481 of record VKOC01000002.1, read on the forward strand.
GCTTCCCAAACATGCAACGTGGATGTGATACCTTCACGCCAATGTTTTTCTTTTTATGTGTTTAGAGCTTGGGGACACATTTTTTGTTTTAACATTTTATTTGTTCCAAATGTGTCTATTCACTAAAGAGAGAAGGTTTTCTCAGTGAGTTAACTTCACTATCCGTTATGAAAAGCCAATCCCAGAAAGGGCTTGGCTGGCCCTGGCAATGTATAATTAAATCAGCAAGATTCCTCACCCATTATACAGGGCAAGCTCAGCGCTTCTTGCTGGAGAAAAGTGCCGGTGTTGGCCTTTTATAATAAATAGTGAACCAAAACCACAACTCTCCTGCCTGCTCTCCCTTTAGTGAATAAACCTCAGTCGCATTGCAGTTACCGGATTTGCTCGATTATAAGACGACCCTGATTATAAGATGGACCCCCCAAAATCTGAATATTAATTTATTAAAAAAAAAGAAAAAGCCTGAATATAAGACAACCCTATAGGAAAAAAGTTTTACCAGTAAATGTTAATTCATGTAAACTATGTGAACTATTTATTTTAATAAAAGCTATGATTGAGAAAAATATTTTCCTTCCCCTTCCCCCTCCCATGCACATCTGCCCCCAGGCTTGCCACTCAGCCCCAGAAATGCCTTAAACCCCCTATATGCCACTGTGCCCCATGATATGCCTTTTGACTCCCTATGTGCCACTCTGCCTCCAGAATTGCGTTATACCCCTTTATGGCATTTAGGGGGTTAAAAGGCTTATTATGAGGCAGAGTGGCATATAGGGAGGTATAAGGCATTTCAGGAGGCAGAGTGGAGTATAGAGGGTTAAAAGGCATTTCTGGAGGCAGAGTGACATTAAGGGGGTTAAAAGGCATTTCATAGAGCACTCTGCCTCCAGAAATACCTTATGTCCCCCATTTAACCCCCCCCCCAAACTTACCGGTGCTTCTGAGTCCCTGGTGCGCAGTCCGGGCAGCGTGTAGAGCTTTTGGCGATTCGCGTAGACAAGTTCCGCTGCAGCCGGGAGCAGGTGTGGTTAGCATTGGGGGGGGCGCAGAACTTCCCCTGCTGTCAGAGTTCCCCGCACCGGGGCTGATCTCTGACAGCCGGGGAAGGTCTGCGCGATGGACGCAGACAACCCCCGCTGCTAACCGTGCCTCCTCCTGGCTGCAGCGAAAGTTGTCTACGCGAATCGCCAAGAGCTCTACACACTGTCCGGACTACGCACTGGGGACGCAGAAGCTCCAGTAAGTTCGGGGGGGCATAACACAGTAGGATTCAGGTCCCCTGCATCGCTGCGGGGGATCTGGATCTTAGTCTCATAGTCAGACCTATTTGAGGTCTGGTTATAACATGACCCTGATTATAAGACGAGGGGTATTTTTCAGTATTTTCAGAGTATTTGCTCTGTAAAAAACCTTGTCTTATAATCGAGCAAATACGGTAGTTCTAAACACCCCTTGGTATGGTGTAAATAACCATAGGAACATGCTAGAGAATATGTGAAAAGTAACCTATCTGGATGTTCTCCATGCCTCTGGTGCTCAGAGGGTTAACATGAAAATGTTCCTTTTAGTTTTCCATCATTTTTGCTGAACGCACAACTTGCGTTTCATCCGCTGGTGTTAAAGAGTAAACCGCGTTTAAAGCAAGACCAATGTTTTTGTTGTGCACGCTTATTCTGAACCGGTGACTGGATTCCTGGAACGAGTATAAAAGACGGTGGTTTTATGGTTGTTACATGTGGTATTATGCTGGGTCTATAATAAAAGTTAATTCGTAATTAAAGTTTCCGATTTCCTGTTCAGTTAATGAGTCATGAACATCTAAAGCATGTGTTTAGAACTATAAAGTAACTTGCAATTACACTAAGAGCAGGCTTTTCGTTTTATTCAAAGCAGACACTGGCGCGCAGTGCATTTGGAAACCGTAACTATTGCGCAATCGCACAATGTATAGCCCTTTCATATCCTAAGGTGCAGTGCGTAGAATGTAACTTGGTCATGGAGCGTTCCACGAAGGAGCAGGCTGCAGGGGGGCTGCCCGGAGAGGAGCTGTATCATTATCACGAGGGTAACCGAACGTTTCACAAAACCTACGTATACTAGAGGGGTAGATTACTGTGTGCGCAAAACATTCAGCTGCAAGCCGGTCCAAAATCCTTTCTGGATCTCTCTTGATGCTAAATGTGAAGCGAGGATATCACCTCCCTGGCAAACAAAAATTTGGAAGACCCTACTTGTTACTTCCTGAGGGGGGCCGCGCCGGCTGCGTATCGCTTAGACAACTTGAATGTTTCTTTATGCGTTTAGACAGACACCTCCCTTAAAAATATATATATATATATACAGAAACATTCACTAAGGCGAGAGTTTTTGTTTCAGCTCCTTTCTGCCCCTATACATTAAAAAGGGCAAACCTCGGCGAGCTTCTGCTGCAGGAACAGCCTGGCTGGTCCTGTATTGATTCTTTAGTCGAAATCCCTGCCTGAACACAGGTTGACCTAATTCAGATTATCAGATGATAAGTGAATGGCTGGAACCATTTGGATGTATGCACATACTTCATTGTTATGGCTTCCTTCTGTTATAACATCTCATGAAATAAAACGTATCAGTTTCTCCATATTTTGATGACCTCGCACAAACAAATACGTTTTTAAAATATAAATTCCCCTTGTGAAGTATAATTTTCGTTTAAACGCGTACATGTCACGATACAATTATATAAACCAATCTTGATTAGTATTTCCATGTGTTACGCTGTATATAAATATAAAATTAGAACTTTACGAACAGTCCGGGTTCTTTGTATTATTAAACATGAAATAACACATTCTGCTATCAGTGTTAAACGTTGGTGTTTCTGATGTCCGTTGTATGCTTGAAAAATGTAAACCATTCTTACACAAGACAACACAAAGTAGTTTACTGATTTTGTAATTCATAGAGCATAATAAATTGAAGGAATTACATTTTATTATTTAATGATTTATAAAGCGCCATCATATTCCGCAGCGCTGTACAATAGGTAAATAGGACATGACAAAGGTGCCTTGAACTAACAAAGAAAAACTGGAACCTAACAATGGGGGAGGTATAATGTAATGGGGAGGAATAATCATGTAGATCATGAGAACAGAACGTTTGCTGTAGAACATCCATTCTCAGTCTGTTTCTTCTGTATTGCTATAGTTTCATATTTCTCGCCCTGTGTGTTTCCAATCAGTTTTGCATTGACATCTTTACACTAACTACCCACGAGCAAGGTGGTTCTGATAGAAGTCCTCGGATTTTGCTGATCCACTGCCTATTTCCTCATGACGGTAGGAAGTAATATCTGGGTTTGTATGTTCAGTCCCTGTCCTAGTGTTTTGTTGACACGTGTCACTTCATCTTGACAAGGCGGAATGTCGAGCCCGCCAAATGGAGACAAGTGTCCAGAAGAGGCGATTTTAAGTGTTTTCTGGCATGGATGAATACATGTGCCAAAAAAAGCAATCCAAAAGAGACAGATGCAATCGTGCAGACGGAACGCAGGAAAATGTGCAGCAGTCCCACAAAGAAAGTGAAATTACACTGGGATTCAATCTCTACACCACAGTCAGAGGCTCAGAAAGGATGAATACATTCTAATATCTGGCTTTAGCAGAAGATTGGATTGAGACTAATATGTAGCCTGCTGGAGGAGACCAAACGCTGCTTGATGCCGAGTCCTCTTTTCTAGGAGCTCCGATATGTTATGGATATTAATGATCTACTAAATAACTCCAATGTTTACAAAAGTAGTGAAAATATAATTAGAAATGTATATTGTACAAATAAAACCCGTATCTGACCCAAATACCTAACGGCTATCAATAAATCGGTCACATTAAAAGTTGCAGTAGAGTAGACCTCCTCGCCCCGCACACTCTCCTGTAAGGAAGTGTCCTTTGGTTATTTGAACTGTTGGGAGCAATTTTATGATACAATTAAGTGCCTTTTTTCCCTGTACAAATAGGCATTTGTCCAGAATATGTGATTTCCAACCCAGACCCCAAATACCCCTGAAGACTATATACACCCCATTAAAATTATAAAACTTTTTTCTGCAAAAATATTGATTTCAAAGTCTGCCGTTCATTTTTTAGAGATTAACTTGAAAATAGTGTTTTTAGAAGAGAATCACAAGCTCCTCCACTTTGGTGTAATGTGTTAAGTTTGTAGATTTCTGCTTGAGCTGAATTCTTTGGCCAGTTTCCGGTCTGTACAGATGCATCCTCTTTTCCTCTTAGCCATCGTTCTGTAAACTTCTGTAAGCCTTTGGTTTTTCAAAACTATGATATACCACTTTTTTCCAGGTATGAATTCCGGGCCAATTCCTTGTGGAAAGCAAGTCGATTTAGCGTGATTGGCCTCACATAAAAACACAATTCATTCTTCCTATAATGTTGTAAATAATGCCTATCCTGAGCTAATGTTGAAGGGGATTAAAAATATTAAATATTGGTCTTTTTTATTTTAAAAACCATTCTAGTTTTTGCATTATATGCAATTTTCGTACAGCTACATGTTAGCCATTTGTATGTGTTCCAACTGTTAGACCAATATTCTAGACTAACATGGTGACGCCTATGGTAAACAATAGAATAGAATGGCTCAGTCTTAATCAGACATTCTGACTAATGAAAGCATATAGATGTTCTGCATTAGCATAAGGAATCTGTTCAGTGCAGTGTTTGTACAGGCAAAGTCACTCAAAATATCACATGACTGACAACAATGGCCGCCCCCATGTCTGTAGATAAAGGAAGTTGATTGGCATTTGTCTGCGTTAACCTGCATTACTGTATACACGCTATTCACAGAGGAAACCGTTTATCTCATAGGACTTCCCCTTCAAGCTTATGAGTTCACGGGCTGCGCTCCTACTCCAATTTGGAACAATAGTGGTAGATATTGGTTTCCTTCAGTTGTCCAGCACCGTGCCAGAGATTGTTCTTTGATGTTTAATAATAACCATCTAGCTATTTCAGAGATTACTTGACAAAAATAAATTGAAGTGCATTTGTGATCCAGTGTCCTAGTAGCCTTAATTTTTTTGTCATTTACAGATTTCCTCTTCTGTTAGCAATGAAGATCAAAAATTCAAATTTTTCACACACTTTTTTTAGTTATTAAGTAGTTTAAGAATAATAAAACTTGTATTGTACATTCCTAGGATTTTTGAGTTCATTGCTATGATTTTGCCGCTTGCGGCCTAAAATTTTTCTGTTGTCCGCCCTGGCTCATGGTGTTGGGCGGCATTCACAATGATCTGTTTGGGGATTCTGCAATTTATTTTTTTTAGCATGATTTGTCTGGCTGATTGATCTGAAGTAGCCTTCATGCCAGGTACGTGCCTACGTGTTATCATTCAGAGCAATCCTAAAATTTGCCAGCACTGATGCAGTGTGTTGCCAGTCCTGTGGCTTACGACTCGTGTCAGAATGTTGCCAGTTTAGTAAAACTTTAAAACCCCACCTTTATAGCATTTTCAACATTTTTATTTGTACGTCAACATTTTCTTTTGTATCACAAACAAACTTGATCTTTTAAAATGCCTTATTAATCCGTTTGGTCTAGTAATCCAGTAATTAGCATAAAACGAAACACTTATAACAGCCCATCCACACACACACATCATTGGCGATCCATGCAGGGTTTACTTTTCCAGAGTGGATCCATAAAGTTTTATCATTAAAAACCAGACTATAAACCGCGTCCTTTCCAAGCAGCCGTACATATACACACTCGTATAAGCGGTCAGGGATTTCGTGTCGTGAGCTGTCATTAAAAAAAAAAAAAAGAAAAGAAATTTGATGAAATTGCTTCAAAATCAAAAGTTTCCTTTACGATCGGGAGAGAGATAATTGAACTCATTGATTTGTTTCACGGTTTGTTTGCCCTTTCGTTCCCTTCCTGAGGTGCTGTTTGCTGAGAAATGTTTCCAATCACCAGAAAGACAGTGGGGTGTGTAATATTTTCCCCGCCAGCTCTCCATTCAGCCAGACAAGGGGACTGTGGCGAGCCTGCCATATGAATTTTTAATGCAGAACTTCATAACACAGCCCTTGCAGCTCGACTGCTCTGTTCTCTTGAGCTTTCAGATTTAATGCTCTGATGAGCAGAGCTCGGGCCTGGGGCGTTCTACATCGTTCGGGGTTAACCCTTGGAGCACCAATCAGAAACCTTCCTTCTCACGCCAGATAGCTTTTATTCAGTGAGGCTTCTAGAAACGCCACACTGACACTACTCTATTTTTTATGATGTATTTAAATTGGTATTTTTTTTTTTAGCATACAGATGTTTGCAGGTTTAGACAGAGACAGCATTGTGCTTTATAGACTGGATTTCATGAAACTTCCTAAGAGCTGTAACTGTATTAAAGGAACAGTTTACTTTCCCTGACAGCCCCAATTAATAAGAACGTATATTAGAACTACTTTGTATAATGCATTCTGCAAAATGAAAGAAAAAATAAATCCCTTTACTGAGGTAGAAGCTGCAGTTCTGCAGCTATCCTACTCCCCGGTCCGAAGATTCTTGCTTAAAGTAGCCAATCAATGGCTCCCATTGAAGGCTACAGAAGTGTTTGCAGCTGGAGCTGACTGGAGGTAAATCACGTAAATGGAGATGTTTTTAGACAAACACAACTCCCCCACAAAAATGGCTGGGCAGGTGGGGAAAGGGCTGAGCTATTGTGTACATTAAATTGTATATGACTCCTGGAGTGTCCCTTTAATTCACTTACCTTTTGAGTTCTAAGGAATGTTGTGTTCTTATATTTAGATTTGTTTTGTATTCTATGCAGTGCTTTTCTTCTGAAACAAAGGTAAATGACCTTTAGGTAGTTTTACTGCCTCATTTTTATTGTCTAATAATTTATATGGATTTTAAGAAGTATTCTGTTGCACATATTTGTGTGGGGGTGCCTCTTGCTCTGCCTTTGAGTTACTCAACGTTACTCAGCGTAACACAAGTTCCTCTTTTCAAGCCATGCTTTTTTTTTTGGCTGTTCGTGGGTAATAAACAATGTCCTTAATTTACTGTATTTCCATATTTTTTGTTATAGGTAACGGAAAATGTTTCCTATTGCCTACTTTAGCTAAATGGTTTTAAAGGTTTCAGACGTTTAAAAAATAGCTCATATTGAATGTAAAATCTACCTAGTGCTATCTAAATTTTTTTTTAGAAATACATTATTTACAAGATAATTAGAAAGATGTGCTTAATGCCGGTGATATCTCCGTTGATACTTACACGCTCCAGCCAGTTTCCATTATTTTTTTTTCTTTTTCTATGGCAACATTTCAGTGCCTGGTTTAATGTCAAATGACATGAAGTCCATGATAAAATATAAAGGCCTGAAGCAAAAATGTACTTGATTATGTATGAGAAGGATTCTGGAATTTAGCAGTACGAGCAACGATATCTGTAATGCTGCATTTTGGCATAAAAGTATTCAATTCAGCAGTTTAGATGGATCAGCAACATTAAACCAGCCCCTGCTGTCTTATCGTAAAGGTGCTGCCATTAAACATGTAAATAAATGTTAATGGCTAGATGTATGTTGTAACACTTTTGTTGAATAAACAACAAAAATACTAAAAATGCAACAGTTAAGTTGGAAAGTATTTGCACCATTTTCTCTGTTATTGCATATTTTTTGATAGACTATGAAGAGATCCTTTTGTGGTTTGTAATAATATATAGTCAAGAAATAAATGGCACCAAAATAGTTTTATTTTTGTTAGTTTGATATGATAGTAAAGCACATAATATTTGCATTTCAATGTTCTATGCTTAAACAGCTAGAACAAAAAATGACCATGAAAGGGAGAGGTATAAAATATTCCAGGAATTCACAGGCTGGAATGGAATATCAAAGGATCTATAGGTGCCTCTCACATAAGCTAAAGCCAGTGTCTCCATCACTGGGCATTCACTGCTCTCCAAGAAGAACATGAAAGCTTGTGTATGGGAATGAAATAAATATAGCAAAAGTGCTTTCCAGATTATCATCACAGCTATACAGAATTTCACAGCTGATAAGAACCATTTGGCCTGTCTAGTCTAGTCTAGTAAAGTGCAATGTCGTTGGATGTGGTATCATGACTTGGGGATGCTTTTCTGCATCAGATCGTGGACAACCTTCCATCACTGAAGGAGCAATGAATTCTGTTTTGTATCGGGGATTTCTGTAGGTTTAGGGCAAGCCATCTGTCCATGAGCTGAAGCCATGCAGCCAGACAACTGTCTGAAACACATGAGCAATTCAACATCAAGAGTGGTTCAAGAACAAGAAATGTCAGTTTTTGGAATGACCTAGTCAAAATACTAAATATAGACCGAAATTTTGTTTCCTCATGGTGCTTTCTGATAACCAAATTTGCACGTAGTAACTGATATGGCACAGGATAAATTTATAATCCATATTGATTTGCAAGAAGTACAATGTATTCTACCAGTGTTTTGTTTTTTTTTTTTAAAAAAGCCTATAAAATACATTGTTGTGTGCACTTAATAATTATGTCCTTTAATATCCCCTGGAATGCCAGAGGGAATCCTGTCCTTCTCACTTCTTTGTGAAGGTGAGACATCTGCAAATGTACCCGCTGCTAGAATGTTATATGCATGGGGGGATATTTTGGGCTTTTTCGTGCTGTAGAGAAAACGCATTTAGAAGCCTAGAACCACAGCATGAGTGGTTGCGGTCATTAACTCCCTTACTACAAAGTAGCATTTTGAATACTGATCAAATCTATATTTTGATTCAGGAAAATGCAAAGTTAGAAATTCATGTGATATTGGTAAATTGTGACATGCCAAGGTCATTTGTATGTGTATGTTGTACATGTTGTGTATGTTCGAGGGAGGGGAGATATGTTTTTTGGTGGCTTAACTGGCACTGCAGAGGTTAAAATTCAGCACCTAGGCCAGCAGTTCTCAAATACTACTAACAGGACTCCAGGCCCATCCACAGGTGGATAAATACTGCCTCAGCCAGTGAAATCATCTATGAAAAACATCTGTTTTTGATAAAAATTTTTGTAAGCTTGCAATTTATGTTGTTAACCATTAATATGATACACAAACCCGTATATGGCTTCACACATACCTGGCGTACAGGTGGTGAGGATTTACATTGAGCTACTTTGTTGGCAGCCATTATCTTGGCTGCTGTGTGGTGGGATATGACAACATATTCTTCATAATGGCAGGTACTGTGCTCAGTCCTTTAATACTTGCCAAGCCGTGACAGTGTGGAGGACACCGGCATGAAGGGGCTAATAGCACCAGGCCTCTGGATTTACTAACAAGGTATCAGTTATACCAAATGAACCCCCAAATCCTGCCTGTACCCCCCAGATAATATGCCACCACACGATTTTAATACCAGATTCAGGAGATATATGTATATGTATGTATGTATATATAATATTTATCAACCCACCCCGGGCAAACAATATATATATATATAAATATATATATATCCTCTAGAAATTTAGTAAGTTGTCATTTCTTAGGTTTTGTGGATATCGATACTAGAGCCCAAAAACAGATTTGGATTATGAATATTTTAATAACAAAAATACAAATGTTACACAATTACAAAAAAACAAGACATACAAAAGAAAAACAAAACAAGTTAACTGTTCTTATAAACAATGGGACTTAAACACAGGACCCTCTCTCACGAGTTTCTTTAATAAGTAGACCTGTGGAAACTCCTTAAGTCCAGATGGTTTCTTATGATGTTTCAATCAGAGTAAATTGTGGAGTTCTTCTTTGAGGTCCCTGTATTGCCCTTAAATCAGACTCTTTTGCAAAGAAAACACCCCTCTAGCCATATGACAGCTTTTCCAAGAACTGATTCCCATCTTTGATGTGCCAATAAGTTATGGTGGGGTAAAGGTGATGGAAACCCCTCCACTTAAGCTAGGAATGGAATTTCTATAACTCAGGGTCCTTATCTGGCCATGAATCACCACAGAGGTCCTCTGGGAAGATGACACTTCTAGTCAGAACAGATACAGAAACTGATCTAAATCAACATCAGATTAACCCATTGAATGCTAACACATAGAAACTAACCACCTCTGCTGGATTACCCTTCCAGGCATCCACTATATCCCATGAGTTAATTATGACACTGGGGTCGAAAAATTTGGTTGGTATTTAGGAGCCAGCCACAAAAGTAGGAACCTATGATACTAATAAACACACACATACCAACATACTTATACAGTAGCATACTTACACACATACAAACATACACACTCAGTAATATACTTTTATACACATACCAGCACACACATTAACATACTAACATACATATACACACAGTAATATACTTCCTTTTACACATACTAACACACACATACAAGCATACTGTAACATGCCTACACACTTGGTAAACCTGGTAAATTATCATACCAAGACTCTAACATATTTACACATACACAGTAACATGCATACTTCTACACACACACTTTTTTTCCACCTGCACCTTTGTTGTCTCAGGACAGTTCTTGTTACTTCCGTGTAAATTATCTCCCTTGTGACGGCTCATTGAGCAGTAGACCAGGAGGTCTAACCACCATGTAGAGTGATTTGCCCCCAGTTTGGAGGTAAAGGGGCTGCCCTACCCCAAGGCCAACTAGAATGTCACTTCCACAAGGTCACTATAAGTGAGTCTACTCCGCATTCTGTGTGCCCCTCTTAATGTAATGCGCACTTCCCAAGTATTCCCTTTGAAGCAAGAAAGTTCTGGGTTATGGCAGTGTCCTGGTGACCAGTCAAGCTGTGCTACCATGTCCAGACTGCCATTCTTAGCGGTAATTATGTGTTTAAATGTTGGTGATAACATTTAGCAAGCTTATGTTAATATTTTAGCAGCCAGTATGAGCTTATGTTCTAATTAATAGTTGATTACAATTCATTAGACCTGGCACTGTTGAATGTCAGTTAAGCACAGCCTAAATAGACTGCATTAGAAACGACGAGTGCCATTAAGACACAGAGAGCTGGGATCTGATATACCGGTGCTCTGTGCTGGGGGAGCTGCCCTAGGTCAGGCATTAGAGCAAAATGAAAGGTAAGTCCACCACTGCTAGGCTACCCAGAGCTCTCCCACATCGGTGTGTGTATGTGTGTGTGTGCGCGCGTGTGCATATAGCTTTGTGAAGACGCAGCGCTAGCCCCATGCAGCCTTTAGTGGGTTGGACATGAGTGGGAAGTAGGCAAAAAATGAGTGGGGATCGGTGTGCCCAAACACCACGGCCTTGCCTGGGCAAAGAAAACGAAACCCTTCTATGTTCCTTCTATGTTCCTGTTATTAGCCCAGAAACCCCAAAAAAGCTTCCTACGAGTGTGTCTTGTATTGGTTATTACAATTTCACATACTAGAGAGAGCAAGTTATATTTTGTCTAAATGGGAAAGGCAATTCTTAGGAGAAAAGACACATTTAGTAGCCAAACTAATTTGGTGTTTGTGTTTTTTATTTGGTGGAACGCAAAAGAAACTAAGTAGGTCTGATGTGGCCCTGTATAATGAATAGCGTAACATGGGAGGTTTCTTAAAGCTCCCCTTATTTAAATATTAGTGTGATATCATGGAGCTGAAATGCTCAACCCAAGCTCCCTCTTTAGCGATTAGACCTCAATGTTGTGAAAAGAATTATTAAATTGTAAAAAATAAATAAAGGTTAAAGGGGCAGGTTTACACCAACAAAAATGTATGCGACAACTACACTTTGATTGCATTGAAGCCTTTTGTGTGATTTTTATCGGTTTATGTATATGTTTCAAGAAGGAACACTTTCTCAATATCCTTCCCATTGCTTGATTAAATGGCGAGTTTCAGGGCCTTAGATGAGTGTCAAGATTTTATTTGTGTTGTTGCTATGACGATAAACATGTGCTTTCGACATTTAACATTAACAAACAATTACGCCACGGTAGGCAAATATTTACTTGAACCAAACAGACAGTTGCTTGAAAGCAATAGACAAAGTGTCCTAAAGACCATTTTAGTCATCTCTACACAAACTTATGTCTCTGGTACAAAAAGACAGATTAAACAAGTCCCTCTGGTTACGGTAAACTGCTCATCAGGCATAATGTGCGGCAGTCAACATTTATAGGGGTCAAGAACAGACACAGCCACCCATGTATTTCTGTAATTACATTTAGTCCTTTTTTATGATTATTATTGCCACAAATGAATTGCACTGTACAAAAAAATCTATCGGGCCGGCAAAAGTGGAGCATGTAACTAAATATCAAACGCGCAACGGCTCACAATACGCAGACTAAAGTTTTATTATAGAATAGTACGATGTGTTAAAGACGCAAACACTAACAGGATTATCCTTAAAACAATCTAATTTAGGATCAGGCCCATCAAACCTCTACAAGGGAAAGCCCAAGGTTAGTGGTACCCGGGTGCAGTATTTGTTAAATCCCATTTACCCTACCACTGTACACTTACTCACACGCTTTCTCTTGCTTCTCCTCTCCCTCTCCCAGCCGCCACTAACCTTATGCGCACCCATGACATTCCAGCACCATACGCTGACACCCAGACACACATGCTAACACCAAATACTGACACATACACACTCATGCTGACAACATACTGTGAGAAACACACACACGCTAACATCATATGCTCACAAACTTCAACACCTTACTTTAAAACACACACACTACGATATCATACACTCATGTACAGGCATGCTAACCCCATACATCAATGCACACTAACATTATCCACTAATATACACACTCATTCTGATGCAGTACAGTAACACACACACATCATAACACCACACTCTAATATACGTGCACATACTATACAACACCTACTAACACTATATACACACACACACACATATATATATATATATATATATATATATATAACATACTTACACACATACAGCAACGTACTTCCACACACTAACATACATCTTTACAAGTACACAACTTACCTTTGTTGGCTCAACCACTGCATGTTTTGTGACCCCTGTGGGTGCTTCCCTGTGGCCAGAGTATAATTTCTATAAAGCGTGTGCCTGTTTTTAAAAGGGAGAGCCTTTTTCAAATGAATTCCTTGGTAGTAAAGGGTGGAGGCAGTAAAATGTGCAAAAAAATCTAAATATCTTATCACTGCATTCTTTCATGTATATATTTATGAATGCTACAATATGTCTTCATGGAGGACAAGCTTTTGTTTTAACTAGACTGGCTTTAATGTGAAAGCTGCTTGTCAGTTATTGAGGACAGGGAACATTCATCTTGGAGATTAATCTCGCACCTTAGACAGGTTTTCTGGTGCTTTCAGAGAGCGTGCTGGGTAATGAATCTTAAACTCAGGGTAGCAGCTGAATAAGCCTTTATTATAAAAAAAAAATCTACATCCCAGTGCAATGATTTTAAGGAAGCAAGACACAGCACAAACCATTAGTATTCCATCTTATCTCTTTTGTAGAGGGCATGCTATGGTTGGCCGTCTGTCTTTGCTCGGGGATGCTGACCTTTATTCTTCTTGTAGAAGACTTTATGGTTGATGGGTCAGATGTTCTCTAACTGAAATACCCCACAGGACAAGATTGTTCTTGCGGCCAGACTGCAGAGCTAGGTTTTATTAAGCCCAGAAATTATGCTTCTCATCGCAATAGCTTTACTATTAAAGAGTGTGTGTGAAATGTTAGGTAACTTCTCATCTGATGTGTTAGGAACCTGGAGAAAGAGGAAGTTGGGGATGCTATTTCTGGATGCTTCTGGTGGATAGACCATGCCATCAGGCTATAACATGCTTTTGATTTTGTGATTATTTTGATAAAATCTTTCAACAAGGTTCTACAGCAGCGATTGGCTGATCTGTGGCCTCATAAGTGTTGTAACATGCATGATTAGCTGCCCAATGCTTATCAAGAGTTGACCCTGCAAGTAGGGAAGACCTCATAAGACTATTATGTTTGGTGTTTTATCCAAATATATATACATTGTGCATAGTGCTCATCAGCGTTTGGCACAGCTGGCACATTTTAACATCAGTTATTTTTACGTTGTCCATAAACTGGCCAGCAGAGCACAGTTGACATATAGGGTTTTGGGTGATCACGTGTTCCCTAGAAATCCTGAGTAGAAGTCAAAGTAGACATTTTTAAGATTTGACAACGGCTGTTGATGATATTGTGTTATCCAACAGTGACGGTATTAATCTAATCTATTGCAGAAGAGCCTATAATGCATTTGTGAGCACAGGGCATTCACGCACGGTTCTTTTCATAGACACAAAATGAATCACGCTGTACACTTAATTCTTTGAGCCGCAGCTGCTCAATTTGTCCCACACCGAAACGATTGAACCTTGAGTGACGGTTCCAGGCAATGTCTCTGATTGCACAGTGGGTCAGATGCTGAGGGGTAACCTGCATTTCAGATGCTGTCTGCATAATGGTTTATTTGTCATTTTTGTCATGCACACACAGCTTATTTGGACACCATGTTGGGCCACTAGAGGCCAATCCTGGTGTAATTCCCTACATTTGTAGTTTTTATTATAACTTGATTAGATTTAAAGACAAATTCCGTCCTACTGTTGGTATTCCTTGGAATGGACGTATCGAACAATGTTATCATTATTAACAGCTCTCTCTAGTTAGAGATTCGGCATCCTGCACAACTTGTCCAAATTGCAGAAGTCATTCATGTATTAAAATGTTTTATTTGCATTAATATATTGTGATTTTAGGTCTCTAGAACCCTCACACACTCAAACCCAGCACACATTGTAAGCTTCTTGAAACCTGAATAGGGGTTTCATTAGAATTTTAATTTCATTAATCAGAACCACCACTGGTTTGAGAGAGACCTCCTGGCTGCAGATCAATTTGGGAAGGACGGTGCTAACTACAGCTTCCGTCTTGGTGTTACATTTTCATGTTATTTTCTTGCAAACATTTGATTGCTAAAATAGGGCATGTAGATAGGCTAGCATATTTCTTTCAATCTCAAAATCTTTTAAGATCCATCTGGATCTGGTTTGAACAAGCAGTGTGACTGTAAATATTTATGCATGTTAGTATTAAAATGAATTCATATTTACAGCGATCTATAATTAGCAGAGGTTTGGTTTTTGAGAGTTGAACCATGCAAAATATGGATGTTGCATTGGAAAAAAGTCTTTCAGCTTTAAACACATTGCTTTATACAATAATGTAGTTTAATTTTAAAGGAAACCTGGTTTTTTTTGTTTAAAATAATCTGTGGGTGGCACCACACCAAGATGATTCTTTATGGCAGTGTTAATGAAGTCCCCCCCCCCTCCCCCATAGACTTTCAGGAGCCAGAGGGTCTCTTTGGGTGACTGAGATATTCTACTTACCACAAGGCAGTATGATAAGGAGCTAGAACACACACAGTACATACATACAACAAATATGCACGTCTAAAACATATGAAAACTAGAATTGTTTTCAAAGCGAGAACTATTTTAATGTGGTACTAGTAATGAAAATACCCTTTTAAACATCTGTACTAGAATGTAAACATTTAATATAAGGCAAATACATCTGCCTGCACTCCCTTATTCCCTTATTTTTCATGTACATTTCATAACCGTAATTTAACAATCCAGCATAAGAGTTTTCAATCTTTTTCTTTTTTATCGGTGTATGCATTTTGAATGTACAGTTCATATAGTTTTTTGGGTTTTTTTTTCTTGTTTGGTGTCTTGCAGTAAAATACTTTGAATATTCAAGCTGATATGTTTGGTCACTCGACAGTTTTAAATTATATGTTCACTGTCTGCATATGCTCTTGTTTAGATTCATTTTCGCTGATATATGTTTCTTTGTTCCCATAGGGCAGATGAGATTGAGATGATCATGACCGACCTTGAACGAGCTAATCAGGTAGAAACCTATGCTTTAATAACTTGTGTTTTGGAGGCATGTAATTGTTCAGTGGGGGGGGAGGGGGTACAAAATGACCACCCTTAAAACCTTGTAGGACAGCAAATGTTCTCAAGAATAAATAGATTTGGGTTTCAGCCGCTTCATGGTGCTTTGAAGTTGTTTTGGCCTCTTTTTCCTGTGGCTTTTTTTCCCTGTGTTTTAAAAATCCTGCTGTATTAACGAAAAAGAAAAAAAATAGATAGCACATTAATGTCGTTTCATATAGAAGAGTGCTGCTGTTTTGTTGTAAAACAATCAGTGACTTAAACACTCTACAGGGTTTGTAGCAATGCATGCCGTTATAACATGTTGAGAAATTGGTCTTGGAGTATATTCCAGAGGAGAGTTATTTGCCTCCGCTTTGGCGCATAAGCTTTCTCTTTAGTCCAAGAAAGATTTGTAGTTTTAATGAAGGGATTTTGGCAAGCATGTACTGTGCATGACTTTTTGATTAAGCACATCTTTAGGGAATGTCAGATTACATTGAAAGGCGTTTAGATGTGAGCTTTCCGTTAAATGGGTTTTTTATGTGTGGGTGCTGTGATATTGTCTAGGGAGACATGTTCGTCTCTTCTGTGTTTTATGTTTTGTCTTTGTGATCGAAAGTGTGCTTTAATGTTGCACGTAAGAAAGTGTGACAGTGGGAATTAAGTACAGAAAGGATCAGGCAAAAATAAATAAAATGATGTCCTAAATTACTATTTTTTGTCCCTTCCTAATGGGCTTCACCACTTCCTTCTCGGGTAGAGATGCCTGCGCTCATCCTTTTTCCCATATCATGCATGGAAGGGAAATCGCTCTTCATAACAATGAATTGAGCGCATAGTTTCCATTCCGTAGTTACTAGATTTGTTTGTCCATCAAATGTTCACCAGTTCTACATAGCTTCGGCTCTTGAAAATAGCCACACTTCAATCAGAATTCATTCCTGACAGCCTACTCGCAGTACCAAATTAATATGATTCAGTTTCATCATTAAATAATGGTCCCCAAGCTTTCTTGAGTAGGAGGACCCCCGTGTAGACTGATGGTAAACTGATGGTGCATAAGGTATATACAAAAAGAATGGATATTACTGTATTAAGCACAGAGGAAGGTGTTTATGTGTTAGTAATACCCATAGAACAAGCTTTCCAGACTTCAGAGGGTCCCATAAGGGAGATGAGCTGGAACAAGCTAATCAGGTAGAAATTAGGTGCCTTAAGCATTGGTTTACAATGTTCTATGCGTATTTTATCAACTTAAAATATCAGAAAAGTTGAAAGAGTCTTTTATACAAATCAAATGTTCGTGGTTGTCTGGTAACTGATCATCAGCCACTGTAAATGAGAACCAGCGGCCGGATTTAGTGATAACTGGCTAAGGCAGTGACGGATTTATAAATATGATGGTACCATAGAAGCCGGATAGTCTAGTGCAGAGCTGCAAACAGGACAGGGATTCTGTCTCCTTGTCTGAAACCCAATAGTGTAAAGAATTTTAAATTAAAGTTCCTGTACCCAACCTGGGATATCCAAAAATGTTGTCCTGTTCAAGGTCCTCAAGTCCTGGCATTGTCTACCTGGGATCTTGTACTAGTGATCATTTTATTCAATTTCTTTGGGTTCTCTTATTCATAAACAGAATACCATTCAGACTGATGCATCTCCCTCCATTCAAAGCTACTCCATAAAACCTGTTTGTTCTAATAATATCATATGATGAATAGACAGATTTGTAACGACCGTGTTTTCATTAGTTATATATGCAAACGGAATTCCAATGTATTGACAAGTTTAACCGCTTCATCGATCACTCTGGCAACAGGGAGTCGTTACAGATATTCATGCCTTTCCAGATTAAAAGATTCAGACTGTGTTTTCTCCAATGAGTCATTCCCACAAGTGATTCTGAAATGAAATCATTCTCGGCATGAGTATAGAAATAAATTGAATAAAAAGATTCCATTGCTACTCATATTTATTCAGTCTGATAAATTCAGTGGGCTGCAGCATTAGCAGCAGCAGGGGATTCCTTGCTCCTAGCGTTAAATTACTGTCATAATCTCTCAATTATTTCTTCCTTGTACTGTTTAAAATAAAAATCCATCATTTTCCACGTTTTTTTTTTTCTTCTTCTAACATTTATTAGGTTGAGTGTTTAGGAAAATCAATTATAGTCAGCCGGGCATGAATTGATGAATGTTCTCAGATTAATTGTCAGTTGTTAAAATGAATGTACTTTCTCTGTTCACCTCTTTTTTTTTTATTATTATTTCTTTCAGAGAGCAGAGGTGTTTCAGAGAGAAGTAGAGGCCTTAAAGGAACAGCTCTCATTACTTAACAAATCTGTTCAACATGCTTCACAGGCTCCAAAGACCTCTGACACGGTGAGATCCGTACTTAGACATAGCTAACGTCGTTATGATCACCAACAGTCTTATTATCAGTCGCTATCATCAATGTTTGTTAGGCCTATAGTTCTATTAGTTCCAATAATACAGATGGACCTATTTTATTGCTGGCACAACTTTAGTGTACTTATGGCTGATGAACTTATGGCTAGCTTGTGGGGTTCATATTTGAACCTGGAAAGCCTCCTTTTGGCTGTCGGTGAGCCTCTGCTGTTTACATAGTATTTAGAGCAATCTAGTGACCAACCAGGGGGTGAGCAGGACATGCACCACTGCAAGGACCGTTCCTTTAAAGAGCCGTTCAGCTGCTCGTGACTTGGGAGCCATTGGAACTCAAGCTGTATCGGTAGAAAAAGACTTGAACCACCCTGGTCTGTTTAAGGTATAACTAAGCTAACTAAGTTTTAAACTGGCAAGAGGAACAACCAATGCATCCATCCAAGTTAACAAGTTGTGTTTATTCTTTCTGTTGTGTTAATATAATTGCAGATGATGTAAAGTCCAAATACAATAAATAAATAAAATGAAAAGTTGTTGTGTCCACACAGGAGCAGGTAACGGAGGCAGTGACACGTTCTAGCATGGAAGTAGAACTTACAGCAAAGGAGAGAGAAATTGCCCAGCTCGTGGAGGATGTACAGAGGTTACAGGCCAGTCTCACTAAGCTCCGTGAAAACTCAGCCACACAAATATCCCAGCTTGAACAGCAGCTAAACACCAAGAACAGCACACTCAAAGTAAGTATGCAACACGATGATGAGGTCAATTAGCATAAAATGGGTGGGGCTTGATAAAGTGGCTGGGCATAAGTGGGCGGAGCCACCATAGAATGTGGCGCTTCAATCTCATGCTTTAACTATGTAGCTATGCTCTGCTAATTGGACCGGTATGTAAATTCTCAGTCCCCACATTTCTGTACGTTTAACAAATTCTTAAACAAGTACAACCAGTGTCTTGTCCAGTGAGTTATATGTTAATTATTATATCCTTCGTGTGAATTGTGTTGTGAATTTTGGGTATTTTGTAATTGTTTACGTTTTTTCATGAAGCAGGTAGTTTATGCTTCAGGTCCCTTTGGGAATTGATACCAAGAACAACAAGATCAATTGTCTGCATGGCTTTTGGGGACTGATGTACACTGAATAGTGATATTAATCACTGCAGGGGAAATTTGATGCTTGTGTGAAATTATATCAACCTGTTTCCTGCTACTGGAACATGAAGAGCATTGGAGACCAGCCATTAACCTCTTCCTGCTCTGTGAAATGCATATATTTTACTTGCATCCCAAATAATTTTAGACTTCATCAAATGGTGCTCAATGAGCCATCCCTAATAGACTCCAGTTTTTGGATGCACGCTCAAAAGCAAAGCCTCTTGATCTCCGCAAGTCATTTATTCATTCCGACATGCCTTGCTACCCCCAGCTTTGCGTACGTCCTCATCATTTGATGGATGATGTCACCACAAATTTGTCTTCTGTACAGAACATGAAAATAGATTACAGCTATGGCATTATAACATGCCTCAGTAGCATTACAGCAAGTGTAACTGGGAAACTTACGAAACCAGCACATCAAGGTTCTGAACGAACCTGTGTTGATTGATTTTTTGATATAGCAGCTTAAAGGGGCAGACAACATAATTTTTTTTTTTTAAATTTAGATTTTTCCTTTTTACTGTGAAAGCTGTATATAGCATCCATCTCTAGGCAATATCCCCCATACAAGAATTATAACTGTCTGTCTCCTATCATTTCATGGCCGGCCTGGCTATCTCAATTAAGCAGATAGAAAAAAGTAATCACGAAGAAAAAAAGCACTAGCCGCACTAAAATTTACCATTTTTAACAATGTCAGCGTCACTTTATATCATTACACTTTTCATGGCGTTATCAGGCAGTTTTATATATAGCTTTATACAAACTTCGTTACTTTTTTTTTTCATTGACGTATAAAGACATATATTTATAAGAAGGTGTGGGACCTTTTAACATCTCCAGCAGCATTCTTAACTTGCACATTGCGGCCGATACCAGCAGGGAAATAATAGTTTCTGGATAGCATGCAATCTTATTGATCTCCCCAGACCTCATGTTGGGGCTTACCAACAAAAGCACAACTAGAGTAAATCATGTTTTGCTTTTTTCAAAGAAAGTAGCAATCAATATATTTCTTCTCCGTTTGATAACTATTGAATATGTAGATTACAAAAAAACATAAAACTAATATCTGCTTCTCGCGCTCCTGTTAACCTTACTTTTTTGGTATTTCTCAGGTGTGTCTGATATTTTACAACACTTTATGATCAAAGAGCAGTGTTGTGCTGCAAATCCAGATTTTGAGGGGATTATTACCGTGTTGTTCATGTACGACAGATGAATAATTTCCGAAGACTAATGTATTCATGTTGTTTTGCAGCAACTTGAAGAAAAGCTAAAAGTGCAGGCTGACTATGAAGAAATTAAAAAGGAACTTAAGTAAGTAAATTACATCTGTGTGTATTCCATAGTCTAGCCTCATGAACCTGAGCAGCATGTAGCTACATTTTTCCACACAGCCATTGTTTTCTGCAATCGCAGTTCTCTTTACAGAAATAGTCCTGCTGGCACCTTCTTATGGGATTGTGTGTTTCACCACAACTAGGGTTTGGTTTTCTGATGAACAGTGGTTTTCTTAATGTGCCAGCATAAGAATGACTGTGTTGTATTAGCTACGCAATGCTCTGAATACCTGCATGAACACAGATATTCATTCAGGGGTATCATTATAGTCTTCCCTGTCTTGGACCATTGGCAACCATTTCCATCAGCACAGCGCAGGAATTGGTTTGCCCCTTTTAGATGATTAAATACATGTGTACACATGCCTCGTTACTCCTCTGAGAACCCAAAGCACATGGGGCAAAAATAGGAGTCACAGATTTCTTTGGTCCTCCCTTTTGTTATCCTCATAGCCTTGTATCAATGATAGAACCAG
Source organism: Spea multiplicata (assembly GCA_009364415.1). NCBI lineage: Eukaryota > Metazoa > Chordata > Amphibia > Anura > Pelobatidae > Spea > Spea multiplicata. Next base: position 11,334,837 of record VKOC01000002.1, read on the forward strand.
CATTTAACATACAATGTTTCTTTAGTAAAACCTATGCCTAGTACATCATACATTGTCACAAAAATGTCTTTTCCGCAGCTGTTAAAAGGGGCACTTTTAATTCCATCTGCAGTTGATCATATTGCTTTAGGGATCCTGTATTATCTTGTTTATGCTGCCTTTATGTAACTTCTGATACACACATTTCCCATGTTCCTTCCCTTATTTAACTGTTCTTGTTGTTTGTGCTGCAACCATAAATCATATTGTCAAAGTGACATTCTGGGAGAGTCCTTCCCCTGCCCACAACGTCTGAACAATCCAGTGAGGTACATGGTAAACATTCAGCACTCTGGATTCTGTAGGGATGTTAGACGAGGAGACGAAAAATTTGGTTTGGACGTAGGAGCCAACTTTTCTTTCTTATTTGAATCTCGCACTACAATATGGTAGACATATTGACTCTGGCACTATACATGTACATACACACTGACTCTTGCGCTATACAAATGCACACTGAATCTGATATAAACACAGACTTGTATACACATACATAAACTACTCACCCTCACCTCGTAGAGACCTGCCACGCTACTGCCTGTCTTCTGCCATTGTGAATCCGACACCCTATGCTTTTCTGTGTTGGCGCAGTGAAGCCTTGAGGCGCATAGTGGGGGGGGGTCATGTAATGCACGTTATGTGACCATGCTCTTCCCTGCACCCCTACAGGAAAGCATTGGGTGCTGGATTCACAATGGTAACCTTGGCCAAATTTGCCCCCCTTGTCTAGTCACCGGGGTTTGCTGTGCCCCTGTATTAGTCAAAAAAGGACCAGTAAACTTTTAAGATAAGTTTGACTTCTCTGATAGAACTATGTACATTTAGCTTCAAATGATATCAGCATGCACCTCAGCCAGTGTGCCGAAACCAAGGGCTGACAAAACAAATTTCCGTCATTCCTTGTGCAATCATTTGGACTAACAAACAATGGAGGGAATCTAGTTAAAATCCCCTCTACCGATCTATCGCATCGCTGTCTGCAAGCAGGCTTTGTCAGTTTACCTGATAAAACATCTGGTAACTTTTAACATATGCCTTTTTAAAATTTTAGCAACGCAAAAAAAAAAGATTTTTTAAATGACACCTCAGTGAATGATAAAAATTCATGTGACATTTTGTATTGGATTAAGCAAACTTTTCAGATGGCTTTATGAAGCAGCATTCAAAGGAGAAAAAAATACATAGCTCTGCTGCCCAGGCTTGGTCTATGGTCAATGCCGCGCTTTATACCCATGTTTATTACTATTGTTTTTGTTGTCATTATTGTATGCTTGTCCCAACCTTCACCAACATGTAACTTTCCACGATTCTTGATCGGGTTGGGAATGTTTCATGAGACAGGGTATCATTTTACTTTACGGGTTGCTAATAAAACCACACCCTGTAATACAAACTTCAATTTATACTAAAAAGGTTATTATTGAGCTACCAATAAAGCCTAACCATTAATTGGTGGAAATATAGAATCTTGAAGTTTTATTGCTGCTTTATTGTCACACCAGCCCTAACATGTAATTCTAGCTCCCTAATGCCTCCTGGGGCTTTCTAGGGTAGTTAAATAACCAGAATCACAGACTAAAGGTTTTTTTAATTAAAATAGTGGGTTAACCAAATGCTCCATTTGACCAGGGATGGACTGATGATGGTCCTTCTCAGTTAATAAGAAGGCAAGTTTTGTTAATATCCACAAACCGCTTCAGACTTATGAAGAGGAATGTAAGAAGAACAGTTTAGGATAAAAAAAAGCATATGAGGGATGATCTCAAATACTTATTTTTTTGGAAATGATAAATATATGGAAAGGATTGCAAAAAGTGTGATCTTTACAGTAAGCAGTTGAGATGTTCTTAGAATTCCAGAAAGATCAGATATTACTTTGAAATGGAAAGCTTTGTGAGCCAATTGGTCCTTAAGCACTGTAACTACTGTGTTTTCTAACTAGTTCTAACCGCAATTAGTGATTGGCATGATAGGACAGAGAGGAAAAAAATACATTTCTGGGAAAAAGGTGGTTTTTATGCTAGTGAGAAAATAAAAACCAAATGAATGTAACATTCTCCGCTGTTAATCTGTTTGAGTATATAATAATAACTGCTAGTGCTTTTTCAATAGGATGATTATGGTAATACAGCCTCCCTCCCAGCTACATTAGTGAATGTATACACTTTGTGACAGCTTCAAATGTTAGATCCTTATTAACATTTCATTTTATGCTGTGATGTTGCCTGGTGGGAATAAGGAATGCGTTATTTAAATGACCCATAAGAAATATGTATTTTATCTAAACAAGGGGGTGGTCCATTAATATAACATGGGACCATATGTAAAGTATTCTAAATGTCCAAAACCAGGATATTTGTTATGTTGTTAGACAAAAGATGCCCGAAACTAACAGCACATACTTCTTCTTTACAGTATCCTGAAATCTATGGAGTTTGCCCCGTCTGAAGCATCGACTGTTCAGGTACAGTACATATTTAACACCCCGTCTTACCATTTTGCTTTTTGAACAGTTTAGATGGGAGTGCCGTTCCCTTTTATTTTTTTTACCTTTTTTTCCTTTAACATGCAGTAGCCTATTTTTCTAGTAAGAATAAGGTAGATGCGCTATATAGTACATGATTTTGATGCTGTAATATGTTAGAATTATTATACCTGAAACATAATATGGTAGCTTGCTCTATTTTTGATACATTGTCAAACTTTACAGTCTATATAAGCTGCAAAATATAATACTATAGAGGTTTCTGTGTCCTTACAGAAAGGGTTATATAAATCAACAGGTGTCCTTAGGGTTCTAGGAACGCCTTCTTCAACCACTCCGTGATTCACCTGTTCTGAATACATGAATCCCAAATTGAATGAAGGACGGATCTGACAAATTCTAGCTCAGACTTGGAGTGTGGCTTAAATAAACATTTGAACATATTAAGTTGTGTGAAGGAACTGCAAGCTAGTGAGTAGCAGTGCTTGTTTATATCTCTGTTTTAGTATTTGGAGATGTATAAAACACTGCAGATTCTGTACGTGGAATAAATTAAACATGAAGTGGCCAATGCTTTAGTCTTTCCCCACAACCTTCATTGTGGACTAAAGTATTGACCTCTCAAGTTTGCTTTGTTCACCACATCTGTGGAGTCTTCTTTTATTTTGCGGTATAGACATACTGTATCAGTTCCATAACTGTACATTTTTTTTGTCTTTAGGATGCAGCTAAACCGTTGGAGGTTCTGTTACTGGAGAAGAACCGCTCTTTGCAGTCCGAAAATGCCACATTGCGCATTAGTAACAGTGACCTGAGTGGTAAGTTTGTTTTGCTTACTTTGTTACTTGCCAAACTGCAAGAACAGAAATAAAAGAAAAAGCTGAGAAAATCGCTGAGAAATATTGTGTAAGCGATAAATGACAGCAAGATTAATGAATGTCGGACGAAAAAGGGAGTGTATGTTGGATAAAAAAGAATGCATGTTGAAGACTGCTTAAAAAAAGACTAATTACCTGGGAAAATGGCAGCTTTGTAGGCTATTATGTTACGATGTTATGAGCTTCTTCTTCTCATTCCTGCACCTCATGCACGATGCTACAAATAGAAGCATGATGCAAAGGGAAAAGGGGTTCTGATTGAATGTTTTCCTAACAGAATTTACTGAACCTGCTTTGGCTGTAGCATAGTCTTTTACTAAGTCCAACAGAGTACTGAGGTTCCTGCTTATTGTTGGATAATGAAATGTTACTCATTCTGAAAGTGATAAGAAATGCTGTATGTAGACTCTTTCCTTAAGGTGCATTCAGTAGTTTTAGTGATGCATCATCACTGATGTGTTGGATGATCTTCAGCCCTTTCCTCAAGGAATTCTAGGCTAATCTCCAAATGTAAATGTTTGCTGTGCGGGCCACATTTTGATTGACTTGAAAATGTATTGAGAATGTCCACATTTAAAATTGCCAAGTATGACACTGTATGTTTCAAACCATGGCTTCTATAAGAGATGAAGTGCACTTGATTGTAATGTGTATTCTCCAGGCTGCAACAAACTGTACAAGAAAGGTGCAAACATGAAATGCATGTTGTTTGTTTTGGGGGCCTAGTTTGGCTTACTGAAAATTCAATTTAAAAACCTAATTGGCCCTCAATTTAAAAAAAAATGCACTTTTTCACTTTTGTGGGGCAAACATTGCGTTTTTATCTTGGTTTTTCCCCTTGTAATCCCCCATAATGCATTATGTTTGACCTTTCTTGTAGGGTCAGCCAGGAGAAAAGGGAAAGACCAGCATGAGATTCAACGTCCTGCAACCTTGCCAGCCTCCCCTCCCTCTAAGTTGCTTCGCAACACAGGGGAGCAGGCTTCCAATACTAATGGTACACACCAGTTCTCACCAACGGGTTTAAATCAAGACTTTTTCAACTCATCCATTGCAAGCCCTTCTTTACCCCTGGCCTCCACAGGAAAATTTGCACTAAATTCACTACTCCAGCGACAGCTAATGCAGTCCTTCTACTCCAAGGCAATGCAAGAAGCAGGAAGCACAAGCATGCTTTTCTCAGCAGGTCCCTTCAGCACAAACTCCATATCTTCCCAAAGTCCGTTACAACAGCCAAGCCCGGACATTAATGGCATGGCTCCCTCGCCCAGCCAGTCGGAGAGTGCTGGGAGTGTCTCGGAAGGAGAAGAAATAGACACAGCAGAAATTGCACGTCAAGTCAAAGAGCAGTTGATCAAGCACAATATAGGGCAGCGGATTTTTGGACATTATGTATTGGGACTATCACAGGGTTCCGTGAGCGAGATACTGGCAAGACCAAAGCCATGGAATAAATTGACTGTGCGAGGAAAGGAGCCTTTCCACAAGATGAAGCAGTTCCTCTCTGATGAGCAAAATATCCTGGCTCTCCGCAGCATACAAGGCAGGCAAAGAGGTGAGTGACACTCTTCACGTTCCTTTTCTCTCTCTCTCATACATTATGTGCATTTCAACTGCATCACAGTAACCCGTCTTTCCGGTAGTAGTCATTGTTTTTTTCCCACATGGTAAACTTGTTCATTCATTGAAACCATTGCTCAGTGCATCCAGATCCCTGACAGAAAGTGTTGCATCGTTATCATGAACGATTAAAAGTGTGACCAATGTGATGTGTCCACCAAAAGTCCGACAGAATTTACAGTCTCGCTGTGCTTACTGATTTCTTGTTCAATACTGAAGCTTGCATCAGTCTTACCTAATCGCCCAGCTTAAAAGTAAACGTTAAGAGGCAACCTGGAAAAGAAACTATTGAATGTTTCCATATAGCGCTGTTTCCATTGCCCTGACGTGTATGTCATTTTTTATATATATATAGTAAAACATTCTACGTCCAAAATATATTAGGACATATTTTTGTGGCTTGCTTCTGGTTTTGGGAATGCTTTATTGTGATGTCGCCATTCGCTCTCCAGAGGGCTCACCGCGTACTGATCAGGTTTCAAGATAGCTTTCTGGCTCTTTTGATGGCACAATTCAAAGGAAAAATATGCAGATTCATCAGTTAAAATCAGCAAATTATACAGAGAACTATTAAAATTTCATTTTTCTCTGTCATTTTCTCTTATTCATGCCAGGTTGCCTTTAATATAAGCAAGAAACACGTAAAGTAGACACCTACAGGGTATAACGCTAAAAAGAAGACATATTGGTTGTTCAGTTGATTATTTTGTTACTTTAGTTCCATTTTCCAGAATTTCAAAAGTATAACAAATCAGGCCTAACTTTCCTGGAATTTGGAATGCTCAAACTATTAATAGCGCGTTATTCCACACATATCTGGGGGCTTCTTGCTGTGGAACTCTGTGTGATCTAATGGGGGAGGCTGATATTTAAGCCACATAAACCCCACAGATGTGGTTCTTTAGAACCTCCAGATAAAACCCTGAAAATCCCTGACATATATAACACAATTGTTGTTTTTTTGATGACGGAATCTCTAGTGTAGGCCCGGAAAAGTAAGTTTAATTTTGCGAAGTAATCATTTTTGGCCACATCAACATTTATTTTCGTCTACGTTAGTAAATTAGACCATGACATCATATGTCTCCCGATTGTTTTGTTCTTACCAAACTTGTTTTTCAACAGAGAATCCAGGCCAGAACCTGAACAGACTATTTCAGGAAGTCCCGAAAAGAAGAAATGGGTCTGAAGGTATGTCTCAAGATGGGGATTTGGGGTTTGCAGCCATCATTTGAACTTTTCATGTGTCCACTGTGTAAATAGTAGCTTTTGATTCTGGCCTGGAATCTGATGGAAAAACATCTGTAGTAAGTATAAAACAAAACATGGACTTGCAGTAATTGCTTCTAGACCAACAATAAAGTGAAAGTTATTTGATCTCTCTGCACTGTAGTATATGGTAGCTGGGAGATACTGTCGGAAAATGTTCGAATTCAATTCTCAGCATTGGTATTTCAGACTTGAATTTTTTTTGTTTGAAAGCAGGTGTCTTCATCAGAATAAATGTAACAGGTTTTGTGTTTTTTTGGATGGGCCATTATTAGGCCCATTCAGCTGCCATCACCGAGTAGCTGTCTCACAGCCTTTGTTGAATAGTGTCAGTCATTTATAAAGTTATAATGAAATGCTTGATTTAGTGAGTGTAATTAGTTTTCTTTACTTTTTTCTATCTATCAGCCTTGCTAATACACAGACGCAGCCCGATCTTGTTAATTTGTAATAATTGAATGGCTATGTATTATTGCTATTAGTTATCCGGATATTAGCGCCATGAAGTATGAATTCCTGTCTTGTGGAGTTTACTCTGCTCGGTGTCGTAATTACTCAGCTCGTATACTAAGGAGCTCATATCGTTATACAGAAAACATCATCTTTGCTGGTGCTTCAGTCCAGATCTTAACGAAATATAAAGTGAACTAATCTGATTTAGTAATCAAGTGCAAATATTGATGTAAGAAGAAGTCAGCCTATAATCCCTTTCTTAGCAAGGTAGTGCTTGCTCTTGGGGGTTTTGTGTGAGCGACATTATTATTTTCTTTTGATTTTCATTGTCAAAGGGTCTAGCACCTGCTTCGTGATCATTAACATATAGCAAGAAAAGATATGGTCAACAGTAGAACTGCTTTAGCATCCCTGGAAATCCCAGTTGGTGCTTTTCTCGCTGGTATATAATTCATACCCTGCCTGAATACAGGTGATTTCTTTTAGAAAATTGCTTGTTCTCGGAAAGGTTAAGGGCTATAATTGAAACCGTTTTGTTGTCGCTGTTAGCGGTTCCCTACAGTGGGAGCTTTTGGATTGACTGTTAAAGGATTTAGGGAGTTGCACCGGCGTAAGAGAGAGCGTGGCTCTGCATACAACACGTGAAAAAGGCAAACAGAGACGTAGTAGTTCCATGTTTGTTCTGAAGCCTTTGAATGAATATTGGAAATCGTTTTGGTGTATGTATGTATGAATGTATAACTTGTTTTATATAGCGCCATCATACTCTGCAGTGCTGTACAATATATAATATAACAATTAGACTTACAGAAACAGGTTAGGAGAGTCAAACAAGCAATCTGGAGGATATGTCTATATATATATATATATATATAGTCCATTATATATATATATATATATATATATATGGTATATATATATATATATATATATATGTAATATATATATATATATATATAAATATGCTCTAGATGTTCCGGTAGATACATTTATACCTAGATATAACCATTCCGTTTTAAATCATCTTGGTATAAATATATGTAGATATCACTCATTCACTGTTGTACGTTCTTATGGTTTTGCCAAGAAAATATACTATTACAACTCATTAGTGTTTCCAGTAGAAAGGCAGAGTTGAAATCCGTCATTTCTAAAAATAGTTTTACTTGATCGAAACTTGGCAAGCGTCCTTAACCGTCTGGCCAAATATCCTGCGTTTGTTGATTCGTTTAATATCCTGTTTCCAAAAAAAATCTAGTTCGAAAGAGAGAAGGCACTTAGATCTCTAATCATCTTTGCTTGACTGACAAACGCAGGCTTACAAACATCACTGGAGCCAGCGCTGAGCACACTGCCGTCATTTTCAGTGCGTCTAATGATTTTAAATGTCTTAGTTGCCAAAAAATGTATCAAACCAATCTAAGCTTTAATCAGATGTTTAAGGGCTTTTATAATGGCTTACATTTTTTATAGTATCCATATCAATATTGACGAGTTTAATAATTTTAGTGTGTTTCACCTCTTTTGTTATTTTCTCTTCTTACACATGGCTTAACTTATTTATTTATTACTGTTTTATTTCAATTTTAATGTCAGTATATTTTTTTCATTTGTAGTTCTTTTTTCAAATTGTGTTATTTGCCTGTAATTACATTACTTTAATTCATATTGTTTTGTTGATGTTTTTAGGGAATATCACAACGCGGATCCGAACCCCAGAAAGTGGCTCTGATGAAGCCATAAAGTCTATCCTAGAGCAAGCCAAAAGAGAGCTGCAGGTGCAGAAGACTGGTGAGTCTGCGAGCTTTGTATGGCCAGCATGTTGAGAAAGTTTGCCCATGGTTTTCCGTTTCATCTAGCATTTGGTTGTTGCAGATAGTAGAATGGCTTTATTGGCCAGGAGAAACATTTCTTTTAGTAGGGCCTTCAGCAACATGTGCCTTGCTGGACTGTGACATTAAAGGTTGCTGATACTTTTACATAAGCTTTTCATTACTCTAGCTCAATCTTAAAAATATATTAATACAGGTTTTGCACCTTGCCTAATTTTGGCATACATGCACGTGCCATACCGAGAGGACATGGATAGGATGAAAGGCTTTGGACCGACAGAACTAGAAAAATTAGCTTCTTCTAGTTTATGTGCTATTCACAATTTTGTCTGTGTGATAATACCTAAAGTTACTTAAATCTATGCACTCTCTATTAACAAAATATATGTATACAGGTTTGCATATACCAACCTAAATGACTTACCTGGAAACCAAGTTAGGACAGGCATAGCAGCAATGAAGTGGCGTCTAATAATAATAGTAAAAAAATAAAAAGCTTCAGGCGTTCTTTAATTGTATTTCCATATATTAATTTCTCCAATAACTCCTTATGTTTCACACCCATCTGGCACTCAGATGTTTTTTGTAATACGGTCTCTGCCAACTTTTCTGTAATACTCCTTTCTCTTTCAAGCCAAGATGATCTTCGTGGGTTTTGTAGTCTTAGTTTCCTCCTTACTTGTTATACACATGTATTTTCTTCATTCTTCTATACACTTAACCTCTCGTATTGAATAAACAGCCTCTCTGAAGCTTTCTTCAGACTAACCACCTGACTCAAAAGTTTGTAGACCGCTCTGTCCCGGAATCTAGGCCATTGTTCAATTTCTCACATTGCATATTAAAATGTGCCTATTTCCATAGTCTGTTGTTTTCCCTTTAACACGGAAATCTAGGTGGAGAGGTATTGAAAACAAAATGTCACATTTATAAGGAAACATAACGCCAAGGTATTTTTCTTTCTTTGCAGCTGAGCCGGCTCAGCCCCCTTCTGCATCAAGCGGTGGTAATTCCGATGACGCCATTTGGACCATACTGCAGCAAGCACGGCGTGAAATGGAAGCCCAGCAGGCCGCCTTTGAACCTGCCTTAAAAACAACATCTTTAATCCAATCTGACCTGTCTATCATTTCTCCTAAACTTACCTCGACATCTTCAGTTTCCACGGTTTCTAGTTACTCTCCTTTAACCATGACATTAAAGAAACACACATCTATTTTGGACGCTAGTACTTCTACTTTACAGAACCTTTGTGTAAAAAAGGAGCCTCAAGAAACACCAGGGTTAGAACTTCATAGCATATCAGATACATCCCAAGGCATGCTGCGGCATGTGAAAAATGAATTAGGTCGGGGTGGTGCATGGAAAGACCACTGGTGGAACACTGTCCAGCATGACAGACGAAATCCTGGTTCTTCTGAAGACTCAAAACCAGAGGAAATCAACTGTGGGAAAGAAAAGCTTATCGCTCAGAGCAGAACAGAACGTAACCAACTTCAGGGGCCTTCCTCTTCTTCTGAGTACTGGAAAGAGTGGCCAAATGCTGAATCTCCATACTCTCAAAGCTCAGAAATCAGCATGACTGGAGCCAGTCGCAGTGAGACTCCACAGAACAGCCCACTTCCTTCTTCTCCGGTGGTCTCGATGTCCAAGCCTACCAAACCATCTGTCCCTCCGCTTACTCCAGAACAGTACGAGGTTTACATGTATCAAGAGGTGGACACTATAGAGTTAACACGCCAAGTGAAGGAAAAACTAGCAAAAAATGGAATCTGCCAAAGGATATTTGGAGAAAAGGTAATTCCATATATAGAAATTGATATTTATAGAGTTTTAGTTGTTATTGCAGCTCTCCAAGGAAAATGTTGGCATAAGCTTTTCTTGATAAAGTGATTCCTTGATTTCGGCATTCTCCTATAAATCATGTAGCTGCTCCCAGCCTGTTTTGGCAGAAGGGAGATGTTGTTCCTGGACTGTCAAAACGTGTTCTTGACACAGATACGATAAATAAATATTTGGGTTGGAAATTCAGAACACTGTTACTTTGAAAAATTGCTGAAAGATGCTTTTTGTAGTGGATACAAAAAATTAGATAACGATGTATATAAACCTCTGGGGAGTTTGCAGTGGATTCTAAACCAGAAAGCTCTTTACAACTGGCAGCTTCTGTTATAGGTCTGATTGCCCAGCTAAATTTAGCACGGGATAAATTTACATTTGTTTTAATTTTATACAATTTTTTAAAAATGGTTGGTGTCATGGACGCCCTGAACAACAGGAGGAACCATGACGTTAAGGAGGAACATAGGAGTGAAAGGGTTAATGGGGGAGGGGCAGCAGGGTGATTCATCACCACCCTCCCAGAGCTTCTACATGTTCACCCCATAAGCCCAAAACTTTATTCACTGCTACCACCAAGGTCGATTTAACGTTTTAACAATATCTAAGGAGGCTTCAGCAACCCCGTGAGCTGCCCAAACTCTATGAAAACCCAAATTGGTTAAAAAAAAAAAAAAAAAAAAGCAAAAAAAACTTTCAGGTTATAAAAACAGTAACGTGCTATCCGGGAAAGTTCAGAATTAGAGTACAAAGATACAATTGATTAATTTATGTTTAATCTGATGGTCAGTGTTTTAATACAAAAATAATGATGGGAATACATACAAAACTGTATAAAAATAAACAAGAATAAAACTGCAGAAAACTTACTTGATAACTTTACTCCAAAGTGTAAAGTGTTACCCCAAAGTGATTTGTGTCTGCATGTCTAAGAGAAAAGGTGAAAGGTCTGGGTCATTGCAACTTTGACTTATCCCTGTCAGATTTGAAGAGGTCCATTTTCCTATTGTAAATTGTTAAGGTCAGCTTTTACATACATACATAACGTTTAGAAAAGAATAGAGGCGCTTACAACAGGCTCGTAATTAAGTACCAGTGACCTACTTCACATAATTTCAATGGGTTTATTGTTAGCAGTACTGTTGTTTTAATCCTAAATATGTCTTGGCCTATTACTTTCAGGCCGCAGCCGCCTGGTACTTGAAAGGAGTCAATAGAATGGTTACAGTGTGTGGCTCATGATGCACACTAAGGGTTAAATGCTGATCACATGGCTTTTTATGCAAATAAATGAATGGATTCGCCATGGGCTGTTTGATTTGGGAACTAATAGTTTTCCTTTTACGTTTACAGGTGTTGGGACTCTCCCAGGGCAGCGTCAGCGACATGTTGTCAAGGCCGAAACCTTGGAGCAAGCTGACCCAAAAAGGCCGTGAACCGTTCATCCGAATGCAGCTGTGGTTAAATGGTGAACTGGGACAGAGTGTCTTACATTCACAAGGACAGCAGCAAGGGCAAGGTACTAAAAATAATGGATTCCTAACTGTGTGCTCACTTTACAGTACCGGTCCTTTTAGGGTCTGACAACAAGTTCCCATTTACTCAGAATATGACCTTGGCTGATACTCGCAGATAGAAGTGGCCCGATGATTCGGAGCTCTTGTTGTCATTTGGTTGTGAGCAAAGTAGATTTATTATGCTGATGGGTGATATGCACCATGTGTTTTAGTGCTTTGTAGCAAAGAAAAAGCAATTGATGTATAACCATACTTCCAATGTTGCTAAACTTCCTTTTGTTTTTTGTAGCTCCGCAGTCTGCAACAGCTCAACAGGACCCTTTGGTTGAAGGATGTCCAAGTTCAGGTATTTTTATTTTTCTATTCTAGTAACTGAAGCAAGATTAGTGAGGCTGCACCTGTATTATTTAATCTAGAAACAGAACTGGAGTCCGATTTGGAGGCATAGCAACGCCTGTGTGACCGCCTTGAGTATTATACCAATATCAGGGTTTTGCAGGGTTCCTGGTCTTTGAATAGCATCTACAACATGTAATTGTGAACCTCTCTGGATTGCAGCCTGGTTCACAACTGACACTTTACTGGCACCTTCAATGGGAACCGACTTGACTCTTTGATATAACTGAGATCTACCATTTTCAATGATGGATGAAAGGTGGCCGCTACCTATGCTCATGATGATTTAAGGCTGAGCAGTCTACTTGGACTCAGAGATTAGTTTTAAAACCGGCCAGGCAGTGTCTCAGAAATTGAGTTCACTCCGTATGGCTTAGCTAGAAAAATCAAGACACAGCAACCTTCGTATTAAATATGCAAAAAGATTAGGAGGCAAGAATGTGGCTTTCAAGGGAGAGCTAAATAAAGCAGAGCCGGGGTCTTTAAACTTTTGGAACAGTCTGTTGGTTTGCAAGTAGGGAATGGTCTATGCTGTAATGTCCCACGCTCTGCATGTCTTGGACTATTGTTCTTCCATAGCTCCTGTGCCCTGTATGTTTGATATACATTGGGCAGGGCAGCTCATTTGATAGAAATATAGAAGTTTCAAAGGAACAATATTTTTTTTTCTTTCTTTATATGATGATATGGTAAGAGAGTTTATTGTAAAATAACTTCTTTAATGTTCCTTACATATTGTATTGTGTCTGCAATACCCGACCATCAGATGCTACACATATTCTTTTTGGTCTAGCTTTTACCGCTATCACAAATTCTTGACCCATGACCTAGGTCTGAATATTTATCCTTTGGATTTTCAAGATTATGAGACTTGACTCGTTTTTACCTGTGACCTCCATCAGTTATGTATATTTATCTCAGTGGAGGTATGCATAGGAAATATTCTTTTTTGTTAGTGCCCACTCATTATTTAACTGGAGCTGTAAAACTGAATTTGAAGTTACAGCTGTGGGTCATCCCCAGGGATACTATCTTTTTTTTTTCTTTGCTCGTCTATATTCTGAGCGATCATCCATCATGTCTAACCTCATGCTGCTTAGCAAAAGACAAACCCAAAGGAATAGAAACTTGTACAACAACAAAAGACAATAGCTAATTAATGATTGGGTTTTTTTCTTCAACCAGAACATACCTTGCATAATGGTTTCTGCATTAGTGACTTAAACATCTACAATATGTTTTGAGGATGCTTAAAATAATGTCTAACACAAACAAAGTCCTTTTTGTTAATAACGTCACTAGGCGATTAATCATCTGGATCCCTTAGGATGCAACAGAATGAAAAACAGTCTGCAGAGACACTCGCTTGGTGTAGGTTGTCATTGTGTTCTTGGTAAATTTGAAATGCGTTTCAGAACAAGGGAGTTTTTCTATGTTCTTTGTGATTTCATTTGTGATACGTTAGTTTGGGGGGAAAAACAGGAATTAAACTAATGCACAGACATGGCAATCTGTCAATTTAACTTTACGTGGCAAGGCAGTATTCATAAGTAAGGCAAATAAGGGTTCTGGACATATTATTATTATCTTTTATTTATATAGCACCAACGATTTACACAGCACTTCTTACAATACAATTATTCAAGGGGTATGACAAGGCGAGAATTGACGGACTAAGACAAACCGATACATTAGGTGGAGAGAGCCCTGCTCGCAAGCTTACAATCTGCAGGGAATTGGGTCACAGACATAAGGCACAGAGACGGGTGAGAGGTAGTGTGGTGGTTGTATCAATGATAAGGAAGTCCTAGCAGCTAAGATGGTGTGGCTTCTCTGAAGAAGTGGGTTTTTAGATGTTTCTTGAATGTTGGGAGGGAGGGTGAAAGCTGAAGGATCCTTGGGAGTAGATTCCAGAGATATGGGGCACCTCGAGTGATATCTTGTAGACGGGAAGAGGTGATAAGTGAGGAGGAGAGCCTTAGCCCATGGGAAGAACGTAAAGATCGAGTAGGGGAGCATTTGCTTATGAGGGTAGAAATGTATGAAGGAGCAGTGTTATGGAGGGCTTTATGGTAGTATCAGGATTTTAAATGTAATTCTGAAGGTAATTGGGGGCCAGTGGAGGATTTCACAGAGTGGGGAAGCAGAAGAGCAGCATCATTTAGGACAGACTGCAGAGGAGAGAGTCGAGACAGCGGAATGCCAGCCAGAAGAGTGTTGCAGTAGTCAAGATGGGCAATAAGGGAATGAACCAGGGTTTTTGTGGATTCTTGGGAGAGGAATGGGCAGACACGAGAGATGTTTTTTAGGTACAAGCAACAGGATCTGATGAGGGACTGAATGTGAGGAATTGAACGAGAGGTTTGAGCCAAAGCATCGGGCCTGGTTAGTAGGATAGATAGTCATATTAAAATATCAGTTAATAGAAATTAATACCATAAATACCAGTTAGCTGATCAAGCATAATATCTTGTTCCACAACAACTTATTAAACATTAGGCCCTCCATAAACATTTTATCACATTAACAGAAAATATATAACTTTGCGTGCAGTGTTTTTCTAGTCCGTTCTGTAGTGGAAAGCTGCTGATTACAGAAGATGCCATAGACTTGTTAGTTCAGGGATGTGAATATGTTGGTGTTAGGGGTTGTATGGGTGACATTAAGCAAAAGATCACTTTGTTAGTTTTTCTTAGGAGATAGAGATGCTTAAGTAAGAAATATTAAGCTGCAATTGCTGTTAATGCCTTGCGTTTAGAATTTTTATTTGTAAATCTAAATATGACCAGAGGGGCATCCTTTCTACCATGACTGGATTTTTTTCTGTACATGTTTTCATCGTGATCATTCTGGACCCCCTCGAGTTCTATTGGCAAAGCACAAAAAAGTTAGATTGGCTAAGCGTGATACAACATCTTACGGTGATGCTTCAAGACAACTTTTATTTTAAAATATACAGAGAACTAGAGTTTTCCTGAGAGGGTTATTTTAAGGAGATTGTCCTCAAGAGCATTTTTCTTGATGGCTTAGAGTCTACGACTGCATGATACTTCCTTGCTTGTAAGACATCAAAACATAGAAATAAAGCATTTTAAAGAATCTAACGTGAAATGGCATAATGATCTAAAGATTGTAGAGACCTATAAAATGACGATCTCGTGGTCTCTGTAACCAGGGATCTGCGTACGACACATCAGGCAGTGATATTGTGCATGTCTATATAAAGAAGAGAATCTATAATAAAGCTCATCTGATGTAGGGAAGCTTGGGACTGACCCACAATCTGTCTCACTCGCTGCAAGGAAAAATCTCAAGACTGCTGTTAAAATTGCTGCCAATGCTCTTCTTGTAGCTAATAACTTATGCTTTTATCTTAAGCGGTCAACATATAACCGTTTTTCAGGTTGATTTCAAACACTCTCATGCTTTATGTATCTATCTTAGCTTCCTTTTCGTTTAAAGATGCGGTTCAGGGGAGGTACGAGCCTTCGGTGCCTTCCTGAACCCTTGTGGTCAGTTTTGGCATGGAGCCAAGAGGTGTCCTGTCCTTGTCATTAGGTTTTTATTCTCCTGGATAGTGTATGGTGGCTGCGTAAGGAAACGGGTGCCCTGGGGTTTCACTCCGCAGGGACAGTTATTTATCATGAATGTAGAAAACCGAGAACCTACATGATACAAAATATTACAATACATACAGTGTAAAGATGAGCCGAAACATTTATTAGTAGTTACTCTTTAACTATGTGGGGTATGCAGAATGTGTGTTTAACCTTTTGAGTGGCAGAATTTCAAGCAATGCCATGCTTTGCTATCGTTGGCATACACCTCTGAATCTCAAAGAGTTAAATGTTACACAAGCTATGTATTTTAATGATTAAAAAAAAAACTCAATTTGACTGCAGATTTTAAAAAATGAAAAATAAAAAAGAAAGCTACAGCAAACGCCTGAAGCTGCATTCGGAGTGGGACTCCCCAGGGGCTACAAAAAGATGTTATAATCAATTACCACATCATAACACTGATGTATGATAATTACGGAGTGTTCCTCCTGAGATAGTGCAGCATTTGGCTGGGATGCAGTCCTTTCATGGTCCGCTGCCTGATTAATATGCAAATAATAGGCTGATTGCATGATGAATGCAGAAAATGAGTTCGCTGATAACGTGAGCAGCGAAGCGAGAACATGATAAATTACTTTTACTGACTGTCCTACATTAAGCACCCTTTCCCAACATTTTTATCTGAAATTGAATGAAGCAGTATGGATGTTGTAGGACTTGTGTAAAATAATGTACCTTAATAGCTGCTGTTATATCGCTGTGTCTAATATGTGTCGCTTGATTTCAGCGCTTCGCCGTATAAACGGAAAGGGGGGTTGCGCTGACAGTCATGATAACAATTAAAAAAAATGTTGAGGAGGAGAAAGCATGTTGGGGGGGCAGACATGGACTGGCCTGACCTAGTAAAAAGGCTCATCCATGGCATGGAGGGGCAAGACAACGTTAAACCTTCCAATGCCTGTCTGTACTCTTTGGTGTTTGCGTGTTTAGCTCTGTTCGCTGGCATCTTATAAATAGTGATGTAATTCTTCTTTTTCCTGATGCTCGGATGCATCCTTTGGGGCTGCAGAACGTGTCCGTGATGTTAGTTGCAAAGCATGCTAGGAAGAATATCCCGAAAGATTGATGAACCAGCCTCGAATTTCATATTGTGTGAATTCACAAGTGAATGAGGGAGGTCACTCGCTGTGGCAGAAATGTTGATATAGCAAATTCACCTTCTGATTTTCCACATATGTGCTCGGGAGAGAACAGTTCCTCATATTATTATCTGCAGCAAAGTCATAGGCTTCGTTTTGTCGTAAGGTTGTAGACACCCCACGTTTTTTATTATTATTTTATTTATTTTATTATTATTTTATTTATTTTAAGGGTACACATTCTTCTCCATTGACACAGTGGATGACCCTGATGCTAAAACAACCATTTGAGGTTGTCTGCCATGGTGCCCGTTGTGGGATTTATTGACGGCTAGATACATGTCACCTAATGCAACCTGGATATTTTGACCATTCAGACTAGTTTCGATACAGCTGGGGATTTAGAAGTAAATTCTGCGTATACAGCGGGAGTTGAATTTTTGTTTCTCTGCCCCCCTGTGGCTGTTAAGAAGCTTGGTAAATGTTTCATTTTTAGTTCGTATCTTTAGGAACGATATAATTTAGGACATATTTCGCATCGTTACATTAATTAGTCATTGTCTTAACTACCATTAGTGTTATCCTATATAGCCTATTCATGAGCTCCTTGGAATAACATTTAGAGGTTATTTTTTCCACATATTTTGCCTCCTGGCAATCCTCCCATATGGTAAATTTCATAGGACCCTCCAAGTATTTACCATGATGACTATTGAAACCTTCGGTCTTACTTCTGTTGTGTTCTGTATTTTTTTGTGTGGTAACCCTTGTTATCGGTAGCGTATTGATCTATAAACTCGGTTGATAAATGAATGTTTCTCTGAATTCATGGGACTGTTCATTCTGCGCAGAGGCTTGCAGATCGCTGGTTTCTCTAACCAAGGGCTACATAGATGACAGCATGTGGTGGCCGGGTGATGGATCACATTTAATGCAGGCTCTTGTTACCGCATTCATCACCTTTGGAGCGTGCATGTAAATACGAACAAAATAAATCAGAGTATAAACAAATAAAATCGATATGTCTGGGATTTAAGAACAATAATTGTCAGGAGACACCCGTTTACTTCTGATGTAGAGATCATGCATCAATCCGATAAATATTTCTTTATATGAGCAACATCTCAACCACCTTTTCTTAAACACTTTTTGCAGGTAGTTCCCAGATTAACATCTCTGCTTGTATGAATTTAAGTTCTTGCCATTTTTTGCATTTCTGACCATTACTACACAGTTAGTTTATTAAATTATTATTGTTGATTAGGTATATGTATCACATTCTAGGCATGCCTGTGTCTGCTCTATGAAACATACAAGTGTTTATCACTCTTCCCTGGGCTAAACAGTTCAATAAGGGCAGGGTCCTTTCCGCCTTCTGTATCAGTATATTTCGATGTGTCCTTTTGTCAGGTAATATATTGTTAGTTTTAGTGTTCTTAATGTTTATTGTGCCTCTATTGTAATAGGGTTATGGAATCTGCTTGCACTGCACATGAATGTAATATATCTATCAAAAACTCCAGGTTTGTCTTGAAAGTACAATGGTTCTTAGAAATGTGATGAAGACGTCCCCAAAACATCAAGAGACATCTTACTTTGATTCTCTTTTGTGGGGCTGCATAGAGCCCTTTCAAGAGGTGGAGGTAAAATCAGCATTTAGTATGTAGCCAAACAAAGAGAATGCTCAGCCGCTCTTTCTATACCTTAATACCATCCAATTAAATATATAGACACAAATACATAAAAATGCTCAAATGTTAAATTAATACACGGCCAGCGTGGCGTTTTTAAACCGTACCTGCTGCTCTCGTGCCATGTATGTATGTATGTTTGTCTTGTGGCTTGATTAATGTGCCACTTACAAAGAGGTGAGAAATATGGCTCTGGCAGTTTCAGTTGTAATAGACGAATAACCGTTTAGTAAAAATCCATTTGTTTCTTGCAACCATGATGGATTAGGGCAATGGATGTATATTTTGAGTTCACTTGACAGCAAACCCTGAATAAACAGGGGAACTAGGTGAAACTTTGCTAGAATGCTGATTTTTACCATCTTCGACTACATATGCTGGTGTTTTTCATTTCCATGAGCTTTTGGGTGTTTTAATGGGCTGTCATGTCAACAATCGCATGACACAAAATAATCTGAATCATATCTGGTGTCACAAGGCGCATGGCCAGCATAATTGGCGCAAATAAAACATTTCCCTACATGACCAAAAAATGGGGGAATAAAACCAAAACGTGCTTTTAAAGAGAAAAAAAATGAAAACAAAAGCTCTCAGGCCGCAGTTCAATATAAACGTTTGGTCAAAGCCATCCCAGCTGTGCACCTTTATTTTTGGAGTGCCCAAAAGAAAATTATTCATGTATGCGTGTCTGTGTTCTCGAACAATGCTCAGTGTGTCTGATTAGGTGCCTTGGGAAAATCTATTTCTGACCCATTAACCTTCACTTAGCATAGAATCTTGGATCTACCCACTATATCTGTGTGACAATGCTTCTTTTGTTCATGCAGATAATACTTTCTTGAATCTAAGGAGTCATCGATCATGGAAGCTATAGGCATGATGTTTTTTTCATTCTTAAAGTGCTCGATTCAGCACTGTGCATTATAATATATATATTTGCGTGACTCCAATATACACCTTTTTGTAGTCATCAATGTATTGATCACCTACTTATAAAACTGCTGATCACAAATGCTGACCAATAATAGTATAAAAATTATTGAATGTCTCTTCTCCTAAAAATTATAATTTACGGAAAAGATTCTTGAGACCCAAATAGAAGTTGTGTGTGTCACCTTGTGTAAATAGCTCACTATAAAATAATAAAGATTACTGGAATCGTTTCCCTTTGTTTTTTTTTTTTTAAGAAAAAAAAATACCGTAAACAATATGTTTGTATACGATGTACAATAGCAGACGATGCAGGAGTGTGACCTTCACTGTCAGCGCGCGTTCTTAAAGCTTGTATCGGGAACCTTTTATTATTGTCTTGCTTGCCATCCTCCTAAAATGTAATGCAAGTAGACCAAAATGTAATGGTAATGCTACATAAAATTAAGCTTTTTAATATGTCCTTCCTATGGCCAGAGTGCAGGAATATTATCAGCCCAGCCATCAGATGAATAATGTTTGGGTTCTTGTCAAAATGTCACAGAGCACCCTGCCATTTCATTTCAGCAACGTGTCCTTCTGAATGCGCAGTACGCCTTATGGCACGCCAGCAGTAAAAATGTCACTTACAATAATTACTTTTTGGTGAAAATGCTTGCTGACTTCCTACCTTCAAGCTGTTTTTTACACAGCAGGGAGATAATAAGAAATGACTTTATCCTGACTGCTCAAATAAACACTAAATGGAATTTAGGTTATTATTACTGAAGATAGAGAGCAGCGTTTGTAAATTTAAATGGCGGATCAGATGAACAGGAGATTTGTTGCAGAAAATTATAGTCCATGAGATATTTTCTATCCGTCTAGCGCTTTCATTGTGGTTTGAAGACCTTTCGTAAAATCTGTTTAAATGACCCCCTTTATTAAAAGAAACCTATAGAAAAAATAGATGTTTTATGTAGTGGCTAAAATAAAGACCATGTTAACCAGCCAGCTCACTCAGGATGCAGGTTTATTTAAACCTGAGGCCACCACTCCACCCAGTTGGTATAGATTTTTAAGCTGATGTGGCGCAATTTGAGCTGGACTTCTGGCTTTCGCTTGTATGGCCATACAAAAAGCTTATTTGGATTCGTCCCTCGTGTAAGGGGTGGATTTGAAAAGACGCTGCTCCGGCTGGAACTCCTCCACGCTTGATGTGCCAGGTCGTGTGAGAAGTTTGACCTCGTGCTCAACCAGTACAAATCTGGTGTCTTCATCAGGGCACAAAAAAAAGAAATGAGCAAGCCACCCTTTTCCGTTTTGCTCTTACGTATTTTTCCCTGAACAAGATCCCCAAATGACGTACTTGATGGTTAAACATGTACACCTATGCAAAGGTTGCTGAGTCCTCTAATGCACGCTGGGTTCTCTATAATTCCTTGCATAGTCCGCCATGTGAGGTTTTACAGGCTTGCCTGCAACCTAATTGCCCCCGTTGATATTTTATTTTGGAACGTATGCTTTATAGGTTTGTGTCCTAACCAGCCATCTGGAGAGTGAAAGTCTTCTGAGGTCCACTGGAAGTCATTAAACATATGACAGTCGAATATTTTCTTTATGGATGGAGTTCTGCAAAGTCTCGCTGAGTTACATCTGTCTGATGTTGAATGTTCAAAATAATATCTCTTAACAACATCAAACCCTGTATTCCCATGTTACCGTCTTGAAGTTGGCTTTTGATTTTGTCTGATTTTGAGCAATAGGACGATGCGGCTGGACGTTAGAAGGTCATTTTTGTCACAACAGGGCTGGGAACGTTTTAATTTGGGGATTATGGAACTCTTTCCTTCTTTTATGATCTTTGGTTAAAATCCCCAACAGATCAGAGTTGTGCCTCAAGGAAAACATATCATTGTGTCAAATCTGAAACTTTTGAATTAATAAGTTTCTTATAATTGAGCAAGTGTATGCATAGTCATTCTTCAATGGCGTTTGATACATGACGCTGCCCTTGTTTCTTTTACAAGCTTTACATTATATTGAGCAAGTATCTTATGGCTTCCTAAAGGAAATTTCATCTGGGCATTTAGTAATCCTCTCTCAAGCAGGTTGTGGCTTCAATTCCCTAAATTTACCATGCATTATAAAGGGCCATCTGTGGCAAACATGTCTGCAAGAAGAACTGAGCTGAGCCTGTATAATGCATAATTCAATCTCATTGATTTAGATGTGCTATATATATAGGGCAAAGTAGACAGACACTGGGGTTTGCCCTTTATAACATAAAGTAAAGTTGGTGTGATGACATTGCCTCTTTAGTGAATAAACCCATATTTGGTCAATATCTAAGAAAGTACGGGTATAAATTAAATGAGGGCTCGACAAGCCCTGGGTACCAGGTCGCCATGGCTACTAGAAACCACTTACTGGTGCCCCACTGGGCAGCTCACTTAACAGCACCCATGTCTATATGCATGGTGCTGGAGTCAGTGTGTGTGTTTATACTGTTGTGTCAGTGTGTACGTGTATATATGTACAGCGCTAGTCATTATGTGTGTATGTACAGTGCTAGTCATTGTGTGTGTGTGTGTTTGTATGTACAGTGCTAGTCATTGTGTGTGTGTGTGTGTGTGT
>VKOC01000002.1:11366200-11390471 GCA_009364415.1 Spea multiplicata
CCTAGACTTACCGGTGAAGACTCCTGGGGTCTTACAGGGCCGGCAGGGGACAGCTATTCAACTTCCGGTGCTGGCACTTCCGCCGTGGGAAGTGCCGGCAAGGAAGATTGTTAGCATACATCGCGCAGACGTTCACCGGCTGCGGCGATGCAAGCGTTAACCCCGCTAGACCCCGAATATAGGAAAAAAGTGCGGCCTATATTCGAGCCAATACAGTATTTACACACAAGGATACATGAATACAGTTAGCTCCAGGAGATTTATGAAGACATTTCTTCTACCCAGTGAAGACCAGGACATCATTTCCCCATCGAGCATTTACAACCATCCAGCAAGAACCCCCAATTAAGTAGAACATCCTTCTTTACTGGTACCCCGGACCTGCCTTGATTGGCAATCTATTCTTATAGATACCATAGACAAGGCTAAGTCTATCAGTAGCCTGACATGTCGTTTTTGCATTCTGTTAGAGGTGTTTCCTCTTTAATAAATATTGGTAAACAAATGCCCAAGTTATATATCTCTGTATGTTATCCAATATATATTTACTTTCCTTAAGATGTTACCTATGTGCAGGGGTCAAATGCTATGACAGAAACTGGAGAATTTTGTGTTGTACTGTAATTTTATGATAACAGAGTAACAACATATCTCCCGTGTCTTTGTTTAGCAGGGACAGTGCTTTGGGACCAAGATTGCTATGCCCCTGTTTCCTACCCTGATGTCTGTTCTTCCTAACAGCTCAGTATCTTTGGTGGGTATGAGAGTCTCAGAGTTTTATACTGCAGTAACCCAATAATCTATATAATTAGCAGTGTATCCTGCTGATTATACCGCCAGCACAACCATAGCATCTTGTAACTGGTGGTG
Organism: Spea multiplicata; assembly: GCA_009364415.1. Lineage (NCBI taxonomy): Eukaryota > Metazoa > Chordata > Amphibia > Anura > Pelobatidae > Spea > Spea multiplicata. The sequence continues at coordinate 11,367,071 of VKOC01000002.1, forward strand.
TATCGCAGGAATATTGACTTCATGCTTTAATGCACAGCACAAATAAGATGGCAAATAAATGTCAGTTAAGCAAAGCTCTTTGACTGTTTGAAATGTTCGTAGGTATCTGGTGAAGAATGTGTAGTTTGTTATTTTTATCATTTATAGTTAAGGCTTTCAGCTTTACTTATTTTGGGTTTTTAATCAACCCTATGCAGTAAGAAATATCAAACCCATTTTCTTTAGTGTTTGTTTTGTAAGCTACAGGCACTTACTATTATGCAAAACCACTGAATTTCTATTTCAGAATCGCAGCATATCCTGCTATAATTTATCATTTGCTTGGAACTTCTCATTAAAAACTGCCAATGCAACTTTTTTGACAGCTGCTTGAACGGTTTTCAGTGATAGCTACGTATACTACACAGACATTACATATTAACATATGTTCTCCATCTGCTTAAGGGAGGTTGAAAGCAAAATGTTTTTACAAAGCAACTAAGACAAAATGTCATCAATAAGATGATGAAGTGAGTGCAGAACATCAAAGGACTACACCAAGGATAGGGAAGGGTGGCCAGATTGACATAGGGGCTGATGGAGCTGCAGCTCCAGGCCCCTACCTTAAAATAGGCCTAGTCAGGACCGGACTGACTGGGCCTATGCGGCCGTCCTTAAGCCTGCTCTAGTAGTGGGCCCACTACTTACCTGGCAGACGCGCGTGAGCAGCGTCTCTTCTACCACCAGGGGGACGCAGGAATCCAACAGAGTCACGTCACGTATGTCACATGACCCTGCGCATCTGCTTCCCCTGTGCAGTAGAACAGGTTGTCCGTGGAAGTCTACAAGCGGAGCATACATCAGTTCAAGTAAGGGGGTGAGGGAGGCTGTATGAAGGAGTATGTGAGATGAGTGAGTGAGTGAGTGAGTTAATGAGTATCTGTGAAGGAGTGAGTGAATAAATGTTTGTGAATGAGTATATGTAAATGAGTGTTTGAATGAGGGTATTAATGAGTATCAATGTATGAATGAATATCTGAGTGAATGATTATCTGTGAATTACTGAATAAAATATTTGTGGAGTGAATGTATGTGTGTATGATAGCATGGGTGTGTAAGGGGGCAAAGATGCCACAGGCAGGCTGTTTTGGTGGCAAAGATGCCACAGGCAAGCTGTTTTGTGGGCAAAGATGCCACAGGCAGGCTGTTTTGGGGGCAGCAACCATCACATAAATCAATACCAAAGTAAAACAGTCTGTGGAAACCCTCCGGATGCTGGTGTCAGTGTGGCAGAGCCTGCCCTAGTGTGTGTGTTCAGGTGTCAGTGTGGCAGAGCCTGTCCTGGTGTGTGTGTTTGGGTGTCAGTGTGGCAGACCCTGTCCTGTTGTGTGTGTTTGGGTGTCGGTGTGGCAGAGCCTGTCTTGGGGTGTGTCTTTGTGTGGCAGAGCCTGTTCTGGTGTGTGTGTATTTGGGTGTTGGTGTGGCAGAGCCTGTCCTGGTGTGTATACGAACACAGAAAAGAACCCCAGCACTCCAGTCAGCTTACAATCCTTAGGTTACTTTATTCAGAGAAAGCAAAACAAAAAAGCAATGTTCACATTCTCTGAATAAAGTAACCTAAGGATTGGAAGCTGGTTGGAGTGCTGGGATTTTTTTCTGTGTTCGTATACTTCAAGAGGGTTTATGCTGTCCCTTTTTTCCTGCTAGCATCCAGCTTCCTGGGAGTTGAGTGATGAACCTTTTTTTTTTTTTTTAACTGTTCTGGTGTGTGCGTTTGGGTGTTGGTGTGGCAGAGCCTGTCCTGGTGTGTGTGTGTGTTTGGTTGTTGGTGTGCAGAGCCTGTCCTGGGGTGTGTGTCTGGGTGTCGGTGTGGAAAGCCTGTCTTGGTGTGTGTGGTTATCTGGTTCCTTAATTTACAGTAGGAACACGCCCTCCTGAATTTGTAGTGACTTCAGGGGACAAAACATTCAAGGCTCTGAAATCATTTAGTGGAAAAGAAAAGGTATTTGTTATTTACTTTAATATTTATTTCAAGGATTAGTCACACTAAATTGTGGCTTCACTATTCCCATGTTGAATGACCAAGTATGTACATATATGTTTTTTCATAAAAAATGGGCTGCCCGGTCTAAAATGCCCGGGCCTTGTGGAGGTTTGTGGATCTCCACTGCTTTTTTACCTCCTCCAACCTTAGAGAGAACCTCTGAGGTTGGGACTTACTTGGCAGAAGTCCATGTTCATTTTGTGAGGGAGTCAGGTTTGCTTATCAATCTAAGTTGGTGAAAACCACAAGAAAATATTTAATTTAGTAAGAAAAATTACATCCAGGCATTACATAAACCTCACTAATTATTTCTGTAATTATTTTGTTTTAACAAAACAGTTTGGTTATAGCAAAGATATCTACACATTTGTATAGCTAATTTAACTGAATTACTTTGATCTCATTGGATGGCCAGAGGTTTCTTGTGATCATATTAGACTTGCAGGTCTAGACTTAGTGGTCCCTGTGCTGTGATTATTTGACATGCTTATTTCTATATGTATACATGGCTTGAGCATGTTTGTTTTTTTTTTTTAATTCCTTATTGATGAGTATACATTTGGCGTGAGATGTTTTGTGTAAAAATCTATATTTAAGATGTCTCATTGGATCAAGTCCCATACATCTGTGTCATGATTCAGTGAAATTTGGCCATATTGTCTTAAGGATGAGTTAGGGTGGATTGCTCTATAAAACTACAATATTTTATGTGACCACATGGGCATATGTTTTCAACCAAAATACAATAAATATCAAGATGTATGAATTATGCCCAACAATAGACACCCAGTTAAAATTAAAATCAGTCTTACTGACAGAGTGGAAAGTTACCAATTTTCTTTTATTATATTTGACTTATTAGTAATGTATGGGCACATGGAAGCCTTTGTGATATATCCAAAAAAGTACCTCCATTTCCCCATCCAGCATTTACATCATGCTTTGTTAAACATGCTACATGTTAATTACCATTAACTGATGTGCAATGCACTTTTTGTGAAGAGAAAACTTCACAATGCAAAGAGGAATATCATTCTATTTTTACATTCTATAATATAAATAAACACTCTGAATGTTTTCTGCCTAATGATCATTTATCTGGTTACAACCTCAGTATCAAATTTTTTAGTGCCATAAGTGCAGTATTTTTTTGCCATTTTTACCATATGTGGGTTTAATTGAGATGCCCTTTCTCCTTGTCTGATGTACCCACACAAATTCTAGATCCTTTTTTCAGAAAAAAATGTGAATAAACAGCTTGATCTCCTTTGTAGCAGCACATCCTAATGGGCACCTAGCCACAGGTTTTTAAGACATACTGGTATGTCCATATGGCACTTAGGGGGTTAATTCATTCTAAGATTATGTATAATTAGGAAAACAGTTTCCAATTTGCAGGCAATTCATTTGTCATATGTGGTGGTATCCTGCTTAAAGGGATAGTTTATTGTGCCTGGAAGCCCTACTAAGGATAAATGCATATCTGTGAAGTTTAACCTCTTCGAACACCTTTGAACATACCAGTACGTTCTTTCAAGCTGTGCCTAGACATCTGTTTCTAGGCCATGTTGGAATTTCTCATTGTCCCCCGTCCCTGCTGGCTGGGATCTTGAGGAACTGCACTGGGAACGGTGCAAAAAAAAAAAGTGCCCCTTAACCCTAACACTATGCAGTATATAAGAAATTTTAAGCATACTTGTTCTGAAGACATAGATGTATAATGTGTAGGTTTATCAAATATGTAAAAGGGGAATCATGGTTTCATAAACATATGTTAAAAATGACAAAAAACTCTGGTCGTTATAACCCCCCGTCTGAAAGGGTTAACATGCATTATTCCAAAACAAAAAATAAAGAACTGAAGGCAGAAGTTGCAGCCCTGTTGCTGAAGCTTTCCTTGTCCTCTATAGTGCAACAATCCATCCATGCTGCTTCAGGCCAATCAGTGGGAGCCCATTCTGCACATGCAACACAAAGTGAGCCAGAGCTAAACAGCTTAAATATGATAGATAGATAGATAGATAGATAGATAGATAGATAGATAGACAGATAAGCTACATTAATAATTCCATGTATATTAAAGTTAATAGCAATTTGAAGATATTTTAACTCTTAGTTTTCACTCTTTTAAAACAGTAAATGTTTTTTGGAAAAATAGCTATAGCATGCTCCTTTAAACTAATGGAGAACTTGATAAATAGAAACTGTACAATCTGCCTGAAAATACTCAAAACTGCATTGCACCAAATAAGATTGATTTTGTTAATGGTGGCTTTAAGAAGGCTGTTTATGCAGATAAATTCCATGCATTACTCCTCATTTCCCCAAACAAGCTGATTTTTTGCTAAGGTGCTGCAGCAATTACACGTGAGGAATCATCTCTACGTCTGTGGCAGGAAATCAATTCTAGCACTTAGGTTTAATTAAAGCACAATGACAGAAAATTAGGCAGCATATGATGCTGCTGGGGAAACATCTAATAAATGATGAGAGTTGTGGAGCAATACTGTATACTTGGTGTTTGTATTGCTCAGACTTTACAAAACTGGTATAATCTGCAACTTTCACATTATCCATCTTTTATCAAAACATGGATCTAAACTGTGAATGATGGAAGCATTATGTCTCTATTCACTTAAATCTGTGAATTTCTCAAGATGGGCTTGCAAAGCATAAGCTTATTGCAACGAAGCTTAGCTGAAAATTGATTATTTACAGCAATGAATGCCACAGAGAACAAGAACTCTTCAGGTCATTACCCCAATCCTTCCTTAGCAGAATCAAAATTACTTAGCAGCTTCTAGGGCTATCGTTATACATATAATCAGGCCCAGGACAAGTTTATCCAATATGCAACACCCCCTAGCCAAATTATACCTGAGTACCTGTAGCCACTGGCACAGACCCCTCCACCAACTCACCAAAGTGAGTCAATGAGGACTGTTTGCTGCTGCGCATGCGTGTGGACATATAGACAAGTTCCAATTGCTTTAATATTGAAGGATCCAGCAATAAGCCTAGCGACACCCTACCTGTGTCACTGAACTGTGAGTCTGTTCAACAGGCTTACATGTCAGATGCAGCAAGTAGAGAAAAAATACTAAGCAAAACTCAGGAAAGCTATGATGATGTCATTATTTTTTTATTTAATAAATTCCAATTTGGGGGAAAAAAGGACATGACATTTCCCAGACTTCCAAAAATAGTGGTACAGGTTCTTTTCTTCTGTATCAAAATAAGGGGATAGAAGGCGATAAAAGTACGGTATATTGGCAGTACAGCGAAAGCTTATCAACTCATATCTGTAAATGTACTACCATATAAATGCAAAAAAACCATATAATCATATTGTTAATAACACTGTAACCGAATATCACAAACTAACTAAAGTACATACTTTCTTGGTGCCCTCAGCTGAAGAATAAATGTTTACCTGCTGATGTACCCAGGGGCCTCCATTATCTACTTGCCAGGAGACCACACATCTCTGCAACCTCGCCAATTATTTGTGAACCCCCTATTATGCTGAAAGATTTAAGAACGCACACAGCTTCAAAAGACATGACTTTCAGAGCGATTATATTTAGCCTTTTCGGAGAAGGTGTTATATTACTTCTGAGGAGTCTTTTTACCTTGTAATTATCATGACACCTTGTGTAACACATCTAAGATCACAATTCCCACAGCCTGTTTAATCAGGATATTCAGCAAATTATATATTTTTAAGTGCTGGAGGCAAGCTGTTCATTCATTCCAAGGCCAATTGGAATTCCCTACACAATCCTTAAGTAACGTATGTTTCCATTATGTCTGGAATATATCACGAGTGGCTAGATCTCCTCCCATTATGATAGCTTTGGTGTCTTACTTTGAAATATCTGGATAAAAACATTTGATGCTCAATCAAATACGATTTGATTTATATGACATTCATCTGATATATCACTAATAAGAAAGCAGCACAATCATTTAATACTTTTTGCCGATCAACTTAGACGTTTCCCCACATGTTGCTTACCAGTACAGGTTAAGTGCTGCCTTGCAGTAACTGAGTAACCGATTCCCTTCTGTGAGTTTATGCCTCTACCTACAGTAAACTGGTGCTTTAACAGCTACTAGATGAATACTTGTAAAAACATAATATTCAGGGACATCATTTTTAAATTATGGGAAACAGCTTTGTGATCCAAAGAGAGATCTTACTGCCATTCTGGGTCACAAAGGTTTTTTTCCCCCCCTTAGTTTCTTGCAAAATTGGAAAGAAACAGCAAAAACAGAGGCTGAACTTGTTGGATGCATCTTTTTTCAGCGTATGTAACTATGTAAACAGGCTTGTTATCAACCTAGGAAATGTATGTGTTTACTGGGGGGTCTGAAGGGGACAATAATCCGTAAGAATTTACTGAATATGTTGTGTCTGACATAAAGGGGGCAACACAGCAACTTTCAATAAAATGTTGTGAGGCACAGAAAGTGTGTGTGAGTGTATACAGATATGATATATAATTTAGTACCTGAGCTGAGGTACACATGTGAAACTTATTTGAAGACACTGTGGGAATAATACTGCTGCTTTCCAGGCTGTTTTTTATAATAATGATTAGCATTGTAATATATTAGGATTGTGGATAATCAATGGATAGTAATGTGACAGTTCCCCTTAAACTATATTCTAAGGGAAGATGTCATAAAAGCATCTGTCACCTTGGCAACAAGATGCAATTTGGATGCACACATGACCACCAAGACTCACTGCGTACATATGCGTGTATTATGATGCAATGATGCACATACTACACGAGGTGGCCTTTGGCACCAAGCATCCTTTTTTTCAATCCTGTCATGCCCTTCATCTGTTCTCAGTTTTTTGTCCGCAGCCTAATCATTCATGGATCATGGATTTTGGAGTGTCTCCCTCTGGTCTCACTATTGGGGTACACCTCCCAGTAAAACGTCACAAAGGCAGAATTCAACCAGAGGCAATTTCATAAACAAAAGGTTGCCAGATCACCTGACTTTGGTCTGATGTACTTTTGTTCCCTGCTTGCTCACTGATACTCCATGTGTGTTGGAGCACATGTAAGCCCCCACACGTTGTATTCTGAGAATAACAGTAAACTCCAACCCTACAATACAAATACAGGCTTTTCTACTGTTAAACAAGACATCTTTTCCTCTGTCCATTAATTTCCTGTTCTAGGGAAAATGTACTCGTATCGGACAGTATCATGTGTCAGATGGAACAATAATATTGTTTGTGAGTCGCCTTCATTTTGCATGATCTGCTTTTTCAGTATCACCTCCCCTTTCTATACCAAGTCCTACTACAACAGTGACAAATGAAACATTCTTTTGGAGGATGTAAAAATGTTGTTGACTGTTATATTTGTCAGGAATCAGAAAACATGAAAAGTGATTTCCTATCTCTAGCCATAAATATGCAGCATTTATCAATATACTAATCCCATCAATAACCCTAATGTACTATACATTTCCTGTTCCTATACTAATGTAGTCAGATCAATGCAGGTCAACTTGAGACATTCAGTTACCTTTTATAGGTTTAAAACAGGGATACATAATGTCTGTGTTCATGCTCTATTTTGTGGGCAGCAACAAGACACGGAAAATAGCCACATTTAAAAACAAATAAATTAACATTGTTCAAATCCAAACATACAAATCCATAAACCTGTATTTTGGCCAAAGATCATACGTTCACCTGCCACGTCAAGGCAACCCATAAAAAGTGAGTCCTAACTTACATACAATGTCATTAAACCAAGGCAAAATGGTTGGGCTTCCAAACCAGAAACCACCTCTCATGGGGTGTATGGGGTCAAGTCATCACTCAGCTCTAATTCTGGCAAAGCCTTTCATCAGACTGGGCTTCGGATCTACTCATGGTGCAGTTACAGGATTACCATTTGCTTTATTTATGACTTTATTGAATACTATTGTAGAGCATAACTAATATGCCTAGTTGGTCCTAATCCAGTTCTAATACTTCATATCATTCAGTTTCATTTGTTTTAATTCACACCAGAATTGTTGGCTATACAATAATGTTATTTTAGCAGCCCAACAAGGAGACTGTTTCACAAGTAGTTTGTTATATGGAGATAATTATATGATAAGAGTTATCATAAAAGGGAGCTACATTATAGTTATGGTTTCCCTAACAGTAATAACAATTATGCTGAAGCATACGCTCAAATTACCTGCTCACTATTTTGTATGCAATCATTTTTAGAAGTATTTAGAACATTGCAAAGTTTGACTTCGAAGAGTCGAATGGGTACTTGGTGCGTTTTTAGATATATAAAAAAAAAAAAAAACAATCCGACCCATTTACCAAGTCTCCCTTTGCACTTTATAGAATGTCTTCTTCTCTTTGAATACACATATATATCGGCACACAGCCCATGTTAAATTGCCAAAGTCAATCTGTGTGATTCAGTGCTTAAGATGACATCATGGAACGCGACAGACAGACAATGGACAAAGAATAATCCATTGAGAATACTAATGAAAACAAAACCTTTGTGAAGTAGCCAATAATGACATGAAAAACTTGATAAACCTTATTTATGACGTCATTTATGACATCATATTATGTTCCATTTGCTGCATGAAAGTTTGTCAAAGGTAGGCTATAGGTTTTAGGGAACACAATATACATGTTTATAAATAATAAATGTATTAATTCTTTCACTTGAACACGTAAACCCCATAAATCTGGGTTTCTGTTTCATGTGTACCTCATAGGATACTAATAACTAGATGATGTACTATTTAAAGGGACCCTCACCTAAACAGGCAGATGTAGACCCTTGAAAACAACTGTACACTACTGTAGCAGAACCACAAAAAAACCTCATAAATCAAAAGGGAAAAAGGTATATATGTGATAGTATATTTGTACGTGGTCCAGTATGCCAATTAATTATTCTTTTACAGTACATAATTTACGTGTGGTTCCCCAAGGTGATTTCATAAATACGAGAAATCCTAATAAGTTTAAACAATATTCATCTGTGTTAAGCACTCAAAAAGAATATAGGTGCAAATGCCATTGGCCATTTCCCTGTAAGAGGCACAATGTATAACAGATCAGGAATTGCCCTCCTAGTTTGTAGAACAAAAACACCACAGAGATATTAAAAATATAATAAAAAATGAAATAAAGCACCAAGATTATTTTCAAAGTCACAAAGCCAACCCTTTCTAATAATGTCACAATGTGCAAAATCTCCAGTATAAATTAAAATAATGCAAAACTCCACTGTCTCCAATAGTTCCTGGAAATACTTCTAATGATACACTAAACAAACGAGTGTGGTTCATGTTCATTCGTCTAAAGTATATTCTCAAACCCTACACAGTGACTAGGTCTAGGTTTTCAACAATTCTAGACTGCTCAACTACTAAATGCTTTATTCCAGTCAGTTCATAGCTCAGTGTATCCATATAATCCATATAATGTATCCAACACACACAGATAACGACACAGACAAAATCTAACCCGAAAGTTTAATTATTATGTTGCTATCTCTTCTTACATTTTGGATAACAATGTGTTCTGCTTTTGTGAAGTAATAGATGATATATTTAATCTGCATCTCATTCTCTATACTCATTTTATGCCCAAAAAGCTTTAATGTCGAATTTAACTAGATTGATTCAAGTTCCAACATTAACACAACATCAATATAGGTCATGTTGCTCAAAAACTGAACAATACCATAAACCTACAGATCAGAATAATTTTATCGGTCTCCTCTTCTTGAGTGTGCATTACCGTGCAGCCACCTGCTGATTAAAAATGTATGATCTTTTAGGTGGGCACATCTAAAGAGAGTTTGAATACGAGGTGAGGTGTTACACTTTAACAACAGTATTACAGGGTGGAATTATAGAACAGATCAGACATTTTATATAGGACCAACAAGAGGGTAAACGCATAACACAAACCTCCTCCTTCAGTTCAATATTCCATCTTATTTTTTTATAAGAGGGGATCAAACCAAGACCAAATGGTGAGAGCTTATGCCAGTTCCCTCAAAACATACACAAGATTTTGCTGCTTCATGCTTTGACAGTTTTTCAAGCTGGAATTTGTCAGAATGTCAACAGTATAATTAGAGGGGACACGTAAGTTCCTTTCACTTTCATGTACCGCCATTTAGTCAATATCGAACATCATGCCGTGTCTTTGTTAGTGTTCAAACCTTGTGTGGTTCTATCTCTCATCTATTGCCTCACTTGGCTCAGGGATGGTCTTCTTGTTCAGGGCCTCTCCTTGCCCTGGGAGTTTTTAATGCCCAGCACCTGCGCCCGATGCCGGCGTCATAGAAATCCCGGACCGGATCCTGCAGACTTCTAGCCTCCTGGAAATGTCGGCATGGATTTTCCACAGAATGGCCCACCCTGCTCTCCAGTTGCTCCACCCCAGGGACCCATATGTATAATCTGCATAATAGCTGTACCCAGATGCCATGCCAATCAACTCCCTGGGGTTCACAGTCTCACAATATATATATATATATATAAGTCCAATGTCCAATTAACAATTGCACTCCAAATGCCAAGTTTCTGCCTGGTGCCAAATAGCTGTAGCAGTAAATAATATAAAGTCCAAAAATAGTTACCGGCACTCCAGGGACATTGCAAATGACCACACAAACAACTTCGGTTTTCAAGTCAACGTTTCAGTCTTGTTTATTACAGACTTTCATCAGGACATAATGAAAGTCTGTAATAAACAAGGCTGAAACGTTGACTTGAAAACCGAAGTTGTTTGTGTGGTTATTTGGAAAGTCCCTGGAGTGCCGGTAACTATTTTTGGACTTTATATATATCCTAAAAATGCCCAGTTATCTGTGTGTGTGGGTGAGAGCAACAGACATGTTAAGATCCACCTCATAGAATACAACCAGATAAGGATGGCTTGAGCATGGAAAGGAAGTATAGATGTTGATGTGGTAAAACCTTCTAAGAGGCTGGACATCAGGTCAGTCAGCTACACTTTCAAGTCATCGATATGTATGGCCACTGAGACAAGAGGGAGATTATGAATAGCTCCAGAAAAGGTTACAAACCCTAATTGAGGTCATTAAACCCTGGTGAATCAATGAGGGCTTTGCACTAAATAATTTTAATTTGTCCATAAAGGTGTTTATCCTTTAGTACCTGGCTCATGTGGGGGATTGGGACATGTTGACCTTATCTTGTTAAGCTTATAAATCAAAGGGTAGGGGTCTTCATAAGCTAATGAAATAAATAAAACAGCATCATCTTAACCTACGTAAATTTAAGCACCTCCTATATATATAGATTTGTTGTTTTAAACATTTTAAAAGTACAGGCTACATGCCAGCTCACTGTATTACTGGTGTCATGCACTAGATTATTTAGCTGGTGCTAGCACTTTTTAAGCATCATAAGCACTAGTAACAGATTCTACTAGTAACCAATTCACTACAGTCACATCAGCAGCCAATGTGTACAAGAGCAAGCGTCTCAACAAAAGATCCTTCTCAGACTTAAAGACATTTTGAATCACCAGTAAAATAAGACTGTAATTGTGCTTTTCTGAAATACTTGGATGTACAATGGCCTCATCAGAAAGTAAAATCTCATTTGCATTTAGATAAAGACTTGTTAAGATGAGATGAGAACAAAGCTAGACACCAAAAGTACTCTGGCATCACCATGGTTTGCAGAAAAGCTGTTACAATTTACATTTTTTATCAAGATATTTATCCAGTAAAACAAGGGTTGACAGCAGGCAATTAACCCCTCCTTTTAGAAACCAACATGGGGCATGTATTATTTAACCAGGGATTAATGTTTTTAAATAGCCTGCAATTTTATCTCATTTTCTAAAATGTTTCTAAATATCTGGACCTCATTATCACTACAGAAGTAGTTATAAATAAATTATTGAAGTTAGATTAAACCACGCCACACAATTGGGTTTATTCCCAAATAATAAGTTTTAAGTAAGTCGCAGTAATATGAAAACTCTCCTCTAATACAATAGCATTAATAGTATTTAATACAATAGCATCAAGAAGATCCCTGGTGGTGATTGTTCTTTATAATTCATTATTAATACAGAGTTTTTTATGTCACCTACAACCAGATGAAAACCAGCCCCGGCACAATAAAGCAGCCACTTGTTAGATACACATTAATAGGAAGCTCCACCAGGCACTGGGCACATGGTCAGTCTAGGCCTGCCTACAATGAAACTAAAACTCACTGTCAGTGTTCCTACAGCAATAAAATACATATCTATCCCTCGCATAAAAAGCATGGAAAAAAATAGACAAAAAATGTAAAAAGTATTCTTCAGGTTAACAGTTTATTGATCTGTATCGTGTCAAATAGAGTTGGTTGAGCCAGCAAAGATGAGGCTAAGCAAAGCATATATAAGCGACCAGAAGAACATCACAAGCATCTATCACAAGGAGAAGGGTGTGTTTTCCCATCTCTGGCTTATGGTTCTCCATTATTGCTTAGCAATGTTCAGCCCACCCATGCCTTGTGTCCAATTAGGACTGGAAATAAAAATAGATATAGCATAACAGCCTGCTTAGGCCCACCTTTACGGCTAAACATGCATTAGCTCCCCATAACTATGACTCTACTGGAAGATCATCTGATATCATCACTACGTCTTGCTGGGAGCATGCATTGCTTGCTAAAGCAACACAGCATTACGGAGCACGGCACAGACAAGGAGATCAGCCGGATGTTCCAGAGAGAGGTTCCTTCAGAGGCCTGCAGAAACATGCACTTAAGGAAATCCTTTCAATATTTACTATCTGCCATTTGTTTGGCAGACATAAGAAACCCTGTATCTAGCACCGCTTTTTAGTGGATTTTGTTTTGTGCTTTAAACAATGACAGACCCTCTTTTATACTTGTTAGCCGGGCAGTCCGCTGTCCCATGTTAATGTCCAATGCTCAGGATCCCATCTTTTACAGACCTTTCCCTATGCATCAACTTCAGCTCTGTAGACAGAACAATTTGGTTAGTACTGTTGATTACCACACGCCTTCTGACTCTTGAATTAATTTCCATGCTCTCCCTTCTCATCAGCCTGCCAAACTGCCTGTGCTAAGCCACATTCATCATGCATTATGCTAATCCACATTTTTATGTAATGTTAGCATTGCTAATGTGACTTGTCGCTTATAATTGGCCAAGCAAAATGAATCTGCTAAAAAGCTTTTCAAGGCTTAATTTCTTAACTGACTTTATAGCCTTATTGGATAATGTCTCTCTTGCCTGCCACCCACCTGGGGCCTCGTGTTAATTGTAGGAAATGGGATCCATCTTCTACTTAGAGGCTCAAAGGCCCAGTTGCTGAATTATTGACTGTGTAAGTATTGACAATCTTTCTGCCTCGAAAATCATTGTCAAAGCCAAAGCAGTTAAAGTCAAAAGCTTTTCTTTAGAAAAGCAGAATAGGAATCATATTGTGCTATAGAATAGATTACATTTTAAACAAAAATGCTTCCCTAAAAAGGCAACTTTTTGGTATAAATGAAAACTCACGCAAGTAAATTAGATGCAACATTTAGGGGAAGCAGAAAATAAACATTGTATACAGCTATAAAGTGCAACTGATTTGCAAATGATGTAACATGTGAATCATGGTAGTTGCTATGGTGATAAAGCAGGGTTTCGTATGGATCTTAATGACTATAAATGTATGATTTGTGCAACAAACCTTTTGCATGTACTCATGTACAGTACATGTGAAAGCATATAACACTATCATACTCATTGGGAGAGACAGTGCCTCTTTGGGATTCTTAACAAGAATATTTAGAGGGTATGAACAACAACAACATATTTATTAGTGGCCCTGCTGTAGGCATTGCCCCCAGCTGCCCCCTCCCTGCTAGCTGCTGTGAGCCAAGATCTGGTTATATTCTGTTCAGGTTATATTCTGGCGCTCCACCTCTTAAGGGAACGTCTAGGATCTTCCTGCATTTTGAGGCACTGTCCCGGGTCGCGGGCACCTTCATTCCAGGACAATGTAGTGTCGCGGAATGAGCTCTGTCAGTGTGCCGATCTGAGCACAGTGCAGTGTCACTCACTACTTCTAGTCTAGTAGTACTGTGTATGGTTGGCTGGTTGGCAGCTAAGCCCTCTAGATGGCAGCTCAGCCTCTGGTTGGTTGGTTGGCAGGTAGTAGCTCAGCCTCTGGTTGGCAGGTAGCAGCTCAGCCTATTGTTGGAGTTGGCTCCTGCGTGTTGGAGCCAAAGTGTCATTCTAGTAAGTGTGCCAGTCAGTGGCAGGGACGAGAGGTGCGGCCCGCGTAAGATCGGCAGCCAGGGCAACCGATCTTACGCGAGCCGCACCTCAAGCCCTGCTACTTACTTGTGGGAGTGTCTTCTGGACTGCACAGAGGAAGCGGAGTACACGTGACATCCTACTTCCTCTGTGCTTTAGCAGAGAAGGCAGAGGGAGGCCGCGCCCCCTGCTGAAGTCTGTGAGCGGCATCGAGGAGCTGCAGTGCAGGTAAGGGGGTGGGGAGGGTGTTTGAATGAGTGTGTGTGATTGAGGGAATGAATCTGTGAATGAATGATTATATGAATGAATGAGTGTGTGTGTGTGATAGCATGGATGTGTAAGTGCTGGAACCTAGGCATGATGGGACTGTGATTGCTGTTAGCAATCACACTCCTATCATGCCAAGTCAGCCAGTACATGCTGAAACCTGGCTAGCTGCCCCCCTTGTGTATTGATGCTGCCAGCAGTATGGGGTCTGCACATCACTTATAGCCACCCTGTACCAGCGTGTATTGGCTGACTTGGCATGATAGGAGTGTGATTGCAAACAGCAATCACAGTCCCATCATGCCTAGGTTCCAGGATTTACTGGATGGATGTGTAAGTGCTGGAACCTAGGCATGATGGGACTGTGATTGCTGTTAGCAATCACACCCCTATCATGCCAAGTCATATTGCTAATTTTGTCCAATTGTGTGTTACCTACTTTTATTAAAAATGTGAGTTTATATTATTATTTTTAAAAGTGGGGGTCATTTTCGGTTTTGGCTAAGTGAACCCTGAATGTTTTGGTCCAGAATTTTCATTTTAGTTCATCCCTAGAATAAATCTAGGGAATCCTGAATTTGTAGTCGCAAAACTTTCTAGTCCCAGAAATCAGTGAGAGGAAGAGTAAAGGTTTTGTGTCATTTTAATTTATTTTAATCTGCATATTTTATTAAAGGCCATATTTTTTGTCACAGTGAGAAAAGAGTGCGGCCCTCGCACGTGTACAATTCTGATGAAGTGGCCCACTGCAGAAAAAACTTGGACACCCCCTGGATTATGCCCTTTGTACATGCGCCCCTTTTTCTTTGATTTTTTTACAGATATGATTTAATATGTAAATGGAATTTGTTGAATTTGTTGAAAAAAATTGTTGGGTAAAAATCATGGTTTTTTTAGGGGGTAGGGGGGCCCTTAACAGATTCTCGCACCCGGGTCCTGAGGCGTCTAGTTACGCCCCTGCAAGACTTTGATCCTTTGGGATTCTGGAACAAACACCTTACCAGTGGGCCATTAGCTATGAAATGGGACTCGTGCTTGGGCTTCTAGGTTTTAAGCTTTGAGGGGGGCCACAATTTTAGAAAAGTTTTTGATACATTTTCTGTAATAATTAGCAAATCCTAGGAACCGTTGAAGAGGTTTTAAAGCGTGTGGTTGAGGCCATTTGGAAATGGTAGAGAGCTTCTTGGGATCCATTTCAAATCTAGGTGCAGATATGATGAATCCCAGAAATGAAATCCTAGAGACTTCATTTTTCGATGTTAGCATATAACTGATTCTGGTATAAGCGTTGCAAGACTATACAGATGAGACTGTAAATCAGAAGAGTGTATCAAGTCTTGTTTTTTTCTGTAAGCCATGGGGACTGGTGAAGCTGAGACTGAATGAGTCTTTAGCCAAAGGAGGCCTAGAATAATAGGAAATCTAGGAGACAACTTTTATATATTTTTTTTCAGCTTGAGAACATTTTGTAGCCCCCAATTGCACGGGTTGTGGAAGCAGAAGCTGATGGCTCAGGGGTGGAAACAGGTGGGAGAGAACGAGAATAGACTCAAATCCTCAGAGTAAGATGTTTGAGCAATGATACATGAAACACTCTAGGTATCCGAAGAGAAGTAGGGAGCAATAATCCATAAACTACTGGATTGATTCTTCGCCGAACTTGAAATGGACCAATAAATGGAGGAGCCAGTTACATGGATGGAGCCTTTAATCTGATGTTTTTAGTAGATAGCCAAACTCTGTCTCCTTTGGAATAAATATGAAGTCTGTTGATGTCGATTGGCTTGAGGTTGGTACTGCATTGCTGCTGTAGATAAGGACTGTTGGACCTTATCCCATACGGTAGGTAGTTGTCAAACATAATTGTCCACAGCAGGTACAGAGGATTCAGGGTATGCGACCTGTAAATCCTTTGGATGATAACCGTAGGGGCAGAAAAAGGGTAAATAAAGGAGAAGACACTTGAGTAGTAACTGCTGCAATGATTTGTTAAGGAGTAATTATAGGCTCATGGCATATTCAGCCCACGAAATAAGATGAGCCCAATCGGATTGGTGGTCATCAACAAATAATCGAAGAAATTGTTCAAGCAATTGATTAGTTCTTTCAGAGATACCATTGGTTTGTGGGTAGTAGGCCGAAAAAAATGCCAAAGAAATATCCGTAAATGAACAGAAGGTTTGAATTGAACTCCTCGGTCGGACACAATCTGAGCCGGAAGCCCATGAAGACGTACTATTTCAATGATATGGAAACTAACTCCACAGCAGTAGGTAACTTGGGAAGAGGAGTGAAATGTGCCATTTTAGAAAAGCGGTCTACTATGACTGTATTCCCTTCTGAAGGAGGCAGATCTATGATAAAAATTGCCAGGCGAGCCCATGGGCGAGTCGGTATCTCAAGCAGGTGTGTGCAATGTCTAGAAATAATGTTTCTGTTGCGCTGAGCACATGTTCT
Organism: Spea multiplicata; assembly: GCA_009364415.1. Lineage (NCBI taxonomy): Eukaryota > Metazoa > Chordata > Amphibia > Anura > Pelobatidae > Spea > Spea multiplicata. Next base: position 11,384,131 of record VKOC01000002.1, read on the forward strand.
CTCTTTCACTAGCAGGGACAAACAAGGTGGTTATTTTGCTGTGTACCGGCAGGCGTGATTGGAATTCCAAAATGTATTGGAATAAAGGAGAAGACACTTGAGTAGTAACTGCTGCAATGATTTGTGAAGGAGTGATTATAGGCTCATGGTCCACAATATCATTAGTGTCATTGACAAATTACCTGGATAAGGCATCAGCTTTAACATTTTTGGACCCTGGACGATACAAAATGATGACGTTGAATCTGGAAAGGAACAAAGATTGCATGTAATACAACCTCCCCAGGTTTATCCTCACTGCATACTTAGGAAGGATCCGTAACTGCCTAGTCAGAAGTAATAAATCTTAGCTATGTATACTAGAGACAAGCTGATACACTGTATTTACTAATCAATAATTTTGATAAGAATTTTCATTTTAAAAAGACAAGATTCTTTCAGAACAATAGGCCTCAGATCACAGTCTACAAACCCACTGAACCCCTTGACAGAAAAAAAGAAAAAAAAGAGGAAAAAAAACATCCTACAATGATCACTTGTGTGTCCTCAATGCCACTCCCAGGAAATTTTTAGGTACTTCTCCTTTTTGCCTTTGTACAGTATTTCAGGAAGTCCAGCAAACAGAGAAAGCCACAGTGTTAGGTATGTTATATGAGATTTTGTTTGTTTTTTTAAAGTTACTTCTTCATTGGCAAAGAAAATACGCTCCTAACCTCCTAAAGAGAGAGAGACGTTAACTCCCAGAAACATTTGTGTGCATTCATTCATTGTATCACAAGTTGTTTATTTAGATTTTTTTTATTTTACTATCTTTCTGTAGAAGCTTCAAAGTGTACTAGCCCGAGCCTAGGGCAAGACAATTTTATGGCTCCATTAACCTTTTTCTTCAGGACAGTCTTGCTCTAAACATCTCTCACTATTTATTCATAGTAGCTCCACACTGAAGGACAGGACTTGCTACATAAGTGGCAAGCAATGTATGTGGAAGGCTGCCTGGTTTGCCCAATAGCCAGCCCATGTATGTGTGTCAATAAGATTTTGCCATGTTTGTCCTGATTTGTTATAATATTTATATTTCCAACAACACGTGCACTCTGCAAATGTCTGTATTCTGACAGATATTTCTCTTAAGACCTGATTATGAATTGAGTATCCCTGTATGAGTATATTCTGTTGGCTAGGAAGGACCCTCTCTAGAAAACTGGAGAAGTCAAATGGTCAATCTACTAGGTGTCCATTCACAGGTGGCCTTTCCTGATGCCACCCTTTCTGAATATGACATCTAATGATGTGATGACACTGAAGTTTTCCCTTACAAAGTTTGGGTGTCTTGAATTTTGGGAATTATCACGTCCCCCCAAAGTTTGATTCATTTGGAGTAAAAAAAAACAATTTTAATATGCAAACAACCAAAGTGAAAGGTTTTTTATTTATTTTTAAAAGCATCAAATCTTTCACTGTAAAAAGTTCAACAGTTTCCACTATTCGTAGAGCTTTGCAGAAACTTTGCAGATCGCTAGAACCTGTACATTTCTCGGAAACTGTCAAACACACTCAGTAGATCTGTAACTTCCTGTGCTGATGTTGGTTGTGTAAGAAAATAGGCAGCAAAGAGGCACCAAGTCTACCTAATGAAGTGAACGCTTTGCATTTGTTTCACTGACATTCGGTGCAAGTTTACGCAAAGGTATTTTCTTTGAAGAGGTTTTTTTTGCTTTTCCTTGTTTAGTGAAAATTTCGTCATTTTGAGGGGAAGGCTGCAGCATACTAGCCACTAATGGTCTACTGTGCAGAACTGAAATTCTTCTAGGTGTTCCAGACATCTCTCAAGATAATACAGTTTTCTGTAAGGACAGTATGACGCATCTGGAGTTTAAGGACGTATTCTGGGTAAGTGCTTATAATTTTAAGTATGAAGTATTTGATTCAGAGGTGTATATATATATCTCATTTCAAAGACTACACGCTGTCACTCGAAACCGTTTAAAAATATGAAGTATTTTTATGTGATTATTATTTATGAACTGTTATTAATATTGTTAGTGTTTTACTACCATCAAGATTTCGTCTGCTTTTGGAAAAGTCTGTATAGCTGCGTAACAGTTTACCCCTTAATAGGCTACATAGAATGCAAGGCATTTTGCAGATTAAATTATTTACTAGAGAGAGTACTTGTGTGTTATTTGCATATGTTGATTCTTGAGTGGAAATGTTTTTTGAAAACTTTTAAAAATATGTTGCTTTATTATTTGGAGAACGATCTTAACCAAATGAGCCAACTAATACTGGAGCTAAGAACTATTTTGCTAGGTCAACTGTACTCCTTAGAAGTGTACAAAGTGTATTCATGTTCTTTTTTGGATACATACATAACTGCATATATATATAAAAAGCCAACATTTACTTTCTAAACACTTTATAATTGTGATTTGAATCATCTCTACCTACAATTAGGGAAAACAGAAGAATGAGAGTTGACACAATGATACAGATATGAATATGACCTTTTTCTTTTTGTGTGTTGTGTGAAAATTAACACGCACTTGTCTAGGTATTTCCCATGACTAAAGAGTTAAATTTCAGGCAGGTTTTGCAATGTAACCTTTTTGCAGAACCTGTCCAGCCCCAGGTAAAACTTCTGCATGGAATCTACATACTACTATGAAATAAAATAGTGTGGGTTCCTGTTTCAATGCAAAAATATATATTTATTAAAAAATACATTATATACCCGGCAGTAAACATGTTAGTAATCCTATTCAAAAACCATGGACATTAATATGGAGTTGCTCCCCTTTTAACTCTCTTGGGAAGGCTTTTTACAAGATGTTGGATGTGTCTGGGGGAATTTTTGCCCATTCAGCCAAAAGAGCATTTGTGAGCTCAGGCACTGATGTTGAATGAGAAGCCTGGCTCGCCATCTCCGTTCCAAGGTTAAGGTAAGGGCTCTGTGCAGGTCACTCCACACCAAACCATGTTTTTATGGGCCTTGTTTTATGCCCGGAGTCACAGTCATGTTGAACAGGAAAGGGCCGTCTCTAAACTGGTGATGCAAAGTTGGAAGCATTCAATTGTCTAAAATGTCTTTGTGTTCTGTAGCACTGACATTACCCTTCACTGGAACTAAGAGCCCTAGCCCAAATGCTGAAAAACAGCTCAGCCCAATCTTCCTTGCCCACCAAACTTTATAATAAGCAGTAGTTATTTCTGTCCCACCCCCGTCTCACTATCCCCTTCCACTCTTTCTCCCCATCTCGTCTTCCAGCTTCTGTCTTCTTTCCTGTTTTGATAGCACAAAGTCTGTCTCTCCAGATCCCTGCTTTGGTGCTCCCTAATCACTATGCACCAGCGATTGATGCTTAGCGCCTGGATATGACGTCTTATCCCAGTGCTCAGCATCAATCACCACCGCATAGTGATTAGGGAGCACGGAAGCAGCGTGCGCCTGCTACCCAGGCCAGCGCTTATGGTACCCCTTGCACCTGGCTTGGTAGGGCCCTGGAGACCTGTCCAAAGAAAGGCGGCTTCCCGGGAAATCTCCTGGTAGGCCAGTCTGGCTCTGTGACCTCCTGCTTTGTGTGCCAGGCAGCCTCATCGCTTGCCCCTATAGATATGCTACTGCTGGTAAGTAGTGTTCTGGGATCCACCAAACCCAGATTCCGCCATCAGACATCCATATAGTAAAGTGTGATTCATCACTCCAGAGACCAGTATACATTGCTCCAGCCGATGCTTGACGTGATACGTAGTGATCTTCAGCTTTATGTACAGCAGCTTGGCCATCAGACCTATTTCATGAAGCACAGTGTTTGTGCTGATGTTGCTTCCATGGGTAGTTTGGAACTCTATGTAGCGAGTGATGCTACAAAAGACAGATGATTTTTACTCACTACATGCTTCAGCACTCAGCAGCCCTGCTCTGTGATTGTGTGTAATCTACCACTTTGTGTCTGATATGTTTTTACTCCTAGAGATTTCCACTTCACGATAATAGAACTTACAATAGACAATAGGGGCAGCGCCATAAGGGCATAAATTTTAACAAACTGACATGTGGAAAAGGTTACATCCTATGACAGTGCCACATTTAAATTCACTGAGCTCTTCTACTGCCAATGTTTGTCTATGTATATGGCATGCCTATGTGCTTGATTTTATACACATTGTTTCTTATTCTACTAATTGTACTTTAATTTAATGCCATTTTTATAAACACAGCAAGATTTACAAAGGTTTCCTACTTTGTAATTTATGTTGGTTATTTCTGTTCATATATCCGTTAACAGGATATGATGACTTATATTGACTTCTCTAAGCGAACATGATTCTGATACTGATCCCCCTACTTCAGTTTATGCCCTTGAAGCTTATATTTTCCCTTTACAACTACTTCTAAATAATATTTTTCTGCAACTCCCACTGTTTCCACAGACAACAATTGCCTTGATTCCTGATACCATGTGTTTTACCTACACCGTGTGTGGAAATATTCACACATACAAGGAACTTATTTATGACTTAGACACATTACTTAACAGGATTTTTTTGGACTCATTTTTTCCTCCTCCTCTTCGTACTCCTACTAAAGCAAGCAGAATACTTAAGTACTGTAGTTCCTAACAAATAATAAAATACTCGAAGCTCAATAAAACAGGGATCTGAATAGTGCTACTGTCTATCACAATAGTACTCGGGAATATGCTGTAACATGGCTGTTATAAGTAACGTCATGTTGAATATTTTCATAAAACTTTTTCAATTGCTCATATCAAAATTTAACATTATATAAAAATAATCATATCCACATTATAGTTCTGGAAATTATTTCTGCTTTGACAGTGGAAAGTAAAACATGGAAGATGCAATAAAAAATCAGCCTAACATACTAGTAAGCTCATCCCATCAGAACATTATATCATATTTGTGTATCTCAAATAGAGATACCCATTATTATTTTCCACTTCTTCCCAACCTCCGATAACAATGGCCTTTTAAAATACAGTGCTGTCAAAGCCCATCTTCATAGGTATGGACTACCAAATCACAAATATGCCAGACTGTCGAGCATCCACATGTGAAGCAAGACGATCAAATCTCATGTTGTTACAATTCCTGCTCTAGGCTGTTTGGTATCTTGTGTGAATGAACATTGCCTACTCCATCCTAAAAGGTGAAACATATATTTTTCCTGAAAAAAATGGCCATTGCGGCCATATAGCTAGTAGTTCCAGAAAAGTCCACCAAGCTTTCTCGGTACTGTCACAAGGGCTAATGCCCAAAGACAACCAAATATGTAGCTTTTTAGTTTTTTCCACTTTGATGGACCTTAAGAAAAAGTCCACAATGTCCACTTGAATGGCCAACCTTGTCTGATAGTCTGTCACTGGCTGCCAACATATATAATCAATTATTACAATATTGGTGTGAATACCACCCATAAACTAGAGAAAAGATTGTTTTTGTAACAGATCAGTAATCTAAACTAGAGGTATAGAGTTTTAAAATGTTAGATGTAAAAGAAAATAAGACATTTGGTGAAGATTATATCTTTATTGGCCAGCTAAGTAGTCCTGAAAGCTTGCAATCTGATGTAATTCAATAAGCCAATACACGTATCATCTTTGCAATCCAAACTAGGAAAATGCTTGCAATTCATATTCAAATATTGTTTTTTATTTAAAGTTTTTAGTTATTTGTTAAAAAGTAATATTATAAATACAATATATAATATAATAAAAAACCTCACTATCATTTTGCTTGGGGATAATACCTCAACTACTTTCCCTTTTCAAAGATTTGTTTGCAAAAGCCAGTCACACAGTGATGGCTACAAGCTTACCCTCTAACCATTGTAGCAAGAAACCACAATATGAATACATGTGGGGCAGTTGGTTATTACTGTGTGTATCTTCTATTTATGATATGACTTAAAACCATGTTGCTGCTTTTAGTCTTACCAGACCAGGATTATACATTATGAAGGGCTTAGTGAGTTTCTCCTAAAATAAGGGCTGGCAAAAATATATTTTGTTACCATTTTCACATTAGGGCAACGTATAATTGTTCCTCGTTTTTTCTTGTTTGAGGCATCTTTATATACTACTCCCATTGTATCACTTCATGCTCTTTCTTGGTGTATATACTGTATATACCGTATATATATATAGATATATATATATCTATATATATCTATCTATCTATCTATCTATCTATATATATATATATGGATATATATATATAGATATTGTGACAGTGTGAACCCCAGGGAGATGATTAGCATGGCATCTGAGTACAGCTGCTATGCAGATTATACATATGGGTCCCTGGGGTGGAGCAATTGG
>VKOC01000002.1:11396261-11407798 GCA_009364415.1 Spea multiplicata
TTGGAGACTTTGTAGGCGTAAGGAGTAAATGAGTGAATCAGTCACAAAATGAATGAGACAAGTGCAACGCTGTATAACGGAAGGGTTGCATAAAAGAACATAAGCAAAGTGTACGTGGAAATGTGTAACATAGAAATGGGAAGGGGCAGTTATACCCAGATCTACTCCCTCTATCTACTTTCAACTGTCCTAGGCAATAATTTAATTGTTATTTTTACATGTTTGGTACTTTGTACTTAATGCTGAATTCTTACACAATATCTCTACATGCGCTACACAGTTTTCTGTCTGAGCCATACTCCGCAGAGCCACTTGGTCCTGAACCTTTTGGCCCTACGGCACATTACTCTGTCTAGCAGATGAGCGTCCATTGGCACAGATGGAACTGACCCTGCCGCTAGGGGACAAAGCATATGCACTGGTGCTATCTGCAACACAACATATGCCAGGAAAATAATAAGTGGCATTTCTAAGTAAAATGACAGAGTTCACTAAAGGAATGACTTCAGTGGCCAATGCTGCTTGAAAAATGACACAAGTGACCTTTTAAAGAATCAATTAAACTGTCTTAGTAGCCTGAAACGTTATAGGTCCTTTATTTCATGACCTTATGACACGGAGCAAACTGAGGATCAGGGCATATAGTCTAAAAACAGTTGGCATAACAGTTAGATAATCATGTAATTATAGCAGTCCTCTTTACTTATTGTCTTCTATTTTTCCAGAGTTGCTGTATGAAGATGTATTTGCTGTATGGGAGGTTATCTGGGCAGCTAAACACATATCCTCGGAGCATTTTGTGCTTTTTATCGCCCTTGCTCTGGTAGAGGTTTATCGGGAGATTGTACGAGACAATAACATGGATTTCACCGATATCATCAAGTTTTTTAATGGTATGATTTCTTTTGAACACCCTTAACAAGTTTCTTCACACCCCGGCAGCAATCCCTTTTGATTGGTCTACTTTTTCTAATGTGCGTGTATATTAAGAACAATATTTAGGAAAACGGCAATTTAAGTATGTTGTATTGCAAAGCATGCAATATTAGTGAGGAAGAGTGATTGCCAGAGATCTGTCCAAGATCATGTCATGGAACTCGACCAAATTGCTGGTCCATGGGGCAAAGAGGTATGGGGTATGACCCTTGCTCCATGTACTCTGCTATTTATTCAGCCCTAGAAAAACTCATTACTCCTTTCACTGTTAAAACTCACAGTAAATGTGCTCAGAAAGTTATGTCTAAAATAATGTGGTAAGTACGTAAAAGGTTCCTTTCTGTTTGCTGACATCTCCAACTTGCATAGAAGTTTAAAAAACATGCTTATGATCCAAGCTACAAGAGGACAAGCCGCGTGAATTTATGCATCAACCTAGTGCCTGTGCACATGGGTACATATGCAGATAAACCACACGCTGACCTAAATGGGTTCAGAGCCCAAGCACATTAAAGCTGTGCTTGGGTAATACTGCTTGGATTTTATGGAAACCTAAACAGTCATTTACATAACTTGTCCCTGGGCCATAAAATAATCATAATTGCCCTTTTAAATAAAGTACATTAAAGTGGGTAGATGGCAGAAAACAACTTATATCTAAAATCGCACATAAAAAATAATACAACCTCCTGTAGAGATCTATGTTGTCATGTATATTGTAATGCACAGCACTTCTCTGTTATATATATAATATATTATTATTATATTTCTCCATTTTCTGCGCTACTCTTAGAAATGGCTGAACACCATGATGCACAATTAATTCTGAGGATAGCACGGGAGCTGGTGCACAAGGTCCAAACTCTCATAGAAAATAAATGAAGATTCCCGTCGCTCAAGTTGAAAGCTGGATCATCATGCAGAGGTGCTGAAAAGCCCTTCAACTGTGTCTAGCAGCATCTCAGCTTGCACTGTAAATCTATAAGGACATGATCAGGATATTTTTCACTTGATGTGCTGAATCTTTTACATTTGTAACATAAAAAGAATTCCTCAAGGCTGCAAAACGTTCCGGTGTTTGATAAACCAGTAATTCTGTTTCATAAAAAATGAATATCTTTATCGTATAAGTTCCTGGTGTCCATGCAACAAGAGGGATTTGCCTCAATGTGTGCTAGTACGTGTGCACCTTAGAACTTTTTGCTGCTACAATGGCCTATGACGCCGTGTAATGGGGATGTCCCCCGGGTGTGAAACCCTCTTCTTTGTTGGCCAAGGAATTTACAACATGTCCTCCAAACTACAGAATTCCTCGGAGGTTACATGCCATTGTCAAAATCAGTATGTTTTGTTATTTTTGTAACGCATGCAGTTGTGTCTTTGTAAAATACCACTGTGATGACAAATGAAGGGCTGTGAAGTCAAAAAGGCCCAGTGTCCAGATGCAAATGGAGTTTTGGTCCCCTTGGTACACCTGCTAAAGTATTTGCTTAAAAAACACAGTCAAGATCTCTAAACTCAGCGGAGTGTTTCTCAGTGTCAGGTCAAAGTAGAAACAAGGGGCTCCAAGTGTTCACTCTAAAGAGCCTCCTGCTCAGCTGCCGTTTCAGTTGAAATACACATATATATTTAAAATGCAGCCATTTTTCAATTGTGATCATTCATTCTGAAGGGTGAGATTAACGCTAAGGTAAAATAACCTATTTTCTAAAGAATCGCCGTTGAATGTGTCATCTATTTTCTTGATGGAAGGTAAAGCCCAAAACTGAGCTTCAAGAAGCAAAATGGACTTAAGTGCACAACTCTAGTTTTTATTTAATATTGTATGTACAGAACTACTGTCCATACACAATTTAGGAGTGCAGGATGGCTGGTGCATCTTAATACTTGCTTATTTCACTCAGATAAATCGAGGACCAGTAGCATACATCACCCCTATCTACTAATCTCAGTTATCATACAGTGAGACTGCAGATACTACCCTGTTAACATGATGCCAAAATCAAACCATATGCACCGGATGTGGCTGCATGTATGTTTCTTAAGTGTTATTACCGTAAAGAATTCTAATTATTGTGTTTGTTTCATAATGGATCTTAGGTTTTCTGATTAATTTAAATGCGGCAATCAGATCCCTTATGTCTGCTGCTTTGTTTTCATATGCTTCTATTAGTCCAGTTCATTGGTATTAATTGATTAGTGGCCAATGAATCTACCACATCTCTCCTTCATGAAGATTATTGAATTCCACAAGGAACTGTGGGGATTTCTGCACTACACTGGCTACCATACGTGGGAGTTGGGGGATTGGATGGCTTCATGCAGATCTTGTCATTTAGAAAGTCAGACCCTCCTTGGCAGCCCAACAATCAGGCGAGTGACTCTAGGATGTTCACACTGGCGTGTAAGACATTTACAGTAATAGATATAATGCGTTTCTAGCTTAGCCTCATTTCAAATGATGTGGGCAGGCCCAGGGGCTGCTACTTCTGTGTACAGAGAGAGACTTAACTCTTCCATGTTCAGGGGTTGTTCTGAGCTTTAGTTCTGCTCCAGCTCACTTCTTCACTTGATTTTCCTGACTTACTCACCTCAATTTAAATTCATTTAGCAAGTGACAGGTTTATGGAGACTACAAAACAAGTAATTAATCAAATCTCAAGATTTGCTTAATCGTTGCTACACTCCCTGTAGGGCAGGTAATATCATTTTGTTGGCTGAAATTAATGCAACATCCTTCTGAGATTCTGCTTAGTGTGTTCTGGCTTGCTGGATTAGTATCCTGAATGGATCGTCAGCAGCAGCAAATGTATTTTTTGGAGGTTGTTCCTGTGGCGCGCGCCAAGGCTCCGTCTCCAGAAGGGCATAATAATGAAAATGGATATGTGGAGAAAGAGAAGCAATTCTAAACTTCTCTTTCTCCGTGGATCCGTCGGCATTATTCTGGCCTCCTGGAGCACTTCCGTATAAAGGGGTAGACTTGGGGACAACTTCTCCCCATTCCTCAAATCTGGGGTGAGGTTTTCCAGTGGCGCGCAACGAGGCTCAGCCCTGATGGAGAAAGGAGAAGAAACTGAGAACAAAAACCAACAAAGACTGAATGCCTGATGGTCAACCAGGAACTACTTGCACTTATTAGGAAATATCCACAATTATTTATACCAAACCTTCCACCAGACAAATAGAGCACAACAGGACAAGTCCCTGGAGAAAACAACTTCAACAGATAAATAAGGTTTTCACACTCCTGGAGAACAATAGTAGAATGGATACCTTCCTGACCCCTAACAGTTGTTTGTCTCACACCAGGAAGAGATTATCTCAGCAACCTAATGATAGTAAATACCAACAATAGCTGATGCTTGAAGACCTATACAATAAAACAAAATTCCCTAAAAAATTTAGACTGAATAAACCCCAGCTTTGTATTTGAGCTCCATAGTCTTTAGAGTCTCTAGTAATTGGGGAAACGTGGCACTCTATACCAGGGGAAGAAGTACTCCCAATGGACTCCTTGTACCCACCTCCCTAAAAACCACAACCCCTTCCAATGCCATGGCCAATAGTCTTTACGGAGGGGGCTGGCCCCCAAGGCCAATCCAGAAGCCTGGGGCACAGAGGCTTACATGACTGAGATATTGAGAAATGTCTCAGAGAGTGTGAAAGAAAGTGACAGTGTGTGCAGGAAACAAAACTGAGATGAAAATTTGGAGCTTCCAGACCCTATTTTTGGACATTTCAAATTAACAAAATTTTTTTATGTTCAACATCGTTTATTGACAGATCATATTACAGTAAAACAGCAAACATCATAAGGTAAGTAATACAGAATAGGCCAGTAACGACCTGTGGGGTACACATATGCAGAGAGAATGATGTGAATCGAAGTGCCAAGAATAACAAAAACAAGGCGTTGTGTATGATCATAGAACTCAGCCGAAAGGCCGTACAGAACCTGGATGAGTCATAACAAAGTCATATTAAGACGCATAGCATCCATGCAGGTATCGTAGTGGATAGTGAATCCTGACAGTGGTTCCGTCAATAAACAATAAAAAGAAATAAGAAACATAAACATAAATATAAACAAAAACACGCTCCAAGGGTATGTCAGTAAGCATCATAAGGCAAGGAAGTCATCAGATACAAATCGGGGTCTGGAATGGAAGTACCCCAGCAAAAACGACCTCCTAACAGAAAAGACACTACAGAAGATATAAATCAAGCAGCTGGGGAGAGGCGACAAAAGTCACCCATGGCAGCCACTTGAGACCATTGGCGTATTCACGACCATGAGCAGATGCCACCAAATCTTCCATGTGAGAGATATTATTGACTCTGGTCACCCAAGCTGAGAGCGGTGGAGGGCCTGGCACCTTCCAGAATCGGGGAATGACGGCCTTAGCAGCATGGACCAGGTGAATGGTCAGGGATTTCTTATAGGAGGGTAACGAGGACTGAGTATGATGTAACAGTAAACCTAGTGGCGAGAACTCAATATCAGGGTCCGCGATATCACGGATAACTTTCACCACAGCCTGCCAGAACGGACGAATGTGGGCGCAATCCCACCAAATATGTGTGTAAGTGCCATCCTCCTGCCCACACCTCCAACAAAGGGGTGAAACCTGAGGGAGGAAACGATGTATTTCGGCCGGGACTCTATACCACCGGGACAGCAACTTGTAGTTGCCTTCCTGGACCCAACTGGAGATAGCCCCTTTATGGGTGAGTTGAAGCATCTTATCCCAGTCAGCATCAGTCAGAGGTGATTGTAGATCCCGTTCCCATAAACTAAAATAAAAGGGCTTAGCGGTCAAATTAACAAAATTGACAATAATTAAAACAAGTGGTGTACCAAAGGTTGAATGAGTATGTGTGTCAGTGAAAACTAGGGCGGGATAAGACGGTCTGTTGCTCAGTTCCAGGGCTACACTTGCCTCCTAAGTCCTCACTCACTGAATACTAAAACAAGGAAGATATTTGACCTGGCCAGTATTTCTCTCTTGACAAGCCAGACACGTGCCATGAAAACTCACCCAACTATGGCAAAAACATTTTCACATTCCACCAGTTTATGATATAAGGCGTTTGTCATAGTTTCCTATATGCTTATGTATTAAATGGTTTTGTTGATTATACATTTTAGCTTTTCAAGGAAAAGGCCCATTACCCTTTTCTGTTTTAAAAGGCATTTGTTGTTCGATTTAAATGTCACACATTCACAGAAATAGCATATGATCCCACATAACCGGTGTTAAATCCGCAACATCTTGATTTTGTCATTTTAAATCGCAATGCTGGCCTTCAAAAAAGCATTATAATCTTCACAAACAGATCTACGTACAAGTGCCAGTTTGAATGCCACTCACCCACATCTATTCCGTATCCCCAACATCTGCATTTTTGTACTCCGCAGTCAGCGTCTTCCCTGGATTAAAAGGCGTGCCGTGCCTTTAAGACATGCAGAACCGAGATATAAAGCCATATCCTGTGCTCCATGTCATAAATGTACGAAGCCCTCTAATGCAGGCTACGGAGGCTGTGCCGAGTCTGCACAGCATCCATCGCGTACATGGGCCGGTTTGAGAGCTCAACTGTAACTGACCCATTGAGTAGCGAGGCTGGATTTGCAGCAAGGGGATTGCAGCCCTAGGCTTGGGCCTAGTTGGCCTAAGCCAAGGTATACCACCGAGTAGGGCATCTACGGGGGTAGCCTGAAAACTGGGAGTTTCGCATGAAACTCATAGTTTTGTCGTTTTAATGAAACCGTTGAGTATTGCTAAATTAATTTAGGTAATACTTTCTTCTGGGCAGAAGGCTCCCTTCCCCTGGCTGAGTATTATTGTGATACATGGCTTAGTCAAGTGTTACAAATGGGAGCTAAGCCATTGATCGGCTCCCTCTGAGGTACTTGCTCATTTGATTCATTAATATCAGATGATATTACAGCACAGTAGCAGAAGTCATAGCTCTTCTTGTGCCCACAGTGCTTCCACAAGTTATCATTCATTCTAAAATCTAAGCACAGCCTTCATTGGCATTCGCTGGCTGAGAGCGATTCAAAGAACATTTCTTGTCCATCTATCGTCAATAGCCTTTGATCTTTATGTTATAATTTTAAAGACGTTCCACTACGAAAAAACATTACTTTCGCTCTGTAGTATGCAAAGCACCTAAATCTTAGCGGATCTGTTATTTTAGTCTTTCCTCTGTTAAGTTATGTAAAAACAACTCAAAAACACAGCATAGTAGCTTTTTCAGTTTCTATGGCAACAATGTATCAGTGCCTGCTTTTGTGTCAAATAACAAGTGTCACCAGTAATAATGAAAAATTTGGTAAATTTTTACTTGATTAAAGAATTATATCTAGAAAGAGTTTGGGCATTCAGCAGCACTAGGAATGGGGTTTCTGAAAGTAGATTTAGGTTGCGCAAGTGGAACTGCAGTTTTAAGCAGTGCATTCTGAAACTTGCAAGTTGTTTATGGCAGATGATGATCCATATAATATAATAAATAATATTCTCCATGGTCAGATGAGTCTCTCCTGTAGCCAATTATTAACGGGAAAGCGCTCCCATTGAAAGTAAACAATATTAGTAACATTGCTATTTAATTTTAAGAATACATTATTTACCCCAGAATAACTTTTGATGACCTTCAATTGCATATATCGCTCTGTGACGTTTTATTATTTTAATCTAACATGCTGCTTTAAATTGTATGATTTTGAGCTGTATTTGTTATATTGTTCTATGTAGCATTCATTGTTTTGTTCACATATATTTATTAAAAAATAATAATTTTTTAAAACCGGAAATAAATTGAAATGAGTGATTAGTTGGTTAAATGCTTCACTGTAAATCTCTAAATAATATCCTATTTGTTAAGGTAAATGAATGAGAAACGAATGCATACTACTTGGGATTTTTGTTGCACCGCAACACACATCAGTAAGATGACTGAGCGTGATAAGAGTTTTAGTACAATAGTTGGAATGTAACAGTATTTCTATTCTACCTTAGCCTCTTTTAGAAGTTGGAGGATAATGTTATTATCACTAGTAGAACGTTCTCTAAACTTCTCTTCTTAAACCCTATACAATCATAAAAATACAGGGCAAGTAGGGGTGGCATCCCAATTTGGTAGTCTGCCTGGGATTTTATTTTTTTAAGAAGTATTTTTTTGGTACAGAAGATGATTTCCAAAGAGACATAAGAGACAAGCGTATCACAATGGGTTTAAGATGTACATACATGCGGATGAGCCCATGGAAACGTGATACAGAGGCATAGTAACAAGACAGAATTAGCCAATGACATGGTATCCAACAACATAAGAGATAGTGTCGTCAGGGCCGTGGCCCATAATCTACAACAGAGGGCCAACCATACGCAAAATCTGATGAGGCCCGGAAGAAAACCCGATACAGACAATGGAAAACATCTACGAAAAAAGATATGGAGGGAGGTGGGGAGGAACAAGGAAGAGAGAGAAAAAAAAAGGGATGAGTAGCGATGCCGCACGGCCAACAGAACAAAGCAGAACCTCCCATGGCCATCTCTCTCAAATCCACAAGACGACGCAAACTTCTCCAGCCAAGGGACCCAAGTGGCGAGGAATAGATGGGAAGTATCATGCAGATGCGCCATAATCTTCTCCAGTTTTAGCATAATCCATATTTTAGCCTTAAAGCCTGCCTGGGATTTGGTGGCATTTTAAGGTTACATTGTCATTTTATAAAAATATTTGAAATGCTGCCTCTCAATAATTCAGGGAAAGAATGGAATCAAGTTTTAATAAAAACAAATAGGTCATAATAATAGGGTGAGCCCCTGGTCATTTTAGGACACATTTAAACTTAAAATGTTGGTGGCCAGCACATGTAAAGATACCCAGCAGTATGTGGAGCGTATGTAACGGATTCTATAACGCTAGATTATTCATCACAAGGAGGCTACCGGCCGCTCAGGGATCACCTGGCTGCGATGGCCACGTTTTTCGGGGAGGTGTTATCGGTTTTCTCCCGGGCAGTAGAAGACGACGAAGAGGAAGAGGAGGAGGATAGAGAGATCAGGAGGGAGTTAAAAAAGAAAAGGTAAAAGCTGCAATTAACCCATTCGCACCCCGCAGCTAACCTCCAGTAATCATACTACTACATAATAGGGGCATGCGGCCTCTTATTATCACTTAGAGTGTAAGCTTTGCGGACAAGCTCGGTCTCCACTCTCCACAGTAAACCTGGATACCCCCAGGGGCTGAGGGGGGTAAGTGGTAAAAAATATGTTTATTTCACAGTGTGGCTTCCTAGCTGCGTATCAATTACAACCATCCCCAGAATTATATTATTATTATAAATATTACTTATCAACCAATCAGTGTGTGAGTGAGGACATGGCTACCAAGTCTCCTTTTTAGGAGGGACAGTCCCTCTTTCAGACTCAAAACCCTCTGATTGTTTGTTGGATGCCACCTCTAGCCACGCGCTCCTAAACAAGTGCCCCTCTAGCTGTTTGAGAGACATGGCAGGGGGTTATATCCCGTTTTTGGGGACCCCGCGCAGTCAAACCCATTCCGTGAAGCTGGAATAATCGTCTGAGCAACCGATTGCCGCCGTTTAGTCGATGAGGAAAATCAATGCAAGGCCGTCTCATTGCTGAGAGGTCCACGTCTCCTGGAATCCCCCCATTGCTGCTGCTCTAAGAGAACCCTCCGACAAGAAGCTTCCTTGCTGTCAAAAAAAAAAAAAAGAAGACGCATATACCAAAAGTTTTTTTTATTAATGCCAACAGTCCAACATTTGATATTACCCAAACCACAAAGAGTGCAAAAACTACATTTCTCGTTAATCTATGCAAACTTCCAAGAAAATAAGTCCATAAACGCATATTAAAACGTAAGAAATGTATATTCATTTACTCTGATCACCCTGCTCAGCCCCTTTAAAACAAGGGGAAATTGATTCGTTTAACCAAGTGCTGTGTGCAAAATCCTTTTTAGAATAAATAGTCCTTTTTTCCTGCATTGACACGGCTCAACCTGTGCAGGTCCGTGCGAGGAACCTTCTAAAGATTGCATAGTTTATCACTTTTAAATAAAACACTAGCTTTCTGCAAGAATGAAGATGATCCAATCTTCAAATTAATATAATAACCAAAATAAGTGCAAAGAGCTTACATTAAACCACGCGACAACAAAAATGCATCTGCCCACAAAAGACACCGCTTAAATCGGTGTAAATAAATAAATTAAAGGGTTTACCTGAACCAGGTTTTGTTTTCTGCCTGGAAATGCATAGACTTTAAACCCATTAAAGCTGAAATATGCCCTTAAAAAGAGGTATTTATCACATATGCGCTTCGAATAATAAGCAATGTGTATTAAACTGTCCGGAAGTTGAAGATACGTTAAGGCACGTCTAGGATAAATAAATCTGTTATCACAAAATATTAATAAATAATATCTACAATCGCTGACGCATTTCAAATAAAGGATAAAGTTTACGTTACATCTCTCCCTCTTTAAGGACACATTCTGAACGGCTTTATGATTTTGACCTACGGAACCTGGAAAAATAATAAATTAAACATTTTCATTTTATATTAAATGTATTATACACAAACATTATAAATATAGGGGGGATTTAAATAAATTTGTTGAAATAAATGGCATCAATATGTACCAATAGGAAGCAACATCCCTGATCAGGTTTGAGGAACAGAAGGTTGTATTAAACGTCTCCAGAACTCATACATTTCTTTTTTATTTAAACCTACAAACTACCTCGACGTTAAGAGAAGTCTGCATACAAAGTAT
Source organism: Spea multiplicata (assembly GCA_009364415.1). Classification (NCBI taxonomy): domain Eukaryota; kingdom Metazoa; phylum Chordata; class Amphibia; order Anura; family Pelobatidae; genus Spea; species Spea multiplicata. The sequence continues at coordinate 11,407,014 of VKOC01000002.1, forward strand.
GTGCAAATTTGTGTTCAATGGCTAATATTTCTAGCAGTTAAATGAGGCTGTTTTTTTGTTTTTTTTTAGTATTTATAGGTAGTCAGCTGAGGAACCTTACCAACAAACATCCTGAATCTGAATAAAACAACACGCTTGTCCAGAGTCAAAAGACCCGATGTACAAGCTAGCATCTGAACAGTTGAAGCCCTACAGAGCAAGTGCAAGTCATTTTTTTTAAAATCACGTATTTAATTAAATAATAATCGTGAATGAAGAAATTTCTCATCCAAGAGAATCAAATAAGTGGCGCCGATTCTCGCCAGCCTGTTCTTCCCGTTCTGTGTCTCCCATCAATCATCGATGCAGCGTTTCCTTTTCGGGTCACGCAACGGAGCGCTGAGTTTCCGCTTTAAGTTGTTCCGTGGATTCCAATCGGAAAGGGAAGAATCCGATTCAGCGAGTCCTCGGCCAGTACCAGCTGGTGATGGAGAACGAGGACGTTCGCTTCTTGGCTTTTTCACGGAAGGAACACAAGTATCTGAATCACTACTGAAATCATCCTCAGTTTGAGCGTCAACCAGAAGCCTCTTCTTAGCTTTTGTCAAAGCCATACGAGGCAGAAGGATTCTGATTTTTCCTTCTGCATAAAGAAAAAGAAAAGAGACGGTTACAGTTTTTTAAATGATGAACTGAATATTCTATGCTTTCATTATGCTGTGTAATGGTTTCAGGTACTTTCACCGAAGACTAAAACCATGTACAGGACTTTGCCCAAAAAAGGTAACAATGGTCTTACCTTGGTT
>VKOC01000002.1:11407898-11552279 GCA_009364415.1 Spea multiplicata
TATGGGCGTTTTTAGCAAAAAAAAACCAAGTGGAAACCTAGCCTCAGCAAAACTGGAAGAGACTGCAAAAAATACCCCAAAACACACAGCTGGTGCCGGCCCCCCCGTGTCACCCGACTCTCCATAACACGGTAAATTCCAGAAACACGGATTAAGGCTGTTTTGGACTGTAGTGTATCTGCAGACGGTTAGTATGTAGCGTGTATGTTCCCAGTCATATGAAGCAGCGATGCACATACGTGCTGGTATTACTGACACGTAACGCCATAATATTTACGCAGGAATACGCGGGTAACACGGGGCGATCAGAGCAGGAAACCATCCCCTGCGCTTCTCTCTGCCTTCCCTGACTACAGCATAACGAAATAACATTGGGAAGCAATGCTGAATATACATATAAATATATAAATATACACATACTGGTAAATATAAATAAATATACACATAAATATATATATAGAAATATATATAGAAATATCATAAATATAAATATAATAAATATAAACATAAATAATATACACATAAATATATATATATATAGGATAAATATATCACATATATATATATATATAATATATATATCTATATATATATAATATACTGTCATCCGCACACAGACAGGCGTTATCAATTTGAATACACAGTGGAACAAAATGACAGCACAACTATAAAATACATTAGAAACATACTCTGCGGCGCTGTATGTAGCGTATCAGTGCGATTTATTATCCGGTATTGATTGGTCGGACACGACTACTCTGATCCAGAACATAAACAGTAATAAATGGTAATAAGTTTATTCATTATTCATAAATATATATATACATAGACAGTGCTGCCGGCAGAAACATACATTATGAGGCCAGGTCAGGCACCTTTCCTGGGGACCCCCCCGATTGGCAGTCAGGCACCTTTCCTGGGGACCCCCCGATTGGCAGTCAGGCACCTTTCCTGGGGACCCCCCCCCGAGTGCAGTCAGGCACCTCTGGGACTCCCCCCGATGTCAGGCACCTTTGCTGGGGACTCCCCCCGAGTGGCAGTCAGGCACCTTTCCTGGGGACTCCCCCCCCCCGAGTGGGCAGTCAGGCACCTTTGCTGGGGACTCCCCCCCCAGTGGCAGTCAGGCACCTTTCCCTGGGGACTCCCCCCCCCCGAAGTTGCAGTCAGGCACCTTTCCTGGGGACTCCCCCCCGAGTGGCAGTCAGGCACCTTTGCTGCGGGACTCCCCCCCCGAGTGGCAGTCAGCAGCCTTTGCTGCTCCCAACCGTGTGGGGGGGGGGCCAGTGTCAGTCAGTCTAGTCAGCTGGGGGGGGGGGGAGTGCCAGTAAAGCAGCTGTTGTGACCCTAAGCTCTGAGGGTGAGTCTGTCACTCATTGAGTCAGCCTGCCCCAATTTACCTAATTACCACTTTCTGGCTGCTCCAGGGGTCCCGGCTGTTCTGCCATGCCGGGAGAACTCAGGCTCCACCCCTCTGAGCTCTCTTGCAAAAGTTATAGAATAAAATTATCCGCACAGTCTGCAAATGCGATCTGTAAATCTGCCTGTAACGGAAATCACTAACGGGTTTCTGCAGTCTTAGTTGTAAAAAGATTGTAAAAATAAATAAACAAATAAAAACAGTTGTAAACTGCACGAATTAACGCGTTAATTGGCTGTTTTTATTTTTTTGTACCCTTTCGTGTTTAGCTGTAATCCCCCCCCCATTTAGTGTACCCACACAAATAATATTTTTTTTTTCCAGGATTATCAAGAACTTTTTTTTGTTTAACCATATCATCTAATTCCCTATAAAAGAGAAATGATAAATAATGGGAAAGCTAATTAAAAAATACCCTGCTAAATAAATTCTACAATTTGTCCAGAGTTTAGAAAAACCCAATGTTCTTATGTTTTTCCAAATCTAGTAATTCTGCCCCTATGTGCTATTTCGGGTATCTTTGAAGCTGTCAAAACCATTGACACCCCTTGGGTATTTTAAATGCTAGTATTTTAACTCTTTCCGTGTCAGGAGTTTTGTAAATATACAGCACTAATTTTAGCAGTTGCTCATAATAATAATAAACGTTATTTTTTATTTTATTATTTTTTGGACCTTTTTTTTTACATTTTGCTGTGTCCTGGGGTGGGTGGTCGTAGCCGCCGAATGCCTCGCTACCGCTATATAGGGATTTCAACAACACCATTGAAACCATTTAAAAACATATTTATAAATATATGTAGTTATTTTTATAAATACACTTTAGGAGCGCTCGCAGGACTTCATAGTAAAGTACAAAAATGTTTATTAATTTAGGTCATATCGATTTTTCGGTCTCCTACATGGGCATACCATAGAAAAAATGTGAACACAAATGCCAATTTATACAAAAAAAACACCACCCCGTAAGTGAATAACCCCGCTCCATTAAGGTAATAGGCACACCTATGTAAAGGGATCATTAAAAAAACACAAAGAAGGAGCCCATAAAGGTTAACTTTCTAGCAAGTCATAATTGCATCTGCTTGACCTACGCATGTATAAAGCAGTGTAAGACATTATTGTCAATGCTAAATAAACGCAGCAATGCATTGTGTAAAATGCGTCGGCCAGGCCTTGTTTATATTTCCATCACTCCTGGTTCCTCTTTTATAAGGCAGGGTATAAGCAGGGCATGAGGTTAATTGTCTTTAGGGGGCTTTTGTTCCCGGGGTAGAGAGTGGCGGGGTAATGACCAGCTATGGCTCCAAAATCCTTTCCCTCCCTACACCCACGTGGAGCGGGGGCTTAAACATGGGCAAAATAAGTTAAAGATATTTGGGACTCTGTAGAGCATAAGACAATTAACCATTTAAGCCATTTACCGTACGCTGCCTTTAACAATGGTGCATTACTGCGTAGTTTGGACTGTCCATCCGTTTCGGTGTTTGTGGCTTCCTTGGGGAAGTAATGGCTGCTGTAGTCACGCTAACAAGAAAAATATGAGAGCCGACAGTCTAAAACAGATTGTATGGACCTTCTTAGATTTCCCAATAGGTGATGATCCATGCCTCCAAACTGAGCCATACATACATGTGCAGGAAGAATAAGTGCAGAGGTTATCTAGGCGTGAATGAGCTGACATTCACATGATCCTCTAGCTGTAAGCACTAGAGGATAATGAAAGATGGAAATATTTCACAGCCCAAGGCGGCCTACCCCAGACAAGCGTTATGTTTTATAAGATTCACTAATGAAGATTATTCTGTAGAAGCTAACAGGGAGTTTGACTTTAGGTTCAGAGCTCCAGCTCCCATGACGCTCAACCAGCTATAAGTACATTTCTTTTATTTGAAAATGCTGGCCGGGGGTCTGCCCGTTGGCTGTTTTTCTGACATTCCCACCAGCCACTGCAGAAATGCCCTAATCAGTAAAGTGTAAGTATTTTATTTCTCTTAGAGGAAAATTTTACTCACAAACCTCTGTCGTGTACCCAGCAAATATATTTACCATTAAATGTAAAATAAGAATAAAACATGGTTGATTTTTGTAAATACAAAAAGCATTAGATGCACATGAATATCAGCATATTATATGGTTACGGATGGGTTTTATTAATAATGTTTATTTAAAGCAAATCTCTAGTCATCGTTGACATATTCTGCAATAAATGACCTCAGCAATTGAACCCTCCAATTTTGTTTCAAGTCTGTCTTGCTTTCTCTGACTGGAGTGTTAACTTTCCCCATTAGCACAGTCCTGACCTCCCTGACCTCCCTGACCATGAATGGATTGCAGAATGATAGGGATAACGGACTATAATACATATGAACACTAGAGGGAGTCATCAGCCGTGCGAGAATGTGAACAGCTAGTTCATCATGGTACAAAGGAACATTACAAAAAAAAAACACACATTATTAAGACTAACAGGGGTGAATCAGGAAAATGATACTATTGTTTCTACTCTCATATTAAAATGATAGATATAACATATTCTTCTTTGATATATTAACCCTCCATTTCCTGTTTTTTTTAGGTAACCAGGGCCAGCCCTAGGATTTCTAGCACCCCCATCCCACATACACTTGCTTTCTAAGAGTTGGAGAGAACCTGATGGTGGGACCTCCTGGCTCCTGCCAACGTCGTATCCTTGGCAGTTGCCTAGTTTGCCTATATGGTAGGGTCCAAGCCTCTCCTAGGAGTATTTAAGCCCAATTGTGTGATAGTGTTGGAGGTCTCAAACACAGACGTCCACACTATGGTTACCTCCTGTGCAGTCTGTGCACCCCCAAATGCTGGGCTCCAAGACCTGCTAGTGGAGAGGTATGTGTTGGTGGCTGCACAGATCTGGCAGGTGTTGAGGTGGTCCAAGGGACAACTGCAATATACCTTAAGGTAAGCCTGGACTTTGTGAACCTACCCTTTTTGCAGTAGGAGGCAAGTCTGGGCTGGGGGGGTCACAAGGGGAGGGTTGTCCAGGACCCAATTTATTCAAACAGCCCTAAAACCTCCATGTGTAAATGATGGAGATGTGCCAATGACTATGTGACACAGAACAAGCACTGAATACAAATCAGACACTCCTAAGCCAAGTTTTTGGTTCATTAGAACTTACAATACCGCAAAGTTCTCACCAGAATACTTTGGTTGTTAGTTCCCGTTATAGCAAACACGTTCGGTGGCCTTGGCACTGTGATAGAATCTAATTATGAGTTTATATGATTTGCGGAAAGATTGTCTCATCTTATTATGGAGTTGCCTCTCTAGCAAGTAAACTCATACGCAATCCCCTTCCCTCTTCTCACCTTTTAATAAAGCCCTCAAAGGGTTTGACAAAAGATCCAATTCCTTTAATAATAAAAAAAAAAACCTCAGAGAGCTCCTGACCCTGCCAGCTGCTTGGAACAGTCACAAACTGGAATTATTTAACTGGCAGACTACAGAGTGCGCCTGAGTCCCGCTGTAGCATTACCTGAAATGACCGTTGTCAATGGCAACAAGCACTGCTCCTGAGTAAATTTCAATTAAGCCCTTTTAAACTTTTTTTTCAACAGATTTCAAAGGCAGAAACAACATTTGGGGAAACACTGCTGCTGAATGCTTAAGTAGAACTACACTTTTGCCTCAAAAATGTGTTAACTGGTGAATGTCACCATGGACAGTAAGTTAGTTAGCTCAGGCCAGCTATGGCCCACGGAGAGCCAGGCCCCGTACAGCATTCAGTGTTTGATGGGCGACACCAAAATCCGGCACAAAAACCAGTTTAGATGGTGTGGTATCATCTTGGTGTGGTCCTGATGTTAATTTGACCCCAATTTCAGTAGACCCTACTGTGGTCCCCATGAAACAGGTCCATTCCTATATTCTACCTACTGGGATATATGCCCATGGTTTAAAAAAAAAACGGGCAATTGCCCCTCCATAACAAAAAATGCAATAATCAGGTCTCTGTTAAACAAGCTTGAGGACACGCAGTTAACAAACCCTCACTAAATGAGAGAAGGAACCTCAGCTTTTCAATCTTACAGAAAACTATACATGTGGGGTCTCTGGGATTGTCAATTAAAAAGACATCCTAAGTAATGATGTATCAGTTTACAAAATATGGAAGAAATAGAATGAATGCGAGGCATTTACTTGGAGCGTAACTTTTTACAACAGCATTGTGTTTTGTCTGGGCTTTTAAATCTGGGTCATATTTTAAGATGATTAGAGATAACATATAAATAAATATATATAAATATATATATAAACACACATTTATTTATATATATATTGCCCTCACTGTGTCCTGTGACAATTCTGGACAGAAATGAGAAAATAAAGTTAAGATAAAATTGCTTAAAAAGATTAATGCAGACCCCACAACCATAAGGGGTGGCATCAATGAAGGACTCAGAGCAAAATCTGTAATTATAAAAAGAAAGGTAAATTGGATTTCAATGCTGAATAAATAACAACTTAAATGGGAACTCCCACCATACTTTGTTATTGTCCTATGGGTGTTAGGAATATATAGGAATATATATTTATTATATATTTATATATAATAATATGTTATATGTGTTGCAACTTTATATTAATATTTATATTCTATGTTTCATGCATAATATTTATCTACCCATGATATGTGTAACTAGCCTGCGACCTGGAAGCATTTTGTAGATTGGAACATGGTACCTATTGCATCACACATGATGTCACATGCAAAATAATTGTGTAAATCTTTAAGCAAGCTATCCATTGCTACAAAAGTAGTAAAATATATATTTGATTGCAACCTTATTATTATTTATTGATTTAGATAAATGCCTACTTAATCTCATCCAATAACAACTTAGGTGAAATATATACAGTTAGCCTAGCCTTACTACTCACAACCTATGTGTGGTAAAATTATCATTTATTGTTTATATAGCGCAATCATATTCCGCAGCGCTGTACAACAGCAAAATAAAAACATGATACAATCATTCAGTTCAGTTCATGTTTATTTCCTTTTGATATCTTCTTCCAGGCAAATTGTTCATTACATGGTTTGAGTGCCAAGTTCTCAACATGTAGAGCCAGAATTGTACAGCAGGACAGCAAGGATACAATAAGTACAACAACAAAAATACCAGATGACAATCCATTTTAGACATATAAACCTCAGCATTTTTGGTTAGGGCAAAGATTGCCCATTTTGGGCCCATTCTGTTTCCCTTTCAAGTTTTTACATTGTGATATTCTCTGGTCCAGAAGTAGCCCAGTGGTCGAGGGGCTCAGATGAGCATTTTTGTAGTACATTGTATAATTTGCCCACGATACGCCATAGTCTACTAATAACAGAGATGACCTCCGACATTCAGGGAGGTCAACCTGATAACAGCTATAAGTGGCTCCAAGTTGTGATCAATAAGCAGCCCCAAAATCCGACACAAAGAACTTACAAAAACTTTTATGGAATCATTACTATTTTGTGAAAAGTCCTATTCGTGGTCACATGAGGTGGTTGTTTAAATGCCCATATAATCAAAACATAAATTGAAAAAATATTTAATATCTATGAACTAAAGTGCTGGTACATAGTTACTGAAGGGCTTTATCTCAAATCGTCATATTGAAGGATGATCAGGAAATAAAAAGTCTCCTCACAGTGGATAAGGTTCTGTTAGCAGCAACAAAATATTATTAACTGGAGAAGTGTCCAGTGGAAACTCGGGTCTCTGGATCACTTTCTTCTTTCTCTGTGCCGGGGAGTGGCGTTTGGCTACGGCCACTTACCTTCTAGACCCCGGACTGAGGCTAGCCCCATCCCTATGCACGGCTGACACGCCCCACATATGGCTACCCTCACCTCTTTGTGATTGCACTCCCTGGAAGTGGGAGAGCTCCAGGTAGCCTACCGTTGGTATTTCCCAGGTAAGTTTATTATATAAACATCTTTCATGGTAAACGATATACAGTACTAAGAGGTGTTTCAGTCCATTCCCATACAAAGACGTAGTGGTACTTAATATTAAGTAGCGTTCCTAGCCAACCAAGGTAAGTGAATTTAATTACACAAACACAGGCCTTTAGGTCATTATCTAACTGTGCCCATCAACATTTCAGGTGTCCAAATCGGGACATGGGTGAAAAGAGGCTTGGAGGGGAGGAGCCAGTGAGGGAAATGGGCAGGACTGCTTGAAAGTGGGCACGATGGGAGGCATTGGCACCCCATCACCTTACCAGCCTGGCCACCTAGCAACGCTAGCATCGTAAAGGGGCTGTGTGGTACCTGGAAAGGAGACCTGTAAAGCAACCTCCCTGGGCTAGTCAACTGGCTCATGCTCCCCACTGACCAGTGGGGCAGCTACCCGGGAAAACAGGACACCCTTTCGGTTCTGTCACATGTCCATGTCATTACAAACCTTATAGCAATGCTGCCAACTTAGTGTTCAATATCAAGTCTATTCTCTAGGAGATCTTTGATCTTTGCTCTAATCTCAGGTTGAAGGGGCAAAATCTTAGGGTCACACAGTCTGAAGCTGAAGATAACATTTATCTAATGATATCTAAGACTCATAATTAGTGCTGTTGACATCAGTATGTTATAGCCCTGTTTGAACATGAAATATATTTAAATAATGCTAAGTCAAGGTTTCCGGTAGTAGCGTAATTTGGCTAATGCATTTTATGAGTCGCTACTGATGAGCCATTAAGCTGTTAATATTTAAAGAGTGTGAGGGTCAGCTCATTTGCCCCACTGGGCCATTGCCCTGTGTCTGAGTGGCTAGTCCAGGCACTTATTGATGTGAGACAACATCTTTATGTTTGGGAGGTTTGTCCACACAGATCTACACAGCTGTACGTGAGTGTCACAGTTAAGCTCTAAAGCAGGGATCCTCAAACTCGGCCCTCCAGCTGTTGCAGGACTACATCTCCCATACTCCTCAGCCAGCCCCTTAGCTGAAGGAGCATTATGGGAGATGTAGTCCTGCAGCAGCTGGAGGGCCGAGTTTGAGGATCCCTGCTCTAAAGCCATGTTTTAAATCGCAGGCATATGCAGATGGAGAAGTCTGAGCATCTTTGGGTGGGGATTAAGACCTTGTGTTCTATTTACCATTTATCTGCCTAGTATTCACAGAATGCTTTGGAAACCGTGGACTTTTGTAAACTCAAGACAAGATTGATTTTAGACGGACTCATATTGACAAATATATTTCACTTTGGTTTCTGTACACTCACATACAGCAGGTTTGAGAGCTATACCATAGGTTAGTAAACAAGAAAAATCAGGACTGTTGGCAGATGTGTGTGCCTACAAAGGGGAGGGTCTCTGCTTGGTCCCACCCATAAAGGTTTTTCCTTTAAAGCTGCCATGTAAAACTGGCCCTACTAATGACATGGCGGGGGATACATGAAACTATAAGAACTCAATGTATTCTCAACGCTTAGTCCCAACGTGAAGGGCTCATGCAATGTTTGATAATCCGAAGTGTCTGCTCTAGTTTCCTGGCCCTGTGCCTTTTGTGTAAACAAAACAAATGGATGTTATCTATAGAGAAGTCATCTTTAATGTATTTTAGTCATGATACAGAAATTATAAGAAAACCAGGTCAACTTTTCTGAACAGACAAAGCATGTCTAACATTAAACTCTTCGCAGCTGTGGGAGACTGCAATGTATTGTGTGTATCAGTACAAGGCTGAGACTACCCACAGAGAAGGTGCCAATGTATTACAGCACTAGCCCATACAAATCCCTTCCCCCCACCCCCACTCCCATCCAAACAACATCCACAGCCCCCCCCCAAAAAAAACATCCCAACAAACCTCAAACAATATCCACGCTTTGAACGCATACAAACTTAGTCCAAAGAGACATATATTACATACAAAAAACACACGCGTGCATATAGACAATTGCACCATAAGCACAAGAAGCAGCAATGGTCTCAACCTCTAAAGAATTAGCACAAGGTTAGAATCAGGCAGTCTCTGGAACTCCCGCAATTCCCCATCAGTCCTTTTACTAGCTGAGCATGATGGGAATTGTAGTACACAGCGGCTGGGGAACCAGAGTCTACCTATCCCAGTATCATCAGAGCTTTTCAACCCCTTTGCAGCCAGTGGTCCAGGCTGTTTTTGGGAATGGTTGACGTAAGGCCACTTTCGACAAAGGAATATATTGAAATATACGTGTGGTCACCCAATTTAGTCATTTCTGTGTATATTTAAAATGACGTAAGCAGTAAAAGTAGGGGCTATCCCTGTTTAAACGGAAATATGTATTTAAAAACGTTTTACATGAAATCGTTAACATACGAATACATGAGGGCAAGGCTAGAGTGGGGTGGGCATGGTGGGGTTAGCTCAGTGGGCTAGTGCCCCAAAATCGGGACTGTTTCCTATGAATTGAGATGATTAGGAGGTATACCGTATGACATACTGTATGCCCATCTTTAGAAAGGAAAGTCTCTCTTTCCTCCCGTTTTCCATCGTCCCGGTTCCCTAGAAGCTGGGAATGTTTGTTGGGTATGAGTGTAAAAGTCACAGTAATGTGTAAAGAAACTGCAGCAAATGTTTATAAAATTATTGTGTAAACGCATCTTTTTTCTTTCTCAAATACATTAATAGCCATCAGTAGGTGATAAAATATTGAGTTTGGACAAGGCCCCACCATATTCACTCTTTTACACATACAAACTCTAAAAATGTCCTCCTCGGCCTATTTGAAAGTTTTGGGCTGTCGGCAAGTGGTTTCAGAGCAACTAACATACCTGGCAACTGTCATAATTCTCCCTGTATCGGTGTTTTAACCCCAATATCATGGCCATAGTCTTAATGAATGGCCAAAACCATCAGAAATAAATTATGATGTATTACAAAACAGGCATTCCTAGGTTTTTGCCGTAGAAACTCATCTACTAAAGCCCCATGGCAAGAATGGATCTGAACATGATAGAGAGGGCAATTGATGGTTTGTCTGAGTAACATCTATAGGTTATTGGGCATCTAGGAAATCCATAGCATATGAGAGGTCAGCTGCTTTGCTTAACAAAACAAAAAGTGGGTCATTTTATAATAATTATCATTGATTTAAAGCAGAACAGCCACATTGCCCATATCATATTTACATCAGACCCGGACTAGCCATTTGGTACAACGGCCCAGTGGGGAGCAGGCAAGCATATGCAGTATCATATGCATAGCCCTAAAGCTGCGGCCCTAAAGTGCTAGGCTACATAGTCATCCCCAGTACAGCCCTGGTTTACATATATTTGCAAAAGCACTAAATAGTGAAATAGCCAAACCATCCAGTTTTCATTCAAAACAGCCCCGTATCTCTATTCTGTATTTTTCCTGTCACTCTATTTTTTTCAGGACACGCTAATTTTACATGTTACTCATCAGAACATGTAAAATTGCTGCCCTCCATGACGTGAATGGTGTCAATTACTGCTATAGACCCCACGTGCGGCTGGACAGCTCTTCACATCCTGGAAATGGCCAATGTGGTCACCCCACATTGCGGTCTGCTAACCACATATTAACGCCTATATCCAAGGATAGTTTTCTTGCTGGATCAATTAAAGAGGGATATTATCAAACACTAAGGGCGTTTATATGAAAACGTGTATTATACCTTGTAAAATAATGGAACTAATATCCTGCGTCGGTGCAAGATACATTAAATTGCACTCAATGGTAAAAGCTGGAGAAACAACTTCAAGAGGAGCAGTCATCTTCACAGCTTTTACCATCCATGACTAAATGTGTTTATTCAAACTACCTACAGCTTGTGCTTTCTTTCAACAAATATTTGTTTATATTTTTCAATATTAATTGCCATTAATTGTGTATGATTCTAAAATTATTTTTTTCCTCCCCCACCCTTGCAAAGACTACAGAACCCGGTAACATCCTAAAAACACAGATAATGAACACAGTTAAGAACCATTCAGGCCATCTAATGTGCCTAATTATGCAGGAAAAACCTTAAATCTTGCTATGTCCCTCACAGTATTAGCCTCTACCACTTCTGAGACGTTGTTCCACTTACCTACTACTTAGTCAGCCTCTAACCATCTAGTTTTAGACATTGCGCCTTAACATTTTCCTCCTTTGATGTATACTTCTATCTTGTACTTTGTATTCCTTCCCAAAAAGGAGGAATAACTTAACAGGGAGATAAAATAAAACCAACCAGAGAACAGGACGTTTATTTGGTTGCTCTGTACTGATCGGCAAAATATAGAATTGGGGGAAAAGTTACAGCTTCTGATAATTCCTTGCATTGAATTTCAATGTACAAAGAACATGTATTTTGAGATATTTTAGGGCATCTTGGGGAAGTAAAGTATAAATGTTACAAATGCTGTTTCATATAGAACCAAAAAAAAACTATTTTTGAGTCCTTGAGTTTATGGTTTTATTTTTTTTTGGACCCCCCCTGTGCTTTTCCATTGGTGCGGCTACACATTACAGCACCAGATCTGCCGCACATGCAGCAGCAAAGGGTCAGAGATTTGCCAGATTTGCCCGATGGCCAAGCCAGGCCTGGCTTCCCACAGAGGTGCGGGGAACCCAAGCAAAATTATTTTGAAGCCATCTTTAAAACAAGTGCTAAAAACAAATAATCTCTCCACGTAGAGATGTAGAAAATTGTTATCACGATCGGTTGATACCCAAAACCTATTGGTAGAGAGCCAAAAAATGGATGTCTGCCCTAGGTAGCCACTTAAGCTAGTTACAGTATATGGTAGGACCACCTATGCAAAGGGGTTAAGCAATGTTTTTAGTGGAAGCTCGTTTTTTCTTTTCACCATAGGGAATATCACTTGGGTTTTAAAGAGGAGAGACCTTTCAATGTAAAGTGCCCATGTTTGTATACAGTACTGATCTGCAGGTCTAGAAAACAAGTCATTTCCTGCAATAGGATTGCTAGACACACAAAAAGCCGAGCTTACATTACAAAGTATTGAAAATAAAAACCCAGATACGCTTAACGGTTATATTTCTACATGACAGATCTAGATGGCTACCTAAGAAGGTTACCAAGATCTGAAGCTGAAATTCAAGAACAGTATGGTTCTTGTTCTGAGTTAACAGACTGACAAAAAGCAGTCGACCGCTAGTTCCCTAATCAATCAAATTCACAGATTGCTGAAACACTATGGAGCATTGTACCTAGCAGCGGGTCCATAGTGTCTTTTTAACATTTCTCCAAAATAAACACAGAAGGATGCCAGTCCCGTGCATGAGATCTGGCAGATTTACTAAGATTCAGATTCTGTGCATGTTATTGCAGTTAATAAAGGTACATTTCTTGGCATGGATTTCTATGGCACTATGATGGAGTTATCCTTCTTAGTATGGCAGATTGGCTTGGCTGGAATAATACCCCAAAGTAGACTACACCACAACGACTTGGCTGAATACAAAGCTTCTGTACCAGAACTTTTATGACACCTCCTCCCCAATACATAGGTTGGTAGGGTTGACAAAATGGTTACCAGTAGTTTGTAGTTCCAAGAAATGATGGATTAAAGCCCAATGCAAATGGAGCTGAACCATATAACATGGAAACATAGTATCTGACAACAGATAAGAACCATTCAGCCTGCCAATTTTCTTCTGATGTAAACGCCCGGACCTTAATCAGCGCTTGGTCTTCTGTTAGATTCAGGATAGCTTTATCCCCATCCCATACATGTTTGGATTGCCTTGCTGTTTTAGCCTCTATAACTTCTGATGACAGGCTGTTCCATTTATCTACCAAAGTAAAACGTCCTTAAACCACTCACCCTCTAGTTTTAGATTATGGCCTCTTGTTTTAACATTTTTCCTCTGAAATAAACTTTGTTAAATCTCTTTAAATATTTAAATTGTTATATCACATCTCCCCAGTCTCTTCTTTCCTCCAACCTATAGATATTGAGTTCTGCAAACCATTTACCATTTTTGTACCCCTCCTCTGAACCCTCTCCATTATGTCAATATCCTTTTGGAGACACGGTCTCCAGAACTGTATATGCTACTATAGTTGAGGCCTGACCAGAGATCTGTAAAGTGGCAGAATCACCTCCTTCCTTCTGCTTCTAATTTTAGACATTTTATTGCATTGTCTGCTTATTTTGAAGTCCTCACAAATAATTACTCCTAAGTCTCTCTCTTCTGTTGTCACGGACAGAACAGTGCTCTCAATGCTATATGCTGCCATGGGATTTTTACATCCCAAATGCATTACTTTACATTTATCAACATTATCAACATTAACACGCAGCTGCCACTCTCTCGACTTAAATTATTTGCCATTTGGGCTTGTTCCACTAGGATTGTCTACCATGTTGCAGACCTTCTGTAATATTACTAATAAAAATATTAAAAGTACAGGTCCCAATAGTGATCCCTGAGGTACCGCACTAGTAACAAGTCCTTCTTCTGATTATACACCATTAACTGCAACCTTCACTTAACTCCTGTCACTCAAACATTAAAAAAGTCATTCAACTATCTCAACATCCAAATGCAAACAGAGTTCTTTCTTCTCCATCTTCAAAGAGATCTCTGACGTCCCAAAGGCTCCTGTAACTTTACGTGCTTTTCTATGTTGGCCCAATAAATAAGCTAGAGTAGTGGTCCCATCCTTTCATGAAATGAAAGTTAATTATGATTACTGAAAGATTTCAAGAGCTACTCTGAAATCATATTGAAAATAAAGCAACATTTTTAATACATTTTACACTTTATACTTATTGATTGCCTAATGTTTTGGATTTCTTAAAGGGGTAAGGATGCAACACAGGTCCCTGCAACCTCTAAGGTGCCCTCACCTGCTGTTATTAATAGGATGATAATATAATGTTAAAACCGGGCATACACAAGTGGTTCATATTTTTAGCAAAACTGCTCTTCTCTGCTCCATGACACAAGCAAACATTAAATGAATGCATCCCATCGCGTGTTCCAAGACACAGCCATTTAGATGCAAAATAGCATACATACATGTGTAGTGGCCCATGAACATAGCTTGCACAGGGGGCCCAGAATTGTGAA
Organism: Spea multiplicata; assembly: GCA_009364415.1. Lineage (NCBI taxonomy): Eukaryota > Metazoa > Chordata > Amphibia > Anura > Pelobatidae > Spea > Spea multiplicata. Next base: position 11,422,383 of record VKOC01000002.1, read on the forward strand.
CTATGCGCTTCACTAGAGAGCTCCACTTTGGGAGGACAAGTAAATGCCGATGGTTTTTCAGGACAAGGTAAGTTACATATATATATATATATATATATATATATATATATATATATATATATATATATCGCTGTTATCTTAGTGTTTAATAAAGCTGGAAGTCTGAATCAAGCGGTATGATCTTTGTACCAATGTTGTGATCTTACACTTTACCAAAGGCACCAAAATGAAATGATGTTCTAGAGGGCATGGATTCAAGTTGCATGAACGGTTTTATAGTTTCTGTTAATGTCTAGATAAAGCTAATTCTGGCATAGACATAGCTTTGAACTTTTTGTCATCAGATTTTGTAGATTTCAATTTAAGCATTATTATTTGTTATCGATATATATATGCCTAGATGTATCAAAATGAGTGTACTTTGAGACGTTTTTCTTCTTGATAGTCTTCCTTAAGAATGAACTTATAAGGTCTCCCCACATCATAGTGGTCTGATTGTTTCTCATCTATGCGTCTCTCCACTGACTTAGGTGATACCGTTGGCCTCCTTACCCTATGATGTCTGAAATCAGTCATTGTTACACCATAGTCTTTCCATATTTTTTTCAGTAATGAATTTCAAGGTATTTTTTTCTGGAGTATGTATATGCTTTGATGCTTCTCCAGAACCTAAGCCTGGAATAATTAGTCTCTTGGTCTTCATAATGCTGTTTATACTCCCTAACAACCTCTAGGATTTAAAGAAACGGTTATACTTAATCTGAGATCACGTACATTTTACACTTTTTATTACACACAAGGCGGACTACATCCAAACAATTACATGACTTCTGAATGCAGGTGGCTGCTGTTATGTAGTGATATCAGAGTAAGGGTGGGCTGATATTTATAGCTACTTGAAACTAATGTAAATTATATACATTTTTCATGCTGGTTTTATGTTTTATTTGGTGTAGATCAGTTAAGAAAACCCAAATCCATAAACAGAGAGGTTATATTTATGCAAGGGACTTTACGCCAAATGATACTTGATGTTACAGCTCATCATATGATTTTTGGTCGCTGATGTAAAAATTGGGATCTTTAAGGGCCATAATAAAGCAAGAATTTTACGATTTCCCCAAAGTCATGACATATTAATTATGTCATAAAGTAACTTATTTTTTTTATTAACTTGAAAACCAAAAGTAGACCTTCATGGAATAAATTCTCATCAGAACATTCCTATTTATCACCAACAGCAAAGTTGGCAAATAAGACTGCCCGGGATGAGTAAAGTCATAGCACCACAATTTCTAATTGTGTTTATAAATTGAAAGGCATTACAAAAATAATTGTAATAATCAGTTTTTTATGAAAACTGCACTATACGAAACAATGCATATTTTACATGTATCTTATCGGCAGACAATTAATGCCACACGTAAGCACATCTGTATGCCTTTCTTAGTTGCCAAATAGCTTGGAAGCTCGTTGTGTACCTAAGGTTGGGAAGCAATAGGAAGGTTTTATGGAAACTCAATTAAAACTGGCAGTTTGCTCATTGTTTGAGCAGCAAACCACTAGACCTTGAATTAGCTATGGATGATTTGCACTACCTGCCAATATTTCTAAGCATCGCTATTTAAATCATACTTACCTTCAATGTACCCCCCAGAAATTACAGGATCAATAAGTGATATCCACTGACTCAAGGAATGTGTTACACAAATGGATTTAGGGGTCTCTATATCACACAAAAAAGGCAACACAGGGTGTATGTAATGTTTCATATATAAATGCTACATACAGGTCTACTCACTGAAGTCCAAGTTGTCAGAGTTGGTGTTGAGTCTCAGAAGTAACATGACAGCACTCAACAAACCAGAAAAGCAACGTCTATACATATATAATCATCAATACTGTGCTGTTGAGCTTTAAGTGTTGAATCCTCAATCCTCCTTGTGATCTAAGTTGATTTTGTGGAGCTGGATTGCTTTTTCTTCTTGACTGTCAATTATGGCATAATGCTTCGCAACCGGACACAGATTAGGATCGAGTCTGAAGCCGACTTTAACGAGCACGCAAGTCACTCCATTAAAGCCAAATCAGTCATGTTGGTCTAAGCAACTTAACTCTTCTGCCAGTTTGACCTTTAGTGAACAGACCTGCACATGTAGGTTTATTAGAATCATCTTTTGTGATGGGAAGCAATTGTTTTAAGAGATTGTAACTTACTATACTGTATGTATATGGAAAAATGTATATCATAGATGCCGCTAACCTTACAAACACCCTAGAATTCCCTCAAAAACATTAAAAGTCTTGGTGTAAATGTCTTATCTTACCAGAGCTGTACAATACAATGTTTGGTGTTCACCACCGTTACTTGGATAAGAGCCAGTTTCCAAGTCACCTTCTGCTGATACTAGAGTCTACAGGAGGTGCCGCACTACCACAGAGGAATACATTCATTCAAGTATTCAAACATGTCAACTTGGTTTTAGTAGAAATACTAAATAGATTAGCACACATAGAAATACATTCTCGTACTTCAAATAAAATTAAAAAAATAGATTCCCCATTAAATCTCATACAATTAGGTGCATTGAACAGAAAGGTTATTGACGTATCATTTAGGAATCTTAAAATGTTACTTGCCGGAGGGAAGGGCCACTTTTAAACTAAAAATCAAACTAATCACTGAAATATTATCGCACCAACAGCTTTTGACTTTTAGAATACAGAAGAAAGGTTGAATCTTTCCATTTACAAACCAGAAATTCATGCAACAAATGGTCTTTATAATAGGAATAACAAAAGAAATAGGTTTGGTGGTTTGGGGTTTTTTTTTTGCCACAAAGCATTCCACCAATTAGTTAAAAAAAAAAAAAGTTTCGCCCTCCATCAAGATTAGATGAGTATAATGAACCAAAATATGTACGTCATTCGGACTTATAACTTTCACAGTTTAAATTGTTTTATTTATTAAAACAAGTGTTTGAACTATAGTTGGTATATTGCTTAAAACATCTCTTATATCATATGTATTATGATATAGGAGATTGACGTAAATTAAACGTATAGTATACTTTTAAATATTTATTTCCATTTATAAGTTGAAAGCCAAGATGTTCGGTTTTCAGGATCATGAAACTAAATTTGCTTGTTTTTGTTATGTAAGAACTTTTCCAAATTTAGGGTGTGTTTAGCTATATATCTTATAAATTCTTTTAATTGTAATCCCTCTTCAAACCGATATTTTTAATTTCCCATCTGGTTAATAATATATCTCTTCTTGTAAAATTAAAAACAGCAGCCTACCATATATTTCTGGAATTTCATGATAATAGATATTAAATTGCTAAAAGGATAGTTTGATGTAAAAAAAAAAAAAAGGCAACAAACACAGACTGGTAAAATAAGTCAACGTAAAAGGAAATCATGTTAAATAAATAAATTGTTCATTATTTCATTTTTTTTTAAAAGTATAATAATCTCTTTAAACAGATGGTGGAAAATGAAGCATTTGTAAATTCATAACAGTGATTCACCCCCCTACTCCAAAAACAAAAAGGTTTTATTAACAGCAATTGTTCTTGATCATTATATATATATATAAAAAAAAAATCACAGTGATTGTATGCTGTAACAATAATGAACAGGAATGTTTACCAAAATATATTTAAACCTATAAATAAATACCTAGTTTTACATACATATGTAAACACATATGTAAAGGAATAATAATGGATTTTTATAAAAGCTTTTTGATTTGGGGGGTTTAAATGGAGAAAAAGAAATCAAGAATTATACGCTAACCCATGATATCATGTTTTAATAACATACTAGTTGTGGCTTTGAAACAACTATGTAATTATTTAATGCTAATTGCGTGGATAGATCAATGAGTAAAAATGGTAAATGGTAAAAATGGACCTGGAGACGCACATGATTCCTTGGCAATTGCAATTTAACGCCGAATGGCACCACATTGTACTTAAAGTGAACCCATCAACATCACAAGAATGCTTGTCCATTGAAGAGCTTTATACTGACTATAAGCAGTAGGGATTGGTCTAGTAAACGTTCAGAAATGCACTTCTATACATCAAACATTCTGCAATGCTACTGGCACAATATGCTAATTAGGCGTAGCAGATTGATAGAGGTAACATTTAGCAGTCAGCAAAAGGGGTGCATTCACCTAATCCATAGGATCACAAATGCCAGCTGCCAAGGAAATGTGCCAATTTGTATAATGCATTGCCTGCTACATTGTTTCTTTTGAAATGAGTAAATACATTTTGACCGGTTCACTTTTTCAACCAAAACGGTGGCATGGCTGGATGGGTATGGGACAAATGGGGGTTGGCAAACAGAAGAAGGCAACAGAATGGACCAGGTACATCTTAATAGCTATAGCTGAAGGCAGGAAGTTTTGAGTATCTTCTTGACATTAATAGTCATTGTATTCTATTACACTTTCTGTATGGGAGGTCCTTCTGTCCTTGGTGGGCTAATTCCTTACGGAAATGACCGTAGACCATGTACCTTTATGTCATGTACCTTTCTAGTGCATCATGCTTTATTGAAGACACAGGGTATGCTTTATAGTGTTTCCCGGCAGTTCCATGTTCTGCCCAACAGGAACAGCAGGACCTTCCTGATCCCCATAACGAAGGAAGTAGAAGCCCACAAAAGAATACGGCAGTTAATCTAAAAACGGCAACATTCATTTCTTTAAGCGAGCCAACCACCTTCCACCAACACAGCTGAGTAACTTAATGGGGTAAACTGACCAAAATCAGGAAGGCTGCTCCCACTAACCAACAGATGAAAGCCAAGTCTAATAAATTTGTAATGTATATTTTTTTTTGCGAAATGCAAGATTTGGGATGATAGTTCTTGGGGGGTGGGGTGGGGGGGTGGTTGTATATTTGCTTTAAACTTTAAAGCAAGTTTACAAAAAAAGAAATTTAAACAGTTTCAGTGTTAGGAGCAGCTAAATCTTCCCTACATTCATTAACCCTTTCAGTGCTGCACGAATGAGAGCGCATTTTATGCGGATTTATGAAATTTCCATTTCAAAGATGGAAAGGGGTGTTAAAGAGATTGATAAATGTGTGATACTTTAACAATAATGCCATTATTATACAGTCTTTAAAATATGCTTGCAAGTGGCTTTAAAATATAATGCATGAAGCCAGCAGACTAGAATGTAAAAAAAAAAAAGTTTTAAACTAGTCAATGAAAAATAAATAAATAAAAGCTATATTGGAAAAAAAAAGGCAAATTCCATATTAAATCGTCCACTTCAAAAGTGAAACTTTCAGTGCTTGTAATTAAAATGGTATTGATATTAAGTCACAATTACCTACATAATACTTCTGTCCAGTAATTTGAGGGAATACGAAATTTCCTCTGTCTGGGCATTTGTCACAAAACAGTGTAGGCATTAGAAGACATCTATCGGCCAGTTCCTTCCCCCGGGTCCAGTTGCGGTGGAGTTTGAACATGATTCTCTGTTGGATTTGCAGTTTAAATTAATGCTACAATGAGCCCCGTTGCTTAGTGTTGGCCTAAAACCACATAGCCAAGTGCTTCTTCTAACAATACTTGCATAGGGTGCTCTGATAACGTGTTACAGCTTTGAGTAGATAACAAGCGAATCCCTTTTTTCCTATGTGACTTATTTCCACTCCCCTTGGGATCGTAACACTTAATGAAAAAGTATTGTTTAATTCCTAAATGAATCATACTTATGATCTCAGATAGCTGGCCACAATCTATCAATTAGCAATGACAAAATAAGCCATTGGGGTTCACAAAAGCCAAAATGAATTCATTTGGTCTGGATCAATGCATTCATCCTTCCCAAATAATCATGCGCTGGTCCACCAATCCATAAAAGTAACTTGGACTCTCCATTAAAACCAATTAAAACAAAGTGTATTTTCTCTTTGCAGCTGTGAAGGCTTTAAGCTGTCAGATGCCAGCTTCATCATATCAGGCATACAATTTTGTTAAAGCTACTCAACTGGCACTGTTGAAAATGCTTTTTTTTTTTTTTCCTGTGTATTTCCGCAGCTGATACTTTAATTAGAATATTCACAAAACACCATGTTTTACCCATTCCAATACCTTTTGTCAGAAAGAGATTATTATTTTGTATTCTACAAAGCAATGTTAAGAGCAACGAAAACAAAAAGAAAATAAAATAGAATAAAATAAAAAGTTTAAGTAGAGTAGACATTTTTTTTATAGTCCCATTCTGTATTCATTGGTTACTAGTAGAAATGAACAGAGACTGGTAAATTTCCAGCACTTTGGGCCTTAGTTATGGCCTAGGACTCAGCTTTTTCCCCCCAAATTGACCGCGGGCAGTAACCCTGTTTACAGAACGTCTGTTCTTCTCATCCTTGGAACATGACTTGGTAGGAATGTATGGAGTTTTAGGAGAAGCTGTCTGTTGGATACAACATATTTACGTATTCTGAACTCATTCTTACTTTAAGCTTTGAGTGTTTAGGCTAGCTTCAAAGTGCTCACAGGGAACGATGGCATTGTTACCATAGTCACCGGGTTAAGGACAGTTTGCCCAACTAATTGAGGGTGGTGGACCATCTGGGTCCCCACTGTAGGCTTTGCCATAACACCCGGCTGCCCCAGGTTTGTGGTTCCATTAACTTGTGGGTGAGTGATGGTGTGAGCGATGTGGCTCACCATGGGCTGGCTGACAGCAACAGACTGAGGGTAAATGGGTAACTGCTGGCCAAGATGGGTCATGTGATTGATGGTAGCTGGGTGCACAGTGATGTGGCCAATTGGCTGAGCAGCAGTGGTTAGCTGTACAGGGCTTGACGTGGAAGGTGCAATATGAGCAATGTGCTTGGTTTGAGGCCCAGGGATGACATGATTGAGAGTCTGAATGACGGACGCATGAGTAGTGGCAGTATGGGCTATAACTGTGGACTGCACAGTGGAGGCAGCCACAATATGAGTCTGTGCTGGCACCAGGGCCTGAGGCTGGACCAAGGCTTGGTTGGAGATCTGAGGCTGTGTATGAGGGGAGGAAGTTTGTTTCTGTTGAATGGACACGTGCTGAGGCAAAACAGTGGAATGGTGATTGTGGGGAGCTGCACTGGATGGTACCATCTTCAGAAGCTCAGGCTGATGCCTCTTTGTCAGCGAATTCACTGGCCTCTCATCGTCCATGTCTTCATCAATGTTGTCTTCACCCTCTGGAGGTCCAAACAAAACAAAGCAGATCAAAAAGGGCTTGAGGTACATGCCCACTAGGTGTACATCACAAAATATATAAGAAAAACTATATAGCACTGTGTTGACAACGTTGACACAAACATTAGAAGAGGATTCCCGAAATTATTTTCTAAATACATATATCTGAATAAAATTCCTGACCAGTGATCTTGCCTCCAAAATGTCTCCTCTGCTTTAAATACACTTTACAAAGCTGCCTGGGGCTGTTCCTATGTGCAGGAGAGATTGGAAGGGGGAGGCTGAACAGGTTACATCAACACCTACATGATTCAAATGTCTAATCTTATTCTTTCATTTACCTGCCCTGCCTTCAAATGCCAATCAGAAAGCATTAGTTGGCCGTTATATTGTATTATAAGAATAACATTCTGCCATCTTAAAATGCATGACAACTTTCGCTACACATTCTGCAACACCCAGATCCGCAAAAGCGTTCACTGCTTCATGCAAAGCGCGTGGATACGTCTCGACTGATGCGACGCTCATAAAATAAGAGTGCCACGTACAAAAAAAGGGTGCAAATAAGTAATGCAGGGGGGGTTACCATGAGAAAGCAGGAAAGGGGAAAAAAGCTATTACAAATATGGAATCATAAAGTATTGCGGTGATTACTACATAATCGCTCATGCATCTTCCACTTTTTCTGCAATCACATTATATATATATATTATATATATATATATATATATCTCCTTTAATCAAGGAGCATCCTGAGCTAATAAAGTATTTCCCCCTGCCGCAGTCTTCCTTATTAGTAGATGTGCAGCATTCTCCTTTCCTCTCTCAGAGCCTCAGCATTTAAATGGATCAGGGAGTGCTCAAGTTACATTTAAACGCAGAGGCTCCAAGAGGAGCTTCATAATAACATATACAATATATATAACATAACGTAATAACATGTCAGGTTTACATCTGGTAGCAGTTTGGCAAGCCAAACGTATAGCTTTGTACTCATTCTACTCATTTACTTGATGACTACTGCACTAGTGTTTCTGGCTGCTGACACGGGACTGTCTCGGTATACCTGAAGCCGTGGAGGTAGACGCCTGGTCATCTTCAGGCTGAACGGTCTGACGGACTATTCTATCAATCTCCAAAATATCCATCCACTGGCTGAGCTCGTTCTTCAAGTCTGCAAGCCGCTGCTGTGTAGCTATTTTTTCCCTTGCCAGACGCTCCATTTCATGCTCGTATTCCTTTTCTTTTCGCTTCAAACTCTAGGAAAAAAAAAATAAAATAAAATGATTTATCATCCGCTGCTTCAACAAAATTTGAAAAAAGGGCTCCTGGGAGATATAAAGTCTGGGTATAAACTGTGGAGCAATCGCTATGGAAACAGACAAATAATTCTGCTGGCTTCTCAATATTTCAGCAAACTGGAGCAGAATGACCCTTTGCCAAAATGCTTCACTGATCCCATCAGATGTATTCTCATTTTAGGTCATAAGGTGTATTTTGGAACATTATTAATTATCACACCTGGCTACTTATTTCCACAGCCTTGCAATTTCTTTATTCTACTTGTGTGTATTATATATATATATTATAAGTATTTATATACACACATAAATGTATTTATATTTATATACACACACACATATAAGGTGTTAAGTATTGCACTGAGCAGCACAATAGATTCTCCATTCATCATAATAAAAAAAACAAACAACCTAAAGAGTAAGTTATTTAAAAATAAATGGGGGGAAAGGAATTCGTGACACACAAGACGAAGAGGCCGCGCGCGGTACCGCAAAGCCGTGACAGAGTTGTGGCCTGTCCCTTTAACACAAACTCCTCCCCCCACCCCTTCCCCACCTTGCTGTCTCGCTAGGGCACACACGTGTCAGTAGACACGTCACGGCTCTCCCGGTCTCCGCCCACTTACTCTTTTTGCCGGGAAGTGAGCTGGAGCCGCGCCAGTTTCCGCCCCCTCTGCCAGCGTGCATTCCATTTAAGGCTCGCAAGCGCTCGCTGCCAAAAGCCGTTCCTAGGGGAGTCTGCGGGGACGCCTCTGGGCCGCGCGTACCAATACAAAGCGGGAGGGGGTACTGCGAGGGCCGTTAAAAGGTTTCTTTCACGGCTTCGCCTTAGAGAGGGGGCAAGCAAAGGGTTAAAGGAGTCACCCATATTACATATCACGGTCTCTGAAAGGCCGAGTATACGCCAGGCGCGAGCGGGTGTCTGCCGCTTGGTGCGCGCCATAACAACCCAGAGCCCCTTCTCATGAAGTAAAATACACGTGTGTGTGTAATCTGCGTAGTCTGCCTAATTTCCAGCTCGTGTGTATATGTATATTTATATATAGCGCCACCATATTCAGCAGCGCTGTACTAGGGGTAGTCTCCACACCACCCTTGACTGTCCTTATGCATTCACGCTTTATATATATATATTTTTTACTTTTTAGGAACTTTCCAATTACAATGGTCCATGAAGCAAGTGTCTGATGACCGGCAGATTCTCAGTGGGGTGTAACATCCTTCAAGCTTGTCACACATGGGGCATCGAGGGTGCATACGCCGTATAGATTTACATATGGGTGTCCAACCTGCGGCCCTCCAGGACACCCTTGAATATACGTAGGATAGGTTGTTGTTCACATGGCTCTTCTATAAATACTGAATTAGTGATGCAGATGCCGCTGATTACATGTATGTGCTATCTGCGTGCTCTCGTTAGATTTCGCTGGCGTCCCCCCTCCAGCATTCCTTAGCGCCGCTGTCGGCGTTATCTGGATGACACTAAAGGGGTTTATTAAACCTGTTCCAACATGCGCCATACAGCAGCCCAGAGCAAGCACTATACTTAAAGGGGCGCTGCGGCCATCATATGCTTTTTAATGCATATTAGTTGAGAGATCCCTTTAAACTGTCAAGGCATCCCCCATGACAGGGTAATGCGGACCCCCATTTACACTCCCAAGATATTTACCATGCAGAAATACATCTCCAGCTATGGCTAAAAACACGCGGTCGGAGGGGTCTAAGAATACCTCTCTGTGAGCAAAACACTCCAGCAACCAGTACTTTGCTTCGTTACCAAATGAACCCAGTCCTGACACAAAGAGATGTAATGAGGAGTCGATGGCGCAGCACAGCCACTTACTAAATCATCTATCACAAAAGCCGCAAAGGTCTGTCATATCGCTGCTGAGCCCATGCTAGGGGTACGTAGCGTAATTTGTCACATAATGTATAGATTGTCGTCCAGGGAGCAAAGGGTGACAAATATGTTACTGTTATTTTATCATAAAACTACCGTTCCTTCACCCCTTCTAAAAGAAATCCTACACTCGTCAAGCCCAACAATAGAATAAGCAATAGAGACACAATAAACCGTCTCTTCCCATAATATGCATCAGAAACACACAAGGCATTCCTTTATGTGAGACATACCCCGCTTTATTAAAACGGCAAACTATAAGCAAACACATCCTACAGTAATATTACTAGCAGGGCACACTATAGCAACGCACTAGGAGCGTGAATCTGCGGTTTCAAGTTTCCAGAAAAGATTTCACTTGTCATTACAAAGATAATTTCTTCTGTAGGAGGGAACCAACAACCGCAGACGTACGTTACAGACTTCATAGGTCTCATAATACTAACTCTGTCCCGCTACTAACTAATATGGTTGGAAAGTAGCAATCTTGGCCTCTAGCAAACTCTTGCCGGTAAAAGCTTGTCCAAGTTTCCGCAGACATGACGCCACTCGGGTTTCAAGCGGCAGCGCATGCGCCATGACATCACAAGGCATTTACTGCCAGCTTCTACCTACTTTCAAGGAAATTGGAATATCATCATACTCCGTATATGTAAAGCCACCCATTTAATATCTACTGGGCTCACTGGTATAAACATTCACTTGTATATACATTCTTTATCTTTGGTTTATGCTACTACAGGCATTGTTCACTTTAGTACAGACCTTATGTGATGTATGCAGCTGAAGAGGAATCTGGATTCCTATTTTTCAATGTCATCAATATTCTAATATTTAGCAGCTGGATATTAATGGGGGGAAAAATGAATTTAATAGAAATATCAAATACATCTTGTCTGATGATAAACGTAACGGCTGCATTTTTGCACTCTAATATTTTGCCAGCATATTGTTTTTGTAGCAACACAATCCCTTCTTGTCGTCAAGCTCTGTCTGGCTTTATTTGCTAAACAACGCGCCAATGGCACCTAGGGCATCTTTCCCGAGCCGTCTCGGTTACTTGCCTGTGCGCAAATATTTCCATTTTCTGTGTATCCTGTAATTATAGTAGTTTCTGCCGTGTTCGCCCTGACCTTGGACCAGCTGTCTGTACAGAAAAGGGGCAATGACTTGGATTTAGGATTACGGCCGAGCCGGGTAGGAAGAGTCGAGCCATAGGCGGTGCATACGCTACGTGGTCTGCCCGTGCTATATGAATAAAGGACGGGGTTGTCCAATGTTTAAGCCGACATCAGACATATTCTTTTGATGTTTCTGTGTGGCAATAGCAACATATATATAAAAAAACGCAGCTTTTACCTCCAGCACTTATAATAATGTATTCATTTATGCCAGAGAGCTTAATTTTAATACACCAATATAAGCCGCACTGCACAGGCCATAATTGATTGTTATTTTTTCACAGAAACGCACAAGCCATTTAAAATGTAATAGCTCTGGCTAAAAAGCCACAGGATGTAATGCGGCTAAACACAAATAAAACACAGAATTTTACGGCAGACAAGAACCATTCCGCCCATCTAGTCTGCCTAATGTAGACTCAAACTTGAATGAGTCCTTGGTCTTATTAGACTAAGGATAGCTTCATGCCTATCCCATGCCTGTTTAAATCCCCTGCCACATCTGCCTGAAGGCTGTTCCACTTATCTACCACCCTCCCAGTAAAGTAAAACTTTCTTACATTACCTCTAAGCGTCTGACCCGCCTTTGAAATAAATTTCTCTTGTTTATATCACACACACCCCCCTCTAGCTCCAATGCTATACGTATTTAGTATTTCCTGACCATTTTTATACTAAAAACATTCGCCGTTTTAGTAGCCCTCCTCTGAACAACAGATCGCAAAGATGCTGAAGCGGCAGAGTAGCCCGAAGCTTCTGCATCTTGGTCTTACAGGAAGACGGTACCACTCGGCTCTTCTAGCCATTTCCTTACGTGCCGTGGTGCTTCCGGTTACGCCGTCCGTGCCTGGTGTATGCTTAATAGCGTATTCTACACGGGCCAATGTATGCATGCTTTACTTCCGATAACTAAAAGTATACTGAGAATACACCTCTGTTTAATCTATTGCCCCTTCCCCCTTTTGCACGCTAACCATGCTGTGCGTGGAAATGTAAATCAGCAGAATGTGCCCACCGAGGCCGCCGGTTTTATTTCCTATCCAATCTGAGAAATCCCAGACCGTTTCCAGGGAGACAGAAACTAGATGTCGCCGTGGAAACTACCTCAACTCAGCAGCTTCTAACAGAAAAATAAAACTGCATCAAAACTGCCTTTCCTTCCTACAGTATGCGGCATGTGCTGCACACACAGTAATATATACATGTACATTATATATATATATATATACACACACACATATATATATATATATATATATACACACATATACACACACATATAAATAACCCTACAGCTCACAGGCAGCCCTGTTATTCTATGCACGTCCGTTGCGTTTTCTATGTTTTTAATACATGGCAGGCATTTCGGGACAGAGTTTAAAACCAAGTAGCCACTGGGCTTAATGTAAAGTGTTACTGGTTTTTAGCCTTCTGTATAATGTCCTTTTTCCGTGCTGATGAACTACTGTCCTGCAATCTATAATGAGACTATTAGTGTCATAGTTAGCGGGTTACTCGCACTAAATGACATTCTCTCCTGGTTTATTAACATGTTTAGGGGACGACAAAAGCTGTTATAATGGAAGGCCGACACAAAAAATGCACTAAACCTTAGGAGATCAAACCATGCCATTCATAATAATGACAAAAAGAAAGAAAACTACAAAACACTAAAAACATTAGAAATGTTTTTAAAAAAACTATGGTAGGATTCAATAAACTAATAATGATATACACTGATCAGCCATAACATTATTACCACCAAATCAGTCCTGACCCACCGAGGCATGGACTCCACTAGGCCTCTGAAGGGGGTGCTGTGGTATCCGGCACCAAGACGTAGCACATCCTGTAAGTTGCGAGGTACGGCCTCCATGGATGCATCCCGGTGCCGTGTGTTCTCCAGGTAAGTGACGCACCTGGCCATCCACGTGATGTAAAAGAAAACGTGATTCATCAGACCAGGCCACCTTCTTCTATTGCTCCGTGGTGCGGTTCTTATACTCACGTGCCCATTGTAGCTACTCTCGGTAGAGGACAGGGGTCAGCATGGGCACCCTGACTGGTCTGCGTCTACACATAAGCCACAAACTACAATGCACTGCGTGTTCTGACACCTTTCTATCAGAACCAGCATTAACTTTTATAACAATTTTAGCTACAGTAGCTCGTGTGTTGGCTTTGACCACACAGGCCAGCCTTCGCCCCCCCACCGGCAATAAATGAGCCTTGGCCACTCATGACCCTGTCGCTGGTTCACTGCTTTTCCCTCCTTGGACCACTGTTGATAAGAGACTGACCACTGCAGACTGGGAACATCCTGCAAGAGCAGCAGTTTTGGAGATACTCTGGCCCGGTCATCTCGCCATCATGATTTGGCCCTTATCAAAGTCGCTCAGATCCTTACGCTTGCTTCTAACACATCAACTTTGAGGACAAAATGTTCACTTGCTGCCCAATTTATCCCACCTGTCGGTGGTCATAATGTTATGGCTGATCAGTTTATGACCATGATATGTTTTTTAACATTATTGCATCAACTAAAACGATACATTCCTAGGAGATCCAGTATTCGCATCGAATGATCCATATGTACATTATTCTAATATATCACTTTAATAAAATCTACAGCAAGTACAGTATGAAAAAAACCACATCATAAAACAGTCCGGCATTGGAATGGTTAAGAATGAGAGCAATAAATAAATAAATAAAGACCTGCCAACCTGTTGCTAGGCAACCAAACAAACACACCAAGCTCCTGACATTGGTTGCCCTATATTAAAGACAGCTCCACTTGTCTGGCTGGCAGAGCAGAAAAGTAACCCTTACAATGCTGACTTTCCCCAGCAATTCCTGCATATTACGGATCCATCAAAACCTTTTGCGCTCCTCAATATTACATCCTTCTAGATTATAAACCCATCTTTATCTAATGTATCGGTTTGTCTCAGTCTGTCAGCCCGTACCCTTTGAATGACACTACAATTGACGCTACATTAAAGATGATGATCATTTTTATTTGTGCTGATGTCACTATACATGTTGAAGGGCCAGTCTGTACTATGTGATATACAGTATAGGTGCCGGCGGCGTCTATACACTGTGGGATCCTCGCTGTGAGGTGCTAACAGCGCAGTATGGCCCTTCCGCGGGCACCTGCACTGTCTGAGCGAAGCATCAGAAAGCCAGGAATCCTATAGTTTGCAGAATCCTTTTCTGAAGGGTTTAAAAAGAAAAAAGTTTAGTGCCCGTTTAACGCCTTTTCTTCCTGGTCTCTGGGAAAGGGTTTTATGGCTCTTGTATTCGGTTCACTAACTCCAGTGTCTGCCAAGCCAGGGCTGGTTTTACTGCTTGTCGATCTTGCTGGTGGCAGTTTCCAACCGGAGCAGGGCTGGGGATCCCTGCAGACCGTCTCACACCGAGACACAAACAGGGCGCATCATCTCACAGACGTGGCCAATAAATAGAAAAGAACAGCTATGAAAGAGGTGGAATAAAAGAATCCGACCGTGTAATAAAACGTACCTTGTTAAAATGATCATAGCCACATTCCAGCAACTACGTAGCAGTCTCCCTGGACAGGGCTCATGTTATCCTCTAACCTGTTTTGGTTTTAGAGGCACAGATTGCTGGCTGGGAAACGATCTGAACACAATAACTATACGTGTAACGCACAAAAACACCACACAACAAAAATCCACATAAGGAAGTGTGTGAAAGCCGGTGTGTAACACAATCAGTCCCTATTAGTGTGTCGTTCATGTACAAAACAGCATGGAATCTATTATATTATTAGCAGAATATCCAAATACCTGACTTTTCGGTGTGAAATCGGGCCAGTTGTTTAAATACACAATGTCTTTGCACAAAGGGACACATCGGCTAACTAAGTTCTTCACTAAACTAAAGGGACGCAACAGCTATCACAATGCATGAGATAGCTGTGGGGTCCCTTTAAATTTTCATAGCGTCCCTAGCATGGGGAGGCATTCTGCAAAAGCCCCTCCAATGCATTTGCTCCTTTCCCCTACCCCCTAGCTAAATGCCCTGAACAGATCTCTACGCGGCTCAGGGAACGGCAAGTGCTTTTATCATTATTATTATTTGGGAAGAATGCATATTAAACGATTCGTACTTTAACACAGATTCTTCTTTGTCGGACATTAGACAGTCCCTTTAATTCAGGCTGCGATGCTGAAGTTACTCAAACATTAATTCACTAAGTTCACTATAAATCACGAAGGGCCAACCAACTCAAGAGAGAACCTCCTGCCAAAATCGCTGAGCTGGCCCCGAATAACCCCTAACTAATAAAAGGAGAGTTCTTGAACATCGGCTCAGCCGTTACACTATGATAAAAGCTGGAACGGCTTCTTGTAATAGCCGGGTGACATCAGGGAGCAGAAACGCTTAACCCTTCTGCAGAACGCTCGGGGCATCCAGCGCGCGCCCCACACCCCCGAGCTAAATCTAAGAGTTATACTGCCACTGTATATACACCACTCAGTACCATGTGGGCAACCCCTGCCAGGTCACCCCCAACAACAACCAACCTACTGAGTTATTTATTCATTTTACTCCACAAAACCCCAAATGTCATAGAAGGATCATTTCCCTTTATCTGGAAAACTGCCTCTCTCGTTTCATATATTCTAGTTAAAGTAGCGATTGTCTGGTCAAAAGTCTCTACTTTAAAGAAATTCAGGTTAATTAACGAGATAGAATCTCCAGCTCAAGACAGGAAAAGCAGCGGAGGGCTCAGCATGTGCCGTCAGGACGCGTGGATGCGTTTCTCCAGACCGCTCGAGACTTTCGCGTAAAAGGAGGGTACTTTGCACATATGCCCTGAAAGCTTTCCAATAAAAGTCCAAAAAAAATAACAAATGGAAAAAAAAAGATCTGCACTGACCCAGTTATAAGCTGAGCAAGACCCTCCTCACCTGTAAGTCGAATTGTTATACTATTTACTACTAGTTATATCCGGTTTAGAGCGCTATGGAATATGATGGCGCTATATAAAACAAGAAACAATCATATGAACTTAGTTGTACTGTTGACACATATGAACGAAGATTCGAAGATCCAGTCACCCTGCTAAAGCATGTGATATGGGACGTACATCCGATACCAAAGGAATTATTAATAATAGTATAAGAAGGCTCTGCCGTCAAAAACATCTCTCTCCTGGCTGTCTACATTATCTTCTCCTTCCACCCCAGCCATTGGCGGCTCTGGCATTTCAGACACACACACTGCACAGGTCCCTGAGCCGAGTCCCAGGAACTCCGTCACGAAGTCACTGGGGACTTTGCATTCTCAGAAGCAGAGTAAGGATGACCTTAGAAGACGGGGAGTTTCCCGGTAACGGCAAACGCTATGGGTGGTGACACCGGTAACGGCAAACGCTATGGGCGGTGACACCGTGACTCATCCTCGCCAGACAATGCCGGATCTGCGCTGGGTGTGCAAATAAACCTCCTTTCCTCTACTTAGCTCCTTGGACAGTGACATCATATTTCTGTTTCGGGAAGTATGAATGCCCCTAGCAGCAACAACCAAAAAGGTAGCCGAGGGATCTGCCCTGCCTAACAATGTTGACTTTTGTTTCAATAAAAACCTATAATTAGGTTTTCATCCACCTATCTGGTGCTCTTTGTTCTGCGATCCGCATTAATGCTTTGGGTATAGCTAGTGGCAGAACTAACAATATCAGTGAATTTCCCTTCTCCTTATCCGAGGGAGCCCCAAATCGGTATCAAAGACTGACACACACACACATATATATATATATATATATATATTACCGGTATATACACACATGATTTGACAATAACATTAACACACATAAAGACAGACTGGTACATGAGGAAAGAAAGGCAATGCTCTTGAGAGCTTACGCTCTATTATGGGTTCATTTAGTGCCTTAAGCTGCAAGATGTAGGATTGGAAAAAGTAACAAGAGATTTTGTGAGTTCAGAAGCGAGTACAGATGGCAAAGGTATGTCAGCAGATGCTAGTCCGATATCGGCACCCCTGAGGATACAGCGCTGTACGTTGAGGGCCAGACCTCGGCCGAACTGGAAAACGGAAAACTTTCTACTTCCTGAAAAACTGCAGACGCGGCTTAAAAATGAAACCGAATGAGCAGAAAGCTATTGATGAAACCAGGATCTGAAATGACAAATAAGCTTATGACCCCCTTCTGCCCTCTGCATTTAGCGCCAGTGTAACCAATCACTGAAACCAATGCACATGTTAGGGGGGTCTCACGTCTCCCCACAATATAAATAGCTGGGGGGAGGGGATGAGTACAGTCCCTATATACATTTTCATGCGAGGAGAAATAAAAATGTCGACACATTAAAGTGCGTTTGATGGCTGGAGTATCCCGTTAATTGCGTGACCCCGGTCCCGGCAAACACGCCGCTCTCTAATACAGCCTAACGTTCAGAAGAAAAGCAAATATATGCCCCAAATTACCCCCAGATCTGCTTTAATACGCGTAAGCGTAGCGGCACATGCTGCAGAGCCAGACGCCAAGACCACACACGGCGCACATGTCTGTAACTGGCAAGTGGCGCTGCGAAAGGTGGTCCACGGCCCTCCCCCTTATCCATGCCTCCACACTATTGTTACGGCCGGCTAAAGCCACGTAACATCTGCAAAAGCAACCGGCGAGCCCCGACAGCCCATTCCAGCGGCTCAGAATATTTCCAGCTGCTGAGTATCTGCGTCTACGTTCTGCAGATGTTGTAGGACGGAGCGGGGCCGCCACAAGCCCATATCGCTTCCCCTCTGAGTTAATGAAGCCCGAGGTAGTACAGTTCTCTTCTAGCCAGTATGCTCATTTAGCCAGAACTCGGTAGCCTGTTTATACAAAGTGACCAGTGGCGTGAATGATTGCCTCTGGAGTCGTCACAAACTCCCCAGTCTTGATCAAACCATGAAAAACAAGGAATGCACAATTCACCCTGAAATGATCCGGCATCATGTTTCCTGGGGACACGTGGGGTTCTTATACCTCAAAGCTCATTTGTAAGGGTGGTAGATAAGGGGAACAATCTCCCAGCAGAAGTGGTAGAGGCTAATACAGTGAGGTTGCCTAAGAACAAAAGGAGGCCGCCTGATTGCAATCTGTATTATGCGATGGATGAAATCACCACAAATACGTGGAAATCTACACGTGAATTTGCCGTTTTATCTCAACAAGATCATCAATAATATTCGCAGAACGGGAAAGTTTGGTGTATTATGGAGTCTGATTAAAGCTGCACTCCGGCCCTCACACGGACTTTACTCTGTAACATCGTACCTGCTGAATGCGAGACGTCACAAAGATTCTACGCCAAACGTGTTAACCAGATGGCTCTAATACCGGCCCTGATGGAAACCATCACTTGCCATTATTTAAAGACACATTTAATTGAGTCACCTGCATTCAAGCAGGTATTTCACTCACGATATACTTTTAGAGGCAGAACTACTTGGCAACGTCTAATACGATCAGAGCCGTGTAGAATAGGAAGAAGTCCGTTCCCCATTGCGTGGCCCTGAGAATCAGGCTGTTCACCCCGAGGCTTCCCATGTATGCATCCAATCTATTACCCTGCAATGAACTTTATCTGTCCTGCAATCAGGTGGACTGTGCATGCGCCGCATACCGACAACTTACCTAATAGCCCCATATCCATAAATTCTCCATTCCCACAGATTTCAATAGGGAGCAGTTTCCTCCAAAGTAATTGGTTGCAAGAATCTGCTGAATAGTGGAAAGCTGAAGGGCTGTTTCTGGACAGCTCTATGTTTACATAAGAAGCAGTTAGATGTTACACGTTCTCATATAAAAGGGCTTTCTATGTACTTATTTCGCCCCAGCTGTTTTGGGCCACCATACCATGATGCAGTCTAGCAATTCTTCCTGTAATCTGACAAGCAGTCTGCAGGGGGCAGCACCTATCCTCTGCCAATGTGCAACCACCGGCCCCGCCCACCGCCCGACCTCAAACACAGCAGCACGCGCTACGCGTCTCATAAGGCAGAGCGCGCCGCTACCCCCGCCCGGCCCATTACAAGTGACAGAGGGAGGAGCTGAGGCAGGGAGACGTCACCCGACTACGGGGCTAGCCATGTGCTCTATGCGCACGTGGACATGGGCGGAGAGAGAGCGAAAGAAGAGTACGCACGCGCTCACGCCCGCTATTTATTTTCTCTTATTCACCTAGCGCGTGCTTTGACGTCAGAGGCAGGCGGGCGGGGGAGTGGCGTTCGGAGGAGCCCGAAGGGATAGGGATCAAAGTATCCAGTTTCATGTATATTGGCGAGGAAAGGTTGCGGACGGGTTAACGAGAATCGCGCTTCCTCGCCGCTCGCGGGCTCTAAAAGGCGGGTTGTTCAATTGACCCTTTCAAGGCCAGCGAGTACAGGATCGTTCTGGGATCTCCCGTAAACGCGCTTTCAGTATAACGGCCCTGACTGTTCACTGGAGCAGGGCCAGATACATACACAAAATACCTGACAATCACGTCAGATTTGAATTATAGAACTTTATAAGCAAAACTGCAAACAAAATCCACCTATGGGAGGTAAACTACAATCTCATTGTCAAGCCTGAGAGAGGCAATAATAGAGATGTAACAGTCCCGCCATCTGCACAGTCTGTACATGTAATAAACACGGTCATGTACATATATTGTACATGTATATTATCATTTTATTAATTTCCCACCATTATTATGGATTTACTTCAGATGGGAAGCGTATGAGCCGGGCCCTATTTATCTAATGTATCAGTTCTAGTGCTGAGTACATTGGCAGTATTATATAAGTAAAACACAGTAATAATGTAACTAAAGCATTGAGAAGTAGAATAGAGTGTAAACTCCATTAAGGCACTGATCACGCTCTCCCAGCACATTACTTTAAGTCATGCCGGCTTCCTTGCACTATTAACGTTTCTGATTTATTTTTTTAGGTGTTCTTGGCCGTTTTTACAAGAATACAATCAATTTGGGATCATTCAAAAGGATCATTACTGTTAGTTGTTCCATAAACTCTTCTGTGCGCAGGTACCTCCCGAAAATACTGAGGCTACAGAGGTCCCTCTTTAAAAAGGTTAAGAAATCAGACCTTCTTTATATAACCTACGCCCCGGGCACTGTATACGATACTAAGTCCTGTAATCACATTTAACGTTTGATTAGAAATACAAATTGAAGGGCGCTGTTGCATTTTTATGTGCCCCAGGCTTAACACAATAAGACTTGGTACTCTCCAGTAAAGTCGCTTAAGTAGGTTTCGATTCTCAGCTCATTTTTCATCTAAATATGCAATTTTGGTTTTAGTCAAAAACAGGACCATGGAGTAATTTAACCCTTTAGCGGCTAACTGGATTCAAACTGTTTCATAAACTGCACAGGCAGTATGAGGTTTTATTATGCAATGTTGTAGGCAGAATATATTACATAATGATAATATATAACGTTGTAGGCAATGCGGGAAATGAGCTTTTCTTGCACAAGGGTTAAAAATAGCTGCATCGGGAAGCAGAGACAGCAGTGCCAGTTCCTGTTTTGTCTATAATAGGTTGCCAAGCTCAAAAATAGAAGTTTACACTTTTAGTTAAAATTTCCCTTTAAAATTCCTAGACAGCTGGCTCTCAGATCTATTTGGCCTATAAGCATAGCCCCAACGTTGTATGTTAGATTTTAGATCGGCGTGGAGGTCGCACTTCATAGTGGTAAGCTTACGATCCGGGCCCTTAAAGGCCCATTCCTGGCAGGAACTTTGTATAAAAGTACCATAAAGGCTGGATGGCAAGCTCACGGGCAGGGTTCTCATCTCCTGATGCATCTATATGTATTAATGTATATTTGTTATGTGTATTAACTGCCCCATTTAAATTGTACAGCGCTGCGTAATTTGTTGGCGCTTCATAAATAAAATATACTGCATTTGCTCGATTATAAGACGACGACCCCCAGTAAATTTAATCATGTAAACTAAATTTTTTAATAAAAAGCTATGATGAGAAAAATATTTTGTTTTATTTCCCTTTTTTCAATCTGCCCCCCCCCCCAGTTATGCACATCTGCCCCCTGCTGCACTCTGACCCCAGAAATGCCTGATACCCCCTAATGCCACTGTACCCCATGATCCAGGTCCCCTGCATTGCTGCGGGGTATCTGGATCTTAGTCTCATAGTCAGACCTAGTTGAGGTCTGATTATAAGACGACCCCGATTATAAGACGAGGGGTATTTTTCAGAGCATTTGCTCTGGAAAAAACCTCGTCTTATAATCGAGCAAATACGGTAGTAATAATAATGTACGGAGAAAAAAACCTAGGGACACGTATGATATTAAGAGGAATCATTTTAATTCTTTTTGAATATTTACAGGATTGAGGTTACACTGAAGCCGTGATCAGATGTATGCATATGGTTTGTGGCCATGGCAACAGCACTGATTAAAATCCAAAGTGTTTCTTAACTGGAGCTCAGTTTAATCGCAGCCTCGGGAGCCCAGGTGATGTTGTGCTCATTCAGATCCATGGCTTAGCTATACAGGCCTTTGAGGGAGGGGGGTCACTTAACCTCATATGCATTTATTGTGTACACAGCTTAGTAATTAATGACAGGGGGCTTGCAGGAAACATACAGCATCCTACCTCCATGCAGAAGGGAAGTCCTGTCCGTTTTAAAGGGACTGCTTCTATAGATCTAAAATGGCTCCTAGCAGTTATTGTTCTTTTAACTACAGGACAAGGCATTGTGTAGGCTCTCTAGAAATCCTGTCTGTCTAATAGCCTATGGCTGGGGGTTGTAATCAATATTGTCCAGGCAGGCAAAGCAAGCAGCATGAGAAAGATGTAAGCGATCAAGAGTACATCGAGAAAAGTGAGTGATTAGATGTAAGCAGTCTATATCTGCAGTACACGTGTAAGCCACATTTCAACGAGAGATACATGTAGCCCTCACACGCCTGTGACTAAGTGTACGGTATTTTATCGTGGGACGCTGAGCTGACTGCAGCAGGGCGGTGAATCGAACACTTCACTGATCGTTTGTAATAACGGAAATCATTTAAAAACTCAGCAAAAATGATTTTTTTGGGGCGCGATACAAAAGTCTTGTTCTTGTAGAGTGTAAGAATAGAACTTAACACGCTACTAACTTATTTATTACGCCCCTATTGCTGTTAAAAAAAAAAAAAATCGGCACCTGCTAATTTTCAACTACAAGGTGAGGTGCGGTTTGTTGCATGGACCAAAAATTAAGGGGGTTATTTACTCAGCCCTTCTTGTAGCGGCAAACCTTCAACTAGGGTGTTGTGCTACTCTATATACACGCAACATATCCAAAGCATGACACACATCTGTCATCATGAGAACGTTACTAGCCAGGCCAGCAGGAGTTAATGGTTTGAACCAGGTCCGAACCCAAAGACAAGTGAAGCAAACTGTCTAAAACAAGCAGTATTCCTTGTCTTGGTCAGGCAGCACTGCTGGGTCGTCTGCTTCATGTTCATCCTCCCTTACTGCAGGGCTTTGGCTAGCGTGCCGTTGCTTATGACGTGCCACAAGCCTCTGCCGATGGTTTCATACAGAAACAGCCAACAGGGAACAGCTCCATTCCTTATGTATAAATAACATAGAAAGTAACGATGTATCTGTTACTTTCACAAGCGTTATGGTCATATAGGAATATCATTGGCCCAACAAACAGCATTGGCTCCTGACTTTTTCCTTCCAAAGCATTCCACTAGGCATAAACAGGCTAAGGACTCCCAGTGATACGGCGAATACACAAGAACGCCCACCCCTTCCAGTTAAACTGGAATACCCTTCTGTCACCTTTCAGACCAGGCTGGGCACGGAATGCAGAGCTCTGCCATTTAGAACATGACACCGGCGCGGTCTACATGGTAAACGCTGCAGGATGGCCTTTGACTGCCTGACATTCCAGAAAGCTCCAGCACCGAGTGACTGATTACCCCAGCGTATATAATCTCCAGAACGGTAACCACCAGCCTGCAAACCACATCATTTACCAGAGCTCACGCTTCTTTCAAGGCTCTGGAGATGCTATGCAGAGCATGAATGCGGGGTTCCTCTACCGATGTACTACAATTCTAAATAATAAAATCAACACAATTCTGCAAAGTTACAATTTCTCACCATTTTTCATTTCAACACATCAAATAATAACGAATCAGCTAATAAACTGACTCGTTTCCTTTTCTATACAAAATGTCCTTTTAAATTGTGTTAAACTATGTTTCTCAAAATATTTTTAGGGAGTTAGATCTGATCTATTCGGAAGAGAATTTAAAATTCATAATGCAAAACAAACACATAAGGAATAAGGCATGAGTAAAATTAGCAATCAGTTCTTTACATATATATCATCTCCATGATATAAGATGAATACTTATTACATTTTTGTTTTTATTTTGTGCCAGAAGAGGCTGCAGGTAAAGCATGCCAACATCATCTATTCATATCTATTTCACATTTCTGGGCTCTAACCCACCCCGTGATGGGATATTTACTTCTATTTTTATATTGATGGTTAATATATTTTGTACATACTAAATATCCACAATAAACTAATACCAGGTCTTTGTTCTTAAAAAGGAGGACTAATTCCATACCCCAGTAAAGGCTTGTAAAGGGATCATCGAATGGGGTGTAGGATAATGAAATCACTGCTTTCTGACCTATTGTAAGACTTGGAGACCTTGGCTAACACATCTTATAGTATTTTTGTAGATGGCAGATGGAAAACACAAACATTCCAAGCAATACTAAGACTTAAAGATCTCCAATGGCAGGACCATGTTCTTTAAAAATTAGTTTTACGTCACTAAAAGGTTCAGCGTTCCTGGTAATATTCTAAGTCTCTAAAGGCTTTGTATGTTAAGTCATAAAGACGCGTCGCAGTATTACCTGGATGTATCTTAGAGCACTTCTTAGCACGCTGAGGTTGGAAGTCTTCTTGTCGTCTACGTTGGGGATGTTTCTTTTCAGCGTCTCAAAGCACTCTTTTAAGTGCGCCCGCCTGTGGGAGAAAGAAGCACATCAGCTAAACAACACTTATAACGCACATCTATTGCAAGCAAAACCAAACACATTAACAAGTTATCCCCCGCTAATTATAAAGTGGACTGGAAAGATTGTAGGATTGCCGCTCAGATTCTGACTTCTGACACCTAGAGAGTAAAGTTTTAGGAAACCTATACTTTGCAGAAAGATGTGCACTAAGGACATGACGTTGGGGCGCGGAACGACAGAATTTGGTTTACAGGATATTCCTGGTCAATGCATGTAAATGTGCATACCGAAGGCAAGGCTTTGTGTCTACTAGGCCTTATTCACAAAAGGCCAGCGCAGATCAAGAAATGTCGCATTCATCATTTCCCACTTAGTGGGTCTTTATGAATGAACAGCTGAAATGTTTAATTCTCATACAACCTCACAGTGTAGCAAACACACTCACATTCTCTATGAATGTGACACAAACCCCAGCTTTGTGTTAACAACAGAGTAAAGTACCGCACAACGGTGCATTAGGTTGGTTCTGGCTATTAACATCCTCAGTGATAAGTCACAGTCATAGGAAACAGTCCCACTT
Source organism: Spea multiplicata (assembly GCA_009364415.1). NCBI lineage: Eukaryota > Metazoa > Chordata > Amphibia > Anura > Pelobatidae > Spea > Spea multiplicata. The sequence continues at coordinate 11,447,622 of VKOC01000002.1, forward strand.
AATGTGATTATTATCTATAGTCTGTCCTTGCAGGCCACGGTAAGTCTGTTCTTGCACAAAGCTTGTGAAGCCTGAGAACCACATAGTAGTATCTTTAGATCACAGAGCATCCATGAACGGGACCTGAGTTATATATACACACCTGTTCTTCTCCAATTTATTATGGACCTCCCGGGTGCCAGCCCTGCACACGAAAGAGGGGGGAAAAAAAGAGAAAGAACTTTAGGATGTGGTCAAAGATTACCTAATGTTTAAGTTCATAGAATGCTAACAAGTTGGATGTTGCATTATAAATTGGCTTGTCAATGTTTTCCAGTACGCTTTTTAATATGGTGCCTTCTCAACAACATTGAAAAAGCTTTGGAAAGGATGAAGCACCCGGAAGTTGCTGTATGAGGCAATACGTAAGTCCTCACCTGAGCAACACCTAAAAGACTGTGAATTTAAACTTTATCACCTCATTAAAAAGTATATTATAGGCCACTATGTTAATACACAAATCCAGATAAATGGTTGAGCCTGGGTGGGCTCAGGTGAAGGGGTCTGCCAGCTCAAACTGTTCCTCCACTTTTTTACGTGGTGGCATCTGGCTAGGCTTTGGTCCGGCTCATACAGGGTCCCTGGCTGACTCACCAACCTCTGCATGTTGGTCCTTGTTTCTTATTTAGGTGTAAGATAGAAATGAAATATTCTGCGTTAAACTGTTATGTTAAACAGTTATGCAGAATTGTCCTTTTCCCCCCTCACTATTTTGGCAAACTGTTCCATAAGTTGGGAATGGGTTACCATTGGAGAACACTTATTTAAATATTATTATTATTATTGAAGGCTTTTGTCTAAGTTGCTCCATCATTCATATCATATTGTTGGGAGTTAAGGTAGAAGCAGAAGACTGTTCTTTATATGACAGCATTGATGGGATAACAACGAACATTTCCATGTTCTACATGCTTTCCGTTTCATTTAAACATTTTTGAAATTTTGATGGAAAAGGTATAGATTTGGGACTTTAACTTCACGTTTTCCTTGCTCTTGTCCTATTAGTGCTCTTAATAGCACATTCATTATGTCAATATATACCAACCCATAAATAATGATCTCTTAAATTTATATTTATGGTACATATTTGTATTTCAAAGCGCATTTAATCAGTCGAGTGCCAGATGGGTAGCACACACCCTTTTTTCCCCAAGCGAGGCTTAAGGAAGCAGGCGTACATGACCTTATTTCACTTATGCAAGAAATGACCGCCGTGTTTACTGCAAGAAACGAGACCAGTTTCCTTATTTCGTAATGTACTGGCTGACAAAGTTTAACATGTGTTGTCAAAGTAAGTTTGCTTTAAAGTAGAAACCGTATCCAACAATTCATGTCCACATTAAAAACATTTTCAGCTACTACTCCGGAGAGGCTTAGAGGACAAGGACCAAGGATCCTATCGTTCTTGATTAGCAATCCGACAATTAGCAACTCAGCCACTTAAGCCAAACGAAAGAGTCGCTCACAGCTGGACAGAGCAGCTGAATTCATCTAAGACCCCAAAATCTTACAAAGTAAAAGCAAAAAAAGGACTAATCATCGAAACAACTTTCTTTAATACTTTTATTTGCTCAACCCAGTGTTGACCTGGACATGCAATGGGGATTTTATCCCGAAAGATTTTAGATCACGGCCTGATCATTGGTACATCGTACAGTTTTATTAAATAATGCCTGTCCCTGCCTTGATTGCACAATTACTTTTAGGCCTTGCTGTGAACATACATACACAGCGGAGTTATCTCTATTATGTATGCACTAGATCTTTTAAAGCCATAAAGCCACATCAGCCACAATAATAAAAAAGAATCCAAAAGTCGTGTTGTATGGGCCTCCCCTTCATTTTCTCTGAGACCCCATAGATCAAAGAGGGCCCAAAGCAGTTGGTAATCGGTTATACTGTAGGGCCACCACTGAATGCCTGCTATTAACCTACGGGAACGGAACTGCAGATGGCTAACGCTCCTCACATAATCACTCTGTGCCTTACCCTCCAGGTCGCCTCCTCTGTTCACTGGTCCTTCCGTCATCTAGGGCAGGAATCCTGAGGGCACCCAGTGACTGGGGGGGTGGCTGTTGCTGTGGGTGCTGAAGGGCTGTCGGCTGGGGCTGTATTGGTTGTTGTTGTTGTTGTTGCTGTTGATGTGGTTGTTGCTGCTGCTGTTGTTGTTGCTGCTGCTGCTGCTGCTGCATGAGGTGATGTTGTGCGATTGCCAGAACGGGAGCTGGGTAATGGTGCAACTGCTTGGGACTCCCGATGCTTAGAGGGGTGGTTTTGAGGTCAGGGATCATTTGGCTAGCAGGCCGTTGTATGACGGGAGCCAGAGACACTTCTTTGCTCAAAACAGGTGGGCTGACCACAGGTGTGTGACGCTGCACAACAGGTGGTGACAGAGAAGCCTGGACTACTGGTTGAGGTGCGCTGGTCACCACAGGTAAGGGAATGACAGCCACGGGGGCTGGGAGGGGTGGAGGCGGTGGTGGAGGAGGGGCAGGGGCCGGTGGAGAGGCTGGATCAGGTGGGACTTGCTTTATCAGCTCATCTGTTCTCACTATACTTTTCTGGTCTTCCTCTTCTTCCTCTTCCTCCTCCTCTTCTTCTTGTTCCACTAAAATATTATCATTTTCCTCTGCAAACAACAAAAAATACAAATTCAGACAGTGGAAGAATAGTGCTAAAGTTTATTTGCTTAGCAGAGTCCAGTCAATGTTTTCTCTAGGAGGAACATCATCTTTACCAGGGCCATAAAACATATAACTAAATTATCTACTTTCAGACCACCTTACTGCAGCAAGGGCTACACTGAAGGCTTGCTTGAGCCTGAAATGTTTCAGGAACCCAAGAGCGATGGGATGTTGTGCCTAATCCTGAGGGTCTCAGGATACCCAATGTCTGTTTTAAAGAACTGCTTACAGCAGGGTCCCCCCCCCCATCCATAGGCTGGCATTTTTCCAACGATCATTCAACGTCTCGGTTCTTCTAGGACTGCTCTTCCTGGTAAACATGGTGGGATAAACCAGTATAGAGATTTCATTCTAACTTTTTGTTCACGTGTAACGTATTTCCCACCAGCCCAGACCACAAATGCTTTAAGTGCACTTCCCAACATTTCCAATGGACAAAGGCGGACAACTTTGCTGTAATGGGTGTGATATGGCTGCCAAACCTTTCAGCCAACTATTGACATACAGGAATTAGACACTTTAATGATGTTTCAATACATGTGATTGTGGAGGTTATGGCTGTAGAACACAATGATGCACTTGTACAACGCAAGCTCATAGAAAAGAGTCCTTACCATGTAGTAAAACTAACTCAAGTCAGAGCAGGATATTAACGCAATGGCGACAAATAACTTGATGGGAAGGCAAAAATATGGATGAATGCCCCTAACCGGCAAAAAAAACTAGCAACCAGCCTCAGAAACCTTAACCTTAAACAGGTTTTCTGGTTACACGCAGCCAAATCTGCGCTATGATTTCAAACACCATCTGGAATTCATTTTGAAAGTCATTAGCATGAACTTTTACCTAGTTTCCGAGAAATAACCCCAAAATGCATTTACATAAAAGGATCAATTTACATGATGAAATTATTTGCTGGCAAGTAACCCAGCGATGACAGGGCCCAGGTACCCCACGTGTACTAAATGGCATTGTGCCACCTAATGTTGCCTATATAGGATTCGATGGCTGCATTGATTAACTTACAGACACTAATAAGGTAATGGAGACAGAATCTCACACCTAATAATTCCTTACACAAAAGGTGTCGCTCTGATGTTCTGCGTAGAGAATAAGCGTGCAACCTCGGCAATACAGGAAAGTGGGTAAAGCTCTTTCTAGATTGTAAGCTCTTTTGACCAGAGTTCTTTACATCGTGGGTCTATGTCCGCATTTCTCTACGTTGCACTACTTGTTATGTATGTTTACCCAATGTAGAGCACTATGGAATATGATGGTGATATAAGAATCAGTAAGTATTAATACAGTTTCTCTAAGCACCTTTACCTACCAGCAGCTACAAGAGTGGATAAAAAATCAGACCAGTACAAACGATCTCCCCCGTCCCGATTCAAGAGTGGATAAAAAATCAGACCAGTACAAACGATCTACTAGTCGGATCTTTTATTCCATATTTCTTGTGCTTGGATAGTGTTACGTCCCGATTCTAGTTATTACTAGACAGAAGTATTTCACGCTCGGCAACATAAAACACATATCATATGCCATAGTGTTCCCTAGTAACAATATTGTGATCATGTTCCAAATTATTAAGTAGGCGAGGATATGGAAAGTTTCCTTTACCATCATGTGAGCATTATATCTGGATTTCCTTTTCTCTGTCTTGATCTTCAGGAAAAAAAATATTTTGAAATCCTAAGGGGGCGGGGGGGGTTATAAACCACAGTTTACTCTAAATGCTGATATTTATAGGCATAATAACACAAGGGTTTTGTACATAATCTTGTTCAGAATTCATTAGCATTTTAAAAGGTATGATCCACAGAAACGCTAGAAAATACCGACCTTTTGGTTATATCAACCTCCATATTGCGCTATGGGGGGGATAAGAGAAGTCACTGAATTTTCAGGATACCTGTGAGGTCCAAACTTGTTCATACCTCTTTGAGTTTTAATTGTGACTTCTTAGTGTTCTTTCTAGTGCATTTATTCACAGTATATGAGTAAAACATTAGTTGTAGTCCTAACCCCCAGGGTTCCATTCTGTACCATCCCAGGTGATTTGGGAGCCAGACACCGCTTGTGCGGAGGGAAGCCGCCGTCTCCTTTTATCTAGATTTCCCGGATTAGCTCTGCTTTGCACAGAAATCCCTCCGCGGCTGAGTTAGTTGCAGTTTCAGCCAAACCCTTATCCATTAATAGACTACCAGTCAAACTGAAACCGTGTAGAAGCTCAAAAGTCTGTTGATCATCAACACGATAACAACGCCACGGAGTACGCTAGCAATACATAAATCAAATTAATGGATAACAGCCACTTAGTCTTAAATAAAGCACAATCATACAAAACATATACAACCATCCCATTTTAGAATGAAGTACACCCAGAGTCTCCCAACCAAAGCAAACCTTATAGTATCTACTGGTATCTCCTGGTCCAAACTATCAAAGTTCATTCATTAATAAAATATTAACGGGCGCTCCAATGGGCGCGCCATTTTGTTCTTAGCAGACTTATTTTTTGGCAATTTTGTTTAGAACATTGAACTGAATGTTTTTCATGTATTCCGTGTCATGTACGTTAGACACCGCCCTTGTTTTCTATGGTTGGTACAAAATAAATGTCACATCGGCGAGGTGAAAGTGAAAGCAAAACTAGTTGAAACGATGTGTGGGTTTGCTAGAAACCCTGTAAGGAGTGTAAATAATTACAATGCAAAAGAGTTAGCCCAGCGCTTTCATCCCCAATACTACGAAGGCAGCCTTCTGAAAATGCTGCGTTGAGCGGTGCTTGGCAAATTAACATACAGCACACGCGTGAAAACTGCATGTAATGCGGACCAACGCCACTCAAAGTGATCAGAAACTACAGCTTCTTTATAAAAAATATATTATATACACAATTTTATAACCCTCATTACTAAAAGATTAAATACAATCCATAGAATATTTGCTATTTGGATTTCCTTTGGCACTGTGTTCATCAAACGGCGATTAGATTATTATTTTGTTCTATGAGGTTCCTTATGAGCTAAAGACGTTGTGCCGCTGGCCTCTTCTAGTCCTGGTGACTCCCAGCCGGTAACATACGCTGAATGACTCTCATGTGCCGGTCTAATGACTCACAGTCATGGTCCGGACTTTGGGGCGAGAGCAGACACATTCTTTAAGGATTTAAAGGGAAAGGCCAAGAAAAAGAGGTCGCTGTAGCAGAATGCGAAGATTTGGCAACAAACTGGCTTTTGGCTTAATGGCTGCTTTACTCATTATAATGGCTAAGGGTTCTCATACTATCGATGCGAACTTACTTCAAAAGCTTCCAACGGGGTAAATTCAACAGATTTTAACCCTATAAATCCAGCCGATAGACTGAGTTTTTGTTTCACAGTTTAAAAATAAAGGACTGTTTTAGACCCCATGCTATCCAAGATTGGGGAGAAGTAACGTAATGGGGAGGAATAATCATGAGGCTTCTTTGAATTGGAAGTTAAGATAGTTTTGGGGACCATGGTAGCAGCTGACAATTTTAGAGAACTGCTGCCCGATTTTATGTATAGGGGACAAACAAGTGAGCTCCCGATTTTGGCTCCTCTGGTTCAAGCAGACGTGGTTTGTATGTTGTATGTCCACAAGAACATAAAATTAATAGAAATTAAACACGTCAGAGTTGGACGCTATACTCTATCAAAACTACCCCTTTATATGAAGGACTGGAATAAAATAATTTGAAAGCCTGGAAACTGGTAATGGGGACTGGTAGTGTGTGCTTCCCAACGTGTCCTAGATATGTGTTGTAAACCCAAAGTGCCGTTGGCTTTCCATTAGTAATGCCAGAAATCAATGTTCTTGGGTCTTCTGTGCAACGTGATCAGCCGTCACCTTTATTTCCCCCTTCACTTTGTAAACTATCATCACATTTCTTATCCTGTCCACACAATCTCACTTCACACCCATCCAGTGACACGCTCAATATCATACAGAAGTGGAATATAACACGTCTTACACGTGAGGAACGCAGATACTCATTGCCCTGTACAATGCAGATTCACCAAAAATCAGAGCAACACACACAGGTTATACACACTATAAACTATAAACGTGAGCAATTTATCATATAATAATTATACATTATTATAGTTATTACTATGAATATATAATAGTATAATTATTATATAATCAAGAGCCATCACTGGGTCTCCCTATAGCTTGTGCTTTTTGATTAGTGTACAGCTATTACCAGACCCACATAGGACATGCATAGAGCTGCCAATATCAGAAAGCACCCAGCATCCACGTACAAGAGACTAAGAGCAGGTCGCCGTCACAGAACACTTGCTGCCGGTTTAAGCCAGAACAAGATGCATTATCCATTGAGCTTAAGGGTTAGCCTGTTACATGGCCCAATATGACCTGCTCAATACAATGTTAAGTAGAAGTCAGGGCAGAGACGCCTAAGTACAGGTCTTGCAGGCATATACATGATTAATTGCTTTGACCCAGTTGGCCAAGTCAACGCAAAACAGGAGAGGGAGCGCACCTGTCGAGTGCATCCCCGATGCCCCTCCTTTTGTCCTGCTTCCACTCCTTCCCTCTTCATCCAAACTAGGGCACAGTGAATATGGTGAGGAGGAGGGATTAGATGTTCCAACGCAGACACACGGACTTATAAACACACACGCTTCTTCCGCAGGGTTTGGGAGGTAACATACCTCGATATCAGGGGTTAAAACTATTTCCTCTATTTCCAATTAAACTAATAGAGAAGGCCCATAATTCATCGAGACGTTAACTATCCTGGCTGCAAAGAAAAAGTTCCACAGACATTGACCAACGTATTCCTAAACTGTAGAGTCACATAAAAGGTACCTTCTACGGTAGGCAATATGTTTACTACTAGGGTGGAAGAAGGCAATGACAGCAAAATCAGATTGGTGTCTTCTGACCTAGGGGCCACAGCCCCTTTGCCACAATACAGGTAGCCTATAGCTCTTGGGCGATCATGCTCCCTGTGCCACTACAGTTTAGTTGGCTCATTAAAAAAAGAGAGGTAAGTGATCTCCCCAGCCTGCCGAATAACTCTATGGCTGACGGTGCAACCCTGAAGATACGCATCTATTTATCAAACTTTGATGCGCTCACACTAAATCAATTAAAGGTTTGTTTGTAAGGATACACAACGATGAGAGCCAACAATAGGTTGGGGTCCAGTATGAATTATTTCAATAGTAAAATCTATTTTTCATGTCAGGTAATTGTAAATGAAAACACACCACGTATAAAAATATATATCTATTTGGGAAATTTTTCGGGTCTGCGTCTGTTTCACGTGGTAGAAAGGCCCCTTGGCTGAAATCACTGTCCTGAGCACCAGGAGATCCTGATTAAACAGCAGCTCTGTGTGATACGGCGCACTCTGTGCCAAACTAAGTTGTAAGCTATTCAGGTCAGCAATCAATGTTCATTCAGCAGAAATGCTACATGAAAACTACACGGCATAGCCTGATGTGACCCCTCTGCAGGAGGAACGCGAGAGCAGAGGGTCAGAAACACACAAAATACATACACGTTATAAGTATACACACATGAACAATATAATTAGCACGGCTGAGGCTTTAACCTGTAATTTTACTGAAAGAGAATATTTTCATTTCTCTATGATCATACAATAAGCGTGTACTCACACCTTGGGCATTGACCGCTGTGTGATTTGAAGGTGGCTCAGGTCTTATAATTAATGTGGTACCGGGGTGGGCACAATCAAACGGACCCTCAGAGCTCTGTTCTACTAGCTGGAGGTATTTCTCACACTTAAAAACATCTATAAAATTACTTCGCGATCCAAGGTTGATGAGTAAAAGGACTCAGAAACGGCACATAAACATACGTTTTTTAAAAAAATGTTTTTATTTGAGAATACTCAATATGTATAATTACCATAAACTTAAAATCTTGGACTGGGTGGATCACACTCTGCAGGGCACAGGGAGGCCGGTTATTTTAATATATAGATTTAAGCTTTGACAAAGATATCCTTAAATTAGTTGTACTTGAGAATAACTTTCAGTCTACAGTTACTGCCTGTTCTTTGATGATGCTAAAGCCTCACAGCTGCAGCCTGTCTTCATGTCACAAAAAAATCCCTACTTAAAAAAATAGTGGCCGACCCTGGTAATCTTGAAGCCCTTTCTTAGGAACCGTTATTGGAATATGGTTTCTGTGGATTAAAACAAGTAACTCATTGGGTCTTTCGGTTTGTTACTCAAGAATGCAGCAGGAGGAAGCGCTACGTTAAAGGGAATGTGGGCGTGAAAGGGTTAATAGCAAAAACCAGCCCGCAGGCTCACTTGCAGCTCTCCCCGCTGGGCCCAGAGCAACTACAAGGTAACCTCAAACCTGTTTACCTCATGACCCCAAACATTTATTCACTGTCACCAAGTTCTGTTTCAGGTCTTTAAAAAAACCTAAGGAGGCTTCAGTAACAGCCACACTATTCACACTAAAGAAAAACAAAAGATAAAACCTCCAAATTATATTAATAATAATAAAAAAAGGTAAAGGGATGACTTTGGCTAATCACAAAACCTACGAGCAGAAAGACAGAACTGTCACGGTGCTTATACAAAAATAACTAAAAGAATATATATAAAAAATACATACAAAACAGTATAAAAATAAACAGGGATAAAACACACACAAAAAAAACCACACTTCTACAAAAGTAAAATAATCTGGGGGAATTTCCAGATGCAAGTCCCTGGTCAATGAAGCTGAATAAAGGAAATTCATATTTTTCCCCCCAGATTCCTATCCCCATAGGAATTCACCTTCTGTCTCCAGGAGACGCCTATTTGCCGTCACATGGCTGGAAAGCGAGCAGCCCAGACACTTTACAACACTCCTGATGAGCTGGGTCATAAACCCTGCCGGATATTTTTAAATGCCAGATTTTATTGTGATGGTTCCTTGTGCAATAATAACTCGGGGGTGATCGCGTCCCCCATGTTATTGCAAGCGTACAGGTACCAAACACCCCATATGTGCCTGCCAGCTAGTTTCTTAGGGCCCGTTTAACCCCCTCCTGCCATGTTTCCTATCATTCTGAAGGTGACACTGTCAGCAAATAGATCATGTTATGATTCTACTATGGAAACCTAACCATATTTCTCAAATCATTACCCTGAGGATGCCAGGTGCTGTCCCCCCTGTAACCCCAGTGCCTGGTCCTCTGTGAGACTTTACAGCACCCAGGACAGGACATCTGGCCTTCTGAGAAGATGCTCTGCTTGGATGCTCTTTATGATGGGGTTTGGCCAGTTTTCCATATAACATTTACGGCAGGGTGTGGCCTTGCTTCTTCATGCCTTGTTACCCCTTACACATTTCTATGACCCTCTTTACTCTCCAGATCTCTCGCTTCTAGAATCTTAGAATGTTTGCCAAATTAACTGGATGCTATGCCACTAAAAGTAAAAAAATTTTTTATATAATGCAGAAAATGTAAATCCCAATGTTATTCTTCTTCCAGATGTGTTACTCCATAAGCTCAAACCACACCCCTTAAGTGCCCCTCTTTGGCCATTTCAAACGTTAAGAGATATGCTGTTCCATTTACTCTTCGGAATAACGTTAGTGTGTGTGTATGTATGTATAATATGTATATATCATTAGTATTTCAAAAGACATCCCCAAAACTCCTTCCCTTTGATCTTCACACCCCGGGTCACTAGAGCACCGCTTGGGCTCTGCAGTTGGATAATCATATGTCTGAAACATAGGACAAAGGGCTTTTCTAGAGCAGAATAAATTAGTGCTGCAGAATATATAACCTAATAACACAAGCAAAGGAGGAGCTGCCTCAAGTACAATGAGTAATCTGTGCTCTCCAGTGCACCTCAAACTCCTTCCTGTAGCCTCATCCTGTTCTTGCCCGATGGGACATGGCTCCTATAGCAAGTAAGATACTTTTTGGCCCCTGCTGCTTCTACATGAAGCAAGGCTGCTGCATTTGCTTTCTAATTCCTACTGATTGCAATGCAAGCAAACCAGAAACAAACTGAAACCAAGGGTAGCCTTAATGCTTGTCTGTAAGCTAATTTATCATTTATCCCTTGTCTGTCAGTCCCCATTCCCCTTCGGGATCACAGCTATGTATCACCCCATGGCACTGCAGGCTTCTGTGGTAAAGGGATGGGATTCTTGCCCAAGTCGCTCCACTTAGTTGGCAATTCAAGACATGCTGGCTTCCCTATCGACACCTATTTGAATACTAACTACGGGAAACTAAGTATTACTGGTCATTGTAAAATATGTCCTTTCTGTAAAACTGTAATTTATTTGGCATTGAAATTGGTTTATGAGTAATAGTCACCTGTAGTAAAAGGATATACATAAGTCTTGAACGGAAGGCCAGGACCTACAAAGAAACTTAATGGGCATGCGCACCTTACAATCAGCAAGAGCATTCCACTGGTTGCTACGGTGATAAGACCCCATTTCAAACCGTACTAGAATCACGTTTCAGGTCTAAGTCCCATTATTTCCTAGAGACTACTTATATTCCTGTAAATATATGAACGCGGCGCCACAACGAAGAACGGATGGTCCTGTCATCCAGCACTTCTAAGACCATCCACGCCAGAATTTTAAGATTCCCCGACTGTACATAAGACTTGGGATGTAGTTATGGATAGCGCTTCACAAATGATGTCATTATAAATGTGGAAATGCCCCAGAAGACAGGAGGAGCGTGCAAGTTCAACAGTGCAACTATTTACAAAGCTGGAAGTAAATGCAACTTGACCTTTGTCTGCCAGAGAGAACTGGCTCATGTGAATATTATTAGGGGAATCCATAAGTGTATAAAGCAACAAGACTTATCTAAAATATAATCATAGCTATGGGACAAGATTGTACCAATTCCCAATCATAAACCTTCCAAACATCATGCCAAAAGTCTTTCCACACAAGAAGACATGGGGGGAATTACTACTAATGGTTGACTAATGATCAGACTATTTGTACTATTTCTGTTCAGTTATCCGATTCGACCGTACCTATTTGTGTCCTTATTTTACTCCTGTACCTGCAGAAACTGATCCTGAATGTTGTGTTGTGCCTTCGACACATCAGGAACCATGTGACTTTGCCAGGAATCAGTGTTGCTGATGAAGCAGGACCTGACCCTGTGACCTTCTCAGAACACATTCACAGCCCATCCCTCCCAATCACACATCCTTCAAAGGGAGAACTTGCTTAACCAGAGATCAGCAAATGCACCAGGTCTGTCATCTGTGACATGAGAACAAAGGCCTACATTGTATAGTAGGATACTTTGGTCAAAAGATATTACGGCTATCCATATGATAGTCGCATAGATGTGGCTTTATTAAATCAAGTGTTTTGCTCGTAACATATAAAACCAATCTTTTATTTCAGTATCTGTTGGATGTATTGACCTTGAACTTCAGGAGACAAAATGAAACAATTTTCCCCAGAAAATTCAAATGGACATCACATTATATGAGCAAAAGCACGTGGGCACCAGACCATCACACCCAGACGAGTTGCCCATTCCCCTCATCTTTTCAGCTATATAAGTGACCGCTCTTCTGGGAAGGCTTTCTACTCATCCAGTAGAGATTTGTTAGGTCAGTAACTGATGTTGGACGAGAAGGCCTGGCTCGCAATCTCCGTTCCAGTTCATTCCAAAGGTGTTGGATGTGGTTGAGGTCAGGGCTCTGTGCGGCCGGTCAAGTTCTTCCACACCTAACTCATCCAACCATGTCTTTATGGACCTTGCTTTGTGCACTCAGGCACAGTCACGCTGGAACAGAAAAGGCCCTTCCCCAAACTGTTCCCACAAAGTTGGAATCATATAATTGTCTAAAATGTCTTTGTATTCTGTAACATTAACATTAATCTTCACTGGAACGGAGGAGCACAAACCCAGAAAAATGACCCTCCTCCACCAAACTTTACATCAGGCACTTTGTATTCTGGTGGGTAGCATTCTCCTAGCATCCGCCAAACCCAGATTCGGACGAGCAGCAGCACGAGGCACAAAACCAAGTTATAATGTATAGTAAATGGTTGCAGCTTTTCCTTGCTAAATACATGAATTATAAATACCGCTGATCTCAAAAAAAGCTAATGTACCCATTCAGAGATAATCAATCACTGAATAACCGCCTAACTGCCCCCACCAATGTGTCACAGCCCAACACCTCTTACGTTGATATAGCTTCTTCAGGGACCTAGATCCGCTCACCGCCAAGCCTTCCTTCATCACGTAAGGCACTGTTCCTGGGCTTAGTCATTACTTTTTTATCCAAATCAGGCCCTGTTGAGATTTGTGGCATGCAGTAGCCAGACTAGCTTTATCTAATCAATTATCTCCCCATCCCACGCTTTCAAAGGCTGTCTGTGAGGACAACAATCAATATCTTGACAAGGGGGTGATACCTTCTGTAAGCTTAGATAGCAGCTCCCATGATACACACAAGGTATGGTTTGTAACACACATATATATACTCATTTTACGAGTATCACTGCAAAGATTTTAGTTGGAAAACACATCAGCTTTAAATATGAAAGAAGATTTTGAAAATGTCCACTCGTGGAGGTTTTTCAGAAGAACATTGAGAAACGCAGGTTCTTAGTAACAATGCAGTGATTTCTCACACTCTCCCCCTCATTATGTTATGAATCCCACGTCAACATTCACATCAGTTCCTCCAAAAATAAATCTGGCACCAGGCACCGTTGTAATAAGTTAGATGCTGATTACCATTCATGATCAATGATTAAAGTAGCCGAGACCTCTGTTATAAAGTGTACAATGTATGGCCATAAAGAAAACGCTGAGGCAGGAGGGCTTGGAAACCAGAATATTTCATAACCTCATTGTGTAGAGGCATTGACGACAAGGAATGTTTGTTCAAAGTTTGAGAACTAATTAGCAAGAGTGCAAAGTATAGTCACAAGTATGCAGATTAATTGTTTGACAGAGGAACTGAACTCCACATCAGAGAAGACCATGTGAAGCTCAAAGTTACGTAAATTAAGACATCATAGGAAACCCTTAGAGCTGCAGGAAGCTAATTGCGTTTCCTGTGAGATGTCATCACACACTAGATTATGAGATACCAGAACGTTTGTATGAAGACTTTGGAGGGTACAGGGCCTTTGATGTCATAAGAAAAAAAGAAAAATCAAGTGAATCCACCTAACTCAGTAGCTAAAACCCATGGTTGTACTGGTCACTCCAACTCACTCAACTGATCTAATCAGATCCAGTTCTGTCTACAATACAGTGTAACACATCTATAAAATTAAATGTGGCTCTTTATCGGCTGGAAAGAGCCTACTTGTTTCAGGATTCGACTGGATCTTACTTGCCGTCAAGTGGTTGTGTTACACGCGGTCAGCATTAGCAAAATACCACTTATCGACAATAAGTCTTGGAGATACAGATCCTGTGTGGCTCTTTCATAATGGAGTAACAGTGGAAATTAGTACCAACCCACATAAATACCAGACCACTACATAAGATCCTAACGCAGTATAAAACAGTCAGGAAAAACATCTTACACAAAGAATTGCATCCAAGCGGTAAGAATGTATAGAGCCTCAATGACAGGGCCCCTACACGTCATACGTAAACTTCATACCTGGGAGTTTGTCGGGAGTTTATTAAAAGGTTTGTTTTAAGTTGACTGGCAGGTCTACATCCCATTCCACATTTAATAGTTCCAAAGGCGACACATCACTTTTATATAGTTGCCTACTGCCTGTAAGCATATTCTGGCTTAGGATGCCAGTTCTGGAAGGGACAGGAGCCCCATGTAGTGAATACCCAGACTGCTTGCTGCACTACCGCTCAATGGGAAGGGTTGGGGACATCAGCCCGTCGGTCACAGGCCACTTACAGTACAGCGGTCTATACCTAGACACCATAGCCCCTGTAAGCGAAGACGGGAGCAATGTGGTCATGTTCCGAGGCTGTTGAACTTTTGGGGGCACTGCCTTGGGTCATTCCTAGGACAGGGACTTCCGTAACATAGCACTGTCACAGCCTCCACCTTGTAATGCGCACACAAGACAAAGAAATAGTAAATCAAATACTGAAGTTAATGGGTTCTAAACCCCTTTAGCTGTGTGTGAGTTGCAGACCCCGTTCCTACTAAAACAACACGATCCAGGGCTGAAGCAGAGAGATGGGAGTAATGTTACTGTCACCTACTTCTATAGTAACTTCTGTCACTTATACAACAAGCCCTTTCCCCAAGAGATTTTCTAATGGGCAGAAAGCCCTACCTACCACCACCCACTTCAGGGAAGGGTATCATCTCACGCATGAACCCTGCATAGGGAATACACTCTGGAGCGAGTCTGGCCCCATGTTAACATTTATAGCCGACGCGCTTAAAGTTCACTGCTTCTGAGCTTGAGTCACTGCAGTTCATTTTATATACGCCCTTTCCGTGCAACAGCACTAAGCTTCGTATTACGTCATCAACCAATTCACATGCCTGCAGCAATCAAAGCGTTAATCTCTGTGAGCTGCAAGATGGAAAAAAAGGAAGTTCCGCAGCACATGGAACACAAATATATATATTTTTAGAGAGTAATGTTTAGAGACTCCCTCAAATCACAGTCCGCAGTGGCTTCCTGCAGGAAGGGGATTGATGGACTGCAGGTAAAGCCATTCAATTACATTTAACTCTATAGATCATTCAAAGGTCATCATATAATGTATGTATTCATCACATGACAATTAAAGCTGCATATAATAATAGAATATTATTCCATAGGTTGTTGTACATCCAACTTAAAGGCAGGTTGCAGGCAAATGCTTGTTACCATTTGATTTTTAGGGCTTTTTGATTGGCTAACGCTGCAGTGAAGACGATGTACATTAGAAGAACACGCGGGTATATGAATCAGAGGTGGCAGCTCATGTGAAGAACACCCAAAGCCTTCTCCATTAGCAATTCAGAAAGCACAGAATGTGCCGCGCCAGCATCCAGACTGAGCTGGGAATCTCAGATTTCGCACTGTGTATGAGCAGGAAGTTGGTTAAGAAGGATTGCCCTGTGCTGTCTGCCCTTCCCCCACTGCTTTACTCCGAAGGCTCTCCCAAGAACCAGAAAGAGCAGCAGGGAAGGGAGAGAAAAAACAATCCAGACCCTCCTACGCAAACCCCCCCCCCCCGGAAAATTGCAATACCATCACATGCTGTATGTAACGGGTGCCAACATACCGCGCAGGATACGCCGGTCACATAACGAGGGCGGCAAAATATTTTAGGCGGTTTGATCAGCGATGCCGCCTATGATCAGCCCGCAGGCCCCTCTTCACCCGATCTATCGCTCTGCCCCAGCCCGTCACTTTTATCTGAATGTACAGATTGTACGACGCGCAGCTCAGGTTGGAGCTACATAATTACGGGCGCTGTATTGGCACCAGAACGACATGACGTGTAGCGCAAGATGTTTGGCCGGTGGGCACGCTATGGGAGAAGGACCTCTAGGAGAAGTATGTACGGAGGTTACCCAAACACACGAGTCATATAACACGCTACAGTTAGCAGACGGATCATGGATACACGATGGCGTGATTATTCGGTGTACGCAGCTCCCTGAGCTTTTTGAGGACATGGCACTGCATCTGCACCGTGAATGCAAAGCGTGGGGGATGGGCTGCGGAGCGCCGGCGCTTCCCAGCGTGTAACACAGAACCGTCTATATGAATCCTACAAACGGACGCACGGCGATGAGCTGGACGATCACCTCGCTTGCTACAGAGTGGCCGCGTCTCGTTAGATCGCGCCAGGACGCTCGCTCAGGGGGCAGCCCGCAGTGTCTCAGCCCGTGTGCGCAGCGGCAGGTCGCCGTAAAGCGCAGATTACAGCGAGGGAGTCAGGAGTCTAACTGCATAAAGCGCAGTCTAGGACACGGAGTCTAGGACACGGAGTCTAGACAGAGGCGCACAGACTACCAATTACATGCAAGGAGAGTCCGCGGGGAATCAGCCGTGCAAGCAATGTCAGTATACACTGTGCTCATGAAGCGGTATAGACTGCAGCTTATGCACCACGTACACTGCACAGTCACAGCAGGGTCAGTAGTGACAGTGTGCACGGCACTGTATTGTGCACTTATCGTGATTGGAGCCAGTATGTCCGACCCAGACGCACTCGCCAGCGACATATTGCTGGAAGCTCACAGCATCTTAATGCAGTGAAGTCAGTGTTTGATTGACAGGTGTGCTGCGTTCAGCCGGCAGTAAGCATCTGTAAAGATTATTTACTTATAGAGCACATATTCCGCAGCAGTATATAATGGGTAACAAAGCCGTAGCACCACACAATTTAGATTTACAGAAAAATTGGCGAGAAGGGCCTCGCCCAAAGAGCTTACAATCTAGAAGGAGGTGAGGCATATTACACACGCGGTAACGACTGTAATGAAATGACGCCACTAGACGTAAGTATAGACAGACTGAAGAGTGTGAAGGTAAGAAACAGACAGACGAGGAAACGGTAGGATGACAAACAATTGTGTATTTGTGTGCATGGCACTAGTAACTGTGTGAAGCGTCAGTAAACCAGATGACTGCATACAGTGCCAACAAGCAGCACACGGAGGGTAATACACCTGTATGCAGCCATCAGCACAGTTGTGAGTCCGTGTCGTATAAGCGAGTGATGATTGTGTCTGCCTGCAGTGAGCAGCACATAGGGAGCAAATTATGTTGTGAGTATGTAGTGGGGCAGCGCGCTGGGAACAAGTTGTGCGTCTGTGTGCAGTGGGGCAGCTTGCTGGTAATTAGTGGGCTGTGCGCAGTGTGGCTCACTAAGAATGAGTTGTGTGTGTGTGTGTGTGTATATATATATATATATATATACACAAAGGGCAGCACCATCTGAATGGGTTGTGTGTTTTGACACAGAGAATCTTTTGTGTGTATGCAGTGAGCAGCACAATGTAAACGTGTTGAGTGTATGCACGGCACTGTACACCGAAGCAGGCAGTTACGTGGATCATGCAGTGTGTGCGTGCAGACAAGCCCCGCTCCTCCCCCACCCCGGCCCTGTCTGTCTCCGGGTCCCGCTCACACTTCTCAGTACACTCCCCTCTAGGGGCGGGACATCAGCGCACGTGGGGGGAGGGGCGGTCCTTGACACGTCACCAGTACCGTGTAACTGACTCGCTGCCGAAACCTCGGCGATAAACCACCGTAAAGCAGTCCCGGTGGCCCTGGGCCCTATATATATGGGAAGTATATATTGTAGAGGGGCTGCAAGGGCGTAAGAAACCGGGCGCTTTACTGGGTGGGTCAGGAGCTGGGGCCTTGGGATCACCCCGGCAATGAAGCGGTTAAGGGGAGAGGCCGCTTTCAGTCATATGACAACCCATGTCACCGTATTATGCAAAGCCGCTGGCGGAGGATTGCCGCCGCCCTACACTGGAAACCCAGGGAAGCAACACCGCAGTTTGCCCCAGCAAGGGCAATACCTCTATACCCGGGGCAAAACGTGGCTAGACTGTGTTACACGTCATATACCAACACCGCACAGCCCGCAACGCTCACCTCACCTCACCCCTGGCAGCGGAGTCCACAGTAAAGCATTCAACTCCATGCCAGAGCCGGCAGCATTAACATACCCTGCAATCACACTGCATGCGAGCCAACTGCCCCGGGTACAGTGCAGCACACACCAACCTCGGCTCCTATGGCGATCGCACGTAGGCACACATACACTGTATGGGGCATCTCACGCTGGCACGCATAGAATGTATGGGGCATCTCACACTGGCACGCATAGAATGTATGGGGCATCTCACACTGGCACGCATAGAATGTATGGGGCATCTCACACTGGCACGTATAATACAGGGCAGCCAATTCTTGCAGATGCCGATTACATCGCGCGATTTATACCGGTACCAGCCTGCTGCAAAGCCCTCACATTACAGCGGGGCGCACAGCAGCCCCACAGTGACCATCAGCCGGTGCCCCACCACTGACATGCCCACTGGCACTGCCCCCAGACTCATGCCCCACGGAAAATGCTAGCCCCTTACCACGTGTTTTCTGTTGCTGCTGCTGGGCTTGCCATTCCAGGAACAGGGCTGCTTGCAGTAACGTCTCCAGGCTCATTTCTCACTCCTCGCAAAACTGATTCCCAATCCGCCGCTACAAAAATCACACAATGAACTGGGCTTCGGCGGTCGGTAACGGGGGGTGGGGGGTCTCCTCTCCCTCCCCAGTGCGGGAAAAAAGCAAATAATAAATAAAAACAAATAAAATAATAACCCAGATCCCCCGCGAATCACCCAGACAAGAAAAGGGTTGCAACAAGATGGCGATGAGTAACAGAAACACAACAAGAAAAAAGGGACTAACAGAGCCCTGAGCTACTACAGGGCGGGGGCGAAAATCCGGAGCCAGGAACCACGGTTACTGGATCGGGGGTGTGAGTCACAAGGGAGGATGCAGCGCTTCGCTTTTGGTTATGTTTTAAGGGGAACTAACTGCGCGCAAAGACTCTACATCCCGTGCAGTGCAGGGGTTCACTTACTTCATTAGCTGCTGTATAAGCTGTACACATAAATATAACATACACTTATATACCAGATACACTTATATATACATATATATATCCACACATATTATAGATATATATATCCATACATATTATAGATATATATATCCATACATATTATGTATACACACACACATATATATATTATATATTATATATATATATCCACACAGTAACTAAGCCCGGTAACTATTCGTTAACACGGTAGGGGAATCCGTTCCTTTCCTGGGCTTGAACTACTTCTATGTAAATGCAGCCCAGCCCACATGTCTCGTGGCCACAGCCCCCTGTGTTGTCATGTGTTTGTGTGGCACATGCATGGTATTGAGGCGAATGACAAGTTGTTAACCCCTTCATGAAACGACGCCAGAGAAGAGCCGGGGTAAACTGTCTGTAGCGCGGCACGCGTCTGCAGGAACAAAACGCACCCATTCTATCCTAGGCAGATAGAATTTTATCTTTGGTATCGATTCAAGGCGTGGCTGATGCAAACGACTGTAAAGTTATGTGCACCCCCCTGTTCCGCAGTGTCTATTGGTGCAGTCCAGTTCATTGGTAACCCGAGTATTCCCCGGGATTACGCACTATGAGCGTCTGTGTTCATGTGAATCCAGTCCGCGCTTTCCAACTGCCCCGCCCCCCTGCAGTGCGTTAGCATCTCATTAAAATATGTCATTCCCAGTTCAGCCAATCAAATGACGGGACAACAAGGCATGGAGCAGCTCCACATGGACGCCCTGCTTTCGCTGACGCCACCAGCCTACCATTTAAAGGCACACGTATCTGTCACCGGCCACGCATTCGCCCTCCGCGGGGCGTGCATAGATTGGTGTTGCTTATCGTTAAAGCATCGCGTTAACTACTCGTGAAGGAGACGCATTCCGTAAAGATTCCTGCGCGTTTGTCTGAGGGGGTTAAGCAAAGATCATCAGCCAAGCATTTCCGTCCAGCGCGGGTTCAGTAATAATGATGGAGCGGACGTGCTATTTGTGTCATTCTGGATGCTTTTCGTGCATTTGTGCGTTGCATGCACACAGGTGGTGAGCCTATAGAGCTGTCGTTGTGACGTCGCCACCTGCGCTCATGAACGAGTAATCAGGTCTCATGCGGACACCGAGGAGCCCAGTGATCCATCAGGTTGCTGGGAGACTTTGCAGGAGAGTTGTGTTTCAGCTCCTTGACGCCCCTGTACATTACGAAGGGCCGAGCCCATTGAGCTTATGCTGGAGGAAGGGCTTGGCTGGCCCTGTATAATGTATAGTTAAATCAATGAGATTTTTTTTCACAATCCCCTCCTCCATTGAATTATACAGTAGACAGGGCCATCTTAGCCCTTTTACACCGAAGAAACCTGCCCATGCTGGCCCTTCTCAGTGAATAGCAAAGTGAGGGAGGTGAAACCACAGCTCTCCTTCCAACACTCCTTTTAGAGAATAAAGCCCACAGTTACCTCTGTGTTATAGGGTGCCTGTAATTATCATCCATGTTATCCTTTATCCACTATTCTGGTGCTGCACCCAAAATATACAAGGGCCGCTCATGCTCGCCCCAGTAAATGTATTGATGTATAAAACCATGCCGTTTGCGTTCTTTTACGTTGATGGAATACGGGGTAATGGATTGGAGCGAAGCCTGTAAACGAGTTGCCGTTTAGGGGACTGTTGTGCTCAAGAACATGCAGAAGGAAATCACTGTCTTATGACCTCAGCATGTATCTGAGATGATGTCATACACATTATTTACACCACGCAGCAATTAGAGGACAAAGGACTGACAGCCAAGATGGACAGAACTTGTTATCTTCATTGGAAGTTCTAATATTTATTTTGTAAAAAGTGTTTTATAATTAAGTTCTAGTTTGTTTATTACATGCTAGTATGTTAAAAGCCATTCTTCAAAAAGGAAAATAAATCCTGGGCTAGAAGCTGCAGCTCTGCAGTTGCACTCCTCCTCTGTGCTTGAAACAACCAATCAGTGGCAGATAAGCGGTAGCATTGAAAACATGCACTTGGTTTGTATGGAGAGCTGGAGCCGATGATGGGGGGGGGGGGGTTAAAATCATATATAGGAAGATGTAGTCGGCTGTGTGTAGCTAGGGAGGGGCAAATACACATGGGCAGAATCCCCCTATACATCTTCAAATTTAACGCCACAAATTTAAAAGGAAGCTGCAGCAATAAACCGCGTATGGTGGCTGAAGCTGTATGTAAACACAGACAGAACCAATGGTTTTGCCTGCAGCGTTCTCTGTGCCAGCGCTGGAGCTGAAGTATATCCATGAGCCGGGAGACGTGTGCGTCCTGACATACCTCCTGCACGCAGAATATCAGGGGGGCAACATGCAGAGACCCACTGAAGGCTTCAAAGGGAGGGGGCTGGCCGAAAAGCTTTGGGGCCCTGGCCCGCTCTGAACAAATCAAACACAACAAACAATGTGGTTCTGGGCCGGTTCAGGCCCCAGCCTGGCGTTCTCCACCTCCAGCCACAGAGCGAGGCGTATTTACAGAAAAATGTAAAAGTGTGACGCTCAAATAAACAGACCAGGTGAGTCTCGTGCGCTTATCAGCTCCCGGGTAAGTGAATATGCCCCCACACTCAGACACTTGGAGCCGCCCCTGTTACCCTGACACCAGGGGGGCTCAAACATCACATCCCGGGCTTCGTGACTTGACCATGCAGGTACTCATTGTACAGTGCTACGGAATATGATGGCGCTATAAAAAATAATAGAGAACCTCACAAACCCCACACGTAAAATGAGGTATACTAAGTAGCCATGACACCCTCAACCTGCATTCCAGAGAAACCACTTCAACAGCACCGGGTTCTCCCCGTCACCCTCGCTACATCCAAGTCCTCCCCATCCAAGCAGTCCTCCCCGTCTTGTTCCCCTCTTCACCACCCATTAGATTGTAAGCCTGCAAGATCAGGGCCGCCTCCTTCTATACCAACATCTCGGCGTGTGTTATTATCAATGTTAGTTATTGTAACAGCGCCACAGATTCTGCTGGCGCTATATACGTAATCGGGTAAAGAATGCCGATTTCGGATGGGGAGGAATAGTGAGGGCCAAAGGGGAGCAGCTCTATAATGGCAGGTCTGCTAAATGACGCGTGAAGGTTTCTAAACACTTGAGAGTGAAAAATAAATAAACTATTCACCATAGGAGCTAAAATACTGTTTTCTCCAACTCGCGAAATAACGTACATTTTGAAATGTAAAACTTGTCATAACCTGATAGCAGGAAGTAAACTGTGACGGAAAATCACTTCCTTAAGATTGCAGGGAAAAGAAGCATTTACGTTTTCAAATACTATGATTTATGTTAAAATATTGTGAACCTTCACATGGAAACTATATATATTTTGGACGGAATGGGGTTATGCGTAAAGAGTGATTCTTGGTCCAAGCAGCCCTGCACCTTCTCCAAAACACAGGTCATTTATTTTATTTACAGGGTGAAGAACGCCTCTGGCTAGGTAAGGATCACGGGGGGGGTGATAGTAAAGTCCAGGCCAAGGGGCTCTTATTATTCGGCTTTCATTTGCCTTATCAACAAACACATGCGTGACTCCTCCGGCGTCAGGAGGACGCGGCGTGGGAGCCCGTCTGGCGGTGGAAGGGTTACAGGGTGTGCCGCTCTCCCTGTTTGTCCCCATGCTGGAGGCAGGGCGAGGCCGGTGATACGTTTCACAATAAGGGAGGAGGAGGCGGTGAGGGGATCGCACAACCGCGTGATGTGAGGAGGACGCTCTCCGGGGAGGGAGATCCCGCCTCGCTCCCTCCTCGCTCCCTCCTCGCTCCACACTGCCACGGCTGACTTCTTAAAGGGGCAGGAGCCGCATGCCTAGACAGAAGCACTCTTAACTCATTCAGCCTCAGATTGCTTTCATGTTATTATTCATTATTGTTTTATATAGCGCCATCATATTCTGCAGCGCAGTATAATGGATAAACAGGACATAACAAGTAGTATATCACATAACAATTTGGACTTACAGAAACAACAGGTTAGCAGGGTCCTGCTCACATGAGTTTACAATCTAGAAGTTTCTTAAAGGAGAAATCTCACCAAATGTCTTATTACACGTATCAGATTCAAAATATTGCGCCCGTTTATTATTATTTTTTAGTTTTTGGTTAATGAAATGTTTTCAGATGTGGATGTGTTCTAGCTCTGCTATCTAAGCTGAATCTGCTACACTTCTTATCACACTAACGTGTGAAAGCAATAGAATGCCTCAGTCTTAATCACTCCACTGGACACTCTGAATAATGAACGTCTGTGGAGGAACAGAACGTCTGTGCCTCACGCTTGTATCGGGCGCAGCTGTAAGGGGCACTCGCTGCCCAGTGAGCATCTGCAGGACCGGTTGGCACACCTCACAGCTTTCTCCCCCAGTGAATCAGCTCCATCCCCCAGCATGCTCATGCGCATGAAGACATCATCAGGATGCAGTCTTAAATACCACTGTCCTGCCTAGCCTGGTGGGACAGCGGGGAGAAAAAACTGTGCGCCAGTGATTGATGCGGAGCCTTGGGGAATGATGTCATATCCCGGCGCTCAGCATCAATCGGTGTGCGCACTACCAGGGAGCGGCAAAGGAGAGGGAGGTCTGAAGTGACAGACACAGACCTCATACTATACAAGAAATAAGAAGGACTACATAGAAAGGAAAAGGAGTATGTGCAGACATGCATATGGACAGACATGTGTAATAAGTACAGTGTACGTGTGTATGGGCAGTGTAATTATAATAACCTCTGCAAAAATACTGTGTTTGCTCGATTATAAGATGAGCCCCCTCAAATTTGAATATTAAAAGTTTTACTGGTAAATATTAATTCACAAGTAAACCATTTTTTCATATTTAATAAAAAGTTTGATTGAGAAAAATGCATTTCTTATTTTTATTTCCTTTTAACTGCCCCCTAGATATGCACATCGTCAACTCTGCCTTGTCACTCTGCCCCCAGATATGCCTTATAACCCCCTATTTGCCACTCTGCCTCCTAGATTTGCCTTATACCCCTATTTGCCACTCTGCCCCCAGATATGCTCTATACCGATGCATCCCTAGACCTCCGTGTCCCCGGTGTTCCAGACTCCCTGGTGCCTAGTTGGGGTGGTACGCGCGTAGACAACCCCTGCTTCTGCTCAGTACTTCCGCCAGTGCTTCTATGACTGAGCACCGGAAGGTCACGTCACGCTGGCACTCCATCATAGCTGCCCTGGCAGAAGTGCCAGCAGCAGCGCAGGTTGTCTGCGTGCATCGTGCAGATGTCCACCGGCTGTCAGAGAGGGGGATTCGGGTCCCCTGCAGATCTGCGGGGGATCTGGGCCTTAGTCTTATAGTCAGACCTCGAATATAAGATGAGGGGTATTTTTCAGTTTGCTCCGAAATAAACCTTGTCTTATATTTGAGCAAATACGAGTATAGTGTGTGTGGGGGGGTCACAATTTTCCATTCTTGCCTTGGATGCAGAAGGAGGCAGCTACAGCTCTTTATTACTGGGCCACTCTGGATTTGTCTCTTTCAGCAATCAGTTCCCACAGCCTTATCTCTGTCTCTGTGAATAGAGACAGTCGCCAGCAGTGCAGGCCTGAGACTGTCCAAATCCTTACTTCTAACATGCAGAAAGTAAAGCTATACAAACATAAAAGGCAACTGAAAATCTCAAATCTCAAGGACTAAGTGGTATCAATCACCATGTTGGCAAAAAACATGCTTTCTTGGTCCACGCACTCATTCCACCCTCTGTTTCCTAGTATTCATACTTAACATTGGTGTAGTGTGTGCTCATCTTCTGTATTTTACTTGCATCTTTATGATTATGGATAAATTCTCTGTAGGCCTTCCTCTCCTATTACACAACTACTTGACTCTCAATCTCACAGCCACCAAGAATCTTAGGAATTTTGTCACATCCTTGGTAATCTTATGCAAAGGTTACTTTCAAGTCAATCAGCGGTCATGTGGACCACCATGGAGATCGGTTCAGATCTGGCATTACTTAAATCTGCCTCCAAGACCTTGAATACCAAACAGTTTTGCCGTCCTAAAAAACCCCATAGATTTCAGGATACTAGTAGACAAACTTAGGGCAAGGACCTCCAAAGTAATATTTCCTTAAATTTTACCTATACCATATGCTACTCCAGGGAAGCAATGGGAAATTAATACATATCTGAGAAACTGTTACAGGAAAGAGGGATTTGGGTTTTCAGAGAACCGGGGAGATACTAGGATGTGAAGATAGAATTTAAGCGGTAGCTGGTGTAGATTCATGCAAAGAATGTTGTTGTACAAAATGGTGAAAAACTGGCAAGTGAAGAACATTAGGACCCAATTGGCCACAACTAGGTGGGCACAAGGGATGCACCGCACCCAGACGTTCATTGGGCGGGATGCCGGCTGAGACTCCATACATTCTCTGCCGTCAGCTTCCGCGTCCTGGTCTCCTTTCCTGCATCTCAGTTCCTTGCATTGCCTCTTGTTCTTCTGTCTTCTTTTTTCATCTGCTACCCCCTTCTTTCTGGCTGCTTCTGCATGAATCCAGCCACCTGGTGCACTACTGCAAAAGGGACGAGATTTTTGGAGACTGGGACACCATGTAGAAAAAGTGTAGCAACCTCCAGAGCAACCAATTAAATGCGCCCCGCTAGTAGCTCCGCTTTTACCAGTTTATACCTGATTTCGCTTACTATGCACCCAAGCTTCACCTTGAAACCTCAATATAGAACAACAAAAACTTTTTACAAAGAAGAGGACCAATAATCCTGGACACGTTTCAGTCTCATCTGTGACCATCTCACATATTGCTGTAGGCTGTTAACTCCATATACGATCATTAATGACAGTAGATACAAATTAGAAGAGATGTGTGCTGCTCGTCTAAGTTCATTTTTTTCCTGTGTCTGCCACATTAACAGTGTCAGAAGGCTGCAGATGAGATGCGGCTTCTACAGCCTGTTTCATAGCAACACAGCTCTGACCGAGTCCGCGTTACTGGAACCATTCACGATGATGTGATTTCTTTGCAACAAAACATAGTGCATGTAATTTTTTTGGTATATTCTTTGTTTAAATCCCAGACTATAGTAGGTACAGTGAAAACCAGCTTATAAATACACTACCCCATTTTCATATGGCCCTTCAAATGAAGATTCCTGTCGACTGGAGGGGAGATATTTATACGAGTTGCCGATTATTTTTATTTTCTTTATTTTTCTTAGACCAGTAAAGAATGCATAACACCAACATAACACCAAAATAATAATTATATATATATATATATATATATATATATATATCAATGCTCGAGGAAGGTTAGCCTAGTGACTCTAAGTACAGACACCCCCAATAAAGCAGGACATTTTGTTGGGGCCTGGTTAGAGGTGGAACCGGGTACATGGCCATCAATCTACTTATACAAACACCTTGTGATACATTGCATCAGAACCCTGGAATATGACATCATATCAAAACTCTATGCTTCAATACATCTGCAGAAGGTCACGTGGTAGCTGTGACTGAAGCCTGTACTGCAAAAACACAGTCCATGATTGTGGTCAGGGGAGAACCTCTGATCTCCCTTACTGGTCTCTGATTGCCAACAAAAGCGTGACAGTGCGGCAGCTCGGCAGGGGGAAAAAATCAGGGCACTTGGGAGGTATGGCAGATTAAGTCCCTGAGCACAGCTGTGATTTTATGCTCTGATTTCTCAGAATGATATGACTTGATATTTCCATCAATATGGGTTGGGTTAATTCAAACCAGTAAGGCAGGAAAAACGCTAATGTCTTTATTTCACTGCCAAATGTCAATCACTGCCAATATTGATTTATACAGAGGTTTATTCAATAAAGTAGGTTATACTAAGAGGAGAGTTGTAGTTCAACAAACCAACTGAAATATGCATTACAAAGCCCTATCATTTACTTAAAGCAGTGAAATTTCTTAAATCTCACTCAGGGGTGAGCCTAAGGTTAGTGGCCCATGGGTGCGGTACTTCTTAGGCAACTCCACCCCTCAGTAACTTAAACACGCACACATGCTAACACTCACTATCGCTCTCCTTCAGACGACTTGGACCGGACCACTCACGAAACGTGAATACGCTTGGGTCACGTGAACCCACAGTGAAAGGAAAGAGAACATAAGGGGTGGGAGGGTGTGAGTGACATTATGAAAGGGTGAGAGAAAGGGTATGTATGTAACAGTGAATGTGCATGTGTTAACATAGTGTTTGTGTGTGTTAGAGTGCGAGCATGACTGTGTATGTGTGTGTGTATTAGCATGAGTGTATATGTGTAAGTGCGTGTATGTAAGTGTGCATGTTGGCATGAGTGTGTATTAGTATGAGTGTATAGGTGTAAATGTGTGTTTGCGTGTGCTAGTTTACCCATATTTGTAGAACGAAAGTGTTTGTATATGTAAGTGTGTAAAATGTGAGCCAGTGTGTATGTGACAGAGGAAGCTGGCCAACGAGACCACTTGGTTGTGCCTGCCCCTTAAGTCCTGTATGTTGGCGAGGTGCGGCCTCCATGTGTTCTCCAGGTAAGCGACGCCCACGCACCCTGCCATCTACCTGATGTAAAAGAAAATGTGATTCATCAGACCAGGCCACCTTCTTCCATTGCTCTGTGGTCCAATTCTTATGCTCACGTGCCCATTGTAAGCGCTCAGCAGTGGACAGAACCAGCATTTTTCAATTTGAGCTGCAGTAGCTCATCTGTTCATTTGACCACACAGGCTGGCCTTCGCCCCCCACATGCATCCATGAGCCTTGGCCACCCATGACCCTGTCGCCGGTTCACCGCTTTTCCTTCCTTGGACCACTTTTGTTAAGTGGTCATGTTATGGCTGATCAGTGTATATGATCACCTACACCTCCGTTTAGATTAAGAGGACTTGTGTTCCCCAAACACCCACCGAATATTCACAGAAGGTGTCTTTTTTGTCCAAAGCACTGACTAAAAACTTCCAATAAATATATAAAGGCTGCATCCTTCTTCAGGTTACTAACTAATAAGATAAGATTTCTTTTCATGCCCTGTAGAGTTTTAATTTTGGAAAGGAGATTAGAAATCAGATGAAAGCGCGGTTCTAGTGTCTGACGCATTAAGAACTAATATTTTATGAGTCACACCTCGCAGAAGTAGGTCACAGCACAGAGTATGGAGTCGTGTAACAAATAGTCCCTTTACCAAGTGATTATCTATTAAATATGCTAATTTCTTAAATATACATATATTACTGGTTGATTATACAAGTTTATTTAAAGCCGCAAGGAATCACCAGAGCTTAAACACAGACTGTATCACGTTAAACAGAACAGTCCTTTTCCATCTTACATGTATCGTAACCACGGTCCTTCCACATGAAGGCGATTAGAACTAATGGGCGTTCTTCAAACGGCATGGGCTTGTGAGGCATGAAGGGTATCCTGATGGTATGAAACCAGGAGGCCTGGTATAAAGTAATAGTATATATATCTCTATAGTAAACAATGAAAATTCAATAGATACAAGCAATTTGGATGTGTGCTGAAAAGAGAACTTCATCTTCCTAACGGACGCCTGAAGGTTTTGTGCCAAAATTGCCTGGTATTTGGAACTGTTTAGAATTCCCTCCACCCTGACTAAGGCCCCGGTTCCAGCTGAAGAAAAACAGCCCCAAAGCGTGGTGCTGCCACCACCATGCTTCACTGTGGGTATGGTGTTCTTTGGGTGCTGACGAAAAAGAAAGCGCTGCCATGAATCCAATAGAACAAACTGGGGGAGCGCACAAGCTATAAAGCATAAAAGACATACACATTCAGATTCCTGGGTGGCTGCTACAATAATAATGTCCAATAAGTACAAAAAAAAACAAAAGCTAGAATTCAGCGCATACACAATGAATACCATTCAAAAACACCTATCTATGGAATAAATATTGGGGATTCCGTCACACTACAAGGCCATACAGTTACTTAGCCCGCCACTATGTCAATAAACCCCAAGCCTGGAGAGTCCTATGTAACTGAATAACTGAATTTCATTGAACGAATCCCATAAAGATTATTAGGATTAACCTTCCAAGTCCCAAGGTTTCTATGGCCTATTGAAAATGTGAAAGGAAGAGTCAGATCTCATTGCAACTTAAATGTAGAGAGTACCGTAAACAGAAAGTTTCTTCAGTCACAGAGATGAACCCATAGTGGCTAAGATGACGCACAACTGAAGACAAACCAATGTTATACAAACTAGCAGAGGTCAAAGAGCAGTTAGCATCAACAACAGAAAGAAGGCCGTAGAACACATTCACACCGGGCAAGAATCACAGGACGACAACCAAGCTTAATTTAAGGCAGATCTGTCACTTTTTTCAAGTCATACGTGTTATAGTTCTATATGCTAAATAGCCCTCTGTACTTACAGAATAAGGGGGTAGTAGAAGCATTATTAAACACTCATCTACAGACACCAGACACGCCAGAAGGCTTATTGTTCCCTCAGAAATCTCATGGTGCTGCCACAACCACAGGGGATTCTGGGTAGGCGCATGCAAATAAGGACAACAATAATCACCTTTTGCCTCTATATCCACTTTATACATGGATCCCTTAAAAGTAATTGCCCGCTGTACAAGAGAGCCTTTAGACAAAGCTCAGGTAAGAAGTGCAGTGGCCAGATCACCGCCCATGGGCAGCTGTTTTGTTCTGCTCGGAATTAACAAAAAAAGCACTTTAGGAATTCTCTTCTTGGACACATGGTTTATTACTTTTTTTTTATTCCTTTCCAGCTGTTACATGGGCTCCCGCGTTTGCATGTACCTGTTACGTTATACATAGCTTGGAGCACAGCACAGGGTTGGAATTGCATGAGCCCCGGCAATCCACCTACATACAGCTGTTTCAATCGTGTTTGATTTCATTTAATACAGGATAGAGACAGCCATGACCCATGCAGGTAAATAGTAGGTGGCTGCAAATATGCATACCTGGGAACTTTCTGGGTCTGACCCAGAGAACGCCGGGTGAAGCACCGCTTCTCCCTGAATCTGAATCCTCTGAGTCACGGGAGGGGGGGTCTTGACACGCCCGCTCCCTTTTAAATGGGGGGGTGTCTTGCAATGTCAGCGGGAACACCCATTGACATCAGTGGACAGTCTTAGCATCGTCCCTCAAGGGATATCTGGAACTCAGAAGTTCCCAGGTATGCAAATATGGCAAGGCTACAATATACACCGATCAGCCATAACATCATGACCATTATGTCAGTAGTTGAGATATATTAGGCAGCAAGTGAACATTTCCCACCTTACAATCACTGTGTGCTGAGAAGTGATGTCGATTGTGCAAGGCAGCACCGGGGCATTTCCTGCAGGGCAAACAATTGGGGTGCATGCAAAAATCCCAAAACCTTAATTTAAATGTTACACTCAGCCATCAAATACATTAAGTGTACTCTAGGCAAGGAAGACTGTTGTAAGGCAATGGGAACTATTACAGTGTAGTCAAATGCTGCCACCTTCTGGAAATGAGGGGGATTGCACAACAATATTATTAAATACTAATTTATGGAGAGTATAAACTGGTTTTTATACCAATTACAGAGGAAAATAAAGGGGTGATTTACACTAGATAGGGTGTGTGGGGCTATAAATGCAGTTTTTACCATCCTGTAAAAAATCACCGTAACAGATCTGACAGGGTAAAGGATTTTGTTAGCACTGATGCAGACAGTATATCAAAGTTCATATTGTGAGTGAATTCTCCTGCAAACATTACTACTAAAATGTTTTCTCTGCATCATAAAATCTTTGCGTGGTATAACGGAGACATACAGAACGTATTTGCACCATGTCGTCTCTGGATATTTACAAAGACAACGACCCAATAGCTGCTTCAATGAAGAAACAAAAGATGTCTGTTCACTAAAGAGAGATTTTTGGTTTTAACTTGTTTACTTTACTATACATTATAAAGCTCCTACCCCAGTGAGCTTCTGAGGCACCAAGGCGAGCAGGGCGCCAAGTTTTGCTCGCCCTGTATGATGCCTGATACCATTCTTGTGGTAGTTCGGGTACTCTCGAAGCAGGACTGCAGAAGTTTCTTAAAGTCTGTAGTAATTAGGTATTTTTGCACTGTGATCAATGCAGTATGGATAGAGATCCATCAAGATGACATCACTGAGATTACTGTATTGTTCACTTATTTTTAAAGTTTTTTCTTGTAGTTTTTCCCATTATAGAAAGAAGGAGAAACATTGTTTCTGACTCTCTTCCCTTCAATGCCCCTGCTCTGTGATCAGCAATAACCTGAATGCATGTGATCAGCCAGCTGGGGAAGCAATCTAGACAGGCCCTGCTGAGTGTCTCCTGTCCTCCAGTGATGCCTACGGGAAGGGAATGCATGTTTGCGGGATCTAGCATTCCCTATGTAACCGTGTAACACAGCAACGCTGGTTTCCAATAGACAGCCTGATCTCCTGTGCAGCGAAATGTCCACATGCCATACGGGACGTCATAAAGGCAATCAGGGTACATCTTTTAGGATGTACCTGTTAAAGAAATCTGTAGTCTTCTTATCCATTGAATTCTGCATTATACAGGGCCAGCTCAGCCCGTCTTGATCGAGAAGCTTGCCTGCGCTGGTTCATTCACAATGAACAGTGAAGTCGGCGAGTTGAAACTACAACTCTTTAGTGCAGCAATGGTGAATATATAATGGAGAAGCCAAGGCCTGTGTTGTTGCACGCAGCCGACTGACAGCTTTCTGGAAGATTTAAAAAAAAGTCTGCACTACATGAGGGGTAGACATCTTTATGGCAATGCTAATGAAGTCTGTTCCTCCATAGACTGTCAGCGGCCTGAGCCACCTTTATTTATGTCGTGGTGTTTGTCTTGTAGATTGGGCTAAGATAACAGAGCTAGAACATACAAATGGCTAATATGCCGCTGCATGATAACATTATTCAAAAACTGGAACAATTATTTAAAAACAATACAATATTTTTGAAAACATTTTTAATCGGACACTAGAAATAAAAAAATGGTGGCAATTCGCCATTAAAGTGTCCCGTTAAGCAGAGATCAACATATAAACAAATCAAAATAAGGTTTTGCAATTTGAAATGTTTTGATTAAAAGACAATTGAGAAATAAAAACAAACATTGCTCACAAACAAATTACCGCAATGTCTGACTTGTGGAAAAATGAAGTTTTGGCCTATTTTTCCTTGGATTTGCTAAGCATACATTTTTTTTTTACATTTTATTTACTAAACCTAATTGCCTATCTCACTGGCAGCTGCTTCACGGAATGCAACACTCCTGGCTGTACTGTGTGCACATTTCCCATGGTTTCTCTCCTGGTTGGAGGGTGACGGGCACAAACTAAACCTAAAAAGCTCTGCAGAGTCTTTCACCCAGAAGTTACTCTGCAGAGTAGATTGAGAGTGAGCAATTAGAATTAATCTGAAGGGACAGTCCGCTCAAAAACTTAGACATGACAGTTCCTTTGAATATTTTCCGCTGATCCACCCTCTGATGAGTATGAAAATATCGTTCTATGGGAAGTGATTGTTGGACACATACTGCTATTTTAACGTATAAAAAATATTCAAGAACACAGCAAACTGAACACTTGACTTTGGATATGATAAGTTAGCTGGTAGCAAGCCGACAGATTTGGTTGCGTAAGTATGTACAAAGCTGGTTCATTAGGTCTCTGTTCTGGCCTTCAACAAAGTGCATCTCAACTAATACATCATTTATGTCCTTCTTCACATTCATCACACACTTAAAAAGAAAAGAAGTGCCACTGCTTTGCGCCTGTGGCGCACACTCCTCAGTTGGGAGGTTCAGTTCTTCTGCGCAGTCATTTTCACTCTCTTCAATGGTTTCAAACTGGGAACTTTCCTCTGGCTTTGAGCTCATGCTTACATCTGCCATAGCTTCTGGATCCGCATCCCCGGTCAGGGAAGGAGACACTGTGTCATCAGGATTGGAAGATACAGGTTCAGTGCAAGTGGGGTTTGCAGCTGTGGGATCTGTCTCATTCTCTTCCGGGGGCACTCCTGCTATTTGGATGTCTTGTTTTACAGCTTTTTGGAGAGGCTTTTCCTCCTTGTTTGTCTGCAGGAAGTCATCAGGAGCACGAGGCAGCTCTCGGAGTTGCCTCATTCGGTCCCTTTTCTTCCGACGAATGTGAACCCAAGAGTTTTCAATGGCTGTGAGGAACAAGCTCTCTTCTACATTACTGCAGGTGACATATTTATGTTGAACCTGATAAAAAAAAAGTTACAATTGTAATCACATAAACTGATAAAACCTATTTACACAAGCATATTAATCCAAGTGACCAGATGTGCATTCTGGTTTGGAATAACACAGATAAATCATGCCACATCCTGACTGCCAGCCAGAGTCTGGAATGCACAACCTTACCTGCAATACTGCCATGTTTTGGGCACTATGATCATTAGAATCCATAAAACAAAGTCACTGGCTTAACGTTTTAGATTCAGTTGAGATTTGAACAACTTCATGCATAACACATTTTAGAAGAATGGTCGGGGGTGTGGCAGCTGCAGTTTAATGTTGAGAAATGTAAGATAATGCACTTGGGACATAAAAATAGCGAGGAAGAATACAGCATTGGGGACACCATTCTGTCAGTGACAACTGAGGCGAGGGACATAGGAGTAATTATTTCTCAGGACTTATTCAACAAAGTACCAGAAAAAGCGAGCAGGGAGCTGGGTTGTATAGCAAACTAGGTGGACAAATGGTTCTTATCTGCTGATACATTTTATGTTTCTAGGGGCTTTGATTTACTTCAGAGGAAAAATGTTAGAAAAAGAGGCCATCATCTAAAACTAAGATTTTTTGCAGGTATAGTCTTCAAAGGCTTACATTGTGAAGGCATGAAATCTGACTTCAGTTGGTTAAATCTCCACCAATATCTCCCACTAGAGTAAGGTTTTACATTTTTAGACATATACCATTCAGATGTTTGGGGTCACTTGGCTGTTTTCATGGCAAACAAGGAAATATCTCACTGTAACAATTTCAAAATAATGTTCTAATGATCAATTAGCCTTTTAAACTTGAACTTGGATTATCAAACACATTGTGCCATTAGAAGGAGCGATGGGAGGGATAAATGGCCTCTGTACATCTCTAAAGATATTCCTTTAAAAACGAGCTACAATAGTCATTTACAACTTTAACAATGTCTACAATGTATTTGTGATCCACTCAACGTTATTTTAATGGCCAAAATGTGCTTTTCTTTCAAAAACAAGGACATTTCTAGGTGACCCCAAACATTTGAACGGTAGTGTACATCAAAGAAGGCACTGCTAACACAACAAGTTCACTTTTATGAAGCTTCTTTATGTTTCTGACCTACTTTTCTTTTATGCAATTACATTTATCACTATTGGTGGTATTATGTGAACCAACTCCTGCTTTGTTTTCACTTCAAAGGTCCCCTTACCCTGAGATCAGTCAGAATCTTTTTCATCCATTCCGTAACCACTGCGATGCTCCCAACATCCTCCAAGCTTTGGGAAGATTTAGCCGCCAGCAGTTTTACGATCGCCTCAAGGACCGTGAACATCATGGGTTTCCGGGGCTTCTCCAACTTTCTCTTCTTAGGAGGGTTCTGAATCCAAAGCAAATAAACAAAATTTAATCATTTGCAGAATTAAACAAAATAAAGAAATGCTCTGTAGCAGAATGAAAACACATGGAAGGATATGTTTACAATCCACATGTAACCCATATGTAAACAATTCAGCAATGAACATCAAACACCCCCCCACACACACACCCGAGCAGAATAATTAAGTATTCAGCGTCAAATAGATCCATTGGATTTCCTTCTATTCTCTCAAAGGTTGTTTGTATTTGCCTCAGCATTGGTAAGGAGCCTGGAGAGATAATCTTTACTAATTATTTGGTCATTACCATTAATGGTACTATTAGCCGAACACCCTTTGAAGAGTGTCTGCGTGTGTGCGTGTAATCTATGTCAGAAGGCAGGAGACGTCTTCACTTCACTAGTTTCCTTCAGGGCGCAGTTCCTCCGACACACCACTAGATGGATCCAGAGAACCACAAGAGACGGTTTGTGAAAAACAAGCTAAACCCACCCATTCCTGCATTCACATTTTACACAGCAAAATACCGATCTGTTTTATTAATAACCTTTATGCTGCTGCACAGATCAACGAAGAGTAAAACGGAAAAAACAAGATATGATTTATGCTTTTTATCTTGGTGAATGAATATAAGTTTTCAAGCCACTGATTAGCCAAGGCATTTTACGTAAAGCAAAAACCTGTGAATATAAATATAAAGATCATAGGTTGTGATTATTTGACTGAATTGAAGTAATTGAAAAGTAAAGGATAATTATTTGTACTTAAAGATTGGCGTGTTTATGACCTTCTCTTTAAAGGGGATGTTTCATTGAAAACTTTTTTTTCTCCTTGATCATAAAATATTGTGCTGTATACAGAATTGTAGATTGGCATTGTCAAAAACCTGATTATATCTCATTTTATTCCCATAAACTCCCTTTATCTGCTGACCTGGAGGCTGCTTTTGTTGTCAGTGATGTGATATTTTGGGAGACTTTCCTTGCTCAAACACCACACTGAGCTGATTCTTTATGGCAACGCTAATGAGCTTCTGGCTGTACAATGGAAACATTTCATCAGACTTTCACTAGTCAGTGTCAGGCTGGGTGATTGAGACCGAGCCATTCTACTGTTTACCACAGGCACTATTGATTAGGAGTCAGTGTGTTTGCTGCCCTTTAATGTTCCTTTGTTTCCCCGCACTTCAGATCGCGAATATTAAAACATTCTGCTTTTGCAAACTAGATCACAATTTGAATTTCTGGATCTTGAACTGGCGAATTGAGGCAGCAAACCTGCAGATAAATGTGCAAATATTTTTGCATAATATATGAGCGCATGCATTTTGAACTTGATGAACGAGCCGTTCTGCTGCGACGGATTTAGCAAAGTCTGCACATTTCTATTGTGAAACCTCCTCCTCGGAACAGACATCGATTCTTCCTGAACAAGGGCAAGCAACAAAGAGGTAGGTATGTGGGTGCCGCAGTGTAAACACACGTGTGTGTATTCTAGAATACATGTGGACTCTGTGGTTAGTGAATACTACATGTCTGAGCTTCACGGGGAAGAAGGAATGAAAATAAGCGTTTCTGCCCACTCAGCATTCACTCGGTGTGCCGCAGCCTATTCTCTGCAAGCTGTCTATTTAACAGGCAACTGAACATAGCATATTCTCTTTAATACTCCTTTCAAACACATCAGAGGTATAACAGTCCCTGGAGGGTATGCTAAAAACCTGGACTTATCAGAAAAACATGCATATTGTAAGCCGATTACTGGAGACTCGGTCTGCGGCTTTGTAAAAGAAAGCATGTTCAGCATTTTATATTCTGGCTCTTTTACTAAGCGACGTATCGTCTTGCCATTTAAATCAGTTGAGCAACAAGCAGCAGACTGCAATAC
Organism: Spea multiplicata; assembly: GCA_009364415.1. Taxonomy (NCBI): domain Eukaryota; kingdom Metazoa; phylum Chordata; class Amphibia; order Anura; family Pelobatidae; genus Spea; species Spea multiplicata. Next base: position 11,484,499 of record VKOC01000002.1, read on the forward strand.
AATTAAATGTGATTTACAAAATTCATCTACCGATCATTCTGTTGGACTAAAATATTAAAGATGATATATATACATGCTATGAAAATGATCACAGCAGGAAGCTTATACCCCGGCAAGCACATTATTAAACGGTAATGAGGCCAAATAGGTCAGACCAGGTCTCAACATAAAGCAAATATAGTCATTATTCACAGAGACTAGAAACATTTAAAGAAGTCCCGGTGACTGCAGGAGCCGGAACGGAAATAGGTCAGTATTTCCACTCAAATGGTTTTCAGTTTTAGAAATCGTACCCAGCTGAGTGCTGGACCTGTTTGCAATGTAATGGTGTCTTCTATTCACTGGATAACCGAGGGTTAAATGCCATACGATACCAATGCTACACAATTATAAAGATTTTTGGTACACATATATATATATATAGTATATTATATATAATATATATATATATAATATATATATATATTACACACACACTGTTGCCAGGGACAGAATCTGTGGTTCCGCAGGTCACAGAATAGGGCCTGACCCCCTCATCTGCCGTTATTAAAGGGGGACCATTATTATTTCTACCCTTGTATTCTGTGAAGCTTTTCATGACTGTTGATATATAAGCAATTTTTTTCACATAAGCTCAGCCATTATATATATACACACATATATATACATACATATACACACACACATGGAGACAACAGAGGGAAGGCCATTTAACTCTTTCAGTCTATCAGCGCAGTCTGCATTCATACAGCTAAGGTAATGCAGAAACCGCACAACAGACTTTTGTCCAAAATCACCCCTGAACACCTAAATTATTCTGGAAATCTTGGCTAATATGCGTTCTTTCTTCTGGTAACCCGAAGCTACTCCTGTGCTGCCCTATTGTGTTAGTATTGGCACTAGACTAACTCAGCTAAACATCTCTAAAAACGCCTCCCCATCTCGGTATTTAGGTTTTGCAGGCTGTGGGTTTCAGTGCCGTCCAAAAGTATCTAGCAGACATTTTTTCTGCCCCAGATTAATACTGAAACACAAGAAAAGCATGTACGCGTGTATAGGAAATGTGTGTACTGTCGCTTTAAATGGTTAGACTGCAAAAAAACAATCAATTCTATCAAGCCACGCTCGGCGTGAAATCACAGTTAGCCGTCATCCAAGACCTTTCACTGGCTCCTTACAATCATACCTATTTAATGCCAAGTCTCTGCATTGTAATTGCCAGACTAGACATCTGCAGTTAACCCCCAACCAGGGTGAATACAAACCTGAAATCGATGAAGGGAAAAAGAAATGTTTCTAACCGTGGCTTGGACGGTAAAAACAAGACTTGGTTAATAATAATAATAAAAAGGTTGACATTTAGCCCAAGATGTTCCATTCTTTCATTATGCCGATGGTGTGATAGAAGCTGTCGGCTAATGCCTTCTTAATTTGTTAAGCACAGAGAAATCAGTGTGCATGTCTAATCCTTCAGACAAATGGGCATTAGCAGACCAGTCTGTCACGTGCGGGGGGGGGTGCAAAAGGCATTTATCAGAGGCAGGACAGGGAGCACGGACCCCCACAGGCTATGTGGAAGGAACAAGGAACGCCAAGCCTTATTAGCTATTAGGGGGCTTATGCGTCTCTGATACAAAGCGATACTAATATTTCCCATGTGTGCCGCATTGCTTTGTGTCTTAGAGCAAGCGGCAGAATACATGTTATTTGGGAAGAAAAGAATGTTAACTACGATATTTCAGTGGCAAAAGAAATGGACCAGGCTATCATAATTTTAGATTTACTTGGGTGATATGCAAGGATACAACAAATCTCTTTGTGATTCATAGCCCTATTTTTAATGCTGGGTTGTAAACGCTGAAGCAAAAGCTTGTGCATCATGTGTCACTGCACAGCATGCAGACTAAATTATGACATCACTGTTACGGAGGAATTTATAGAACACAGTCTTGTAGTAGGAATTGTAAAAATTCAAAGGGTTTTCTAGTTTTTTTGTTGTGTTACTGAAAATGTATTGTTTATAAAATCCAATGTATTCACAACATAAATATACACGCACATGCATGTTCTAACATCACAGATATCCTCAATTTTTACAAATATGCTTAACTTACTGAGGTCCTTTCTCTAAATTCCTAAAAAAACATAACACACAAGCACTTACTCACACTCACATACATCACATATTTTGGCAAGATGTAATATATATATATATAAATGCATATATATATGCAAACACCTTGAACTTATCCTGTTTAATGTAAATGTACATAAATATATTCAGATTAAATAGGATGGGTGTAGATGGAAACAAGGTGCTACTGCCGAAATCTCGCGCCTTTCTCTCCTCTTTCACTCACTGCGTTCCGTCCCCCTCATTATCTCTCCTTTTTCCATCTCTTCCCTTTCTCGATTCCAGTGATCAGAGGTCTGTTCCTAGAGACCTGGCAGCATTTAGACACGCCCACTCCCACCCACTTTCCATCCCATTCAATACTTTTTGGGGGGCTAGCCCTGCCTACATGGACAAATAGCCCCACCCCTCATGAAGCCAGAGGGAGAACTGAGGGTAGCGTGACTTGGGAAGTTGCCAGGTATGGCCATGCCAATGCCAGTGACTGTGAGGGGCAAATTCCACTAGCCAACAGAAATATGAGGAAAGGCGCCAGGGGATGCTAATGCTTTGGAGAGGGCCAGTAAACTGGCATTTACGTGTATACAAGCCTTTCCCCGGTGTAACAAATCCCACGAGTGGAGATTCTGTACCTGCTGAGAAACGCACAGCTGTAAGATCTTTAGCTATACCTCTGATAATTATATAATGGAACACGCATTGAACTTGCTTCACCCTGCTTGCAGAACAATTACCGTATCTGGCACCTTTGTGCAATCTATCAATTTCCACACTTCTTCTTTATCTACAAGTCATTCATTCTCGAACAAATCAGCCTGAGATCTTTGTGGTGTAGCTAAAATCTCAAGTACTGATTGCAGTTTGAAGCTTTAAGCACAGAACAGCAGAACGCTACTTAACCCCTTAAGGACCGGGCAACTGCCTCGCCTTTTCGAGGCTCAAAAAGGCTGCGAGGTATCTCCCACCTTACTTATCAGCCAGTAATTTAGGGGTGTCTAGTAATATGTATTTTCACCCCACCACCTTCCAGATTGTAATCTTACTGAGAAGGACTCTCTGACAGTAGTATGAGGTGTACTGCTTGTTACCGTTTACAGCACTGCAGAATACGATGGAGATACAGAAATGATTCAATAAATAATCTGAATTCTTTCTTACTTTTTGCATGTGGGTTTTGTCAGCCAGTAACTGGTTCTGGGGATATTTTGTTTACAAAGGAGAATATGAGATATGTGGCAGAATGGGACACAACTAGAGTCTCTAATCTTTTCTGCTCTTTTTCTTCTTCACTTGATTATCGCGAAGGCTGCCCGAATCAATAAAATGAAGTTAAAAAGGAGGAATAATCATGCACATCCATGACAGTTAGAATGGCTGCTCCTGCAGTATTTACATAAGGCAGATATCTAATATATACACACAGTATGTGCCATTCTAGTTTATATGTCATTAAATACCATACAATACATATACATATGATTACATACTACCATCATATTCTGCAATGTTGTTTATTAGTCAGACCAGGGAAAAACAGATCTGCTAAACAGCTAAAACCAAATATGTGGCCCAAAATACAAATTTTAATTACCCAACATAATATATATAAGTTCAGTGGACACCCCGTACTTACGTTACACTCTGTTTAAAATCGTTAGATGATTTTGTTCTAAACTTACCGGGATAATTACATCGTCATAAAAGCTCCACGCAAGAGCCCAACGCATTGTGCGCCCCTGATAAAATTCTGTATGGGCAACTTTGGGAACCTATTGATAAAAAAAAAAAGACAATGAGCTTAATATATAATATATGTATATTTACATATATATGTGCAAACAAAAAACTCATTTAGGTAAGTGACCAATAAAAATTATCTAAAAAGTCTCAGAGTATTGGTTCCTCCATGTTAAAGGGGAAATCCCATGAGAAAAAAAATATCTAAGCATTATATATGGTGTTGAATACAAAAATGTAGTTTAACATTGAAGGAAACTCTGTGGTTTCATTTTGTTCCCATAAACTTCCTCTATCCCGAAGGCTGCCGCCGTTGTCAGTGATGTGATATTTTGGGTGACTCTCTCTGCTCAAACTGAGCTGATCCTTTACAGCAACGCTAATGAAGTCCATCCTACCCAATTCAATTCTTTGCTCAGGCATTCTATTGTTCAGCACAAGGCAGAATAAGGAGTTGGGGTCTCTGTCTACGGCTGGGCTAATAAAAACAGGTAGAACATACAAAATTGGCTAACATAGAAATATTACGTAGAATTTTAATTCAATTTTAGTACGAGATGCGCAAGACCTCTAAAACTAGCCAGCATGTCTCAGACACCTCCAAGAGCAAGAAAAATATCAGATCATCTCACTTTGACAAGGAATTTGGTGTGTTTTATGAATCGCGTGCAAATAGGTTAATAAACTCTAAATCTACATTGAGGCGTCTCACATTGCTCAACATCAGGTTATAGCGATGCTTTTGATAGAACACTGCAGCTCTCTGTAGTAAGCGAACATAAAACCTACACTCTCCAATAAATCCATGAAGTGACCATGAAAATAGCATCTCTCCAAAGAAAAGAGTTCCCTTGAGCATGTGAAGAATCTAAGCACAATTTTTGTATTATTCTGAAAATGTCACTAAAAGGGAATCATAACTTCTTTAAAAAAATAATGAGACTTTCAGACAGATTCAGTTAAAAAACAAAAATTAAAAAAAACCAAAAAACAAACCATACCCCATGTATTCGCAGTTCTTCCTTCAAAGGCGCCAAACTGCACTTCTTCCCCAACATGCAGCTGTACCATCTAGAATAAAAAAGCCGACAGGGTATATAATTGGGGAGCTTTAATTCACCGCGGGAAAACACAAAAGCCAAAGGTAGCTCAGCAGTCACTGTATTATGCAGAAATTTTTACTACGTGATCCAGACATCTTGACATTTTTCACCGCAACAGCATGAACACACAAAACACAACTACTCATTTGCATTAATTAATCCCTTTCGGGTCATTCTGCTACGGCACTACAGGCCTATGAAAGCAGAACACATTGGGATAATTGATGGTAATTCTGACATATAAAAACTTCAGGAGTCTGCAACACAAACCTAAGTGGTACCTAAGAAATAAATAAAACAATTACACCTATGATGAACCAATGTTTGGGGCGAAGTTGGGATAAAACGTGCCTTTTTTTTTTTTTTTTTTGAGTTAGAGAAAAAGCAATTTTTATCCTTCTGGGTCAAATATTTTATATGTAATAATGAACATAATGAGCAAAACTGTCTGTAAATAAGGAGAGAACAATGGATATATGCGGCAGTGTACCGAAGCATGTCTGTGCCAGACCACAATATCACGTCAGATTAGTTTGGATCTTCACGATGAGGTGTGATGTACTTTTTATGAGTTACACATGTAGTAATACATGAAAAGATTTACAAAATCACATCAATCGTCACTTCATCGTATTTAAATAGTAGTTAAATAGTCAACACTCAAAAATGGATTGATTCACAGTTATTATTCCATTATATGGATTATGTTGCATAAAACGATATGTAGTGTGTTTGTGTATACTTGGCTCCTCTCGCGGGATACTTCGTAAGGTAAAGCTTCATCTCACACCTTTTATATTTGTGCTCCTCTATCTATTGAACGCGAGTGCCTTCGTTTTCAAGCTCATCGGCTGATGATATATCCAACAATCCTTGCGTTTTAACAGGATTGTCAGCAGGACCCTCCAAAACTCATCTCGGTGTAAGAAAGATTGACATTTCTAAAACTTCATTAGATAATTGTTAAAATAATAATTTTCCTTTATTTTAACGGTGTTACATTACAAATGTTGATATTACCTGCAAATATGTTCCATTTTAGTGTTGGATACACTTAAGTATGTTTTTTATTTCTTACGAAGGAAATGCCAAGGGCTAGATCTTGAGCCAAATTATTATTTTTTGAAACATATACTGAATTCACTATAAAAAAGAGATCGATGGTGTAGCTTTTTTTTTTTTTTTTAAGTTTGTTTTTCTTCAGTCTCTTCACACCTAAGCAGCCCTAAATAATTAGCCTTCAAAAAGAGATCTCCTTAACCTCTTTTGGAAGACAGTTCTTGATATCAGTTTCCCTCGATCACACTTTTGACAGCTCAATGTATTTGCTCCTGGCAGCAGTTTGCCGGGGCCGGTTCTATGAACAAAAACCACTGGAGGGTTTTACTTGAAATGCCGTCGTGCTCGGGATTAAAGTCAAAGCCCATCTGTTTACTAATCACACAACATCTGAATCTGTGGTGCTCGCTGTCAGTAAAATGTAGGTGTCAGGAATAAGACAGCCGTCTCCATTCATGCTCAATACGGCACTTGGCTGCTACATTTCAGGACAGAGCGGGGGATTACACAGGGGTCTTAGGTTTCACGGTGAAGTGTCACAGCGGCCGGGCTAAACAGTTGTCAAACAGTATGTTTCTATAAGTATTTAAGTAACAAAACCACATCACACATTACCCATCAAGCACACGTGTGCTTGGCCAGATAATGGCCAGATAACTCCCATCAGACTGGTAGATACGGCTCCTGACATTTTAACGCTAGAGATTAACTTCTTGACACTTCTTCTATTGATCACAATGGATGCAGCCCTTCCTGGCCTCTGAATACAATATACATGTCTCTAGCCCTGATAAACACAATGACAACACAATGGTTTCAATGGTGACTTCTCCATACTTACAATTACGCCCCTTTTTAGGTCTTTAAATATGGCCTATACATCATATATATACCATATAAAATACACATGATTTATGCTACATGAGCTCCATTTGTACGCCATTATTTTCTGGCAGTAAAAACTGTCTTAAGTATGGAAGGTCAGCTCAGCTATTTTTACAAGAGAAGCTCAAACATATGGAGGACCCAATATCTGTATCCAACAGCACAGGCCTCTCGCATGGCAAAGAGAATATTTTTCTTATTATTAATAAGAATATTTTCTTATATTAATAAGAATATTTTTCTTATTATTGAGGCTCTTATACTGTTTCTATGATCAATTAACGTATTAATAATAAAAAAATAATAAAGTAAAGTCAGGGAGGCAAAATTGTTGTCTTATCTGTAAATTCTCACTTTAGTCAATAAATCTCAATTAACACAAAAAAACTGCAGATTCCTCCCATGAGCATGAACCTGACAAAGATCATAATTATACATGACACAGAAGACCTATAAAACTAATTGGCCCCACAGGACCCCAAACGTTATCAGTATTAATATGTAATTAAAAAAAAAGGGCTCTGTGTTAATAAGAGATTTCCTTATATATAATAAATCATATACATAAACCTGATTAGAGAAGTGTCCCGTTTATATACTCGTCTCCGTTACGTAGGCATTGAGCTAGTCTTAAGGAAGCAGTCACCTACAGGACTATATGAATAAAAACATGAATAAAATGTGAGTTTTATGAGGATCGCACCAGGTTCAATACATTAGTGAATTCATTCATCATTTAATGATTGACTGCGAGCAAGCAGAGGCCCTAAGCCAGCCTAAAACTGGGTGGCCCTAACATTTCATTAAATGTATAGGTGGCACTAATTTTAGTATATATACTGTGAGGGTATGTGTGTGTATACATATTTTTTTCCGCAACCTATGTTTTAAGGGACAAAGAAAAAACTACCTTTTTAACTACTAATTGCATCTCCCCAATTGTCTATGTAATATGCATATTCATAAAAGTACATTAAAAAAAAAAACAAAAAAAAAACGTTTCCAGAAACACACAGTACATTTACTAAAAAAAACCCCAGTTATTTCAAACATATTTTGAGCTCATTCCTAAAACTACAGGAAGTAAAGCGATTCCCTACCCCACATTAATACGATTGTTAAAAATAGCAAAACATCAGCATTTGTAGAAACAAAACCAAAGGACAGACTTCCTTTAATATTCCCACAAACTCTTATTTATCACTTTCTTACTTACCTTAACCTTTTCTTCAGCTGAAGACTATCATGAATGATCCTCTTAACAAACTCTAACTCTCCCCCTTCAGCCATGATCTCTGTAACGCCCCCAGTGTTCACTGAACTAGGTGGTGGTCGGCGCGGGTTTCGGGAATTTACTCCCTGTCAAGACACCCAGGGAAAGGAAAAAAAAAAACACAAAAACATTGGTAATCTCATTCAAAGGGTATGCATGGCTTTGCCCTGAAAGGGGCACGCAAACGTGGTTCACAATCTAGCCCTTTTCCAGCATCTATGTACCATGTATGTAGCTGGCATTCTAAGGGTTAAAGGAACAGTCTTATCCTCAACAAAAAAGTAAAGCACTATAGAGCCGTTTGTGCAATGACCCCAATGGATTTTTGTGCAAACCGGGGCATGCATTCTTTAGAAAGTGGTCTTAGAAAATGAAACAGAGTAAGTGGCCCCCATGGAAAGACTTTATAAACTCCCCATCTTTTCAAACCGTTGTTGGGACCGGAACCGACTGAGCTTCTATGAACTGTTTATTATACCATAAACATGATATAATATACACATTATGACAGAGTTATCATAAACTCTACCTTTGTATAGTACGTACACCCATGTTTGGCAAGGTGAAATACATTGTTCATACGCTATATCTTTTTGTTCATTATATTATCATTGTTAATGGCAACAAAAGTTATGCTGGAGTTTGGTTACGATGTTAAAGTTTCAATTACTCCAACCTACCGGGCATTCATTGGAAATGCTTTTTACATGATTCCTCAGGAGAAACACACGATTCATATATATGGCCAAAATGGTTATCATGTACAATATGTCGATACCCATTGTATCATCGTACTGTACAATTTTCCTTTCTGAACCTTGTATGTACTTTTTTAAATGATACACCAAATGTCTTAAAACTCTCTACTTCCTATAGAACGGAGAACTTGATTAAGAAATGAAATAGAGCTCCTCCCCTGCCTGCTTTCACTGCTTGTGAGGAATTGTACTTAAGAATGCTTCCTTCCGGCACTTCCTCCTTTCAAAGGAAGCTGCAAAAGTGAGAAAATAAGCAAGACAATACCCAAAGAACGCATGCCTCATCTTGTCTGCATTGGCAGCCAAAAAACAGACTCCAATATGCATTAAAATTAATTAAAAATATTATGGATCAGCCTGTGTCTTTAAATGCTACATGAAAATGTGTCTATCAAAATGTGCATTAGATACTGAAGTTTCCAAAAATAACTAAAACAAACACAAAAGAATAATCCCAAAGCTTTTTCTCTCGGTTATCAATTCAACTCTGTGTATAAAGTCTGTAATAAAAGAAGCATTTAATCAAAGTGTACAAAATGCCTTCGTCATTAAAATGTTTTCTATTGTACTTTATTAAAAAGTAAAAAGAAAAGCTATAATTTTAAAACATTTTGACAAGTGAATGAACGGATTTCACAGGGAGAATAAAAAAAGGTAGGGGAAAAATTCAGATTTTTCTAACGCATAAAAACTTTTAAGCTTTTACGCTCTTTTCATGTGCATGATAATTTCAGTTTGGGAGTTGAGCTTTCAGAGCGTATCCTGCATGTAATACAAATGCAACTACAATCGGCATTTTTTCACTCACTCGAAGGTGTCATGTGTGTCACTGTTAGTCATATTTAGTGATCCATGTTCACCAGAGTCAGTACTATCCAATCAATTCCCTGTCCTGAAGCCGTCTCTATTCTTCTTAACCTTAAGTCTTTAAGAAACTGATGGCGAAGAATTGTAAGCACGTGAAGTTATGCACCACGCCGTCACGTCACATCACATCCGCCTCTATGTGTCCTTTCTTAATCAAAAATCTTATTTAAATCTGTAAACACCATTGCATGGGTTTATAAAGGGTGAGGATCCTTAACTTATTCTGTTTAGGAATCTGATTAAAGAGGGGGAAAGTGAGTTGCCGTATTTCCCCATGTATAAGACGCATGTATAAAAAAAATGGGGTCTAAAAACTTATACAGCGATGGTAGATTTTTATTATTTTTTTTTTACCGGAAAAGGGACCTGCTGCTTACCTCTGTGTTGCTCAGCAGCATCTCTTGATCTGCCGAGGCGACACAGGAACCCAGTGGAGTCACGTGAATGCACATCGCATCGAAACAGTGGCCCCCACGGAACTCAGTGAGCGGCACCAGAAGATCTGCAGTTCAGGTAAGGGTGGGGGAGTAAATGAATGAATATATATGTGTTTGTGTATGATAGCATGGATGCGTGTGTAGGGGAGGCTGGAAGTGATGTGCAAGTACTGGCTGCCTGAGCATGATAGGAGTGTGATTGCTAACAACTGCTAGCAGCTAACATCATTCACACTCATTTCATGCCCAGGCAGCCAGTTCAATAACTTTATGTAATATATATATATTTTTTTTTAATTTCGGGGTCCCAAAATTAAGAAGCGTCGTATACATGGGGAAATAAGGTAAATACACAAAATAGTATTTATCAATTCTACTCTTTCCAAATGCATACAAAACTGTTATTTCCTTTTCTAAGTCACAAACATAAGATACTTTACCTTGGCTTCCAGTTGGTTTGCAAAAAAAGGAGGATTGCACATACAAAAATCATAAACAATCTCGGACTCTTCCTTTAACGCATCCATTAGTAGAGTTTTTTGAGGAACTTTAACCACTAAAAGAAAACAAAAATCTATGAGTACCTAAAAAGGATATTTTTCATTAAATCATTCACTAGCACACAAAAAACAGCAAAAATACTACAATATTCAATGGTGGTAGTTACATGTTTGAGGAATGTTTAGATCCATTGTTGGAAACCGTCAACCCGGGGATAGCAGCTCTGGGGGCAACAGCACCGACTAAAAAATCTCAGCTATAATGCGCATATATGATGGCCTATGTAATGTATAATCTGCCTCTCCCTATGAAATTATTTATATATAAACGATCTCTACTATAATGCTTGTCTGTCTACTACACTATAGCTCTAGGCAATACATGGCGCTATACATATACACAGCACAAACACACCTTCATATATGCTAATAATGCAAGACTGTCGGCTTTATACCACATCCAACAGTAGGGGGCATCACGTAGCCTGTTATTTCCACAGACACAGATGCTTAGTGGTGCAATAGAGCGCCACAACGATTCTAAGCATGGAAAAAATCTCTTTTTAGTATATATTTTAGAAATATTGCCCAACAGAATTACATTCGTGTCATGTAAATTCCCAGATTAAAGGTAAAAACCTTTTGTCATGTAGCCTCCTTTAACCAAAATAGAGGCAGGAATTCTAGCACCAGAACAGAATGCTGACATAGCTATTTAAAGGGTTATCACCAGAAACTAGCCAAACACTGCAGCACACATGAATGCAGCTGCGTGGTACACCCGGTAGGCATGCGGAAGCGTGCCCTTCACACGCCAGCTTGTTCTTATCTCTCACGGTCACCATGTCCAGAGATGATCAAATATACACAGCAACCTCCACTGGGGCTTTCAACACGTCCATGCATTGTGTAGTTTTGTGAAGTAAGCCTGTAATTGTTCCATTATTGTTTACCATTAGTCAGCAACACAAAACAATCTTCAGGGGTCTCATAAAATAGCGATGCTTGTGCCTGCTGACAGAGGATGACACTGTCGAATAACACCCTGATCTCCCACATACCGGTTGGGAAACATCCCCGCCAGTGCGAAAACTATAGGGTGTGCTGTTACACCCTTGGTCATCTAGGGCCTGTTTTATAGGAGGTAATGGCACATACTAAGGTCACTAATGGGTTAACAATGAGCCTTTCTATTGTTTAACACAAGACAGCACGATCAGGAATCAGGGTGTCTGTCTAGTAGATTGGGTTAAATAACAGAAAATGTATTGTTAATCTAATACTAGTAATAACGAAATTGTGTTAGCCTTTTGGTCTCATTCACAAGGCTTCTGTCTACAACCAAAGTCCCATGTGACATCAAACTAATGCTGTGTACAAACCGATGTGTGAACCACGACGAGATACTGGTTGGCATATTGGGTCCATTTCCTAATGAAAGGACCCATGAGCGGAAATAACATAGGTAATGGATTGAATAATGTCTTATCTCATATGTGGCAGTTTCCCTTTAAACTTAACTCTTCAGTAGAGAGGAGAGGCATCAAGGACACAGACACACAATCTGTAAAAAGCTGATACCTTTAATGAGATCTGCCAGGTTGTTTTGTTCCACGTTTTTCTTTGCATAATTAAAGCAGATGTCATCCACTTCTGTAGCAAGGAAATACCAGCCATTTAGAGTAGCCCCAAGCAATGGATAAATGCAAGACGCTCCTGTACCTAAAGACAACAAAAGACAATGTGGGTAATGATCAGGGAAATGTTCTACATTCAGCTCACATTAATCTCTTATTAACTGGACACCTGCCTTATCTTGGCTGAATTATGGTCTGAAGCGGACCACATCCACACATACAATATACGGATACATATACGTGGTCAACAATGAACACATCAAGAACAATAATAAGAATACGATAATGTCAACACGTACTGTACATAACCTTCTAAAGTAGTCAAAAAATGAACGTAGATTTATGTTGAGATCTATAAACGAAACATCCTTAATGAGGCTGCACAATTACAGCCAGTCCAGGATAAATATAATCACAGATTCTGAAACAATGGAAAATATTTTATCAAACCTCAATGAAATTAGGTTCTCATAATTAAAAGGGAAAAATCAATCTGATCCAATGAGCAGAATTTCATAGGAAGTAAGTTGTATGGGAAGCCAAACTTAGCTGCATACGTGTCCTTGGAAGACTGATCCCGAGCCTCAGCAGACAATGCGGTATTAGGATTATTTCTGCCTAATTGCTTGGGAAAACCGAACGGGGAAAGAAACTGCTTTTATGCTCTGTTCATATTAAAGTTACTAGAATTACAGCCACTACATAATAATAATTCAGATTTCTGAAATATCGAAATAGTTCTCATTTGGACTCCGTAGGCATCCAATACATGTATACATGTACATACGCACTTAGATGTACCCCAAAAAGTAACAACTATTCACACCTCAAGATCTCAATGTTCACTAAAGACTCAATCTTCTCTTGGGCTAAGACGCATATATGCATTCGTCAACACAGGCAGACAAGAAATGTTCTAAACTCTATATAGCGTCTTAGTTTTGTCCATCGTAAGTACATTTTTTTTTTAACTGAAGGGGTTTTAAAATGTGTCTGTCTGTGACAAGCTTACAATGAAAAATACAAAAAACGTAACAAAGACCACTGTAGTGTCGTTGGTTGCTGACAGTTGCAGTGTTAACGTACGGCAGATGAAGCCAACGCTATAATACAAATAGTGAAAGATACGAAAACATAATAAATGTACTACGAGGATATCCCTGAGCACGACATGACTGTGCCAGACTGAAATAAAGAGTCCGTATATGTGTGTTCCAGCCACATCCGCGCAGTAGCCAGAGAAATAATAGGGCGGGAGGGCAGTCGTCTGTGTCTCTCGCACCCCATCAAGTCTCATCACACGCTGGCACCGGGTTTAATTTCTATCTGGTGAGGAATAGCTGCGGGGGGCCGCCGGCAGGAAGCCAAATCGTGTCAATGAGGTGAAGGGGAGGGGGAGGCGGGAAGGCAGATGGATAACGCGGACCCTTCAAGCATCTAACAAAAAATCAAAACCATCAGGGGATACTCCTAAAAAGCAGTACAGAAAACAACGGACAGATGGAGCTAACTGGAAGAAGGGTGATGTTTATATAGAAAGGTCAGTTAATGAAGTGCTACACACAAAGGTAATAGACAGTCTAAAGCACCGAGGCAGCGTTGGCTTTCGAGGAGTTCCCAAAGCAGATGAAGGAAGGTGAGGAGCTGTTGTGTTCCCTGCGGAGAATCTCTTACATTGGGACGCAGCAGATTAAATTTAGAGATAACGGAAACAAAATCGCCAAAATATGCCCCGTAGTGTATGTGCAGCCCCTCACTGCATTGTAGCTGCACCCAACCCACCAGAACAAAGGAGGACACGAAGGTTCAAAGAATTATGGATACTACCACAATACTAATTTATCCATTAGATCTGCAGAACATAAATTAAGCAAAACTAAATTCTCCGGCACTTGGCATTTCTAGGATTAAAGGCTTAAAACCTGAGACTACCCCTAAAAATCCAGGAGGTTTTTATCACAGAAACCGCATTAAGACAAAACAAGTAAACATTGGGGAGGTATTAAATGATATATATATATATATATATATATATATATATATATATATATATATATATATATATATTTAATATGACTAAATTCAGCCTATGATGTAGTTGTATAAGCGATGACCAATTGTATAAAAATATATTCTTGCAATTTATGATAATGTTATAAAACCCACAAATACTGATACAGTTGCGGAGTTTTTACCAAAACGCGGTAGTGAGGAGAAATAAAAATTATGCTGATGACTACGAAAACATAGGTTAACTTTACTTTCTGGAAACCTATGCAGAAAGTAGCCAACGGTTTTGGAAATAACTCATTTAAGGATGATATCTAGGTTTGTATTACAAACAACAACAACTAGTACACATTAAATGAGAACATCACACTTGAAACCATAATTGAATACAGCGATGAGAACCACCTATCACACACATAACTAGAGCATTTCACGGACATTTCCATTTAAGGAGCAGTTCAGCCCTCTTTTCACGTTTCATTTTGCTCATATAATTGACATCTGTCTTTAGTTATTGGAGTAAGAAAGTGAGACTTTTGTTTCATTTAGCTCCTCCTTAGATGCCCCTATTGAAACCAGGAAGCATACCTTGGCTCGGGAGACCCGCCATCAGCGAATCACATGTATGCTTACTGAGCAGTGATGTTTTGCTACCATCAATGTGATTGGCAACAGCTTCGATTACTGTAACGGGATTGCTACTGAACACGTAGTGAAGATAACATACTAATGCTTCTCGGTCTGAGTTTCAGACTGTCGGGCGGATGAAACTAAGACAGGTTATTCATTTTCTAACTCCAATAACTAAAGCACGGACGTTCCAATTCGCATGCTGTGAAAAATGTTTATATTACTCAAGTAAACAAGAATGAATAGAATAGTATGAATAATGTAAGAAATAGGATCAGAGAATCTTGAATGTGACAGTTCCCCTTTAACACGGGTACGTCTACATTATCTGATCACAACCTTATTATGGCACAATGCCACCCAGCTAAGAACGACCTTAGCCAACAACAAACAGATCAATGGCATTAGAACTGTTGATGATGTATTGTTGCTTTACAATACTGTTTCAGCAGACTGTTCTTCCAGACAGCCTCTTATTAAACTAGCATTTCTAGTGATATATATATATATATATATATATATATATATATATATATATATATATATAATATATATATGGTATGCATTAAAAAACATTGTTGAGTATTCTTGGACACTCTTGCACAATTCTACTGCATTTGATTTAACTGCAATGCGATGTTTAATGATTCCAACCACCTAGCAGGGTCCAAGACATTAAAAATCAATAAACTGCAGGCCCCTGCTGAGGGAATAACTATTTAAGCCTCAAACTGTGGAGATCAGGTGCTGATAACAAGCAAAAATGTGGATTTCAGAGAAATAATCAATCACAATGACACGTTTTGTGTCTTTTGTGTGAAAGATCACCTTGAAGCTTAACCTCTAATTTGCCCTTGAGGATTCCTGGTTGAGACCCCAGACATAGGTCACACCTCAATGTTTCCATAAGAAGCCATTAGAATTCTGTGTCTTCTTTGTCTATCATTCTAATATGTGACACAATATTGGAAATCCCTCACAATAACCTTGTATTATTTGTGTAAATTGATGAAGCTTCAAGACCTCCAACAATACATTGAAGTATCTGTACTGGGTATTGTGTGATAATATCTGGGTTTCAGGGATAGTAGACTCTAAACGATGCCTAACACATGAAATGTCTCCTACTAGAAATTCCAGTCCTGTGTACACATGCCTTGCAATATGCGTTTGGTTAAGAATGAGCTTTCTAATGCAGGATATAGCTGCAAAAGTGTTTCACAGACTCTGTTGAACGTAAAAACAACTTTAAATCAAACACTGTGACTGTATTTAGCATTTGAACCACGTTTGGTGTATTCACTAAAAGCTATGTTTGCGGTTAGATGAAGATGTGACCTCCGTTACTTCACCATACATTATGAAGACGTGAACTTGGTACACGTCTGGGGTGAGATGGGCCGAACAGTCCTTGTATAATAATACAGTTATATTACACATGTCTACTTCGGCAGTTCCGACACAATGAAGCCAGTGAGTCAAGATGTTCAACTCATAATTGTAGTAAACAGACTTGGGTATCTTCGGATTCAGATCTCTACCTCGAACAGCAATAAAATCTAATGAGAGATCATCAAAGCTGCAGTTGAAAAGCAGTCAAACTACTAGTTAGCCATCCCTACGTAAAAAATACCAGCAGGAGAAGCCAATTTGATTACTAAATGGGCAGTTTGGTTTCTATGAACAACCTATCCGTGCCTACTATTGTGCCAAGTGACAAGAGTGTGCAGTAAATATATAAGAAAGGTAAACGTTTACTTGGTTAAAGACTTCTGGGGTGGGTTTGGGCAGCCAGCAGAGTGGGTACAGTCTTGATATAGTTTTATTAAGCATGGGAAAAAGAAGTTACCTATATCGATTCCTCGATGGAGAGCAGTTTTGTCAGAATCGTGGTAGTTGATCAAATCTTCCACCCAGTGGATATAGTTAAGTCTCAGAGGAACTGTTGGAATGAGCCGCTCCAGAGGAATATCAATGCTCAGCCCAAAATCTTCCTTCAAGAGGGTACAAGTCAGGGCCCTCACCGCTTCCGGGTCCTTGAAGTTTAAACTAAAAAGTAATAAGTACAATTGTGAGGTAAAACAGGTAAAAGCATTTAAAACCATTCAAAAATGTAAGCCAAAATAGTCAAAAAAGGGAAAATTCAATGACCTATACATTATACGTAGCCAGTTTTTATTTAAACATCAGTAAAAAATGGTGTGTGTGTGTATTCTGTACTTGAATGAATGGCGGATAGTGGACAATGTCATCTTCTCTGGTACTGGCTGGACTGTGTTATTGAATGAACACCAACATGCAAATACAGATTCTTCTAGTTTTAGAACTACCCTTTAAAATGTGATTTCATGCTCACTCAACTTGAGTACCCAAAGAAAATTTCATTTGAAACCATATTGATATACACACAAACGTTATCTGATATATAATAATATAAAAAGGTGGGGAAAAATAATTTTGCCTAGGATATACAAGCCTCCAATTAACTTCCAGTAACATCCATCAAGTTCAGCAATGCATGATGTTTTTGCTTTATTATTGTAAGATTTTCAGGGGTAACAGACTTTCTGATCACATCTAGTATTATCAGCTACACGGGGTTCATGAGAGACCCTTTGTCATACAGACTGATGGCTCCCAAGGTGCGAGCCTCATTTCAGCCACTCAAATGCTGCCGGTGTAACAGGATCTAAGCATGCTTTTCGGAAACAGTTGGCTCCTCTGTGGTCCAAGACCAGCTTCTGTCGTGAAGACCAAGGGCAAGATGGCACGTGGAAGGGAGCAGTGGCAGGCAAGTTTTCTCAAGAGCCAAAAACAAAGTTTAACACCACTTTCACTTCATCCAGATGGAGAGACCAAGAGTGACGGTGCATGCATCTCAACAACATACCACGTTGGCTGGCTTCATTTAGAGATACAGCCATTGTACTTTACTTAAGTCATTTTCTTTGCTGCCCCTATCCGAGTTGAAACTCAAGCAGCAATCCAATTGAGTTCCACAAAACCCAGCGTTTTCATCTTGCATTCACTATAGTTGATCATGAGCAAAGCAAAATAAACATGGCGAGTCTTGCATGCGATAGCACACATTAAGGTTAGACTCGAACATTGTTCTTTTGAAATGCACATCACATGGCTTCATATTTCCACACCACGGCAAAGAAAAACCCTAAGCCTCAAGCAAAACCGAATTAGAACTCATCTATGAAACAATTCTCTTTTTAAAGGAATCAATCTATTTTTACTCCTGGAATTCGGTGTTGACGAGGCCAGAAGCAAAACAATTTATTATATGAAAAAGAACCTTTATTTCATTGGCGTGTATTGCGGGCAAGAGTGGACGAGATCCAAGATTAAAAAAAAATAAAGGGTCAAATTGATTCAGTCAAGTATAAATTCCGGGAAGCAATACAGATGATATATACTTGTTTATACTCATCATAGAAGTAGAAAATTATTTTTACTGGGAGAATGACGCTGTTATTTTTATTATTTCTATAGCTTTTCAGGTAATAAAAGAATTATTAGAAATTATTATTATTAAATTAATAAAAAATTATTATTAGACTGAGTTACCACCTCACTTATTAATGGCCAAAAAGAGACAGTTTTCTCTAGGTTTGGTTAGTGGAGCGGTGACAGATCACCAAAAGTGACTTTGTGACTTACTTGTAGTTTTTTTGTGTGTAACTGAGGGCTTTAGAATAGACAAAGCCGCATTGAGATGACATGTACACATACATAAAGAAAATATTAGAAATGCATACCTTACTTTCCCAGCCAAGCTCAGAGTCACATGCTGCTGGAATTCTGGATACTTGGAAGCCAAGTAGGCGAAGTCTGGAGGTTTGTCTTTGTAGCGGTTTCTTGGGTGCATGGATTTATTAAGAGACATTCCTTCTCTGAAATGACAGGAACGGAAACGGATAGCCATAAATCCCAGGCGCGAGAAATTGATGGCTGCGCTGCGACCTCTGTATCCGAGCAATAAGCAGTAAATCCGCATCCCCTAAAGGTCTCTATACACATGCGCACATACACACACACGCACATACACACACACACGCACGCACGGGAGAATAAAGGCTTTTAAGGGATATACTTCCATCATTGGGCAAAGCATTCAAATACAGCTACACATCACAGGAGAACGGAACTGAACCGAGGCTAGTTAACCCTGTGGATTCCAGAGCCTTATTCACACATATATTAGGGATAAGCTAATTTTTTATTTTGTTTTATGGCTACTCTAGGCAATGTAAATGCATAACATAGTAAACAAATTTATCCAGCATTAACTTTCTGAGCACCTCGCGAATAACTTCAAAGCTGCACTGAAAAACAAGCCGCCCATTAACTGGTAATAGAACAACGGCCCTTACAGAGAGGGCAAAATACCCCAAACCTTAACCCTTAAAGACCAGGGCTCTTTCATAAAGAACAATTATCATGCTTTTCTATGTCTTTCTTCAAACGCACCCGCACACATTATATATATATTTTTGTTTTTCGAGAGCAGTAGGGCTTTGTTATTTTTAACCATATTCATTATACATATATGCAAGCTTTTTTCTACGAAATTAATAAAAATAGGATTAAATAAAAAATATAGAGCTAGCATAAAAGTGAAAAAAAAAACACCACAAACTATATTTAGCTTGTCCTGATTGGAAAACCAATAACCTATTTAAGGTTTTCTGAATTTTTTAAAAAAAATTTAAAATTGCATAGAAAAGATAAGCCCCTTAAAGTCAGGTTAAAATAAACAGCAGAGCCAATGTTTTCTCCCCATCTCATCTTTAGAAATATTGCAGCCAAATAACTTTAGACATAAAGAGCAGCGATGTAGCAGCGAGGTTTATTGATAGAAATAAACACGTGTTTAGGTGTTAGCATAACATTAAGATGACTGCATCATTAAAATAGGTTGGTTTCATTTATTTGGAATACACCTGGGTCCCAAATCCAGTTTATCACTGATGGAAATAAATACCAAATCAATTATTTGCACAAATGTAAATAGGCAATTAATTAAAGGTCAATTACATTTTTATATTTTTTCATTGTATGTTCAACATTTTGACAAAACATTTTTTCCCAAATTGGATACATTAGTCTATTATTTCATGCACTATACAGTTCATCCTATTGACAAATATATATATATATATATATATATATATATATATATATATATATACATATTACCGATATTGCAGTTGAATGAGAGTTGTTATAACCTATGTTATAGTGAAATGTTACAGCCATCTTTAATAGTACAGCTGTAACAGGACCAGGAGTATTATTCTGTATGATAATTAGCATTATTATTATCATTGAGTGTATTGTCTAAATCACTTTCCATCTACTCTTTTCATAAAGAGTTTGTTTTTTAAAAACTTTTAACGCGCGTGTATCTGGTGGCTCCAACTTGTCACTCGAGCTGCCAGGACATACAACTCCTGAAGTGCTCATTCAGAACATATCCAACTGCTGGGCCTGGCTAAGGGTGATGGGGGTTATGCTGAACATAAACTGAAATCACGGAATGTAACCGCTGATGACCTGTAGTGGATTGGTAACACGGCAGTGGCACTTTTCGTTACATTACACACGGCAGCTCGCACGGATACCCCACGAGGGCAGTCTTCCATGACTCCAACCCAAAACTAAATGTTCGTATTTCCTCGTAAGCAGCTTTTTCCCCCCACGTCTCTCGCCTGCAAACACTCACGCGTAGCGTGCTCTCACTTACCGCTCCTGCGATACATCAACGCTGATCCGAGTGCGCATGTGACGCAGTGAGGTCACTCGGCTACAGGGCAGAGGTAGGGACAAAAGACGTCGAAAAGCGTTTCCCTGATGTTGCATCAGACTATCGAAGCTGGAGCTGTGTGCGGGTTTCCATAAAAAAACATTCGATCGATTTTTTTGGCATTTCATGTATGCAACTAGGCAATGATTGTGTTACTATGGCAATAGTGAACGATCCTAACCATAATTTAGATGTGAATGTAATGCAGCAATTGTTCTTACTATAGATGCACTGGGTCTGCATAAAAGTAATTCTGAAGTAATTCTGATAATTGCACAGTTAGACTTTTATTTAAAAAAAATATTAAGGCTACAAAGAAAGAAAGAGGATTTTAGGGAGAATGTATATGTTATTCTGTGACCAATCAGGTGTAAGCTGTGTTACTCCAGCTGGACTGGGGGTCCTGTATCAGCCAATTGCCCCTGTGTAGAAGGATCTGCCCCTCTTTCCACCCCTGATACCTCACTTTTCTATGGGTTGAGGACATTTGAGTTATATGAATGTATCCTGGTATTCCACAGTGTAACAATACCGTGTATGTAGCAAAATCTATTCATAAGTGAAATTGTGTAAATAAAATACATTATTCCCCGTTGGCCCCTCTCGGACCATCATATGCGCTTTCATGGATGTGGTAGCTGAGAGATCCCTTTCAAATTAATTGTAAATACATGGTGGGATTCTGCAGCTGGAAGTAGCTTAGCGGACATGGTTTTTTTTTTTTTTACTTAATAGCGCGACAAATTACCCACATTCATCGTTTGTCTTTTCAATTGAAGTTTTTTATCAATATGATGGGTTTTATTGTGAGGCGAGAATAAGAGACAGTCTGTTGTTCCAAGCATTTGTCACCAAAGATGGGTATGTATTAAAGCACTCAACGAGTACGGTAATTTGTGCCCGTTTTGGCAGCTATACGTAGTTATTCACTAGATGGAATGGGATTCTACACATGAGACACAAGCCAGCACTAGTGGTGTGGGCAGGCCGGGCATAACTAGAAACCACAGGGCCCTGGTGTGAAAGTGCCTGGGGCCCCAACAGCTGGTCTGTGCCATCATTGCCCTTGCGACCCGCTTTCCAACATACATTCTGGCACACGTATGTAAAGACACTTACACAAATTACACAGACTTACTTATACTCACCCCACTTACACAGCCATGCTCACACACACAATTACGCATGCATGCTAACACAAACACGCACAATTTCACATGCACAGACATCCCAACCTGAAAAAATAATTTCAGGGAAGAGAATTCACCAGCCACGGCCCAATATGGCCCTTTCTAAACAAATTTGAGCAGGTATGAGGAGAGAGGAAGAAGGGGTCGCACCAGGTCCCCTAGAGGCACAGGCCCCATTGCAGCCACCTATAGTTATGCCAGTGGGTGTGTATGTGTGTGTATGTATGTGAATGAGCATGTGTGCACTGGAAAGCGGGAGATGTCTTTGGCCAAAGGAAAGGGGCAGAATAACAAATGTATATAGTGAATTGTGATGAGGATTATAGGTTATTAGGTGATGCTTAGCTATCACACAATAGGTACATATGATTGCCAGGGGGTACCTTTAAACACATTTTTACTTAAACAGTTTACTGTCCATGATGATCAAACAAAAGTAAATGTACATTCAAGTACTTTAAGGGGACTTGTATTCTTTAAAGATGAAAAAGCAAAACCCATGTTCTGATGATTCTCGCCAATGAGAGAAATTTGTGCACGTGTATGGGTGGGGGTCTCATTAGGGCGCATTGCAAAAATGTAAAGACAACTCTCAGCAATCATAGCAATAAGTACATTTAAGGGCTGTAAAGTCATTATGAAGGGCAGTGAGTATGTACGGCCAAGCTGGCCCTCTATATTGCAATTTATAGTGGATTACCAATACTTCTATGAATAAGCAAATAGTATATAGATAACCACTTTAGCAATATATTGCATTCACTTGACGTTATATTTACTCTCATTTATAGTAATATTTGCTTGTCACGCATAAGATATGAGTGGCCGGGGCAGACCCGTCTGCCTGTTATCCACAAAAGCTGCTTAACGGTCTGTTAATAAAAACCCCTGGAGTTGAACTTCTGTTGCAGCATCTGCTGCTCCCAACCTGACCATGGGGTTTTTGCCCTACAGCCAACTATCATCCATTTAATTTCCAGGAACAAATGAAGCTATTCCTTAAAGGAGAATTCCCTGTATGTTATAAGCCCAGTAAGAATATTAAATATGACATGTTTAAGTCAATGCTGTATTGCAAGGCTTGAGAAAGACCTGTGAGTCGAAACGTTGCCTGTGTGAAATAAACTTACCTTACCATTTGAGTGCTGAGTCTCTGCTTCTTTATTTTGGATTTATTGAAGGACTTGGTGGTACCCTGGCTCGTGCACCGTCTCACTACTGAGTGCTGTATTCCAATCTTTGTTTCTGTGAATGCTGTATTGCTGTACAAATTCATACAAAACACGTCCATGCCTTTTGCTTCATTAGACAACTAAATGACTAGGGAGGTCATTCAGATACTAATTTTGGTCGGTTTGAAATGTCGATATAATGTAATTTGATCATTAAGCAATAATTGGGGTTAGGTTTATATATATATATATATATATATATATGTGTGTGATTCTGCTGCAAAGTTTGAAAAGTGGTGTGTATCACTGGAACAATCAATGGAATCCAGGATCATTCAATTGGTTGCTATGGTGATAAATCTGCTTTTCATACTATGCACCAAAGTCATTATTAATACACAAACCCTTAAACCTTTTTTTTCTTTCTTTTTTAATCTGCTTTTAAAAAAAAAAAATACAGCAACTAAAACAAAACAAACAATACAGGAAATCCGTATGTAAGACATATGCCAATCATTTGTCTTTGTAACCCTTTTTTAATCCTTCGGTAGGGAGCGAGATGCTAAACATCTGAGCAGAACAGGTGGGACGTGAACGCTGGTCAGCTACTGGCAGTGTGAGATACCCTCCAGCAGACCAAAGTTTGGCGCACAATATGCAGTTATTATAATCAATGTTCGGTTCAACAATCTGTCTTAAAACACCCTGATTTAGGATTTATTTATTTATATATATATATATATATATACTATATATATATATATATTACATTTTTGTAGAATAGTCATTGTTGTTAAGTAACAAATCTGAACAATGAACATGCTATTATCGAGCACATTGGCTGTGCTTCAAAGTGTTTTCTTACCCTTATTATTACTAGCAATATAACATTTTTGTTACACAGGACTGAAGCATTAAACTATATAAAGTATGTAAAACAATTTTCTTAATAACATAATGTTTTTCTCTAGCTGTTGCTTATACAATGTAACTCAAGAGTGACCCTGGTTAGTGATTTAAAGCCCATCACAAATAGGAGGGCAAGAGAAAATAGATTTTCGGGAAGAATTTGTGGTAGAATCCAGAATGTCTGAATGTATATATTAACCCCTTAAAGACCATGGTAATGTTACAATGTTTTCCAAAAACAACTACAGCATTTTGTTTGTGTTTTTGCATGATTTCCAAGAAAAATATAGTGTGTTTCAGTTTCACCTATTAAAACTATACATACAAAAACAAACACAATTTATTTAGGTATTTTTTGACAAAGATGCACCAGGTACGTCATTGGCCCTCAAGGGACATCTTTTGGTGACGTTTTTGGTAGATCCCCATTGTGAAAGGGTTATTATAATCAATAAATTAAGAGAACAATCTTGAAGTCATCTTAGAAGGATGCTTGATTATGATTTTTTAAAATTTATTAAAGAGTCTGCTTTAGAGTTGCAATCTGAACTATCACTATGTTTCATGAAGGGCCAAACCCAGTACAATGTATCTGCAAGAAGAGCAGGTGAGTTGAGGGATCAACTTTCCAGTAAACTTAATTTAGTGAATTAACACTAAAGACACAAAAGAAAGACAAGATTGTTAATGTATTAGGGTGTAGCAAGTGCATGACAGACACAATGCCTATAATTGCACTTGTGGAGTTATGATTTGTTAAACAATGACCAGCCTTTATACACCTTTTGCAGATCAGATACAACCACTTTGGATGTTGGAGTACATTGTGGCATGTTTTCTGTTTGACACAACATCCAACATGCCCACTTCCTTGCCTGGTCCACCCATGGTCACCCAACCCAACACAGGTGTCCCACGTACTACAGGGTAACACTTGACACCCTATGGATAGTGAGAAAAAGCTTTTATTAGTCTAGATTTCTATAAGTGAAAGGTCTAGATGTATTTAAAGGTATAGAATAGTATAATAGTGTTGGCTATGGAAAGAAAAAGCTAATTCGTTCTCATTTGAATTTAATCTTAGAAATATTGTATGTGCATTTCTATATTGCTGTAGTTTTAATGTCTGTCTATATACCTTGTTCTGTTGATTGTATTGTTTCTTCCTTTTCCACGATCATGAGCTCTCATATCTGAATTGGGAAATATGCAGGATGGGAGTTGACAGGCAGGTTCCAGCTCTCAGATAATAATTACGCACAGCATGTGTCTCACCCAAAATGGCAGGTTTGGGGCACGGCTGCACATCAGATCTGTCATTTGAAACACTTTTACCATTTTATTTTTGACATTGCTGATTCTTCATTAATAATTAATGTCTTATTATCTGGATGAATGAAGCTGGAATAACAAAACGGGAAGGGAGGGGGGAGATTTAGCTAGCTGGCTTTTTTTTGTCTATAATGTTATCCGCCTTATTAACAAAAACTGTCCTCTTACAACCTAAAATGTTATTGAACAAGATGGTTTGTCAACAGTATATATATATAGCAATATACTCCTTTTTATCGCTCAATAAGCATGTCTTCCTTAAGTTTATTCAATTAATATTAATTAACTTAATAAAACCACAGGTTTTATGCTGATTGTTAGAATATTTCTACGTGGCTCCTATCAGAGGATATAGGGGAGAAATTATTATTATTATTATTATCTTTTATTTATATAGCGCCCAAAGTTTACGCAGCGCTTAATATAATACATAAATTCAGGGGGGTATGACAAGACAAGAATTGACAGACTAAGACAAACCGATACATTAGGTGGAGAGAGTCTACGCACAGATTCATTGCATTGCAATCCCTAAGTCTCCTAAATGAAATCTATTGTTTTTATTATAGATGCCCTCCTGAGATCATTTAACATCTTGCCCCTAAATACCCTGGCCCGACATTTAACCTATTTTTATCGAAAGTAAATGTTTCACAGATCTCACAGGGCACCAGCGAGTAGACAATGCCTCGTCTGCAGTACAATTGGGATGATGCGTGTGTCTCAGAAAGCCCATTTTGTTAATTAAGTCCTGCGCTCCCTGCTACTCACTGGTGGCTGCGAGACATCACAGCCCCTCCGATACAAATAGAGACTGTAGCTCCCTGTGGGTGAGTTATTTCCGACAGACAAACACTAGTGTCTGCCTTAATAATTCCCGGGGCTGACTGTTTGGAAGTTTTCCAATACAAACTGGTCTGAAGCATCATGGACATATAAATAAATAAATAAATACTATTTTAGATCATTTTCGATGATTTGAAGAATTTTACTGAATATTTCTTTGTCTCAAGAGTGAATAAAATTATTTATCCACTATTCAGTTGTGGCTGGATCTGTGAGTGGTTCTTTTGTTGCTAAAAAAGCTTGAGAAGTAGGATTATTTAATAAAGTGTTGTAGATAGAGAAATATAATGGGATTGGGGTGCATGTTGGGTGAGAGAAAGGCAAATACACATGTGCAAATGCATTGATCTGTTGGGAATAACACAGTGTGATTAGATTACCCATTTAACCAGAGACATGCGGGATCTGTATATGTACTTTTGGGGTGCGTTAAAACAATCCCTGTCCATTTCTTTGCGTTATTTTTGTAAGGGCCTTTAGGTGATATTTTATCACCCTAGAATAATATATTAATCTCTTTTATCTGCACCCTGACTGGTACATGTAGCTGTAACGTAGTGTACAAGAGTAATAATAAAAAAAAAAAAAAAAAAAAAGACGTTTAAGTAATGTATCATGCAACAAAACGTAAGCAAAATTTTCCATTGTTTTCTTCAATAAGAAGACGGAGCAGGTCTAACAACGTGGCCCTTAATTATATTAAAATTATTGCAGTGTTACTTAAATGTAATAGATATGTAATAAATGAAAACAAAGTTTGTGTATTATTGTTTAATTATTGTTTATGATGCTCTGGCATTTATATTTTCTATTAAATATCTTGAGGATGATAAGTAAAAAGATTACCAACAAAACATATTAGCCCTTCTAGTATACAAAACGTTTCTTCACCAGAAAAGCCTTGGGTATACCCCCTAGTTTTTCAGTTCAGTAATCCAAATTAAAATTTAATGGTGTTCACAAATGAAAATTAACAATATGTATATATCAGAACCCACTCATTTTATATACGGTATATCTTTTAGATTGTAAGCTCTTTTGAGCAGGGCCCGCCTCACCTGTTTCTGTTAAGTCAAATTGTTATGTTATATACTACGTGTTATGTCCTGTCTACCGTTTGTACAGTGCTACGGAATTTGATGGCGCTATTATAAAAAAAAAAAATAATATATATATTAATATATTATAATATAATAATAATAACAATAATAATCTTAACCTACTGTTTTCAGACTGTGCATGATACCTTTCCATTAATGTATATCTCCTCCACCAGCCTGCATGTCCAGCCAAGTTGCGCAGTAAATCTGCTCAGTGTGTACTATCCAGTCCTGTCCAAAACGTACCTGTGAACTCCTTAAGAGGAGGACAAAATGATCTGGTGGCCATACAGATCCTACCGGAAGTCTTTGTTATGCTGGACACACAGGTAGCAGTATATTGAAGTGCAAGTATTATATCGTATTCATTATTACTGTACTATTTATCCTCCTATCGTTATTTCCCTCCACATTATACCATGCAAGGGAATGTGATACAGTAACGCACTGTTATTCCTTTTTGCAGCTGATAAATAATGTCCAAGCCGTGCAGGGGATAGGAGTGATTTTTGTTCACTGGCACTATTCACAGCTTTTTGTTAAGTGGATATCATTAGCTGGATTTGTCTGGCTGTCAATGTGTCATTCGAGAGAAGATATCAGTGTTCAGAGGCACGATCCTCACAGCCTGCAGAGATTATACCAGGTAATCTTCTCTGCAGGAAGAGGCTCCTCAATGCCTTCAATGCCACCAGATACTACAAAGGAGAGCTTCTTAATAACACATTTGTCCGAGACAATGCGATAGATTCAGTGCCAGAGATAAATCTATCGCAATTAATTGAATATCGACCTAGACTGCAATGGGAAAAAAATGATATAAAAACAGGGATATCTGGCCAAAGATTAATTAACTGGGATAAAATGTATCACTGTTCTTTTTTTATATATTTTTTTACATTGCAATCTATGTAGGAATTGCTATTAAATTACACATAATATTGGCATTAAATATGGCCCAATAAGCAGGTAGGTACTGTAGCGCATCTCTTTATTTATCTTCAAAACTGGAAAAGACAAAGTTTCTCCTTTATAAGTGTTTACTTTGCATGTCCTGTTGTGTGTTTGACCTACTTGTGTGCTGCACCTGTGTTACAAATATCAGATTTGTTTAAAAATAAACTCCCTTATTTTTATAAACTGAGCCAGTTTTAATGATATCCTAACACAGACACAAGGTGATTAATGAATCTACTTGGGGTTGTGAGAATTTGCCTGGAATTGGAGCTGGTAGACAGGGGGGCACCACTGACCACAGAGACTGGTAAGATGAATAGACTCGTGGAGAGAAACAGGAGCACGAGGGCCGGAAGGATAGACCAAAGTCCAAGGCAGGCAGCAAGGTTCAACTACGATAAACAGGCAGAGGTTGGTAGGCAGGCAGCAAGGATCATAAACCGTACAGACAAGCCAAGGTCAAATCAGAGCAATAAAGAGAAATACTATAGCTAGAGCACAGCATAGGAACAAGCTCACTGTAGCAGTCTTGAGGCTCTGTATAGTTCAGCTGGGGGTCAAAACAAGGTGGTCTATCCTCCTTGACATTGACCTGTATAGGGCCTGCTGCTGATGAGATGAAGATAGGGTTAGGCCCTTCCTTCTCTGTTGGGTTGCCTGGATTTGCAAGCTTCATCCACTTCTGCCCCCTGCTCAGTGGCGGAACTACCGGGGTCGCAGGGGTCGCGACTGCGACCGGGCCCTGGAGTTTTGCCAGTCAGGGGGGCCCAAGGGGTGCCAAGCGGTTGCTGAAAACGACCGCTCTGCAACTCTTGGGCCCCCCTGACTGACAGAAATCCAGGACTCCTCTGCTCACCGCCGCCACCGAAGCCGCCGACCTCAGCGCTGCCCAGAGTGCAGTGTTGGGAGCGTGAGGCGTTTGTCTTGGGTGCCGGCGCTTCACGCACAGCGCTGGCATATGACGGAGAGGGGAGATTGTGAGAAAGGGGATAGATGGGGGGTGGGGGGGCCCTTAACAGATTCTCGCACCGGGGCCCGGAGGTTTCTAGTTACGCCCCTGCCCCTGCTGGTGACAATAGTTCCACATCGCTCCCAAGAGCCCGCTGCTCTGAAGGTGCAGGGGGTCCCCGTGGAGGAGACTAGTAGATGCCGGAGGCACCGGCAAAAGAAGGTAAGAGTCAGGAATCTGCCACCATGAAGATGCAGGGACGGCTGTCCCCACGAACCTCATGACCGTCAGGTGAGTCAGTGACAGACCTGGTATATATATATATACCAATTTACGAAGCATATAATAGTTACAAAGGTATTGCAATAGTACTATTTTAGTGCTATGTGCTAAACTCTCACAGGAAAATTGTTATGAAGTTGATTGATTAGGCTCATACCTTTTCGCGCCTGGCATGGCAAAGCCTGCATAGTTATTCTTTCACCTGTCCTATCATTATCTCCTTTATTAAATTGGGCTAGGCTTACATTTTATAGGCTTAACAAAGTTTAGCAAAGGGAAGGCTTAGATTGAGTAGCGAGGACAGATCTTTCATTGGTTTGATTTCATTGGTTATACAAACAACTGCCACACACATTGTCAGATACAGGCTATATTTAAAAAGAAATCAAGGATAATTTTGGCAGGGCTGGAGTTGAGTCATTTTGGGCATTGGGAACACGACTGATAATCTAAATGATGTATACATAATCAGAGACATTGTGGGAAAAATAGCTAATAATACCAGAGCTTTGGGTTAATTTGCATTAGATATAAGTCTAATGTATGGATTGGATATCTTCAGTGCATTGCACGTAAGATATTTATTTGGTGTTTAAATGAATGATAAATAACGATTTTGTTCATGTTGTTTACGCCAATGTTTGACCCTGCCATCTGAATGACGCAGCTGGAATCTAGACCCATCAGACCAGGCAACGTTTTTCCAGACTTCCATTGTCCAATTTTAGTGATCCTGTGCGATCTGAGGTGATTGTAGCCTCAGTTTCCTGTTCTTAGCTGACAGGAGTGGCACCCGGTGTGGTCTTCTGCTGCTGTAGCCCATCTGCTTCAAGGTTCGACGTGTTGTGCATTCAGAGATTGTATTCTGCATACTTTGATTGTAATGAGTCTTGATTTGAGTTACTGTTGCCTTTCTGTCATCTCAAACCAGTCTGCCCATTCTCCTCTGATATCAACAAGGCATTTTCGTCCACACAACTGCCGCTCACTGGATATTTTCTCTTTTTCAGACCATTGTCTGTAAACCCTAGGGATGGTTGTGAGTGAAAATCCCAGTAGATCAGCAGTTTCTGGAATACTCAGACCAGCCTGTCTGGCCCAAACAACTATGCCACATTCAAAGTCACTTAAATCCCCTTTCTTCCCCATTCTGGTGCTCGGTTTGAACTTCAGCAAGTTGCCTTGAGCACGTCTACATGCCTAAATGCATTGAGTTGCTGCCATGTGATTGGCTGATTCGCTGTTTGTGCTAACAGGCAATTGAACAGGTGTACCCAATAAAGTGGCCACTGGGTGTATAGTTCAATATAGATAAAATGCAACAGGTGACCAACGGAGGAAGACACTTATATGCTCCCTTTTCTCATGCATGATTTAATATAACTGGTGTAAAGCAAATGCCTGTATCATAATCCCCATACTTTGGATGATCTATTGCAGGATATCATTGCAATTCTACTTCAGTGATTCATGAAATACGCATATGATCTAACATACATTGGCAGTGCGTTAAGGCCATTATAGGAGAACGCTGGAACATCTTTTTCTTATTATAGGAAGGTTCACTTTGTATGCCTCAAGATAATTCATTTTTCATCTGTATTGAGATTTAACTCTGCATAAGGTAAGACAGGGGGAATGCTTTCAGTACTTTGGGGTTTAAATGCACATATAACTTAGGCTCTGTAGAAAGTGCGCGTGGTAATTCTTTAGGGTAGATAGGCCAAAATGGGCTACATCAGAGAATTTTTACTTCAAGAACAGGCATAGACATTTAGAGATTCAATATAAGTGTTGGCTGTGCAGAAAGTCTTCAACTTGTATTTTACTTTAACTTAATTGCTTATCACATTCTATTCAGCGCTTCTTCCTCTCTACAGCTGCCCAAAACGTGCCTGTTTATTCACTAAACTGTAAATTGTTAGGTGAAATGAGCTGAGAGAAAACAATTCATCTTATCAATTAACTTAAGCATTATGTTTCTGCTGTAAAATAGGCCAAATTGGCTCTGAATAATGAGATCATAACTAGACGGGTGCATTCAGTTTTGTAAAGTTTATTTTTAACAAACATTGACAATTTTGTGCATTTGTGTAAATAACAAGGAGGGCCCCAGATGAAACAAATAAAAAACCTTGGAATATTCCTTAGATTCGTTAATTAGTTTGCCTAGCTGAGTCGTCTCTCCTACTCACACATTTTCTGGCAGTTGTCAGTTAATTGGAAGATGTTACTTTGGTTGGGGCTAAACAGGCTTAATCAAGATGTGATTGGCATTTTGGCAGTGTTCCCAGAAAATTTGGTTTATCTACACTTGTTAAGCATTCATGAGTCCAATAAATCTAAGAGGTGCTGCTTATTAAGAAATACAAACTCCCCATGAAGCAATCAAGGGCAAGATGCAAGAGGTTACATATAGCAAAAGGCTATAGTTAACCACTGCAATGCCAGATATATATATATATACTGAAACACCAAATTATATCTTTAAAAATCTCAATCAGAGATGAGGAAAATAAAAAATCTCAGGGGTTCTGTGGACCTCCAAGCTACATTTGGTGCGAGGCTGTTCTACATACCCACCACCCTCTCCGTAAAGTAAATCATTCTTACAGTAACTAAAGCTTTCTTACATGAAATAAAAGTCAAAATCTCAGGGGTTCTGTGGACTTCAAGCTACTAGAATAAAATATTAATCTGTGCTGCTGCTGTCGGGGCAGCACAAGATTCCCTGAAATGAACAAACAGTGGCTTGAATAGAAAAGTAATGTCACCTCACTCAGCTGCCCTGCATTAGCACAGACTAAAATTTCAAATTACACAATAAACATTATTTAGCATATTTCACATTTGCAAGGATCACACCCTACACTCGACCAACATTAATGTATTTGATATTTTGAAAACGTACTACACTCCTTTGCTGAGACATCGTAAAACAGCCATTAAAAGATTACATGAATCATAGAATTAAGTTTATAGGAGAACACATATGTGAATAAGAACAACAAAAAAATAAATGTGAACAACTACTGAATCAAAAGATATTGTTATATTGGCTTTGCAGTGCCATGTCTGTATAAAAGAGTTAATAATATATTGCCAAGGGACAATCTCACAATTTAGCAAAGAACCCCAGCAACATTCCCCCTTTTGGCCTTTTAAACAGACAGGCTCTACATAGCCTTTACACTTCACAGTAGACAACAGACGTATCTAGAAAGCAAAATCCCCTTTTCTTTTCCTAAGTTTTCTGAAGACGAAAGGCATCTTTGAAACGCTCCTGTGTTTGACTC
Source organism: Spea multiplicata (assembly GCA_009364415.1). Lineage (NCBI taxonomy): Eukaryota > Metazoa > Chordata > Amphibia > Anura > Pelobatidae > Spea > Spea multiplicata. Next base: position 11,517,377 of record VKOC01000002.1, read on the forward strand.
CTGTGGTTCCTAGGAAAATTCCTGGTGGCCTTTTTAATGGGACCAAGGCACCATTTAGAGCTCAGTAGATCAGGAAATAAAAATGTCACAAAGGATACTGGCAGGAGAAAAATGGAAGCAACAATATCAAAGCTTAGCACTTTTTTAGGTTTAGCTGTGTGCATTTTGAAATTCAAAGCTTCAGTGGGAAGTTATGGAATATCGTGGGACTGAGGAGTATTAAGGGTGTCAGATAAATCTATAAGAAATTCAAGTGCAACACACAAATGAAACATCCTAGGGGGTATTTAATGAAAGACTGGTACTGCTATTATGGCATAAATTGACTCCATAATTTCAGGGTACATCAGATCTTATTAACACAGTATAATGTTTCCATGGGATAAACAGTTCATACTTGGGTTTAGGAAACTAATTAGTGCAAATTAGGATTGCTCAATTTGCTTTATAGGCTACCCGTGGGGGGCATCTGGAATAAAGAATGCTACTTAAAACAACTCAGCCTTTTTCTACTGTGATTCAGACAAAAATGAGTTTACCAGCAGACCAGTAATACATGTGCATATGAGGCTGGGTAAACTTCTGAACCGAAAAGTACATAATCTTCAAGTAATGCAGAAAATAATTATTGCTATAAAGTGAAAATGTATATGTACTGAATAACTCAAGGGACTATAAAGACCCAGAAGGAGTATCGTGACCAGATGAGCCCATTTCAGGGGACAATCTAATGAATGAGAATTCTCTTCTACTCACTTTCTGTTTGGCCCAGTGAAACCATTTTAAGTGTAAAGGAAAATTAACTTATAAATGTACTTGTTTTTCCTTTAAGTCACATTAAGCATAATTAGCATAGTAAATATTATAAAATCCCCTCTAGACAAGTTGTTTCCTTCGCTACTACAACTTTACATTACATATATTAACACAAGCATTATTACAATAGGGGGAGAGCGAAAATTAATAATAACATTAAAACTGACAATAATATTAACAGATGACAAGATATACCGGTAGAGAAGGAGAAGAGGACCCTGCTCTTCCAAGTTTATTAGGAGGTTGAGGGGAATGAGACAGAGTGAGAAGGACTAGCTGAGAAAGAATGAGTTATTGTAGAAAGGGTGATGTGGAGAAGTTTGTGGCATTGAGGGGAGAACTGATAGTTTCGTTGAAGGGAGACGCAAGCTGTGGGAAGAGCACATTTTCAGCTTTATATTGTATTCAAAGCATAGAAAGTATAAAATTAATGAATGTTTTATAATGTAATATTAGGATACAAATGGCTTTTATTGCAATTTTGTCTTTTTATTTTCATGCTTTATAATTACATCAAACCTTTCATATTTATACATTGACATAGAATGATAGTATAATCCAATTAATATAACATGTTATTGCATATTTTAGTACATTCTCCTTAATAACTGTACTTTTTTATGTATGTATAAGAATTTTTATTTGTATTAGAGGTAATGCCTCCATATGCAGAGGATCATCAGGTATAACAGAATAAATATTCCAAAAGCAGGAAACAAACCAGCGTCCTAGACAATCTATTTATTTATTTTTGAATGGGCAGGTAAAACAGAACTTCCTTTGTAATACACCTGTGATTAAAGAGATGTTTCAAGATTTGAATGATTTATGTTTATGGTTGTTAATAGCTTCAGCTCCAAATATAACATGCTCTTGGGATTAGGAAAGACGTCTTATTCACTTATTTTTATAATCCCTTAGTACTCAGGAGTGTCTGCAATCGTAGCTCTTGCATCAATGGAAACAAGTAAGTCGCTCATATCCAATATGAACTATCCTCTGCTTTTTGCCGAAGAAAAATTAAAAGGTTTTATGAATGCAGAATATGCACAATCTTCATATAACACAGTCTAGTGAATATCTTCGTTGCTAGAAATTGTATTTCTCAACTTCTGACTTCAAGCCAGAAAGAGGTATTTTTTTAAAAAAAGGAAATTTGGAGGAGGTCAAAGAAGTTTTATTAAGATGAAGTAAGGTGTTGAGAACTTGCATACAGAGGAAGCCCAGATAGGACCTCATAGAGATGGGTCTCACAGCAGAGGCTTATAGACATTCATGGAGGTGGGACCCACAAAGAGTGGCCTGCAAAAGTCCCCATTAGTTCTAACCCTGACAAAGGGGCATTCTGTTATTAAGATCTAGTACAATCTATACAAAGATCAGAATAGTACTATGATTATTTACACGGCCAAATAGATGTTTGGATTCCAAAACATTTAACCTGTCAGGCACCAGGAATGGAATAAACTTCAGGTTGTCATTAAGGCCTCCTGCTAAACTAAAAGTATCTTCTCCAAGTGACTTTATTGTCTGCTTCTTCCTCTTCTTGATGATTACACAATTTAATCTGTTTGAAGATAATTCCCTGTTGATGGTCATTGCTCGATAATTCACCTCTCATATTTTAGATTCAAATGCTTTATGTCATTGTTCCATCTCAAACAGGGCATAAAAAATCCTCTGTCACAGCAGGGATGCTACTTTCTTGCAAGTAATTACTATGTGGAAGCCTTACAGCTATAAGTCCATTTATAAAGCCCTTTGGGACACACACACTACCATGGCTAGGTACACAATTCCAGACAGCTATTTGAAAGGCAACTAGTCATCTGAGCCCAAACATTGCAATTGGTACTTGAACTCCTAAATGTATCTCAGAATACTCACAGGATTGGATATTTGTCACCTAGAAATTAGCACAGCGAACAAAGAATACTGTTCTCAGTCACCTGCTTTCAATGACAAATCACTTTTACGTGTTCCATTTCTAAAGGTATAATTCTAGCATTATAAATTATTGATCTTCCTCATTTTCTAGCCTTTAAAGTAGAAAATGCAGACTAGCACACCACAAGAGCTCTGCTTGGGCACAGTACAAGAACCTTCATAAATCTTTTTAGCATGATTGAAAGCGCTAAGTTCTTTTGTGGAAAAAAAAGTCTGCAGCCCTGGTGCATTAGTAATTCTTTGTGTGGTATACTGCATTACTACAATGTTCTTTTAATGTTAGACAGAGGCAGAAGTACAACATACTGGGCTTTGGGGAAAGGATTTTTGGAGAACCTTGATATAGACCTTCTTGTCCAACATCAGTGCCTGACCTCACAAATGTTCTATTGGATGAATTGACAAAGATTCCCACAGAAACACTTCAAAAATCTTGTGAAAAGCCTTCCCCAGGAAAATTTAAGCTGCTGTTATAGCAAAGGAGGAACCAACTACATATTAATGTCTATGTATTTAGAATGTGATGTCATCAAAGTCCCTGTTGATGTGTATATAATTATGTTGGTGGTTAAATGTGTGAATAACCTGCATTATTTGTAACCCTTCATTTCTCATATCTAAAGTGCAGTGTCAGAAGCACATGGGTTCCATCAAACACCTTGCACCTATCCTGTGTAATCTAAATAAACATGCAAATACACTGCAACCATCCTCTTTAATCAGTTCAAGACAGGCTCATTAACAGCCTGGACTAGAGGAGGAGGACTAGTCCCACTCCTCCCCTGCCCCACTGGCCTCTTCAACTTTCTCATTTACCCCATCTCACACCAAACCCTTTATCAATCCTACTTAAACAAATAATCTACCTGATTTTCTATAAGAAGGCCCGTCTGTATCATGTGAGGCTCTCTAGGTTCATAAAAAGCCTATGCTGTGCTGAAGATATCCCCAGAAACGTATTAACCAACGGTTAGGAGTATTATACACTTCTCCAGCATCATCAGAATATTACACACTTCTCCAGCATCAACAATCTCAACATTTAGGGGTTTAGTCATTGCAGGAGAATATAGATTGTCTAATTGTATTTCTGTGTTTATTTTTAGAACCAGGTCACACACCTAGCATCACCTTCTATTTAATTTTCTTATCACCCTATGTCAACAGAACAAAACATATCCCACAAAAAAGTAACCTTCATGGGTTGTTTTTTCAATCTAAATTTAGAGTGCTTTTGACAACCTTGGTTAAAATTTACCTCAACCATGTATAGACTTGGTATATATATATATATATATATATATATATATATATATTGTACATAGTATATACAGGAAAAAGACAGTGTCCAAACAGAAGTTTTAAAAATATGTTAAGGGGGAACTTTAACATTCGCCTTGTCCAATTGTTTTTAACAAAGCAGTAAGTATGTAATTAATGCATTCATAATACTTTACCCTAAACCCACATAGTTATTTACTTACTTTAATGTTTCCAGTGAGTACTCACCTACCCATTATCTTCTGGCACTGTCAACGACCTAGAAGCCTCCTGGAGATTGGGATCGGAGACAATGTAATTGCATATAGATATATTTATCATTACATAAGATACCCTCATGGCATCAAAAACCTTTGCATTGCGTAATCTCACAGAAGTAGCAAGCCAGCTCACACTGTGTGCGGGTTGCAATAAATGCAGGCTGAGGCTTTACAGGGTAAAGATGTGTGTGTGTGTGTTTCTAGGTATTTTAGTTTGTGTGACAGTGTGTGGATATCCTAGTGTGTATGTGACTGTATGTCTGGGTATCCTTGTGTGTGTTAGTGTGTGTGACAGTATTTGTGTCTATATATGTTAGTGTGTGTGACTGTGTGTGGGCATGCTAGTACACAGAAGAAAAGTTATGGTGTGGTAAAGGTGATATAGAGTCGAAAGGTTATCAGTGTTAACTTTATTTACATTCGCCTACCCTTAATCCCTTGTGGTTGTGGCAGCACCACAAGATTTCTGAGGGAAAAACAAGCCTACCGGCTTGTCTGGTGGGTATAGATTAGTGTTTAATAATGCTTCTGTTACCCCTTTAATTATGGGTATGAGTGGCTAGATGTGTGTCTGGGTATCCTAGTGTGTGTGTGTGAGTGTTGAGTGCCTGGTTGTGTTAGTGTGAGCGTCTGCGTTAGTATGATGGTCTGGTTATGTTAGTGTGTGTCTGTGTTAGTATGAGCGCCCCTCCCGAATTCCCTATTGACTAAGTAACTATAACAGCAACTGGCTAAAAAAAAAAAAGTGAAGGTTGTCCTTTAAGTATGTAGGTATGCTATAAATACATATGAATGCGTGTTAAGTTTTGTGAGGCAAAGGCCAAAGAAGCCCAAGTAAAGTGAGGTTCACAAATGCAAATACAAGCAAAGGTACCTGCGAGCACAGAGGCTCATCCAAAGGTGAAGTGTGAAAGGGAATACATTATTGAAATCTGCCTATGTCTGATATTCCAACCTTAACGAGTTTTCCCCTCCTACGAGACGTGTCCGTAGGTAACAGTACACTATGCCAGCGGTATCATGTTCAGTGGGTAGTATTAGTAATGGTGCTACATAACTATAAGGAAAACTCATTTTCTTTATGTATTTTATATTTGGATTTTTATTACAGCTTAGAAGCTGGTTCATACAAATATATGCATTATCTTAACATGTACATGTATACCTTCCATGTGCTTAAATATGTACTGAATCATCTCATGTAGTAATTAATTACAATATGCTAGGGGCCACAAAAGGGCTATGCATGCTTCATTATAGAGGTCACCTCTCCATGGTGCTGAGTACAAATTTTGCATTTGAAACAATCACAGGCTCCAGGGAACATGCATTGTGATTCTATCAAACTCAGTTTGGAATGCGCCATTCATAGGATCCACAAGTTCTACCCTTCAGCCCTTTCATTAACCGATATCCTTTACACCAAAATCAGAAAAAACACTCAATTTTTTACTGTTTACCTCTTTTTTTTTTTTTTAAACAAACAAACCCTCTGTTCATTTTCACATCTTTGACACCGACACATTCCGTTGTGCCTGAAACATTCACAGTGCTGCCATTCAAAGCATCCACAAGTTATCTTTACGGATTTGTGGTTTATCAGTGTTCATTAATCAAAGAAAATCAAGCTATGCATTAAAATCTCCATCTAAATTATGTTATTATTATTAAACATAAAACTAAGGTATAATATTTAATTTTGACACCTTCCTCTTCTCTTTTTTGTTCTATAAAAAATGTTTAGGCTGTTATGTAGTGCCAGAAAATTATGCAGCAGATTAAAGGATCTGACAGAACTAGACATGACATTTGATAAAGAAGATACCTTTGCTAAAGAGTTCCCTGCGAAAGTTCCCACTGACATTGTGAAAACACCCCCATATGAAGGGCTAGTAACTCTTTGGGACCCAAATCACTAGGTCCCTTTTTCCTCCCCCGATGCTCTTCTTTTCCAGGAGCTAGGGGTTGAGTGTTTCACAGTGTGTTGCGGCCTAATAGTTATAATATAATAAAAGTTACACTAACATGTCTATAGAAATAAAATGCATAGTTCCATTTTCTAAATGCCTTATTTAGTTACACAAATGACTTGTATGTCACGATGTCACATAAAAAGTCTTGGTTAAGCTTTGCCCCCCACCTACTGAATGTCCACACGCATAAAAACACATGTAGCTGTGATTTGGAATTCTTGTTCCGAACTGTTGGGGTATCATAGGCTTTCTATTCACTGGTTAGGTTTAATTCAGCTTCTGTTCGATAATTGTATACAGTAGCTTTTAAATGGCCATTCAAGGTCTTTCACATTTGTTCAATATGATTCACCAACTGCATGGGTATTTTTCATGTGGGTGACAAAACGATTTGTCACTAGAGAAAAAAAGATAACTAACTAAATAAATAAATATGATACATGTCTGAATGAGAATTGTGTGCTTAACTAGGCACAAAAGAGCATTTTAGTTTATTTATAAAAGTATATCTTCTGTAATGTTGGATATAATACCCTCCGTATATTCCACATGTTACTTTTAGAATTAAAGTTGCAAAAACCTTTATGCACAGGTCATGCAGTACATGCCTACTTAGTCGCCAAAAATAAAAAAAAGGTATTAAATATTATATTATTAATGAATTTGTTTTATTGAACTGTTATTTTTTATTAAATGTTTTCATGTAACCTGTGTCTGGATCCTCTTCAAATAAACCCCAACTAACGCTAGCTCTGATCCGTGAGAAAGGTCACAATGTACACTATATGACCAAAAATATGTGGACACTAATCCTAATTATTGAGTTTAAGTGCTAACATGTATAAAATCAAGCACACAAGCATGACATTGTCATAGACAAAAATTGTCAGTAGAATGGGTCGTATCGAAGAACCCAATGACTTTAAACGTTCATAGGATGCCACCTTGTGAAATTTCTGTCCTGCTAGATCTGCCCCGATCCGCTCTAAGTGCTATTATTGTGAAGTGGAAGCCTCTAAGATAGCATCATTGACTACAGAGTTCCATACTGCTTCTGGAAGCGACATCAGCACAAGCACTGTATGTCCAGAGTTTCATGAAATGGGTTTCCATGGCCAAAGAAGCTGAAGATCACTATGCCTAAAGCCAAACGTTGGCTAGAGCTGTGTAAAGCACACCACCCTTGGACTCTGGTGCAGTGGAAATGTGCCCTCTGGAGTGATGAGTTGCACTTCACTATCTGAAAGTCTGATTGAAGAATCTATGTTTGATGGATGCCAGGAGAACACTACCTACCAAAATGCATAGTGCCTTCTGTAAAGTTGGAGGAAGTATAATAGTCTAGGGCTGTTTTCAGGGTTTGAGTTCCAGTCAAAGGTAATGTTAATGCTACAGCTTACAAAGACACTGTAGACAATCGTATGCTTCCAACTTTGTGGCATCAGTTTAAGGAAGGCCCTTTCCTGTTCCAGCGCCCCGGTGCACAGGAAAGAACAAATGCTCTGTTGGCTGGATGGGCACAAATTCTCAAAGACAGGGTTTGTGGAAAGCCTTCCCAGAAGAATAGAGGCTGTTATGTGCGGGGGGAATCCATATTAATGCCAATCGTTTTGGAATGGGATGTCCAACAATATCATGTAGGTGTGATGGTCAGGTGTCCACATACTTTTGGTCATATAGTGTACCTACATACAGATAAATTCTTAGTTACACATACACTTTGTATTGTATAATAAAGCACAGAATGATCACATCCCCGGTGTTATTACAAGTATACAGGTACCAAACACCCCCTATTTACCTGATAGCTAGATGACCTATTCTTACTTCTAAGTCTTTGTTTAACCCTCTCCTGCCATGTTTCATATCCTGGAGTTATCACTGTCAGCACACAGAACATGTTATGCTTCACTTATGGAAACATAACCATATTTCTCAAATCATAAATCTGAGGATGCTCTGTGCTGCGTCCCCTGTGTGACCCCAAATGCTCTTCCTGCCCCACTGATTTTATGATGAGGTCTGGCCAGGTTTCCAGATAACATTTATGGCAGGATCTGGCCTCAGAAAAAGCTTACAATTTCTGGTATCCATGCAAGATGTCTTGTTAACCCTTAAGCATAGTCATTTTGCATTCCGCCTATGGAAGTATGTGTGTTACATGTGTTAAAGGATGGTCCTGCTCATGTTTTGTATAATTTAAGTCAAATGGAATTAGCAGATGTCATTTAAGAAAGGTATAAAACATTATCTGTAAACTGTCTGAAAAGAACAATAGCTAGCAAATATATAAAAAATATACCAATCTAAAATATACTTCCTTTGTTGTTGATGGTACTGAATTTTAATATTTTTGAGTATATCACTAGTCCCATAGTGCAAGTGGTAAAGAAAGCATTGGGAATGGTTGAGGTGCATTGTGGGTTTATAATCTGAGTAAGCAATATCAACTTTCAGTAATACAGTAAAGAAAAGTACAGAAGCCTCTGCCCCAGGTGTAATAAAGGGTACGAGGGCTACTAAAATTGTAGATGTTTCGCATGATAAAAATAAATCATAAACACTTAGGTATCTCAATATGTATAGCTTGGAGGAGAGGAGGAAGGGCATATGGGATAGAAACAATTAAATACTTATTTGAAAGGAGGAGAACAAGGGAGCAAGACGTCATAATGTAAAATTATGCAGCCAGAGATTTAGATATACTGTAATGTAAAGAAGTTTTATATTTCAGAGAGAGTGGTAAGTAAATGGGACATCCTCCCACCCAAGCCGCAGAGGTAGAGACGCGTGCTGGCTACTCCAAAATTCTTAAAAATAGGGCCAATCCGACTTTGGACAGACCGATTTGCAGAGGTGGAAAAGTGACAGGCGACCTTGCAGTGAAAGTCTGGCTGCTCAAACACTCTGTGCCTCCAGCAGCCAAAATGAAGACTTCAAAAAGGTAAAGGGGTGAGGGCAAGGAGAGCGTGAGAGAGATGATGACAGAGGAATGGAGTAAGTATGTTCTGAATGTGTGTTTAATTGTATATAGAGTGAATGTGTATGTGTTATCCTGAGTGTGCATGTGTAAATGTGTATTAGCGTGAGTGTGTGTTAGTATGAGTGTCTATGTGTAAGTGTGTAGCATGAGTGTATATGTGTACCTCTGTGTTAGCATGAGTGTGTGTTAGAGTGTGTGTAAGTATGTTACTGCAAAACTGCGTGTGTGCAAATATGTATGTTAGTTACGAGGGAGGGGCGGGCAAGGTGGCTTATGGGACCACTTGGCTTTACCATTCCTCCCCAGTGAGTGATTTTAAACATGTATTGGATAACTATAAAGGTATCCTGAATCTCAGACAAAACCAAGTACTGATTAAGGTATGGGTTTTTTTGGGCAGACTTTCCGCCTTTAACTTCTGTTGGCAATCCCTAACTCCTACTATCTCCTAACTTGAACGGCTCACAAAACTTTCTTGTATCTTTAGCTGCTCCTCAATAAACTATTCTGATGAGACCATCTAGGGGGTCTGTGCATAAATCAGCTGTATGGACCTGTTAGTATAACCCCTTGTTAGATCTTAGGATAGTCAACATTGTTTCAGCTCACCTGCTCTTTAAATAACAAAACCCAATCCATTTGTTTCAGTATTTCAAAAATGTTTGTTCTCCACATTATACAGTTACCACTTTGTTAATAAACAATGGCAGCAGAGAATAATCTAAATGTGTACGGTTCTGATATTTCAGAAATGGATACCAAGATACCATCTTCAAATGTGTTTGGCTATGTGGGGGTTAAATTAGAATGCTCATATGATTTCATTTGTTGGTTACTGAATCACTAGTGCGCTAAGCAACACAAAGGAACCAATTCAAGTCCCAACTAATTCAGTATTGTTCTGGAAAAATGCACCCACTATGTGCAAAAAGCAACACTAACGTAAGGGGGCCTGACTGAGGATTATAACAGTAAACACCCTGTGATGTTAAAATGCATAGAAACCTGAATGCGTTAGGGTAATCAAAGCAACAGACAAAGGTTTATAAAAATAACAATACTTGGATATTCTGCAGTCATATTTTTTCAGTAAATACTCAGAATCAAATAATCATATGAAATGAAAAGGACTTGCACACCTGTGTATACAGAGTGTTCCACAGAAAATGAAGAAAATAGGATGTCTGAACTCTAAAGCGATTGCCTCCCTCAAGGCTTTTCTTCCAGTGAAATGAGTGTTTTTATACATAGAAAAAAGGTAGCTTATTTCCTATACCAGCAGCTGCTGCCCATGTTATGGCAGGCACTGCTTCCTTGTGTGATACCCATGATTGCAGAAGGCTACGTCTGCATTCACAGGAATTGGAAGTATGCACGCAACACACTATTCTTCCCTAGCGGCAGAGATCAATCAACTTTATTTGTCAAAAGCTTATGTGGTCATTTAAAGTTTGCTAAAAGTGTACATTTTGACCTTTTATGTATATACAACAGCAATTCTATAATTACAGGTTGGCTTTCTAGCATGACTGACTTACTCCAGTCCATGTTATGTGGGGATGTTGTGATGTCACATCCCACTGATGATGTTCCATCCTTTTGGATGTGCAACCCTCAGTTTGTAGTGAAACATCCAACACCTCTTGTAAATCAGTATTCCAAATACTGTTTCTGCTAAAACCCTTAGGAATAACCCAAAGGGGTGTCCTGTACAATAAACTGTGTAACCATGTCTATCTATCATCTATCGATCTATCTATCAGAAGCTTCCATTGTTTATAGTACTGTCTCTGGAGAAATGCCACAGTTTATATTTCTCTAATAGGCCTAACACAGATCAGTATCTGGTTGCTAAGCAAATATGACCATGGAAGGCAAATGACAGCCTCATAGCAGCAGTATTCTATGTCTACAGTTGTCATTATCTATACCACCTCTATAAAATAAAATTCTGAAATGAAGAACAACCCAGTTTCTGTTATATTAATTTTCACATTTCAGTGAAAAAATAATGTATAATGATCATCCAAATATCAAAGTGAAATGAATATTCAGTTACTCCAAAGAGTATTGAGCATTCCAGCTCTTCAATGTGGATGGCCACATACCGTTCATATTAAATTACTGTTGCACAATGAAATCTATATTGTTCTTCTTAATGCAGAATAGATCCCATTGTGTATGGACTTTTTGCAGCATATATTATGACACTACATTTACTTGAAAGGGAGCTGAGTTAAACTGGCATGCACCTCTGTGACTGTGCATACAAAATACTTAAAGGGTGCTTACTTATAGTAGGAAGAATATATAAAGCTCCTCTGCTCTAATGGATATCGTCACTGAAAGCTGCTTGTTGTTGACCTTTTGTCAGGAGCTGGAGGACTTGAATCAGCAACCTCTACAAGGAGGATATATGGTCTCTTGGTTCTCCAGTTTCTCTTGACATAGATCATCCTGGTTTGGTTCCACATTCTGCTGCGGTTCATAAGGTAAACTTTTAAACTAAATATGGTACCTTTAAAATGATTACATTAATTGATAAACAAAAAATACAAACTACAGGTGGTTTTAATAAATTAATTAAAATATGATAAAAGGTGTGATGGTCATAATTCCCTTCTAAACAATAAAAACTAAAATGTTTAAGCACTGTTATGAAGGGGTACACACACTAATAATACCAGCACCCCAATGAAGATCTTCACCAAAAAGCTCAGGGTGCCATTTTACCGTGTGCCTTAATGGCTGAGCAGTTAGTTTCATGCTCTGGCAACTGAAGAAGCTTTGGTGCTACTTAGATGTTGACAGTTATTGTTCTTTTGAAATGTTACAGTTGGAAGCAGTTATTAGTTATTGTCTGGGGGGTGACCCCTAAAACTATGTTAACCAGAGTTTTCTATTGTGACATAATATTTAACAAAGAGACTGCTGTTACATTTCTCCGACACTATCATTTGTTGGAAGAGCCGATGGGTATGGAGCTGTGCCATCTTTGTGGAGCTACCATGCAGAAAATTTTTTTTTTCTTGAAAAGGATGCCAAATATACGGCCACTAAGACGCGGTAATGCATGTTTCCATTACACAGATTTAAATGGAAACTTCATTGGATCCTCAGTTTATGTGATTTTAAAACTTATTTATTTTTTCATCCTGGATTTGCCAAAAAATGTGATCATGAATCTCACAGGAAAGCCCGCATCCATGACAGACTGGTATAACATGTGCAGGAAAGTTTGTAGGGGTATAGCCTCTGTTGGAGCAAGGGGTCAAATGGCCACAAACAAAGAACTTCCCATTTAAATAGATGAAGCCAGGTTTGCTGGTCAACAAGAATACACTTGTGGGAGGACTTCCAGAGATGATTAGCCCCTTCTGAAGAAACTGAAGATGTGGTAATTAACAACAGGAACCATGGAGCTTGAATTGATGGACCATGGGTGTTTGGGCTAAAACAGGGATCAGACTGGCGCTACTTCTATGTAAAACTCAGAGTAACGTTGCTTCCCATTATTGAAAGGGAGTGTAATAAACTCCGTAATAAACTCAGACGAATGGCTGGTATACAGCAACTTAAATGATATTCCGGATATTCTATATAAATCACCAGGAAAACTATGTTGATCCAAGGAGAGTTGCTCCCACCCAGTCCATTGAGTGATCTTGGCTCGAGGCGAAGACAACATTTTTAAAGAAAATGAGAGGTGTAAGTCGACAACTCTTGCAAACGTATCTAGATCATTTGTGCTGAAAAAAAATAAGAAATAGTCTGAATGAAAGATGTATTCATTTCATTTATAAATTACATAAAAGGTTAAATATGTTGTTTTTTTAGCACCTTACTATGAGATGTATACAAAATATTTTATTGACTAAAACATCTCTGTGCTCTGAGTGGAAAATCAAAACCATCAAGTTCTCATTTTACTTTGCTGCCTACTGGTGCACCCAGGGCTGGAGGATGATGGAGATTTGTAGTGAGAGGAGGGCAAACCAGGGGGAGAATTCCAAGGATAGTCTGGGAAAGGTGATAGGTCAAAACACAATTCCAATAACAGACAAGCTGAAGAGATAATACTAAAAATGTACTTAGCCAAGTGTCGAAACACTTACATGCAGTCCTTGAAGAGCACACATTAAGTTTGCACAGGCAGTGGAACCTGAGCATGAATGGAGTACCCATGCAGATGAAAATACCACTGCAGGAGCCCATGAATATAACTATGTGACGTTTTCCAACCCTCTATGGGTGATCCGATGTGCCCTGGGGCATGTATCGATGAAAAGTCAGGATGGCACTAAGGGACCAGTGTCAGGACCTTTACTCTGCACATTCATATCTACCCTCTAGGGAACATTACTGGGCCCTGTCTAATCCCTGTTATGCCTAGGTGTGTCTTGGAGTCTGGTTCTCGCCTCTTTTGTGGTGCCTTGATAAATCACTCTGTGCATATCCCAGCTACCACATATCAGTAGTATCTGACATTTCATGCCCAGAGGGGTATTTAAACCAGATGCAAGTTGGGATATAACATAGTAACATAGTTCATAAGGTTGAAAAAAGACCATCAAGTTCAACCTATATACATATTGTGTCCCTACTGTGTTGATCCAGAGGAAGGCAAAAAACCCTTATGAAGCAGATGCCAATTGCCCCATACCAGGGGGAAAATTCCTTCCCGACTCCAAATATGGCAATCAGAATAAATCCCTGGATCAACGTTCTGTCCCTATTAATCTACTATCCATAACTTGTAATATTATTGCTTTCAAGAAACACGTCCAGGCTCCTTTTGAACTCTTTTATTGAGTTTACCATTACCACTTCCTCTGGCAGAGAGTTCCATAGTCTCACCGCTCTTACTGTAAAGAACCCCCGTCTGTGCTGGTGTAGAAACCTTCTTTCCTCCAGCCGTAGAGGATGTCCCCTTGTTATAGATACAGTCCTGGGTATAAATAGGTCCTGGGAGTGATCTCTGTACTGCCCCCTTATATATTTATACATAGTTATTAAGTCCCCCCTAAGCCGTCTTTTTTCCAAACTAAATAACCCTAATTCTGATAATCTTTCTGGGTACTGTAGTCCTCCATTCCCCTTATTACTCTGGTTGCCCGTCTTTGAACCCTCTCCAGCTCCACTATATCTTTCTTGTACACTGGTGCCCAGTACTGTACACAGTATTCCATGTGTGGTCTGACTAGTGACTTGTACAGCGGTAGAATTATTTCCTTATCGTGAGCATCTATTCCCCTTTTGATGCACCCCATGATTTTATTTGTCTTAGCAGCAGCTGCCTGACACTGGTCGCTACAGGTAAATTTACTGTTAACTCAGACTCCTAAATCCTTTTCCATGTCAGTTGTCCCCAGGGTTTTCCCATTTAATACATACTCCCAGCCTGGATTTTTCTTCACCTTACATTTATCTGTGTTGAACCTCATCTGCCACATCCCAGCCCAAGCATCCAACCTATGCAGATCCATTTGTAATCATGCACTGTCCTCTATTGTGTTAACCACGTTACAGAGCTTAGTATCGTCTGCAAAGATTGATACTTGACTATACAATCCCTCTACAAGGTCATTAATAAATATATTAAAAAGAATAGGACCCAAAACTGACCCCTGTGGTACCCCACTAGTAACAATCACCCACTCAGAGTATGTACCATTAATAACCACACTCTGTTTCCTATCACTGAGCCAGTTACTTACCCACATACACACATTCTCCCCCAGCCCAAGCATTCTCATTTTATGTACCAGCCTTTTATGTGGCACCGTATCAAATGCTTTGGGAAAATCAAGATAAATGACATCCAGCGATTCTCCCCGATCCAGTCTTGAGCTCACCTCCTCATAAAAGCTGATCAGGTTAGTTTGACAGGACCGATCCCTTGTAAACCCATGCTGATATGGAGTCATATATTCATTTTCATTGAGATACTCCAAAATAGCATCTCTTAGGAAACCCTCAAATAGTTTACATACAACAGAAGTTAAACTAACAGGCCTATAATTCCCCGGGTCACTTTTTGTTCCCTTTTTGAATATTGGCACAACATTTGCTATGCGCCAGTCCTGGGGAACAGACCCTGTCACTATAGAGTCCTTGAATATTAGAAATAGGGGTCTGTCTATTACATTACTTAACTCCCTTAGAACGCGGGGGTGAATGCCATCTGGACCTGGTGATTTGTCTATTTTGATTTTTTTTAGGCGGCACTGCACTTCTTCCTGGGTTAGACAGGCGACATGTACTGGGGCATTTATCTCATCCTGCTGTATATTACCTGGCATTTCATTTTCCTCTGTGAATACAGCAGAGAAGAATATATTTAATAGATTAGCTTTTTCCTGATCCCCGTCTATAACTTCTCCCTCATTACTTTTTAAGGGGCCAACGCTTTCATTTTTAACCTTTTTACTATTTATATAGTTAAAGAACATTTTGGGGTTTGTTTTACTCTCTTTGGCAATGAGTCTTTCTGTCGCCACTTTTGCTGCTTTTATCTGATTTTTACATATTTTATTTTTTTCCCGATAGCTTCTTAGTGCTTCCTCACTGCCTTCCTGTTTTAGTAGCTTAAATGCCTTTTTTTGCCATTTATTGCCACCTTTACATTTTTATTTATCCACATTGGTTTTCTCTTGCTCCTGACACTTTTATTCCCATACGGTATGTACTTTTCACAGTGAGAATTTAAGATATTTTGAAAAATCTCCCATTTAGTATCTGTGCTTTTGTTTTTGAGGACATTTTCCCAATTTACAGTGTTAAGGGCTTCTCTTAGTTGATCAAACTTTGCCTTCCTAAAGTTCATAGTTCTTGTGGCTCCTCTAAGAGTTCCCTTATTGAACGACAAGTTATAATGTATTATATTGTGATCACTATTTCCTAGGTGCCCTCTGACCTGCACATTAGTTACTCTGTCAGGTCTGTTGGTTAATATTAAGTCCAGTAGAGCGCCCCCTCTGGTTGGGTCCTGTACCATTTGGGACAGATAATTATCTTTACTTATAGTCAGAAAGCGGTTTCCTTTATGAGATTCACAGGTCTCGGTTTCCCAGTTTATGTCGGGATAGTTAAAGTCCCCCATAATAACCACCTCATTGTGATTTGCTGCCTTGTTTATTTGCTTTAATAATTGATCTTCTGCTGCTTCAATTATATTTGGTGGCTTATAGCAAACCCCGATCAGTATTTTATTATTTTTCTTTCCATATATTTCTACCCATAATGACTCCACATCATCATTTCCCTCACATATATTCTCCCGCAGTGTGGCCTTTAGGCTGGACTTTACATAAAGGCAAACTCCTCCCCCTTTTCGTTTTTTTTCGATCCTTCCTGAATAGACTATAACCCTGTATGTTAACCGCCCAGTCATAGCTATCATCCAACCATGTCTCTGTTATACCCACTATGTCATAATTTTCTGCAGACATTATTAACTCCAGTTCGCCAGTTTTATTGGTCAGACTTCTGGCATTAGTAAGCATACAATTTAGAGGTGTATGGTTTTTTCTCCTATCAAGCCTATCCCTATTAACTATTCTAACCCCTCCCTCCGCTCCACCCCCAGGTACATTTATATGCCCCAGCTCTCTATCTATACTATCTTCCCCTTCTATATTGTAGTTTCCCTCCCCCCCTTTCCCTAGTTTAAACACTCCTCCACCCTTCTGGCCATCTTCTCCCCGAGTACAGCTGCACCCTCCCCATTGAGGTGCAGCCCGTCCCTACCGTAGAGCCTGTATCCGACAGAGAAGTCGGCCCAGTTCTCCATGAACCCAAACCCCTCCTTCCTACACCAGCTTCTGAGCCACTTGTTTAGCTCCCTAATCTCCCGCTGCCTCTCTGGTGTGGCACGTGGTACAGGTAATATTTCAGAAAATACTACCTTGGAGGTCCTTGCCTTGAGCCTGAAATCATTTTTAAGGACACTCCGCCTACCTCTTACTTTGTCATTGGTGCCAATGTGCACCATGACAGCTGGGTCTTCTCCAGCCCCTCCCAGTAATCTGTGAACCCGATCCGCGATGTGCCGAACTCGAGCGCCAGGCAACTGTATTTGACTCCTTTACATTTTGACGGTACGAACAGGAGTTTCAAGAACATACTGAAATGTCTGACACATCGGCATTTGAATATGGTCAATTTGAATCCGTTGGAAAGGGTATTGAGCATTCGGTAAACATTTGGATGGTGTAGGTTCTGTCCTTCCGGTATTGCACTGAGCACATATTAAACATGATTCGGTGGTTCGTGCTAGCATCGGGGTGATTCCTGGTGCGATCCAGATTTTGTCGATAGTCTTCTTCCTAATGGTTTTAGACTGATGCGTCGGTCCATGAGCTAGTGATGCGACTAAAGGATATAAAGTCCGGGGTAAACAAAGATATTGGCCTCTGGCCCAGGCTCCCCGCTCATCCTCGGATGCTCCTTCTTGTATCCATTGATTTTGTTCCTTGGTTGAAGCTTGTTGTTGTAATTGAATTAAAATATCCCAGTCTAATTCCATTGGTGCTTTCTTGGTCACCGTCAATAAAGGGACCGCTGAGTCTTCATTGAGGGCTGCTTGCTTGGCTGCACTATCTGCTAAGGCGTTTCCTTTTGCTTCCATAGTGTCAGCCCGTGAGTGTGCCTTGACTTTGATCACTGCAACTTGTTTCGGGAGTAGGGCCGCAGTCATCAAAGCTTCAACTGCTTTCCCGTTCTTGATTGGAGTCCCTGCTGCGGTGATATAATCTCTTGCCTTCCAGATGACTCCAAAATCATGTACAACTCCAAAGGCGTACCTGGAATCCGTATAGATATTTGCGGTAGAATCTTTAGCCATAATGCAGGCCTCGGTGAGAGCAGCTAGTTCAGCCTCCTGAGCCGACTGATCCGGTCGTAGAGCTTTTGCACAGAGTACAGTCGTGTCAGTCGTAACCGCCATTCCCGTATGGAAACGCCCCTTGTCATCGGCATATCTGGAGCCGTCCACAAATAGGGTCCATTCTGGGTTTGAGAGTGGGGTATCCTGTATATTCGGAGGCGAACCGACTTCCGCTTGCATCATGGTCAGACAATCATGTGGATCGTCCTCGGGTGGTACATCTGGAAAATCGACATTTGATGACTGTGTATGCCACAATAGCTGTTCCTGAAGATCTTCTGTGGGCTAGATCAATAAAATCCGTAGACGGAATATCAGTATACTCCCCCCTTGGAAGTGGAAGGAGGGCAGCCGGATTGAGAACATTGCATCGTTGAATAGTAACATTGTCGGGACTCCCTTGGAGACGAAGATGACACTGAGCAGTGAGATGTCTGGGTTGAGTCTGTTGTAAAATAGTTGAGATATCATGCGGAGCTAGAATTGTCAAGGGATGTCCGAGGACAATATCTGAAGTGACGTCCAGAAGACAGCTGGCAGCGTGAATAGCCCTTACACAGGAAGGTGTCGCGCGAGCAACTGGGTTCAATCGTTTGGAGTAGAATCCGAGGGGACGATGTCGACCACCAACTGAGTGAGAACACCTGTGGCATGGCCTTGCCGTTCCTTAACATAGAGACGGAACGGAAGAGAATAGTTCGGAATTCCTAAAGCTGGAGATGAGGCAATCATTTGTTGTAGAGCGTCGAATGAGTCCAGTGCCTCTGGTGTTAAATAAAAAATTGCTGGTAGTTCTCGAGGTATACAGTCATAGAGTGGTTGCATTAGCACAGAAGCGTCGGGAATCCAGGGACGACAGTATGAAATGAGACCCAGAAAGGTCTGTAGCTGATGTGGAGTTTCTGGCGGAGCCAACTCCAGGATGGCCTTTTTTCGTGCCATTGTAAGGTGTTTATGGCCTTTGGTAATACAATGTCCCAGAAAAATTACTTTTTGAAGGCATAACTGTAGTTTCGATTTGGAGACCTTACAGCCAGCTGTAGCTAGAAAATAGAGTAGGTCCAGGGTAGTTTCTTGACACGTGGAAGGGTCTGGAGCACAAAGAAGTAGGTCATCCACGTATTGCAGGAGCTCAACTTCCGGGTGAGCGTCTTGCCATGAAGAAAGCACAGAAGACATAGCTTTGCTGAAACTGGACGGGCTGTTTTGAGCTCCTTGTGGCATCACCGTCCAGGTGTATTGCCGACCAGCATGTGTGAATGCAAAAAGATATTGACACGAAGGGTGTAATGGAGTGGAGAAAAAGGCATTAGCAAGATCAATTACAGTGAACCAGGATGCCGTAGGTGGAATACTGGATAGAAGAGTATGTGGATTTGGCACAATAGGGGTATCCAGAACCGTGGCTTCGTTGGCAGCGCGTAAATCTTGTACCATCCTGTACACTGGAGGTTGGCCTTTGATCTGCTTTTTGACTGGATACAGCAGAGTATTGCAAGGAGAAGTAGTAGGTATTATTGCACCGGATTCTAGGAGTGCAGCTACTTGAATTGATATTGCATCTAGTTGGGCCACTGATAAAGGATATTGGGCCTTGTATGGAAGAACATTAGGATCCTTAAGCACAACTTGTACCGGTGGGACGTTGAGACGTCCAATGTCCATAGGTCCAGAGGCCCATAGGGTAGCTGGAAGATGGTCTAGCAAGGTATTCAAAGAATTAAATAGATCATCCCAGGTTTCGGCACCAGGATCATGTACTACTGCCATAAGCATGCAGGTTTCTTCAGGTGCAAGAGCAGTGTTGAGAGTGACAGTTCCTTTGTCAGTGAAGGTAATATTGGCTTGGATTTTGCTAAGAAAATCTGCTCCTAGAAGATTGAAAGGGCAAGTGGCACTGACCACAAATTGAGCTAGAATAGATGAAGGCAGATGTATTGAAGAGCTTGTGACGGGTAAGGGGCGTGTGAGTGGGTTGTGTTGAACCACGCCTTCTAACCCACTACAGGGGAGTTGTATATCAGATAGCCAGGATGGTAATGCATCCGTCTCACAAAGCACGCTACGAGCAGCGCCAGTGTTAACAAGAAATGAGCAAGGTTTTCCGGCTACATCAAGAGTGATCTTAGCTGAAGGGCCGGAAGGAGGGGCGGAGACGGCCATGCAAATAGAGTCCCCTCCTCCATTTGCTCGCCTATTTCCTATGGCTGAGGAGGAGGTGGAGGAAGAGTGTTCTGGTTCTGGTTTTGGTTCTGGGCTTGATACGCGGCCCACAGATGGTGACTACGGCATATTCTTTTAAGATGACCGACTTTTCTGCATCCATAACATTTACGAGGTTGTCGCTGTCTGTCCGTGGCGTCGGCTCCGGTCATTACCGCCATGATGGCGGACTTTTTCTTGCTGTTTCCTGCCTCCAATCCTTTAGCAACCTGTATAAGGACTTCGAGATCCATTGACCTCCATTCCGGGCGGCAGGTACTGAGTACTTTGTTGAGATCAGAACGGAGGCCGTCTACAAAGGCACGACCCAACATACGAATATGTGCCATTTCTTGGAGTGAGAATCCTAGATCACGAAAATGTCGTTTGATTCTGTAGGCATATTTCTCCACTGACTCTTTTTCTTGAGTTATATCCTGTAGAGATACTGTTTGTTCGGACAATCTGTCCTTCGCCCAGATTTCCAATTGCTTGATAAACTGTTAACCTGATTCAGTGGATCTGGGATCGCAAGGTAGATAAGATGGGTCTCTTATAATTTGGTTGAGAATAAGATCTGCGTAATCTCCTGCTTTGGCTTGGACAATACTAATAAGGTCAGACCAGGTACATCCATAGGTAGTCCAGGCCTGTGAAACTTTCCGATAAAATGGCATTGGATGAGTATTAGGTTCAGGGAGATCTTTGACGATTGTATACAGTTGTTGCGGATTGAATGCTACATACTTGGAATGCGGCTCCGTGGAAGCGAGACCATCTTGTGGAGTAGCATTTTCTGTGGTGAGTCGGGTGGCTTGTACTATAGCTGCAGACATAATTTCAGCGAATTGAGAAGAAAACGGATTATTGGGATTTGTATTCCCCATGGATGGTGGCTGAGGGGCTGACGTACTTGAGGGCTGTTCGGTATCAGATTGTCGAGTATGTCTTATACTGTGATGGCCTATAGGGGAACGTACAAAAGGTAAGCCCTGGTAAATACTTCGGGATTCCTCCTCCTCCTCTGAGCCCTCTTCTTCTGATAGACTGTCATGAGTGCCTATTTCTTCATGAGTGAAAATAGGTTGGTACTTAGGACTAGCTCCCATCTCCTCAGCATGGAGAACAGGTGGGTCAAAACCCACCAAGGGGGAGTGTGTGTGTTTGGGCTTAGTTCTTCTTTGGGGTTTAGTTATTGGTTTCGGTCTAGGTAACCTTTTTTCCCTTTTAAAGTACCATACTTCTGTCGGCATCGGATTGGGTCGGGGCAGCTGTTGCGCCCTCGGTCGTATCTATTTCCTCCCCTTCTGCACTGTCGCTTGGGCCGATCATCATTAATGGGACAGTAGTGCTGGGTGTAGGTACCGGGGGTGTAACTACGAGAGGAGTGGGTGGAAATAGTACCGCTTGAGGTTTTTCTAGTGTTTTGCCTTACTGGAGTAGTAGGCCTTCCTCAGTCTGGTGTTGGGCCGGAAGCATAACGGCACTAGTAGATATTTTCCTTCTTTGTTTCCTCACCGCTTGCCATTATCATGATTGGGACCATATGTCTGGGTGCTGTAATCTGGGTAGGTAATACAAATGTGCCATCTGGATTAACTACTGGGTACAATGACACTGTGGGAATAGACATAGAAGGTAACGGAGCTGGAGGTAGGCCAGAATTTTGGGCGTTGTCAGTTAACAAAGATGGCCTCGATGCCTCTACCGGATATAACATAGAAAAGGGGGCAGGCAATTGGTGGGGATTTTCCATTGAAGACAGTTGGTGAAGTGCATCACAAGATGGCGCTGGTGTCTGTGTCAGACACGGCACAGTAGCCGGAGTAGACAGGGGGCGGGGGGCCTCACAGTACAGACAAGAGCGACGGCTTCCTGACGTCATTGCATTACAGGCTGGGCATCTCCACCCCTTGTCCGACGACTCGGCGCCATTATAGAGCGGTGGCGTATGAGACATTGGAATTTTACACAGATATCTTGAGTGCTTTTCATCATACGTTTCTTCGCCATCTAACGATTTAAATTCTTTGCTACAATCTAGCCAGATTTTAACAGTATCTTTCAATCCCTCGTCGTCTAATTTTCCTGCTTTTTCATTTAGGAGGTTTTGCCAGGTGCAAATTGATAAGGTTCCTCCTCTGGGTACTTTATCGTTTTTCCAACTTAGATAATTGCTTAATGTATCTTTTCCCTCGTCTGTCAGCAACTAATTGGGAGGGAGTACAGAACCCACTTGGAACGCTGTTATCGTTCCCCATTCCGCAACGGTATCGTAACCTTGTCCGCAACCGTCCGAAACCACCAAATACGAGTGAGGCACACACACTGTAGTAATATTATGCGCTGGGGACAGGCGACAAAATAGTGTTAGTCTTACGGCACCGTCTGAGATCAGAGCAACTGGGTTGATCAGGTGTAGACTTGAAACACTTTACCGATTCCTTCCCACTACAGTGTGTTTGCCAGAAAAGGGAGGCACCACAGTTCAACAAGTGACTATTAGTATATACATGGGGTTCTTTTATTGCCTCTCGAGGGTGCGTTATTCACCTGAGTTCCCTCCTCCGAATACACACGTGAGTAACGAGAGACACACAAGGTAGATAAGAAACGATCTTACCTTGTAACTGGGCTGCAGTCCCAGGGTCCAATCGTTGGCTCACAGTGTGAACTCTCCCCGGGAGGGACCTCCGATAGGTACGGCTTCCTCGAGCCCCACGTTGGGCGCCAACTGTTTTGGATGCTTTCCAATAAAGCCTTTCTTCAATTGTTGAACTGCTCCAAATTATGTGAATATAAACGTACGTGCACGGAGAGAAAAATAAGACACACGACACACTGGGTCAGGTCCAAAATCACTCTGCCTTATTTTGTTTATATTATAGATTATATAGTGTCCGGAAAAAGGGACGTCAGGTTAAGTAAAGCTTATTAATTGGTTAATCCTGAAACTATGCGGAAATAGGCAGAAAGGCAGAAAACCGTTATAAGCAAATATTAGATACTTTCCTGCAACTAGATATAGTCAGGATGGCGCTTGCGGTTAGTAAAATATAGATAACTGAATACACTGCTACTAGCGTCTCTCACGTATCTGCGTGAGGTGTAACCCTTTATTGGTCGAGGCCAGCTTATATTCATTAAAGCAATAAGCGTTTCTTGCTGATATATAGTGGTTCCATAACACCATCAGCTCTATTTTGATGTTTTTAAAAGATGGTTTTGCTACAGGCCTCGGTGTCTCGACTCTAAAAGGTCAGATATTGGCTATTATTCATCTTTTTTTCTTGAAGACATGGCTTCTCATTTGCTGGTCAGACGTTTTTTAAGGCCATTACCATTCTGAAAAGAACTCACTTTCCAGCTTGGGATCTTACTGTGGTTCTCCACTGCTCCGTTTGTACCTCTGGAAGAAGTTTCCTTAAAGCGTCTATCTTTTAAGACTGTTTTTAGTGGCTATTATATCCGCCAGATGTGTTGGTAAACTTCTCAGGGCATGAGGGCTTGAATTTCTCCATCTTCCATCAGGATAAAATTGTTCTTCACCTGCAACCCTCCTTTCTTCCGAAAGTCATATCCAAGTCCAGTATCAATTTGTATGGGCTACCAAGTCTCTGACCAGCCACTACTATCTCCTGTCACGGCCCACTCCACCAGGGCCATGTCATCCTCCATGAGCTGAGAAGGCGTCCGCTTCATCTGAGGTAATTTGCAGGGCAGCTACGTGGCCCTCATTCAATACCTTGACACTACCAGCTAGACGTCTTCGCCTCCTCTGCAGCGGATTTCGGGCGTAAAGTGCTCCAAGCTGTGGTTTCCCGGGTGTATTGTTGCCCTCCCATTCTTTGGGGTTTTTGTTACATCCCACTCGTACTGGAGTGGAATTCCTTTTTCCTTAATACAGTGGCAGTACAGATTTCCCTCCCTTTGTGTCACAATAAATAGTTTTTGCAAGCAGTTATTGCTATTGGGGCTTATTGTAGGAGGCTCGCATTTATGGGTGAGGAGGGGTTTCGGTGTTATTTAACCCTTTATTACTTTCAGCATCTTCTGGAAAGGAAAGCTGATAATTTCAAAGAAGTTATCTGAATGAGGAAAATTTGAACCAAGATACAAAGAGGACTTGGAATTTGAACCTTTTCAGCTCATCACATGATTTTTAACTCTGTTCTTCCTAGTCTTCCTTCAATATTTTGTATGATTCAAGTAGAAAACAGCCAATGAAGAGAACAAGTTCTGATAGTCGGCTGTAGGTAGGAGGAAGGTTATTTTTTTCCCCATCACCAGTGGTCCCTGTCTAGGAGACATTTTGGGTCATTCAGAGTATTTCAGGTTACAGAAAAACTTTTGCAAGTTTCCTTCAGTTTTTCTTGTGTCATAAAAAGTTCATTTTGTTACCAATCTGCCATTGTATTCAATGTCAACATCTACTAGACAAGCAGACTGTAGAACCAGTTTCTTGAAAAGAACAGGAACATGCATGGATTCTTTAGTTTCATAGGTAGACTACATAAATATGAGGTTCTCTCTTCTTCCCAGCAAAAGTGTTCTCAAAACATCAGTCAGGAGTCTCATTCATTATTGCCGTTTTCTCTTTACGAAAGGCCGTGAGGGTGTTGGGTTTGATGGTGTCTGCCATTCCAGGGGTTCCTTAGGCAAGACAAACCTGCAGTATTTAAGTATAATTATTTATTTAGTCTACTTCTAAAATCCTGGAACAAATGGCCCCACTCTGGAGAAGCTTATTTACATACCCTGATGCATGAAGGCCAATATCTTGCTTGGTGGCTGCTGCTTACATGCCTCCTATAGCATGTACCTTCCTGTCAGGGCCTATGGTGCCACGTTAAAAAATTGCCTCTAAGGTAGTGAATGGAATTTCTGCATCTCAGTCGGTTTGTCAGGGCCTTCCTATGAAGGTCCGTTCAAACAATACTACAGTCGTAGCT
This sequence comes from Spea multiplicata, assembly GCA_009364415.1. Classification (NCBI taxonomy): domain Eukaryota; kingdom Metazoa; phylum Chordata; class Amphibia; order Anura; family Pelobatidae; genus Spea; species Spea multiplicata. Next base: position 11,542,678 of record VKOC01000002.1, read on the forward strand.
AATTTTAACAGAACAAGGAGGACTTTGTTCCAGTTCCCTGGGACAGTTATGTGCAAAACTCATGCCTTAACCAGAGAGAGTCTCCTGGCTTTATCAGCAGTTCACATTGTAGGCCATTGCATTATCCTATCAAGTATGTTGAGCGGGGGCTCACAACAGCATTTTTGCCAATGGATCAGAAATGGATCTTATGGCTACAAAGGCAAATTAAATGCTTTCTTCATTTGGTTCTTTAAGGCCTGGAGATGCACCGAGCACAGTGGATGTCCTGTCAGTTCCATGGAACTACAGCCTGGATCAAATTTTCTCTCCCAGTCCTCTGATTAGCCAGATTCTTAAAATAATTTTTGATTTTTCTCTGTCGAAGGGCATACTAGAACATATTGGAAGTTCCTGAGTAATAAATCATTGGCAGCTGATGGCATTTCTCCTGAACACTGCATATTAAGTCACAGGTTTTTCACCTGATCTTGTTCTTATGCAGTCTTGTAAGTAGATTACTTCCATCACTTATGACATGATTTGGAACATGTTTTCCCTGCCATCCCAGGTGACACTGAGAGACTCCTCCTCCGTACCTGAGATAGGGCAGGACTCAAAACATTTAAAAGGCCCCTCCCCTCCTAGCACCCTCAGTGTTTTTTCCTGCCCTACATCAGGTAGGGAGGACTCGTCTCCCGTTTGTTATTTTTATTCGGCTCTAGGTTGAGCCGTTTCTCCCTAGGGCTAAGCCCCCTCGGGTGGGGGTAGTCTCTGCACCATAGCCTGGTGGCTGGTGCCGCGCGGCCCGGCGCTTACTTACCTTGGCTGTGCGGTGATCCGTCCGGCTTCCTTCCCTCAGCTCCCCGCTGTTTCCACTGCTGTTCGCTGTTTCTAGACGCCGCGGCTCGGCGTCTCAGCGTTTTTTAAAGATGGCGTCTCTGCTTTTCCGGCTCGGTTCGCCAGGCATGTCCGGTATGCGTTCCTAGCCTCGTTTTCGTTCCAATTCAAAATTTTGGCGCCAGATTTGCTGCTGTTGCAGCTTGTAGCCTGATTTGGAGCTATTTAAGCGGTGTGGTGAGTTGACAATGGGTTATTATATATTTTCTGACGGTGCTGTTGCATTTTGTCTGATTATGTCTGCTCCAGATAATTCTGAGCCTCCCTCTGTTGAGGAGAGACCAAAAAAGGCTTTAACTAAATCTAAACATGCGCAGTGTTCTGGTTGTCACAGGCCTCTGCAGGATGCTAAGAAAAAGCTCTGTTCTGCCTGTCTAAAGTCCGTTGCGGATTCGGAAGCCTCTGGTGGGAGAGAGTTTTTAGCCTGGCTTAAGGAGGAGATGCAGTCCACCTTTTCGGCTTTTCGTCAATCGGTTCCTGCTCCTTCCCATCTTCCGGCAGTTCGGGAACCATCGCTCCTGGGTTACCAGCAGTTTTCCGACTCCAAGTTTGATTATCCTGAGCTGGAGGAATATTCTTCTGAGGAAGGTGAAATTCGAGAGGAAAGTTCCTATTTGTTCCCGGTGGAAGAAATTGATACTCTCATTTCTGCGGTAAAGTCTGCCATGAACTTGGAGGAAACAGCGACACCTAAGAAGGATCACTTCTTTGCCGGCTTCTCCAAGCAGTCACCTTCTTTTCCTGTGCACCCTGCCTTATCCGACTTCATTAAGCAGGAGTGGAATCATCCAGAGAGGAGGGTTAACCTGTCCAGGCGGGTGAAACGCCTCTTTCCGTTTGAGGAGGACTTTGAAAAATTTTGTGCAACTCCGCTGGTTGACACCGCGGTGATGAAAGTTTCCAGAAAGACTGCCTTGCCACTGGAGGATGGCTCTCATTTCTCGGATCTGATGGAAAAGAAGGCTGAAGCAGCCGTTAAGAAATCTTTTGAAGCTTCCTCTGCTGCTTTTAAACCTGGCATAGCATCTGCCTCAGTGTCTCGAGCTGTTAAAATCTGGCTGTCACAGATCGAGGAAGAGGTTGCGGCAAAAACGCCTAGAGAAACTATCCTCAAGAACATTGCTGCTCTCAAATTGGCAGTGGATTTTCTCTGCGATGCCTCGGTTGAAAATGTCAGGATGTCAGCCAGGGCCTCTGCACTTTCGGTGGCGGCCAGACGGGCCTTATGGCTTAAAGCCTGGGGGGCTGACAATGCCTCAAAGAACAGACTGCTAAATATCCCTTTTAAAGGAGGGTCTCTGTTTGGCGAGGAGCTGGAGTCCCTGCTTGAGAAGACGACTGGTGATAAACATTGGATGCCTCTACGCAGAACTGCTTCCAGGAGGCGGCAGTCCTTTCGTCCATACTTTCCAGGCCAGTCCAGGGGTTATGGTTCCGGTTCCTTTCGCCCTACAAGGGAGCATGCCTTCCGGGGCAGATTCCATCGTGAGAGGGGTAGACACGACAGGTTCGCCTTCCCCAAAGCGGCCCAGGATCCCAAAGGTTTTGCATGACTCGTCAGTCATCCCAGTGGGAGGAAGACTTCGGCATTTCGTAGACTATTGGTTCCTCATCACCAAAGATTCCTGGGTGAGATCCATCATATCCCAGGGTTATCGACTGCAATTCGAAAGCAAGCCTGCAGACCGGTTTTTGATCTCCCACCTTCCTCAGAACCTAGAACAGCGGGGATTCCTGCTGTCTGCTGTCCATCAGTTTGTACGTACAGAAGTCCTTATTCCTGTGCCCCGGCAGGAACAGGGTCAAGGAGTTTATTCTCGGGTCTTTTTGGTTCCAAAATCACCAAAGGGGTTTCGTCTCATTATAGACCTACGTTTCCTGAACCGTCACCTTCGTTTCCTAAGGTTCAAGATGGAGACCATAAGATCAGCACTGGACTCTCTAAACCTTCAGGACTTCATGGTCTCCATAGACCTAAAGGATGCGTATCTTCATGTTCCTATGCATCCCTCCCATCATCGGTTTCTGCGGATAGCTATTCCTTGGGGTTCAAGAATCAGTCATTTTCAATTTCAAGCCCTGCCATTTGGACTGTCTCCAGCCCCCAGAGTGTTTACAAAACTCCTTGCAGTGGTGGTGGCCCATTTCAGACGTCAGGGCATTTCGGTCATCCCTTACTTAGACGATTGGCTGATTCACACGCATTCAGCGACTCTCCTTCAGTCTCACCTTTCCCGGGTGGTCCAGACACTTCAGGATCTCGGCTGGATTCTAAATTGGGAGAAGTCCAAGTTAGTTCCTTCTCAACGATTGGTGTTCCTCGGCCTTCGCCTGGATTCCTGCGAAGGAAAAGCTTTTCTTCCTTTGAGCAAGATCAGCGGTATTTATTCCCTAACCTGCAAGGTGCTTTCTGCACGAAAAAGTCCACTAAGGCGGTGTATGTCTCTTCTCGGCAAGATGACTTCAGCAAGATATGCAGTTCCCTGGGCCCTGGCTCACATGAGGGTCCTTTAGAACCATATTCTTCATTTGATGGAACAGAACACATTCGCCCTGGACAGACTGGTTTGTCTTCCTCCGCATGTCAAGGCATCCCTCTCCTGGTGACTCCTACGAGATACTCTGGCCTCGGGAAGACGATGGGCCTGGTCATCCAAAGACGGCTTGGAGGTTGAACGGAGAATTCTGAGGTCTCAAGGCTTCTCTGAGTCGGTTACGGAAACTCTTCTGCGCAGTCGTAAGAAGGTCACATCCCTCAGATACATTAAAGTGTGGAAGAAGTTTTGTAGCTGGTGTGGATCCAGGAAAATTCTTCCTTCAGAGTGTTCTCCAGCTGCGATTCTGGAATTTTTGCAGACGGGGTTTGACCATGGACTTCAGCCTTCTACCATCAAGGTTCAGATTGCTGCCATTAGTGCTTTACTTGGCTTTGATTTGAGTTCTGTTCCAGTCATCAGGCGTTTCTCCAAGGCTATGGTGCGTATTCGTCCTCGCCCTGTCTCCAAGATGGTTCCCTGGGACCTGAACCTGGTCCTTCGCAGGCTCATGTTGCCACCTTTTGAGCCTCTTCAATCAGTGTCCCTACACCTGTTGTCTCTGAAGACGGCCTTCCTGGTGGCCATTACCTCTGCGAGGCGTATCAGTGAACTCCAGGCCCTTTCTATGAAAGAACCGTTTCTGCGTTTTTTTCCGGATAAGGTCATCCTCGCCTTGCCCCCGGAATTCTCACCCAAAGTACAGACGGCGTTTCACAGGGACCAAGAAATTGTGTTGCCTACGTTCTTCTCGTCCCCTCAATCGGCAGAAGAAGAAGCGCTCCATACGTTGGACTTAAAAAGATGTCTTTCCATTTATCTGGAACGCACGCAGTCGATGCGCAAATCATCTAGTTTGTTTGTAGCCTCTTCTGGTCCCAGTAGAGGTCTTGGCATTTCTAAGCGTACGATGGCGAAATGGATTGTGTCTACTATCTGTTTAGCTTACACAGCAGCTGGCGGGGTTCCCCCTCCGGGGATTCGTGCCCACTCTACCCGCGCAGTTTCCACTTCATGGGCTGAACGATGTCTTGTCTCGCCTGAACACATCTGTAAAACAGCTACGTGGGGATCTCTAAGTACTTTTGTTCGACATTATAGACTCGATCAGATGGCTCAGGAGGATGCCCTGTTCGGTCGTACGGTTCTTGGGGCGGTGTTTTCCCCCTGAGTTTCTTTGTTTCCCACCCTTCTTCTTTGTTATATCTCTCATAGTGTCACCTGGGATGGCAGGGAAACATTAAGTTCTACTTACCGAGAGCTTCTTTTCCCTGCCAATCCCTGGTGACACGTTTTGTTCCCTCCCTTCCTTTCAATAAATGTTTGTTTTTGCAGCGATTCTGTTTTCCTGTGTGGTCTTTGATATTCACTGAGGGTGCTAGGAGGGGAGGGGCCTTTTAAATGTTTGGAGTCCTGCCCTATCTCAGGTACGGAGGAGGAGTCTCTCATAGTGTCACCAGGGATTGGCAGGGAAAAGAAGCTCTCGGTAAGTAGAACTTAATGTTTCCAGCTGTTAGCCTTTGTGCATTTACTAGGGATGCACTGCAATGAAAATTCAGGATTCACCTGGCCAGAACTGACCACACCCTCACACTCAATAACAATAAGATAATATATTTTTAACACTCATCCACATCTACCAGACAAGCCAGAAGGATCCCTAGAAACTAACTGCCCGTTGTATAAGACAGCCTTTAGGCAAAACTCGGGTAAGAGGTTCAGTACAAACACACAGAAGACAGCCCTGCGGTCAAACTCCCATCAATCTTGGGCGGCAGCAAAGGCTATAGTATTTATCAGCCCAAGATTCATAGAACAAAGACCCAAAAATAGTTACTGAACACTATGCGTAATCCCTATGCTTTATTTAGACAAATAGAGGTTTTTAGTTTCACTCCAATGGCCGTTTAAAGTGGAAGCTCGTCTGCCACTTAACTGCAAACCTCTTAAGTGAGTCCTACATTGAACAATTCACCTTGCTACTTTGAGCTAAAGGTAAAAAGACAGAGAGGGATATTCTCTAAACCCCTACACATTTATTAGCCCTTAATAGGGACCACATGTGGTGGGCAGCAGCAATAGTAACCTGGCTGTGAAATACAAAATTAAAATACAAGCACACAGAAGAAAGTCCTTTGCTCAAACTCCCATCACTCTAGGGCAGCAGCAGTAGCCAGATCACCACTCATGGACAGCTGTTTCATCATTAATGTGTGTGTGTGTATATATATAATACAACACAATCGCACTCCTATCGTGCTAAGACCATCTCTAGTTTGCCCCCCCCCTTGTGCATTGATGCTGCCAGCAATATAGGATCTACACATCACTTACAGCCTCCCTGTGCCATGCTCCACCCCTCCACTTAGACATTCATGCTATCACACACACATTAATATACTCAATTCATTCACAGATACTAATCATTCAGATTCATTTCATCAATCACGCTTACCCCCTTCCCCACCCCCTTACCTGAACTGCAGATCTCTCGCTCGCAGACGTCCGCAGGTGCCGCTGCTGCTTCACTCTGTGACAACTTCTCTTGTCCCACCCAGGAAAAGCAGACACTAATCAGTTCATGTGACATGAGATAATTTTACGTGACTTTGCTGGGTCCCTGCATCTCCTGGCCGATATAAGAGACGGTGCTCACACTGTGAGGCATTTTCACTATATCGGTGTATTCCTAGTATTTTATACTCTGCATGCTTAGATTCCTAAAATGCTACGGTTTTTACTACCTGGATTTCAGGGAGGTCTCAGACCATCAGACGTCATTGCGCAATGTCGTGAAGTCATCTCGCAACTTTTTTAACTGACAATTGTCAGAGGTATATGCCGCTTAGATGCCTGTATCTCAGGCTACCCACAACATATACAGTTGGAAAGGTGAGGTGATTACCTTTCCAACGGTATAAGGTGTATAATATTTCATCATATATGCAAAATAACAACGCTATTATTGTAGGACCACATCCACAATATTAATACAAAGAGAGACCCTATATTTTATCTCAATCCTAAATTCGTTCAGATCGCCTAAAATTATAATTCAAATTAGATATATATATCTCACCACGATAGTCAATAAAAATATTTATTGTATAAACAATTTATAAAATATCTGAGTCACACAGTGCATAATATAAAACACAATTCTTAAAACATTTCAAAATTAATTTCAAAATACAGTATGTTATCGATAATTATCAATATGAATCATTACTTTGAGTCTAACACACACAATTTAAGCAGAGCGGTAATAAAAAGATCACTAACTCTCTTTTATATATTAGTTTTACCAATATGACAATAAAAATAAGAGTATTCGTGAAGTTCCTAATAGATGCAAATGATGTCAAACTTCATCTACAGGTAAAAATACCTTTTACATTATTATCACGGGTTATAAGCTGCAGTCTCACAAGCTGTCATATACAATAATGTCATATACTATTTCCCAGAAAAAGGGAATTCTATATTGAAGTAGACAATTCACCTCTATTCAGAATAATAAAACAATTATAATTACCACCACTTGTTGCTGTGGTCCAATTGGTCCTTGTAGAAATGGCTCCATGGCAAGAAATTAAGTGGGAAGAAATATAACTTTCTAAAAGTTATATATGTTAGAACTCAAAGTAACTCTAAGAGTAAAATATGGTGCCAGGATGTTAAGATGTTCCAATTGTCTGGGGTAAATTTGGTGAGTGAGTCCGTCAGGGTGTGAGTGAGTCTGTGTTTCAGTGAGTCTTTAAATTATTAAAAACAAACTTTTAAAGACAGAGCTTATTATCATAGCCTCTACTTATTGACTGGAATTCTCCAATCATAATGGTGGGTTTTACCCATTATAATTACCGTATATTTGCTCGATTATAAGACCGACTCTGATTATAAGACAACCCCCCAAAATCTGAATATTAACTTAGGGAAAAAAAAGAAAAAGCCTGAATATAAGATGACCCTAAAGGAAAAAAGTTTTACCAGTAAATGTTAATTCATGTAAACTATTTTTTTTAATAAAAGCTATGATTGAGAAAAATATTTTTTTTGTTTTTATTTCTTGTATTTTCCAACCTGTCCCCCAGTTACGCACATCTGCCCCCAGGCTTGCCACTCCAATATGGCACTGTGGCCCATGATATGCCTTTTAACCCTCTATATGCCACTGTGCCCCATGGTATGCTTTTTGACCCCCTATGTGCCACTCTGCCTCCAGAAATGCCTTATACCCCTATATACCATTCTGGCATTTAGGGGGTTAAAAGGCATATTATGGAGCAGAGTGGCATATAGGGAGGTATAAGGCATTCCAGGAGGCAGAGTGGCATTAAGGAGGTTAAAAGGCATTTCATAGAGCACTCTGCCTCCAGAAATGCCTTATACCCCTATATGCCACTCTGGCATTTAGGGGGTTAAAAGGCATATTATGGGGCAGAGTGGCATTTAGGGAGATATATAGGAGGCAGAGTGCTCTATTAAATGCCCCTTTAATGCCACTCTGCCTCCTGAAATGCCTTATACCTCCCTATATGCCACTCTGCCCCATAATATGCATTTTAACCCCCTAAATGCCAGAGTGGCATATAGGGGTATAAGGCATTCCAGAAATGCCCTATGCCCCCATTTAACACACACACACAACACACACACTCTCTCTTCCCTCCCCCCTCTCTCCCCTCTCTCCCCCCTCTCCCCTATCACTCCTCTCACCCCTCTCTTACTGGTGCTTCCAGCCGGGGCAGCGGGTTGCCGTCTCCTTCCCCTGCAACTGGAAGGAGGTGGAGTTGGCAGCGGGGGTTTGTATGCGTCCTTCCCGCATACATTCCCTGACTCACATTCCTTGTCTGATCTCTGACAGTCGGGGAATGTCTACGCGACGGACGCAGACAACCCCCGCTGCTAGCCACACCTCCTTCCGGCTGCAGCGGACGTTGTCTACACGCATTGCGTAGACGTCAACCCGCTGCCCCGGCAGGAAGCACCGGTAAGTGTGTGTGATGGGGGGGAGACAGGAGGATCCAGGTCCCCTGCAGCGGTGCGGGGGATCTGGATCTTAGTCTCCTAATCAGACCCCTATTTGAGCTCTGATTAGAAGACGACCCTGATTACAAGACGAGGGGTATTTTTCAGAGCATTTGCTCTGAAAAAAACCTCGTCTTATAATCGAGCAAATACGGTAGGACCTCTAATCATATTTACACTGTTGTAGTTTCATAATTTACCTCTGAGACACTCTGGTCTAAGAAATAACTTAAGACCATTACATATATGTTTGGAATTTATCCTTGGTGACGCTTATCATTGGACATTACCTCCTAGGTAGTAAATCGGGTTTTGGTAGTCACCCATATCTCCAGATGTTGCCTCCTAGGTAGTAAATTAGGCTTTGGTGGTTTTACGATGTATCCCCCATTCCATTTACATTCCTAAGGATATGTAGTGTCTACTCAACTTTCTCATGAAAGATAAGACTAATCAGATAATATATACAGGAATGCTTCTTTGTTCTCAATTATAAAGAGTACAAAGACAGAGAAATTGATTATGAAAAACAAAATGGTTCTGACTCCATTTTTTGTTCATATAACATACAAAAATATGGAATACTTGTTTTCGATCATAAAATATCTGACGAAGGCTTGTAAAAGAAGAATAAAAAAAAGATTTGGGGGTCTCTAAAGGCAAAATTAAGATCAAAATTCCCTAGAGACCCCCAAATTAAATTATTTAAAAATTAACTAGTTTAACTTTAAAAACCAAAAAAAGTAAGCTAGCCAATGTTACCACAGTGATCATATAGCTATGAAAATCCCTTTGATCATGGGGTTAAATTTAGCAATGGTAGAGGGAGATGACTTTTTTGAAATCCTGATGAACTGTAAATTAACTGCAAATATTATTAAAATCAGCCATTTAGCCTGTGTGGTAGGTAGGGCTGCAACTAACGATTATTTTAATAATCGATTAGTTGGCCGTTATTTTTTCGATTAATCGGATAAAATAAATGAATGTAAATTTTTCATTTATTTAAAATAATGTAATAAACAAATGATGTTAAATACAAACAGCAGAATAAAAAAAACTTTGATAAAATGCATTTCTTGTCTTTATTTCCCAACCAGCCCCCCTACATTTATGCACATTTGAGCCCAGGCTTCTCACACTGCCTCCCGGACATGC
>VKOC01000002.1:11552379-11588494 GCA_009364415.1 Spea multiplicata
GGTTGAGAGACATGGTTTCTCACTCCCCTCCCTGTGATCCCCCTGCACCGATTACACTGTGATCTCTATGCAGGTCCTCACACATGTGCCCTGCAGGGGATATCCTGTCCTCCGATGAACTTCCGGGTTACGTCGGCAGTGACGCAACCCGGAAGGGAATGTGCGATTGGGCATTTTAAACTGCGCAGTTTGAAATGTAACAGCTTTCCGGCTTTCATCAGATCAAGCAGCAGAAAGCCGGCGATGCCGGCTTCTGCTGTCAGGGGGAGAGTCCCTGACGCTACAAGAAGGGCTGGACGCACCGGTACGTCCATAGGGGATTGAACGGGTTAAAAACACATGGATAAAGCCAATGTTATTTTTAAGGAAAGCTCCGCCGCACGCGTTGGTGACGTTCTGAATGGAATGCCAACTTCGGCTCGTTAACCTATTCAGGACAAGGGGTTGTTTCACACCACAGGACCAGAAATGTGTTTATTAACTTGATTTGCAAACCATTCTGTATGCCTAGATGAACTTTCATCTATTTTGAGGCAAATATTATTCACTTTTTAAAACATTTTTGTTCCTTCAGTTGTTTCACTAGGACTATCTGGACAATTTCAGGCAGCCATTTTATTTAATTTGATTTAATTTTGCACATTCAATATTTTTTTTACATATACACTGCCTTATTGAGCGTAGTTTTGATGGAATTTTCTTCTTGGGCAAAAAAAGGCCATGCCTCACGTGGCATATAACCTGCAGCCGCGATCATGATAATAAAGATATCTCACAAAATATATGTAATAAAAATGTTATTATACCTCATCCGACCTGTGTGTGAACTGCCCACCCTGCCGCTCTACAACTACCGGGTCACGGAACACGGGCGACAGGGTGCCGTACACCCCACCTAAACACCCCCTGCTTGGATGGGCATGGTACACCAGTTAGCACTTTAGTTAGTACCTCCAGAATATGTTGAGCCCTTTACTAAAGTCAAGCCTAAAAATTAGTATGATTTGGTTCTGTTGTAACAATCCGTGCTGTGCCATCACCTTTCTACATTATGTTAGGGCGGTTGCCAAGCTGATTCTTTAATTCTTATTAGAGGCGGTTTAACGTCACGATAGTGAACGCTTATTAATGTGCTTTGTAAGTACATTGTAAGAATTGCAATTGTTCCCCTCCTCTGCCTGGAGCTGCGCTGATCACTGGCGGGGAGTCCCTCCCATAGAAATAAATGAGAACTTAACGTGGGGGGGTGCGGACTTCATGCCCGTTTCCGTCAAGCAATATGACTTAAATAAGTCTTACCGATTCCACAAGAAGCTTTTATTTTCTGACTGTGACCTGATATACAGTAAACACGTTAAACTGTTACACAAAGCTCTCGCGTTCTGTCCCATTCTTACCAACTGTTTACTTGATGCATTTCTTGTGTGAAATATTTCCACGTTGTGATGGGCTATGAATTTGTGAATTTAAGGACTAGTCACAAGCCCCAGGACTCGCTGTACTATGTACCCATCATGAAATGTTCTTTCTTTGCTTTCAGAAATCGAGCGATAGCAGACTACCTTCGTTCCAATGGCTTTGAAGAGGCATACTCTGTTTTTAAGAAGGAGGCAGACCTAGATATGGTAAGTTGTAATTATGTTCTAATCCTCTGAGACATAGCACTCCGCCTCGCAGATATTAGACGCCCGGGTCCTGTAGCAACGTACTCAAAAATAAACCCAAGGATGAATGACACTTGGGTGGATTATCTTATCACTCGATCGATGTGATCAGATAGAAATATCCCAAGCGGCTTAGTTATTGGCAGCGTTTTGTGTTGAGGTAGTCTGACTATAAGCCAGGGAGGAGGAAGTCATGGATAGAGTGGCAAAGTTGACACTTATTTGCACCGTGGATGATGGAATCCCGCTGGCGTAGTTATAAACTCAAGTTGGCGTTTGTCTTGGGGACAGGCAGTTTAATTATACTTTGTTTATTGCATTCGTGAGTCATCTCGTAAAACCACAGGGGGGGGGGTCGTCAGGTCTGGATGGTGCAGTTACAACACACTACAAAATACCAAAAAACAAAACCCCAGGCCCTAGCGGTGGTACGGGCCCCCCCCCCTTTTGGTACAAGAGGTGGTGTTCAGATGCATGGACTTGGGCTTGTATTTTATGGGGCTTGCTTGTTAGGGGGGCTCTAACTGCCTGTATTTTGATAACTGTAGCGACATTTCAGCAGATTTTGATGTAAACAAAGGATTTTCATAATATATCCCAGAGGTATGGGGGGGGCATAAATACTACTCAGCCTGAGATAGTTGTCCTACATGTTTAGGTCTGTGCTGTGTCTGATTCCATAGCTACAGGTGGGCCGATGTGACATTTTGGGCTACGTGAGGTTTTGTTTATCTATATGGGAGGATGGTATTTTTGCTATTAGCGCAGCAAAATAAATCATTGTTTTTTAAAAGGTAATGTTGTTTTAATTTGCGCTATACTGCAACGGTTTGCTCGCTCTTGATTTTCTTGTTTACTGGTTGCTTTTAATAATGTGAGAGTTATTCTTATTTAAGTGAACCTTCAATTTTGTAAACTCCTTTTCTTTTTCTTCTCTACGCAATACCCCTCCTAGCGGTTTTGATCGTCCATGTGACCTGTCAAGACGTTATGAACGTACCTGTTCATTTTTGACATCTGGTTTAACGACATATATAGCTGCTGTGTGTTACAACTCTTCTTTGAGAAGTTTTATTTTTAATATTAAGAGTGTGACAAATGTTTTGGATAGATGATCATAAAAAGCAGATAAAACCGGTTACCTGGCGCTTGAAGGAGTAAGATCTTTGTTGATCTAGCTTTACTAAAGGAGACGCTTTGTGTTTCTGGACGTCTTTGTATGAAGTGTCTTTTTAAAAGGGCTCTGCTTTGGCTTATATGAGTCACGGGCTCTGCAAGGTGCTGTGTATGGATGTTAGAATAGGAAAGGGTCTCCATGTGTCGATTTACGTATAATATTTTGAATGTTTCCAGTTATGCTAAGTTTATTAAACACGTTTGTCATGTATTGCTAAAAAAAACCCCCAAAAAACATAGAAGACAAAATTACCGTAGTTCATAGTAGTATTCCAAGCAATGCCATTTGACCCGTTCAATACTAAATCTTGGAACACAGTAATTTTGGCCGGGGAAAAAAGTCCACCAAGGTCTACTCTTTTATGTGTCCTTCCTGCGTTTGATCCAAGAGAAGGCAAAACAAACCCCAATTAAGCAATTTTTCAAATCCTGGACTCCAAAAGGCAATTTGATTTCTTCTTGGATCAAGAAGCGCTAAAATATTAATGTTTTATCATCTATAGCCCTGTGTGTTCTGATTTTCAAAGAGAAATAAATATCCAGACACTGATGGAAGGCATCCAATGAATTTGATAGCACCACCTCTCTTAGCAGTGAATGCCATACCTTTATTGCCCTTACTGTAATAAACCCTTCCTTTGTTGTCTGAAGTCTTCGCTCTTGCGGTCAGAGGATGACCATTTGTACGTTTCTGTTATTGAGCAGGTCACTGGGCGGCTCCTTTATTGGCCCTTCACATACTTATACACTATATATAGAAAAGGGAATATTATAACAAAGACGCATTGTGATAACAACCTGCTCCCCATTCCTTTGTTCTCCGGAAGACTTGTTTCAGTTGTGTTTCTCTGGTGGTTCTGGCCGTTCTCTCACTCTCACCGGAGAACATTTGGCTCTCATTCATTGCATTGCGTAACATTTTCGGCCACGTTTTTGTAGCGGAATGATCCTACCCCTATGAATATAATTTAAAATCCACTTGTGTTCATATGTGTAATATTTGATCCCGTACCTACCAAGGAGTTGAAGGAGCGCAATTTGCACAGTGTATGCACTTTTTGCACATGGAATATTCTAATTCTGCATCTACTTTTCTTTTCAGAATGAAGAGCTAGATAAGAAGTATGCTGGTCTCCTTGAAAAGAAATGGACATCTGTTATCAGATTACAAAAAAAGGTAACTCGTCTGTTCGGTGTTTAATATTTCAATTTGGTGAATAGTGGGCTTTTGTCATCTAGAAACAAAACATAATTACATTTTAGACTAGTAGCTTTAAAAGGCATAGCCCCACCATGCTTTCTTGTACATAACATGGACAGCTTTTTTTTTTTTGCTTGTGTGGGCGTATTTCATAACTTTTAATGTTTCCACATTGTCTTTTTTTTTTTTTTGAAATCTATTTTCAGGTTATGGAATTAGAGTCAAAATTAAATGAAGCAAAAGAAGAGTACACTTCTGCAGGACCTATAGGGCAGAAGCGAGACCCCAAAGAATGGATACCTCGCCCTCCAGAAAAATATGCTCTTAGTGGCCACAGAAGTCCGGTGAACCGCGTTATTTTCCATCCAGTATTTAGTGTTATGGTCACTGCTTCAGAAGACGCAACAATTAAGGTAAATGTAGAATGTCACTACTTTCTCCCCACAGCTTGCTCTGTGTTTGAATGTTTATTGCCTGTACTTTGTAGTTTTTCCTCTGCATTTTTTTCTATACATTCTAATAAATGCTGTATTGTTTTGGACAAGGAGAACAATAAACCCGAAGGATAATGTACACTAAATAGTACGTGCGTGATATTTTCAACATACCCTTAGTACCGCATTGTTTTAAATCTCTTAAACCCTATAGATATTGGTTTATTCCAGGGCTGCAAACAGGCCAGGACTTCTTGTCTGAAAATTTGTCATTTGATAGGAACCCCCCCCCCCCATATATATTTTTTTCCACAATAGTGAGTTTCTTATATTATCTCATTGGGGTAGCCAATGGCAGTTTAAGCAAATGCATCACCTATAGAGGATTATTTTGTACTTCCTAGGTCGGTTAATGTACATTTTTTTATTTGTTTTTTTGTCGCTTTGCTTGTATGCAATGTTTATATACAAATGGATGGCCCATTCATTCTCCTTCTAGTAAGGCTGGTCTGATTAGCTTGACACTTTTAAGAACGGTTTAAGTAAACATTCTTAGGTTTACTGTTAAGATCTGCTACTGGAGATTAACTGTAAACCAAAGCAAACACAATATCTAACAACAATATCTAACATTACTATGTAGAGGTTAAATGATTGTGATTTTATATACTCGGGTATGAGTGTTCTCATTTACAGTCTACAAAGTGTCTACATTTAGTAGGCTGTTTAGAGCAGAACGACTAGTAACCACTTCCTGACGCCCAGGGTTTTGCAGGACCAGGGTGTACTCTGGCACCCATTGCTTTCCTGTGGGGCACAGTGAAGCGGGTGACCACCCTAGGCGCCTCACGGGACCCTCTTCGCCGTGCCCCCGCAGGAAAACATAGGGTGCCAGATTCAGTGGCTGAAGATAGGCAGCGGTGTGGCACGTCTCTACGAGGTGTGTGTGTGTCATAGTTTATGTATGCGTGTATTGTGTCAGTGTGTGTATATAGTGCGGAAGTCAGTGTGTGTATGTATAGTGGTAGTTTGTGTGTGTAATTGTATGTGCACGTTGTTGGATAGCGTGTGCACGTGTATAAGATTATAGCATGTATGGCGTTGTGTATGTTACTCATGCTAATGTCATACTATATTAGTGTATGGTGTTAGCGTGTGTGTACATGAGTGTAGAATGTTAGCGTGTGTGTTATCGTAAGGTATTTGTGAGCATAAGGCATTAGCATGTGTGCGTCTGTTATTGTATTGTGTTAGTGTGTGTAAGAATAATGGTTAGACATACAAGCTTAGT
Organism: Spea multiplicata; assembly: GCA_009364415.1. Lineage (NCBI taxonomy): Eukaryota > Metazoa > Chordata > Amphibia > Anura > Pelobatidae > Spea > Spea multiplicata. The sequence continues at coordinate 11,558,146 of VKOC01000002.1, forward strand.
CTTTGTTTTGTAAAATACCCCTTGTCATGAAGGCATCAACTATATTACCATGCAAAGTGGTGCAGCACTGAAGAAAGGTGGTTCATGTTGTGTTGCCCCTATAAACGTCCTATAACTGCAGATCAGGGGGTAGTATATGAAAATAAAACATGATTGGGGAAGAAAAAAAAGATCCAAACTAAATTTGTCGACCCCTGGTTTACTGATAGGGTTGTAAATAAGCAAGGGCCACTTGTCAGAAGTAGCAGAATTAATATAAGGGAATTTAAATGTGTGGTTATAGGGCAAGTTTGTGTAACTTGTTGAATTTTGAGACTGAAGCCTTTTGCTCCACTTTGGACACTCCAATCCACTAGTAGTATTAGTAAGATAGTCATCTTGCTCTTGGTAGCATATCATCTGCATGCTTGGTGTCAGCCTTGATAAAAACCTTTGTTTCCCTTAGTAACGATTGGTTTGGGGGTCTGAAATTTGCTTGCAGCTAATCATTAGGAATGGTTAAAAGTGGTGACAAGCGATTGTAAAGGACGTCTGAATTGTCAGATTCATCAGATTGCTGACTTCAAATTATCAGATTGCTGACTTGGCAGTTTCCTCTTTCGCGGTCGTGATTTTTTTTGCATGCCTGACAAAGTATGCCGTCACAAGCTCTTATATCAAAGAGGGCATGTATTTCTTCTTATATTGGTGATTAGGATGGTGTTTGTTCACTTAACGTAACTTAATTGCTTACCTTGCCCCTCCCCCCCCATCCCAAGTGTCTGCCATGCCTCCTCTTCTAAGAACGCCCAATGCAAGCGACTCCCAGGAAATTGGCTTCTGCACTATATCTGCTCGCTAATCCCGAGAGCACGGGGGAGAAACACAAATGGGCTTTATGTCTTTATAGTAATTCTAATTGTCTCCATTTGTTGCGGTCACTTCTTTTAGTTCAGTTGCAATAGGAATGCAATAATTTGCTTACCCTGTAGACAACGTGGAAGGTATACCTAATTTATTTTTGTTCTTTGTGCTGTCGTGGTGGCCTTTGTATAGGAAATCTAATACTTGCATACCTTGGTTTTTTGTGCAGGTTGTTTTATCTGCAGGAACATATAAGGGGGGGGGGGCAAAAGTGATGCAAGAGTACTGTGCTTTTCAGTCACCTCCCTCACAGCGTAAACAGCTAGCTGTCATGGAAGCCTCTGATTTATATTAGATGGTGTCCATGGGCGGCTAGCCTTGAAAATCCAGCTTTGTGATCATTCTCGCTGTTGGCTGCTTATTCTAAGCGTCATGTGCTCTTTTGAGCTCCCGACCACACAGACTACTGTATGTTTTCTCCAAAGAGCAGTAAATGTTCCCGTTGTCAAACTTTTGCCTTTGGGACTAATAGGATTTTGAAATTACCTACCATTGTAAATAAAGTTGCTTTTCAATTATAACCCTTTTTTGCTTAGAAATTGTGCTTTATTGGTCGATCTTTAGCTGAATTTCATTACATTTTATCCCTCAACAAAAATGTTTACGCAGCTACTCATTGGGGGAAAACGGCAATGATTCCAAAAAAATATATTCTCTGAAGCAGGCTACATGAATATTATTCATCACTCTTGTATTCAAATAGCTTTTAAAGTAGATCTAGCACTTTATGAATGCAACTTGATACAGTTCTGTATTCTGAATGAATGAAATGTTTTAATATCTAAATAACCTTTATATACCTATTTACAATTTTTTTCTTGTGTTTCCAGGCAGCTTTGACCAGTTTCCAAATTCTTGAATTTTATTAATCTTGTGTGTGTGTGTATGCGTCTCTGGTTTAGGTTATATTGTCTGTTATTTTTAGAAGTTCAGCCATCTTTAATATTTATTTAAAATATAAAGAGGACCTCTACATTCTATGTAGTGAACGCTAACACTTTGTCCACCAAGCTCGGTGGGATTCTGAAACGAGCATCCTTTGTCTTGTTGGGTACGTAATTATTCTCTGAAGTGCCAGACTATCCTGCAGAGTGCAAATGGAAGCCCAAGCAGTCTGCCGCTCCTTACTCTGGCGTTAACCAATTCTTCCTCTCTCCATGTTAGGTGTGGGACTACGAGACGGGAGACTTTGAACGTACACTCAAGGGCCACACAGACTCTGTGCAAGATATCTCTTTTGACCATTCTGGCAAGCTCCTGGCATCCTGCTCAGCCGACATGACTATCAAGCTATGGGATTTCCAAGGATTTGAATGCATCAGAACAATGCACGGTAAAACAGCAAACACGGTTTGATATCAGTCGGGTGTTTATACACCTGGCACAGCTGGACACGCAGCACTGTTATGTATTTCATACTTCTCTGCCTATAAAAATGCTTGTTGGGAAGCTAGACTTTTCCTTTTTTATGTAGACATCCTACTGTTTGTACAAAGCTATATGTGGACAGTTTATTTTACGTGTGTATGTGTATATACACCATTTTTCATATAAAAATAATGAATAATAATTGAATAATAAAAATAGAGAAGTTTTTTGTCGACTAGGTAGTTGCTTTTCCAAAGCACATTGCACCCAGAATTTCTTTGTAAAGATGTTTGTGATCGAGCACCTTCTGAAAATGTTGCTTGAGTTGAACAGTCTGCTCCTTAGTTTCATTTACCCCCCCCCCACACACACACACACAAGGTGGCGTGTGTGTATAAATATACATACCGTGCTGTGCAAAAGTTTTAGGCAGGTGTGAAATAATGCTTTACACATGCTAATAGTTTAGCATTTAACAAAATATTAAGTGAGTGAACAGAAGAAAAATCTAAATCAATATTTGGTGCGACCCAGACTTTGCCTTTAATAAAACATCAATTTTCCAACATACACTTGCACAAAGTCAGGGATTTTGTAGGCATGTAGTTAGGTGTATGATTAAACGGTTACAGGGCCGGCCCTATAATGGGGCCAACTGGGGCAATTGCCCCAGGCGGCAACTTTTTTTTTTGACCGGAAGGAGAGAGAGGGGCGCGAGTGGTTTTCGCTTACCCCCTCGGCGCCCCCCCCCCTCTCCTCTGCGGCGAGTCTCCCTGTAATGCTGAGCGCCGGAAGTGGCGTCAATTTCCGGCGCTCAGCATTACAAGCCGGCACTGTGGCAGAGCAGGGAGACTCGCCACAGGACTCTTTAAAGGTAAGTACCGGGGGGGGGGTGGCATTTTAAGAATGGCAAGAAAAAAACACAGCAAAAAGACACAAAGTAGTTATACTACATCAGCCAAGTTTCTACCAAGCAGACCCCCCCCGGGGCTTCCACAGGTTCTTTCCAAGCTCTTGAACAAGTACAACTGTTGAGGTCAGCCAAGGAAACTTGCAGCAGATGAAAGGCACATCATGCTTGCTTTTCTTCACAATCATGAAATATCCAGTAGTGCTATCAGCTCAGCGTTGGCAGAAAACAGTGGGACTCTGGTACACCCATGAACCGTCCAGAGAAGTCTGGTCAGAAGTGGTCTTCGTGGCAGACTTGTGCCCAAAAAGCCATACCTCTGATGTGGAAACAAGGCTAACTAACTCACTTGGCCCCCTCACCAAAGGGCTGGAGAGTTTGAGGCTGTATTTATTTAAATGGATTCTGGGATTTGGTCCGAAATAATGGTCTCAATGCTGAAAAGCGCAGGTACATACTTATCCACCGTGCAATACCATCAGGAGCCATCTGTTTGGCTATATGTTTGTGCTGATTGTTATGCTGCGGAATACATTTGGGGCCAAAGTCATTGAACTAATTTTGATATGAAGCAGAACAAGGAGTCTTGAAAGTGATTGTATGGCCCCTACAGAACCCTGATCTCAACATTATCATGTCTGTCTGGGATCACATGTAGAGAGAAGCAGCTTAGTCTACATAAATCCACAGAACAACTTGTGGTTAATTCTCCAAGATCTTTGGAACAACCTCCATGCCGAGTTCCTTAATCTGTGCGTAAGTGTACATAGAAGAATCCATGCTGTTTGAAGGCAAAGGGTGGTCCACCAAATATTGATTTGATTTATATTTTTCTTCCCTCACTTTGCATTTTTTTAATGTCTATTTTTGATACCTGCCCTTTGCAAGGTGCTGTGTATGTATATCTTAATTTGTTCAATGTATTTCCTGTACTATATATATTTTTCAGGATATGTAAGTGTGGTGCGACCTCTAGTGGCTAAACCAGCCCTTTCTGTGATGTTCTTTCAAGCAGGACAAGTTACTTAGATAGAAATATATAGATCTTTCTGAATATAGCGCTAATCAAAATGTGACTTAAAAAAAAAATTCTAAATATTGTTTGTTTTATTTCCAAGGCCACGATCACAATGTTTCTTCAGTAGCAATTATGCCCAATGGAGATCATATAGTATCTGCCTCAAGGGATAAAACCATTAAGATGTGGGATGTACAAACTGGGTAAGAATCCTGACATCTTATCATTGTTGTGGTTTTTTTAGAAATCTAGGAAGATTAGTTTTTTCCCCACATTGTACCCAATAGTAGTATTCATTACAATGATGAAATAGCCCAATATGGAAAAATGAATCACAAAAATGCACTTCCAAATAATCTCTGGCACAGAGTGACCTTTAGTGCACGGTTATTGGGACCTCTCAATTATGATGCAAACGAATCCTTCTGTTATATATTCTATATTGCCACTCTAACAAACCTGTCGTATTTTCACCAGCAACTTGGTAGAGCCATATTTGTTTGTGGTATAGATCATTGGATCTCACTGTTGCATTGTTTTTGTGCTTTTTCCTCAAGTTTCCAATGTGTTTCTATCTTATTCCTAAGCATATTAAATTGATACAAATAAAAATTACTTTTACATAATGATCTTCAAAATGTTTACTATGCTCAGCTTTCATGCTAGTTACATATGTTCTGTTTCTGAAAGTCCATAACAGCAGTATTAATATAATATATACAGTAATAATTGCCATGGTTTCTAGCTGCTTTGTACAGGATGCCATGTTTTAATGATGTATAACTGTACTTTATCTTTTATTCATGTCCAGGTATTCTGTGAAGACTTTCACAGGGCACAGAGAATGGGTTCGCATGGTGAGGCCAAACCAAGATGGCACCTTGATTGCCAGCTGTTCTAATGACCAAACGGTCAGAGTTTGGGTGGTAGCAACAAAGGAATGTAAAGCAGAGCTTAGAGAGCATGAACACGTGGTAGAATGTATCTCCTGGGCCCCAGAAAGCTCCTATTCTACCATCTTGGATGCTACAGGATCTGAGGTATGCCTACAGCTTGTGGTATTTCTATGTTAAAAAGACATAAATATTAATTACGTGATAATTACATTATTAGATTGTTGTACGTTACAGTTTATTGCCAACTGCATGGGATATATTTGAGTATCATATTTGTTTTAATACAACACATTTGTGCATTAAAAGTTTTAGGGGTTTGTCATGTCAAATAATAATGTTCTTTATGTTCTTTCTCTCCTTCAGACTAAGAAAAGTGGCAAGGCTGGACCATTTTTGCTGTCTGGGTCAAGAGATAAGACTATTAAGATGTGGGATATTAGCACGGGCATGTGCCTAATGACACTTGTAAGTGAATCGGCCTGTGCGTGAACAGGTTATAGTCTCGGTATCAGATTTCGTCTGTGCGTGAACAGGTTATAGTCTCTGTATCAGATTTAGTTTGTGCGGTGTTCATTAAAGACATTTTTGTGGCAGCAGGTATAAAAACTTAACGTTACAAAGCATTGAATCCCCTGTTCTACATTGGTAGTGATCCTGTATTTCCCTCTCGGTGAATCTTGTTTCCATTTAAAGGAACTGATATTAATTTTTATGCCCCTTACATTTTTCATTCTGGGTTTTTTTTTACATTTTTAATTTGTCTAGTTCGTTTTAAAGAGGCCATATATAAGCATTTGCAGTTTTAGCCCTTGGATTGTTCTGGTTTTTGTTTTTTTTTAGTTTTCTTTTATTCTTTTTAACTCATAGCAACAAGCTTCTCTTTAAGAGTTAGCGTACATCTGCTCTTCTCCAGGAAGTAGAAACATTCTAACGTTGTTTTCTTCTCCTTCGCGACCAATGACATTCGTCATGACAGTATGTCCCTAGTGCACTGATGGCGTACCTTGTATGTCAGGGATTTTACTTAGGTCAAACAATGCAATTACATTTTTGGTGTTACCTGTACAATCGTGTCTGTTACCAAATTTGCACTTGTTTTTGTCAATTGATTTGAATGTTTGAAAAATAACCTTGTTCCTTTCTCTCCCCCCTCTTTTTTCTTTCTGCGACTGTTCCTTGGCTTCTGTATTACAAGGTTGGCCATGATAACTGGGTACGTGGCATTCTGTTTCACCCAGGAGGAAAGTTTATATTGAGCTGTGCCGACGATAAGACCCTCCGTATTTGGGACTACAAGAACAAACGCTGCATGAAAACCCTAAATGCGCACGAACACTTTGTTACGTCGTTGGGTAAGAACACATTTTAATCGATACACCTCCCTACCATGGCTTCATTTTTTATTGTTAAAATATCCAATACTGCTGCAAATTTTTTTCCCATTGATTCTAAAATTCCTTGCTTTGTGCCCAGTCACAAAAACATTTAGTCAGCGTTGGCGCTGAGCAGTTTCAAGATCTAAGTAATTAGTAAATTAAGTTCAGTTTAAATGAATGATCTAAATCTGTGCCAATCCTTGTTAATTTAGTTTTGGTATTTATTGTTTTATATAGCTCCTTCATATTACGCATCACTGTACAACGGACATAACTAGTAGTGCATAACATAGCAATTGGACTTACAGTTAATGAGGGCCCTGCTCAAACAAGCTCACAATATAGTAAGATGCTATAACTCAAATCCTTGAGAACATTTTTTTTTTTTTGAATTTGTGAAACCGTAGATTATAGCAAATGCATACTTATTAGTTAGGATTAATCTAATATGTAACAGCTTTGTTATACTCTAATTTTTAAACCCTTTTGTTATGATACTGCAATCCTTCCCCCACATATGTACTTTGAATTAATATTTTCCATTTACATATTTAATAAAATATTAGTAGATTTTTTGGGATTTATACCTGTATAGTATCCCTGTTTAATGTAATAAACCACTTGAAAGTTATTAACTGAACTGCTTGTTAACAATGTAACAATAATAGGTGTCTTGGGTTTTCACCAACTAAGATTTATTCATCCCTCACATGAAGCCCAGACAGGTATCAACAGTTCATTTATATAATCTTGAGATGGTAAATTTAAGTTATTACTCATACCATACTGAAATAAAACACAACCACCAATAAATACCTTCTGTTAACCATACGAGGATGAACAATGCCGATTCAGTAATAAAATGAAATACTTTTCGTACTGTTACAAATTAATGGGAAAAATCTTAAATAGGTAAGTAGGCCCCCACTCCAGCACGTCAGACAGCTCTTATTATCCCTTCACACAACACTGAAGGTATTCCCCACCCCCATACACACCGCCATCCAGAAGCACCTCTATTGACCGTACACAACGTGATCCTGCAGCCCCTCTCCTCACTGCACAGAGCCCTGGTGTGAGTGTTCAGTTATGCTGGGCACGGAATACAGAGAAGGTATACTTTTACTTTAAGCTGTGACTGACAGTTCCCACACTTATACATACATGTATAGAGATAATACAAAACCTTATAACATGATAGAGATAATACAAAACCTTGGTTTGTTTCTTCCTGCTCCATGCTCTTCTTTGGCACAGGCTTATCTATGTTATCTCTGAAATGCCAATTTTTGCTCAAGAACTGGCAGACAATGGGGCTTCCTGGGTCATTCTGTAACCTAGACCCTTTACAGCTTTACGGTAAATTTTAGCGCAATTTATAAAAAAGCAAAAAAAATTCTCATCATGGTATATGTTTTGTTTGTATCGCGGGTGTGGTATGAGCCAATTATTTTACTAATTTTATGTATTAATCCAAGGCATCAGTTCAAGTACTGACTATGTTGTGTTTCAATTTCAGATTTCCACAAGACTGCACCTTTCGTGGTCACTGGAAGCGTAGATCAAACAGTAAAAGTGTGGGAGTGCCGTTGATTTGAAATCACCTTGGGTTCCTTCGCCTATTCCCTTTCCTCTGGATGCACTCAGATACCATGGTTACCCATTCAGCTCTGTTAAATACCTATTGTCCTTTCATGTAAATTATTCTGGATGTAGATTGAGCTTATTAAATGTTACACAAAAAGTATTCATGCATGGTGAATCCAAATTGTATACTGTAAATTTACATACGTTGTCTAGAAGTACCATAGGTTTAAGATTATGGGCAGGCATTGGTCACATCAGACCTAAGAGACAAGAACTGGGTAATTCTGGGGTGTCGGAGAAGCGGACTGTCACTCGCTCTAGCTGCGGGATCGTGCCTGTCATTATTTTTGTCTTCAGTCGTGGTTTCCTAGATCTGTGGGCTCACTTCGGAAGCACATGTTTGTAGGGCTTTTTGAAAAGTAATGTGTATCTGCTTCACTATCTCAGTGGGCTGTAAAATCTCACCCTTCGCATTGAAGTGTCCATGGAGTTTGAGAATGTTGTGATGCGGCAGCACTTGTCTTTTTATGTAAGAATTGATTACTGCAAAACATAGCACTAACTATTTAGTCGTTCTGGTATCAAACACCCAACACTTGTTTCTTTTTAAGGATTTGGCTCTCTTTCGATTTGATTAGTATCTGATGATCACCACCTGGGGTACTTTCAGGGGCATTACACGCTCGATGGCCTTTAAGGGAATGATTGTTGGATGGTAACCAAAGATAAAGTGAAAAGAAAACAAAAATGAATTATGCAACAGATTTGTCACAGGATTACAGTAGTTACCTCCATAAATGTTTGGACTTTATTACAGTCACTTTGCATGCATAAAACCTTTGTCATCTTTGCGTCTTCATTTATCACTTCAAACAGACATTGTGTCTCAGGGTTAGCTACCATCATGCCTTTTTCCTCTAGATGCTCTAGAGAATCCTAGGGCTTTGGCAGTCATGTATTTAATAAAATAAAGGAATTAATCACAACAGGCCATGTACATCTCTCGTCATCAATATTGTGAGTGCCAGAGTTGTGCGTAACTCTTTACAATTCAACATTTTGCCTTTCCCCATGGCCCTGGAGGGGTTAATGCTTCTGGGTTGTAAGGACACAAATTAGTAGTATCTATGTAAACCTGTTTGCCTTCTGATGTTCTGAAATATTTCTCCTTTTTATTCTAATGGACGTTTTTACCTCTATTTAGTTGACAATTCAGTACAAGACCACTCCTGCTCAATGCCACTGCGCTTTATTTCTTCTCCCTCCAGTATTTAACTACAGTAGTTTGTTAAATGTTTGTCCGGTTTCTCAGTCTGTGTTCTTGTCATTAATTAAAAAGAGGGGCTTGATGAATTTTTGTTTTTGTCTGAAATCTTTCACAGCTACTTCCCTAATTTCGCTTAGGACAAAAAGCATATGGCTGCTGCAACTCTGCACAACTCCAGGCTTCGAGGGCCACAATTTTGGAAATCCAGGCTTCAGCACAGAGAATTAAAGGAAAAACCAAAACACCTACTTGTTTTCCACAAGGAATTGCAGAATTCCTGGCTTATTCCCTACCCTCAGAGGCCTGGATTTGGGTGAAAACCCTTGCTTTTAAGTAGCCATATGCTCTAGTGATCTATGACTGACAAACCCTCATTCGCACCACTAGATCATGCCGGTTGCTTTGCTGGGCTTTATGTGGGTCGGCTATCAAGCAGCCCTGTGCTGCAGCTGTATTAACACTAATCCTGAAATGCACCCGAGCCCTTGGGTGAAAAAGAAATGGCAGCATGTATAGCCGGGGTACAACTCGCAGAGAAATTCCTATTAAGTCGGTCTACATTCACAAAGTGCGATAGTGGGGCTTGTAGGCAGCGGCTGGCATCTAGCACGCTCGTGTGAAATTATTGGGATTTAATGCAAATTTATTTGGGGCAGCCTGGAACACGTTACATTAGTTTCATCACACATTCTCCCGCTTTTGGATTCTTCTTTCACTCGAGCCACTTACACAACCAGTGCTTTAAGGAGCTTCGAGCTACACTGCCGCTGAGAAATGACAAAAGGGTTTAAAGGAAAAACCTCATTTATGATATGGTTATATACTTATAACCCTGGCATGTATACTTTATGGTTTTCGTTCTTGAACCATCTATACTTTCTGGTTTTGTGCTCCATTTAATTCCGCTGTTTAAAAAAAAAATTAGAGTAAAGACACAGGACCAATATTATACCAGACTTGGTCCCTTTTTAGTTATGTTGCTTCAAACTCGAGGACACTTTCCCTTGTATTTCACCAGCCCTAGAAATAAAGGCAAATTGGATGAAAAGTACTTTTTGGTTATGGCTTTTTGCTTTCTCAGCATTTTTTCTGTGTAAGGCAATCGACTTTGAACACCAGAGTCAAATGGATTTTCAACATTCCTCACCGTTTTCCCCAAAATTTGTTTAATGCCTCAAAGTACATAACTGCATCTGTTTTAAATACCTCATAGTTTATGGCACATGAATGTCTAATATTTCCCAGCAAACTGAATGCAGCGAGTATATTGGGGGGGGGGGTCATTTATATATTTCCATCAGAATAAGTTCATAGAAAGCCCTTCAGTGCAAATTTGGGAGCAGATCTTCTTAGAATTAGTTTTCTGACAGAAGCTGTGGGTGGGGGGGGAGGGGTAAAATACACCTTGTTTGCCTAGTAACTGCCTCCAGCTGCGTGTCTGTCCCAGGCCCATGCCTTCACATGATGGCCACAGAGTAGCTCCATAGTTGACAAGCCTATGTTCATGGACATCTTACACTGCAAATACTTATTGTGTTTTTTGTTGGTTGAAGCAAATGTTTCTCTCCCAGTGCTGGCAATTGTGACGTGTGCCTTAATGTCACCTATTGTCAACTCTTTAAACTAATAGATGAATACGATGCACGTGCCTTCCCAAAGTCTTTCAACCCAAGCACTGCAGCCGTGTGCCCCAACGTGTATCATAGTACAGTTCACTTATCCAGAATATTGGATTGCAAATAGAAAGTGGATACGTCTCCACGTCCAAGGCTGAGATAAAAACCCGTTCTTTCGGCAACGACCATGGCCCGTTGGGATAAAATTAAACAAGTGAAAGCTCCCGCAGGTTTTTGTGAATAGACGTTCGCTGGGTAATGTACACTCTGGATCCATGCTGTCGGTGCCTCTTCGTCAAAAAATAAAAAAGATGAATTTGGGGGAAAACCAGCCAACTTCAGGCTCAACCCATAACATTTAATCTCCCATAAATGGATGTTTCATTGTTGTGCTGCATGCAACACCATTTATTCTTTGATAACTTATGCGAAAGGCTATTCGTGGCTTGAATATGATATTTAAAAACAAAATGCTGAGATGGGGGAAATAACATAACTAATGCTGTTATAATAGCATCTAGCACTTTAGAAAATGAAACCGTCCTGCTTTCGTGTGATGTGACCAATGATGTGCCCAGGCAGTAATCCCAGAGAGGAACGAGTTACTAGCAAGTTGTCCTTGGGCTTCAATGCTTTGACTAGTCCCACGATGCAGAGCCTACTTCTCACTGTCAGTCCCGGCTTTCCTCGTTTCGCCTCCTTTTGTTTTATGTGAACTGCCTGTTTCAATTTAAGTAGCTGCCCACCAGTGTCCTCCACATAAAAAGCTGTTAAACTTATTTTTGTTTGTCGTACAGTGGTGGCTTGATGACCCTTAAAATGTCTGAGGAGGAATTGGAATTAATAAAGAATACTTCTAAACAGTAAGGCACTTACAACCACTCTCACTTCTTTGTAGCTGTGAATGATGCACATGGGTTAAAACAAAGTATAGTGAAGGAAATACATTTTGGGGGGAGGGAATCACAATTACCATTTTTTTCCCCTCTTTTCTCACAAATTGGTTTTACATGTTGCGACAGGGCTTCATCTTATGGCCTTTTATCTCTTCCGCTCGATCATGTAAGTGGCTGTTTAATTTAAGGCGCACTATTGGCCAACTCTCGATCTTTCCCGAATGCAAGTTTGATTTGAAGAACAGCTTAGTTGACCATAGACTCGGACATGAAGGAAAGTGTCCGTTTACATACGGAGAGAGAGGAAAACACAGAAAAACGTAATGTTTTTATTTTGGAGGATTTTTTTTATGACTGTAAGCGTTAACCGAAAAGAAAGTGACACAATGACAAATATAAAAATCAGTAAAGGAATGTATATAATACTGCTCTGTGTTTTACAGTAAGATTTGTTGCTCTGACTGTGTAAAACAAAATTTATTCATGTTTTCTGCATATTAAAAAAATCTTATTGTACCAATTGGTAAACTATTAAATGCATATAAAACACACGGGCCTTTTGTTTTATTTTTTGTGAGACATTTTTGAACAGCGTTTGTTGTGGGGATTTGGATCTTGATGCTCGCTAGGAAAAGATTTTGAAGTTAAAGCTTTTTTAAAATACAGGAGGTTATGAATGCACTGTATAGAACAGTTCTGTGGAAATATTTTTTTTTTGGGAGGGGGGAACAAATTCTCTTCTAAAAGGTAATTGTGCTGTGAGAAACCCTTGTACTTTAGTTAAAAATCCTCATTACCACACAAAATTTTAATTGGCCCATCATCCAAATAATGTTTTTGTTATGATTGTGACGCTGCCGGTGACCTACCCATGTTTATTTTTAAGATGACGAGGTGCGCGTGGATTTACACACATACACAACTGCTACCTTTTGTATTTTGGTCTCAATAGCACAAAAAAATGCTTGGCGTCCAAGAGTAAACCAGCATCACTGATGACCATCCTTCATTATTAATAATTCTATGTATGAATAAATCATGATGGGTTAATAAAGGACAGAAAAAACAGGTTTTGTTTGTTGCCCAGCCTGTGTTCCTCTTTCACAGGAGCGCTAAACATAAGGACCACAACAATCAAATTCTGGTCTGTGTCACTATTAAGCCCTGGAGCGTGTGTTTTCTCAGTGCTCTAGGTACAGAAGTTGGCTCTGCTAATTTTATTGCTGACGTCTTGCCCACATTTGTTTTAGTTTACCGTATCTTGGCCATCACTAACTGGATACTGATGCCCGAAATAGATTGCTATCGTATACGACGATGGACGTTTTGCTCAGCTTTGTTTTCCGTTCAAGTCCGTAATACATGTTAATGGGCCAACATAATTCAAGATGCAGTCCCAAGCATATGGTTCCGTGAATCTGCTTTATCACCATTGACCCACTCAAACCACCTCTGGGGTTCATTCTTAAAAAGCATGAATTGACAGGTGATAGCTGTAGTTTCAACGCTTCCAACTTCAATACGCGCTATGGCCTATTTAATCATGGTTTGCCCAGCAAGAACAGCCCTTCATAATGAACCCTCTTATGACTGCTATTCTCTGGCAGTTTTATAAAAGATACTTTTTTTAAAAAAAAATATAAATTACATTTTCTAAAGTTCTGCTAAAATAACAGCACATTGAATAAAAATACACAGACGTGTGAATTGTCAGCAATTTATTAAAGGCTGAAGTTTTCAATAACAACTTGTCCTTGACGACAGACACCAGTGCTTTATACCTGTAGTGGTTTGGTGTAGTACGAGTTTTTTTTCTTGGAAAACAGTATGCAACAGGTTTTTAAACAATCAGAATGATACCTAAGGGAAGCAGTAGTTGTATCATATATTGAGCTAGAAATCTTCCCTCTTTGTACACCGGGGCTAGGGTTAACAGAATAATACCCTTAGGTTACACAAACCGATAACTATTTTACTGTGGAATGTCCACAGATCACAAAAGGATTAATTACGTGATTGTAAGCAACATAACAGAAAAAAAGTGTTGACTTCATAGAATGATTTAATGATGAAAATTATACAGGCAAACATTAAGAGATTATACAAATAATAAAAAAAAGTTAATGAAAACATTGTCAAAAATAGGCATACTCTCAAAATCGTATTTTTTTTTAAATTACTCAGAATACTTAGCTGTGCTGTTAAAAAGATTGTGATAAAACTAATCTATGTTGTCCTGAACATATCAGACAAGGGGTTCCATAGCACAGGTCCAGTGAACCCCAGCCCTCAAAAAAGTTCTAAAAACTTTTACCGTGCTACCAGTGACTCAAGGAAATTAAACTATTTTTTAAGCCGCTACTGGAACCTGCCCATTTTGTTTCCTTATAATTACTCTTAATGTGCAAATAAATCAGCATGCAAAATGACAAAAGCAGCATGTGATGGTCTAGGTCTGGGTTAGCCCTCTTGAGCACAACAGCTTACTAATAATGTAAAATTAATAAATCTTCTCAAAAAGGACGGAGGAGCTACTAGGGTTACTAGATGACGCCAAGCTCCTGTAGAGTGCAAATGCAAAAAAAAAAGCTAATGTCAAAAGTTAAGGCAGATGATGAGGGACAATCATAAGCCGCTAGAAAACTCTTCACTCTTTTGGAGGGAAAATATACTATTCATCACATATCACATGTGAAGCAAAAAATAAGATTCATAATGTGTGCCTGTCCAAATGCTGTCATCTTACTTACTCATTCTTAGAATATTGTCCTTGATAGTTTTTTTTTCTTCTTCTTTATAACACCGGGCACATTTGGTTTGGCCAATGGGTTATAAGAGGAACATCTACAAGCTGTAGACATGACATCTCAAATAATGGCAATATGATGAGTGTTCCTGTACTGCCTTGAAACACTATGGAAATATCTCAGGAGTATGCAGACACAAAAAAGTAAGCGTATTTGTAACACAATGCCTTATCGTTGACCAACGTTGAGAAGACTAAATATGTCTTTACGACGTTAAGGGGTGACATCTTATCAAAGCCGTGGCCTCTTCACCAAATTATTGTTGTGACCTTGGCTTCTTTATACATTCAGGCACTAAAGTTTGCAGTTTAGATAAACAGCAGGAGTCTCATAATATTCTTTGGATATCACGAAAAGATACTGCCACTCTAGAAAATCAGAAAAGGATGCAGACATACATCACAAATGTCACTGAAACATCATACAAAATACAGGCAAAGAAAAAGAATATATATAAAAAAAGAAAAAATGAAACTACACATGAAATTGAAAAAAAAAAAAACTTGACAGAAACAGATGTTTGCCATGTATAGGCCCCTAAGTTATAAGAACTATATGTGCCACGAACAGTACATGATCCATGAAACTTTTCACCCAAACATGGTATGGAATATTAGGAGTTCAATCTCATTCTGTGTATGGCTTATTGTAGGGCTGATTGGTTCACATTGATGCAGCTGGGATCTGGTTTGGGATTATCACACCCTATGTCGACATTTTACCACGAAAGAGTCCACATGACCTGAGAAATGTTCAGTCTTATCTAGGCAGCGCATTCTGATCATTCCCTACAATGCACAAATCCAAAAAGGAGAATGGGGTTTTCCATCAAACACATGCAAAAAAAAACCCACACCTCCTAATTTTGGGGTAGGGTTAAGCCCCTGCTTTTCCTGCATATGCAACTGCTTGGGGACGGAGATGTCTCAGTGCAGAAGACTCAGGTTTGTGGAGTATACATTGATGGTTTATTCATTCGTTCTTTGCATGGTAAGTAACTGGCAATTATACCTGTGCAATAATATCAATAAAGAAACCCATTCATTGAGGCTGAAAGTTCTAAAGATTTGTGGGATTTTTCTTTTGCATTTTTTTTTTATGTATTTATTTTTTGTAAGAATGAAGGAGAGAACAGAGGGGAACTAAGCAGAGGTTTGCGTTTCAGAAGCCTCGTTTGTTGTCGTGCTACTGGCTACCATCTGTGGCTGTTCAGTTTCTTGAGCTTTATCCTCTTGGTTGTCAGCACTCTTGACGGCTTCCTGGAGCTGCTGGCGACGCTTAACCTCTGCTTTCAGATCTTCCAAGTCTTTTGGGCTAGAGGAATAAGAAGCAACATAACTGTATGTGTATACATGCCAGAAAACAAGTAGCTTAATGAATATTTAATTGAGATGCTTGTTTTTTTAAGCTGGGGTATTCAAAAACTGTACTGTTTGGGGACTGGAATTGAGCACCCCTGGGCTAGAGAGTCTAAAAAATTATAACCCTTCTTAATATTATGATTTTTAAACATTTTGTCTGACAGTTCTATAGTGAGGCGTGGCATTTTGAGTTTGAGACCAATGGACTGTCAAAAAGATGATGAGCGAGAGCTGAAGCAGAGCTTCTAACCCTCATCCATATGGTTTTGGTATTCAGTTGGAGAATAAAACTTAGCTTAGCTAGCTAGGCTTTGTACACTGGCTTGGCCCTGGTCTCTTGTCCCACTATACATTCTTTGCTGACTGTACTGTTTAAACAATAAATACAATATTAATTGTAGCTTGTTTTAAGGTCTTGAACATACGAAAGGGTAGTATAATTGTAGCATCGGAGGTATATGCAATACCCTTTTCTCTATATGTTTCCCTTCACAGGAAGGGCCACACCAGACCAGATAAGACCATCCTTTTAAAAGGGAGGCTACTCTAAATAACTGATGACATGATGTAAACTGGCTACATTAAATATTAAGGGGTAAAACAGACTTTCACATATTTACACACTACACAAGACACTCATATATACATGTTCCTAGCAAAGTTGCAGTTAACGGGGACTCGTGGCTCACTAGGACTGGTAAGTATGGTCACATGACACCACGTCTATTGTGTTTTTGCCAGATAATGGTAAGTATGTGTGTGTGCGTGTGTGGGTCACTGCACAACAAAAAAATAAACACCCAAAGCACCAATTATACAATAGTCACCTGAGTGGGATGAATAGGATCCCATTTATAATATTGAGTTGTTCCAAAACACTTGCCATGCTGGGAGCTGTGAACTGAAAAACAAACAGTTATGCAATAAAAGTAACTCTCATTTCTTCTTCATTCTGCCTAAAAAAAACCTCACAAAGACCCAACTGAATTACCACATTAGTCAAACAGAAACTGCCCCATTCTAAGTGTCCTAATATAAGTGCCTTTCGGATGTTTATCAACTGAAGCCGAACCAAGGTCAAATCACTTTATTGTATTATTAGAGCTGCTAAGAAAAGACATTTGGTGCACAAGAGCCACACTAGTGACCATCAATGTTATTCAAAAGGATCCCTGCAAAAAAAAAAAACAGGGTTTGTGGACAGCAAGCAGCAGTAAAGCACTTACCTTCAGCGGCATTATATTGGCATTGGATCCGTTCTTGTAAATCTCATTCATTGTGCGCTGCAGTGCCACGGCTTGCTGTGTCAAGTACTTTAAGTAGTCTGAGCTCTCTTTGGTCTTCTCATGTTGCTCCCCAAGCTACATGTAATCCAAGAGAAATACACACACTGTAATATACTGCCATGTATAACAATCTAAAACATTCCACCCAATGTTAATAAACTAAAGACAGCATTAAGAGCACCATTCCTCTTCACTCTTCCATAGTCTAAATACTCAAGAATCAAAATTCCTATTTCCAAACGTCTCACAAGTAGAACGCACATAAGTTTGAAGAAGAGACTTTGGAAATGTTTTATAGAATGAAGAATGGAACAGATCCCAAGTTTACGTTCTACGAATGATTAAGGAATGTTTAAGAAATGATTAAATGTATTCTGATAATACACATAGACTATTAAATCAATCGCCATGCAGATGTTCATGAAGATACATGATAGAAGAAGCTATTCAGAAGCTTTGGTATATAAAGTTCCAAGAAATAGAGTAACAACTGTCCGCTTTTCACATGGAAATGAAATAGTAATGAAGTAGAATAGCGCACCTGGTTTTTATATATCGTGTACCCGTCTTTCTCATGTTGCAGAGCTGAGCGGAACTCTCCTTTAGTTTCATATACTCTGGCTACAAGATGGTGGCTGAAGAAGAACAGAAAAACGTGCTCAATTAATTCCAGAACAGGAGCAGTCTTTTAAACAGAATATTCCAGCCCTTGCAATACACAATAATAAGTAATAAAACCCAATTTTAATATGCAGTGTTATACCAGTAGTATGTGTAACGTTTTGTGGAGCACACCTTTGGAATTAAGTGGGTTTTTGGTTCAGTGTACAGTACTACCTTTATAAAGAATTCCTTAAACTAGCAGCACGTCTCAAATGCAAAATATTGGCTCTGAGCAATACTCTTTAGACAAGTCTATTATTTAATAATTATTACGCCTAACTTATTTCAGGAGTGCTATCTCCCTATTACAGAACCCTCAATTTGGGGGATCTAGGTCTTTATACAATATCTGTTGGATTTACCTGAGCGCAACCTTCAGAGACTTGTTTCCGTGACACTTGGAGTTGACGGCGAGTGCGTTTTCTAGAAATCGCAGAGAGAGGTCATATTCCATAACTCCATGAAGCACCAAACCGATATTGCTCTAAGGGGAAGAAGAACAAGACAAAACATTTAAGTGGCCAGTGAGCGGTTTTTCCATAGTAGAAGAAATGATAAATATGGTGGTATATTGCAAGGATCCGTCAACAAAAGATCACCCCCTGGCTGAACAGCAATTCACATTCAGAGGCCTCTGTAGTGTAAACGTGCCAGATACAAGCTGGCCTAACGGCAGCACCTTGTGGAGCCCGATTACCCAGTTGGGCAATATTCCCCTGGTAGTGAGGGACGAAGGTTGTCTCCCCTGGTCGTGCTACTCAAGGCCAGGACACAACAACACATAGAAGGGTGTATTGATTTAGATTGGATTTCATTACATATAAAAAATCATTTAAACACTTTAATGTCCTTATCCCTCCTTTGAAAGGGACACTGAGGAGGAAAGCATATTTATACAGAACAAGGAAAGGTATACTTACATCTAACAGAGCCATTTCCGGGTGACCCTCCCCAAACACCAGCAGCATGAGATAGCGGGCACGGTACAGCAGGTTTAGTGCCGTGGAAAGCTGATTGTTTGCAAAACAGTACAACGCGAGATGCATCTAAAAATAAATACATAAACCACAGATCATTAACTGCCAAGGTTTGCATTTTTTAAGAAACCAAGAAAGAAAAGCAGGATTAACAACATTATTATTACTATTATTAATTTAGAAAGTGCCAACAATGTATGCAGCGCTTCTTACAGTCCATACATTCAAAGTGCCTGACACTCTAGATTTAAAGCAAACATCAGCCCCTCGAGCCGTAATAATATTTCTGTCCGCTGCTTTGGGCTTAGTATGATGGGAGTTTTGATCCCATAAAATAAGAGGAAGATAGAGAAGAAGAGGGTGCACTCTGCTATCTGGTCCTCAGCTCGTGTTAATACTTACATATTCCTGGATGGTACTAGGATGCTCGATACTCAGTATCCTCTCGCTCATTAGTACGGCTTTCTGCTGATTACTTAAGGCCTTGAAAAGAAACAAATGTTTATTACCTTATTTATTATCTAGAAAGCACGTGTGAATTTAGCGTGCAATAAATCACAATGAACATTATTTAAATGCATAATGATCAAATCGTGACTCTTAATCCCCATAAAATCCCCTCTGACCCAACAGAAGAACAACAACAGATCGTCTTATTGTAGACAAAACGACCGCTGGTTTACCTCAGAATAGTCACCCATGATATAGTTGAGCCGGGCGAGCAGCCGCAGACAGGCACAGATCTCCACATGCATGGCACCATATACATTGTTAAACAAATTTAAGGCTTCATTTATTAATTCACATCCTTCCTTCAGGAAACCTACAAAAAAAGGCAAGAAAATGTCAATTCAATTTACAACCATCAAGAGATCATGATGCAAATAATTAAAGGTAATGTTCAGAAATGCCTTTACACATTGAGTATATCATCTTCCTCATTTTGCAAGCTTCAGCATTAATTAGGCCTTTTATGATCTCATTTAGAAGTAAGCGTGCAATGGTGCAAAAGAAAGATTTCACGGAGCTTCTCATACTCACCCTGTTGTACTTTATTCTGTCCACTTTGGAAGAAATGGAACGCGTCAGAGGCTTTGGGGTTGACATGTTTCACCACAGGGAAAATATTCAATATGTCCTCTTCAGTGAAGGTTGGCTTATGTTTGCTGTCAAAATTATACTCTTTGAGCAGGATCTAAGTAACAAAAATAAAAAATCATGCATTATTAATGTAGCAGGCCAACATAATGAGTTGTATTGTATGCATTCTATATACCATATTTGCGCGATTATAAGACAAGGTCCCCCCCCCCAGAGTCTCTGAAAAATATCCCCCCATCTTATATTTGAGGTAGTCTCAAATAGGAGGTCTGACTACAAGACTAAGATCCAGATCCAGCGCTGCAGGGGACCCGGATCATTCTCTCTGGCAGCCAGTGGAGGTCTGAGCGATGCGCACCGACATTCTCCGCTGCTGCCGGCATTACATGACCTTTTGGTGCTCCACCATAGAAGCCACCGCGGAAGTGCCAGCAGCAGCGGAGGTTGTCTATGCCCATCCCACAGCCGGTGAATGTTTGCGGGATGCGCACAGACAACCTCCGCTGCTGCTGGCACTCACGCCACCGGCGTGACACCACCTTCCAGCGCTCAGTCATAGAAGCCCTGGCGGAAGTACCGGCAGCAGCAGAGGGTGTCTGTGTGCATCGCACAGACCTCCACCGGATGCTCCCACTAGACATCAGGGAGTCCGAAGCACGGGAAACAAGTCTAGGGATGCATCGGTAAGTCTGGGCATGTGGGGGTAAGAGTGGCATGGGGGGAATAATGGTTTTCTGGAGAAAGAGTGGCATTTAGGGCGTTTAAAGGCATATCAGGGAAGCAGAGTGGCATATAGAGGGTGTCTTAATTCATATCTGGGGGGCAGATGTGCCTAACTGGGGGCAGAGTGGCAAATAAAAAGACATAAAAACAAAAAGAGTGTTTTCACATTTTGGGGGGTCATCTTATAATTGAGCAAATACGGCATATGTGAAAACACAGTACGGCTCGTCATCTCTTACCTGAATTCCGACTTTAGCGCATATTTCTCGGAGAAGACTAATTTTCTGCAGGTTATAGGTCTCCACAGCCTGGTCCACATTTTCACTGACGAAAGAGAAACAATTTTAGGATTTGACCCTGCTCCAAGCTTGTATTCTTGTAACTAGCTCAAGCGTCCTACATTTTCCCATGTGATAGAAGTTCAGCTGGGACTTACAGGAGGCCAACATTTCTATACTATTTTGTAAGACGGAGGGCCGTATCTTATTTAAATATATCAGGCTGAGTACTTAAAAACCGAAAAGACAACTTGAATGTGTGAGGTTTAAAATAAAGGTCTATGACCCACCATTCCACAGTGTAATCATAGTAAGCTTTTGCTTCTGAGCAGATGTTTTTCCACAGCTCCTGAGGGGTGACACTTGCCCACGTGGTGTTGTCGGCACTGCTGAGGTTTCGGTTCTTGCGTTTCTTGTTCTTTTTCTTGGAGACCAGCTCGTCAGCAGGTAGGTGAGCGACTGAATTAGGAAAGGAGCTGAGGAAGCAGTTCAAGAAATGGCTGATGGCAGCAGATAAGCCAGACAGCTCCACTCCCTGTGCACAGAGATGAAAGTTGTGTCACACAAGTTGCCCTTTGGCAAAGAGTTGGGCGTAACCAGAAGAGACAAGGCGGGAATGACCTTAGCCGTAAATCAAAAATTATTAGGTGAGCATCTTGTTAAATGCTTCACTTTTCATTTACCATCATCCATAAACATAGACAAGAGTAACCAAAATAACCCATCAGTATCAATTAAAACATTTGAAACATAGAAGTTTAAAGAACAATCTTTTTCATGGAACTAAAACATACTATATTTATTAACACCACCAATTGGTTGTAGTTTTAGTTATTTAAGATATTTGTACGGGACCGCTTTACTTAAAGGAAGCTAAAATATGTTTAAAATTAGTTGTGAAGTTCTCCATTCTGCTCACCCCATACTTAAACCATAAACAATAAATTTCCATATATCACAATAGCTCATATGGCCAATTAAAAGAAATCTATTTGAAGAGCAAATTTAACTAAAAAAGTCTGCTCAATTCATATTTCTTTCAGGGATTGCTTAACTGCCAAGGCCATCAGACGGCAGCTGCCTAGGACTCAGGGGTCCCATTAGTCTTCCAAAGACCCATCAATGGATTCCACCTTCCACTGCTACTAATGGTTTGTCCCATGTGGACTTCCTGTCTAGAGTGTGCGGCGAGTGCACTTCCTGCGCTAGGAAACGCGTCTCGGAGACTATAGAGAAACTGCCTGCTTTGTGGACAGAGGACAGTATACTCCATTACTGAGAGTAGTACATTTTGCAACGTACTTGAAACATCCTCGAGTTGGTATAATGAGAGGATCTATCCTGTTTAAGACTTAACTGACATTTATTAAACACAATTGTAACAGCAGTTTTTGGTGAGTAAAGCATGTAAGCACAGGATTTCTATTATTCTATAATTAGACAACAAGTAGCAGCTGTAAAGACATAAATACATGTTTTACATACATTTATACAAGCATGAGTATATTTTGAGAAATGTGGCCATAGTATCTGTATAGGGTTATGGTGGGCTTATAGAATATAAAATTTAGTTATAGGTGCCCAATAAGAGAGGTTTGCCTCATTAAAATTAAAGGGTAAAAACTAGAATGCTTTATCATTCAACACGTTATTACACTCTGTTAGGGTTTGTCCTGTATTAGAACGGCAGCATTATGTCAGTTCTATAGAAAATGTAGCAGGAAATCCACAGTCTTATCTTACCTGTAGATATGTCTTAAAGATGTGCTTTGCAGATCGGGTAATCAGCTCACTGAGTAAAATTTTCTACGAGGGAAAGAAACGTTAAAGCTTGAGCTCAGTGGAAATTCATCATTTTATAATATGGGCTTACAAATATTTACGGGTAAATGTGCATCATCATATCTCCATCTATATCTAACACAACACACGCATGCGAATATGAGCCATGCCTAAAAATAAACCTGCTCTCAGTTCAAAACATACAGTTTTCAATGCTCATTAAGGTAGGGACACAAGATATGCCATATTTCGATTCCTACCCCATCGTTACATGGGCTCCCTTGTTTGCATACGACGTCATTTTATACATAGCACAGTACAGGGTTGGAATTGGAGCAGTTCTGATTTTCTAAGATCTCATCGGTGCAGAATACGGATACCAACAAGCATCACTTGCTTACATCACTATGGGTTACTCACATGGACGTGATCTAACTGGGACGGAACAGGAAATTTGTTGACAACATCAAGGACTTTCCCCAAATACCGCATATTGATCCCTCTCTGGTGCATGGCTTCAGCTAAGGTGGCGCCATCCATGGGAACAACATTGTGGTCAAGACAATCCTTAATCTGTAAAGAGCCATCGTTTTTTAAGGTTATAATGCAGCAAGACAAAAAGTATACATTCCCTAACTCCAACAATACCGCAAGGAGATTAATAATATAGTTATCGCACCTGGCATTACGTACTTCGCAACCGGCCAAAGAAGTATATTGGGGAGGAAGGGGCGAGAGTTGGGTCCTAGACACACTTGGCAGGTATGTTATTCTAGCAATATTTAAAGCAAATAATTTTATATCGACACTGAATAGGTTAACAGGGACCAGTCAGCGAGTTACAGAAGCCCTAACATGTGCCTGTCAGGAAGCGTTATTCTAGTCTGTTTGGTGGTGCTTCTTTACAAATCACCTTGACATTAGGGGTCAAACATGGACTCAACTTCAGACTGCTGGTGGGAGGGTGCGGTGTAAAGACCTGCTGTTGGACCACATGTTTAGGGAATGAGCTTCTTAAAATATGTCTCTGAAACAATATGCGATGTAGCTGGTAAACAGCATCCTTGCTTTAGGTCTACAAACCCAATTAACCTCTGTCTGAAGCTGAAGAGAGTACATTAATACAAAAGCTTAGCGCTGGATTGACAAAGTATATGGAGCGATGAGAATGTGTTTTAAAACATGGCTCTAACTCACCAAACACGGTATCTGGCAGGTTAAGACAAAAGCTGCAGCATCCTTTAGCAGCTGCTTCTGGACCTGGGTTTCTTGTTGACTTGATTCTGGGAAACGCACACCTGTTGTCAAAGCATTGAAAGACAGAGTTTAAAAACACAAAAAGATGGGGATATTATTGAACATGGTGTAAAACCAATACTATGAAAAAAATAATATCACTGGATTTTAGAGCCGGTTTCAAATATCAAGAAAGGATTACAACTGCTCTATGAAAACAACAGTATGAAGAAAAAAAGCCCCGGCCTGAAGAAGACAATAAACAACATTCACTGACATTGACCTTCAGTGTCAGGGACCATTGTTGTAAAAATTCATTCTCTACTGGAGTGAACATGGAGGTCAGACTAAATTGATCCACTTAAAACATGTTATTTCTCATGAACACTGGCTAAATGTAATGTGTCAGCTATCCGTGTGTCCTTGGAGAAGTTGCTTTGTTCCTCCTTGCTTCCAAACTATACTTAAATCCAGCTTATTGTGATTAGGGGTTCACATCTTCTGTCTTTCACGCTGTTAACAATAACGTAGGGCTTAATAGTTCAGTACCTGGTGAGAAAATGTCTGGGTTGAAGCGGATGTCGAAGGATGTGTCACTAATGGAGCCGACAGCCTGACAGGCTTTCCGAATCACCTCTCTGCTTTTGGCATCAACTGAAAGCATAAAGAAGAAAATAAAAATCAGGTAAGTCCATATATGTGTTTGGTAAGACTGAGTAAATCAATCAAAATAACAGAAAAAAATGAAAGTGGTGTTGGTGGTGGGGAAAGGTCAACCAAAACAAACACACTGCTATAAATTAGAAGTAGGTTTATGGTTTGGTTGATATCCTTTGAATTCTGTTGGTCTCAAAGTTAAGGTATGTCCTTTTGCAGATGAAACAGGGAAGACTGTTCGAAAAAGACAAATGGCTAATGATCTAAGTAAAGGTCAAGAAGAATGGTCAAGAGTGTGGCAGCTGCAGTTTAATGTTGATACATGTGAAATAATGCATTTGAGATTAAAATAGCCAGGGCAGAATATAACATTGGGGACTTTAACAAAAGCTGGTAATCCAACAAAACATCAGAAAAGCATTCAGAGCGGCTGTGTTGTATAAACGAGGGGCATTAGACTCCATCTCCAGAAGATATTCTGGAGAAAATTCAAAAAAGGGCTACTAAAAACGCATAAGAAAATAGACTATGGGATCTCAGTATGTATTGCTTTGGAGGAAAGAAGAGAGATGTGATGGAAACGTTTAAATATTTACAGGGATTTAACAAAGTACTAACAGGAACGTTTATTTCAGAAATTGCAAGTCTTACAGGTCCTCTGTTTATGTATAAATTATGCTTCTGACAAACAGAAATAATGATAATGTCATGTAATGAAACATTCTGTTTCATATAACTGTGTGCAATGCAGGTCATATATTTTATGATCAAGGTTGTCGAACATATGAACCTTATTCGCCATTGTTGTATGTATTAGGATAGTCTGGTGTTGTATGTTGTCTGCACCCTGGATTGTTGTGTCTGGTGGTATGGTTCTTTGGGGGGCTTTTTCCCCGGAGGAGCGCCACAACTAGCAGTCAGGGGTGTCCCGCTAGACCCCGTGGTTTCCATTACAGTATTCTAGACAGGTTTGGCAAAACAGCAACTTAGAGAATTCTATGTCCCCGGTGAAAATTTCACAGAGAGACAATTACAGTACATATTTAGCACACATTTCAATCGCACATATGCCAAATACCTGTTTCATTGTGGGCTTCCATGGTCTCCTCCAGTTCTTTGAGCTTGGACTCCGCGTCTACATTGTCTTTCTGCTCATCAGACTGGCTAGCTTCTGGCAATTCATTTTTACCATCAGTCGGGGAGGCACCGTTTTCCAGGGCATTGGTGGCCTCCTGTATGGAGGACTTCTGCTGCATCAGCTGCATGGCAGCCATTTTCATAAACAGGAGGTACCTGGGAGGGAATGTCAGAACACGGTGTCATTTCTATGGCAATCATTGGTGAGCCCATCAAAATATCTGGCAAGGAAACCTGCAGAGATTACAGGTGACCCAAGACAAGAGATCCACTGGATCCATCTGTAGTCTGGGGGAAAAAGGATACTTTAATTCGGCCCTGCGTGCTTTCCACCAAGTTGACGCTTTTCTGATTGCAATGCATGCTTTTACTCACACAGTGAAGACATTTTGCTTTTTCATGTTACAAATTGGTGGATTTGCAGATGATTTTGCACAAAAGGCACAGCTAACTTCTGCCAGCAAGTACATGAACAAAAACATCAAAGTCTGGTACTGGTTCCCAGTTCCCATTTTAGACAGCAGTCGTTATTATTAAACCTTAATTATAAGGGTAAATTTCTTATAATAGCAAGTGTTAGTAGCACATAAAGACATCTAAATTAAAGTGCAACAATGAAAAACATTCCAGTTCTTAGGGGGAGATCACAAAAAAATATACCAAGACATACCTGTGTTCCACAAATGCGTCCACCAGCTCCTGACGTAAACAGCACAGCTTGTGCCTGTGCTCTTTGGGAAAACCCATTTTCTGACATTCTTCTGGCATCTCCTCACCTTCAATAGGTAGGAAGTTGAGATCAGGAGGGAAAGTACGGAGCAGGTCCAGAATATAATGGCGCCCGTCATTGCCAATGATACCCTTGCATTCCACCGAGGAGCACAGCTCCACTTCCTCATCCTTGTCATTAAGGACTTTGTGTTTTTGAATCTTGAGTGGCCGACTTGTTTTCTCTAGTAGCTCCAGGTACTTTGGGTGGGAGACCACAGTCTTACCAAAGTCTATTGAGCCATAAATGACACTTTGTTCCTGTTCACGCTCTAATATTCCAGGGATGATAGACTGAGCAGTGACCCTGTAACCTCGATAATCCACCACCACCGTTCCCAAGGTGTACAGACCATCAACATCTACTGCATTGTATGTCCGTACTCCATTGAGGTCGTTTGTGGGGGATACGTAAGCAGCACTATCGCCTCCAAAATCCTTGTAGTGATCCCGGACATCAAAACCCAAGCTGAAGAAGATATTGTTCCAGATAAACATCTGCATCTTAGTTTCCTCACTGGGGTTAATAGCCATGACGTTGCCATCTATGACTGCCATAGCACCTCTGGTAGCAGCTGCGGTGAAGTCACTGTGCACCTACAAATACATATCCGAGTGAGGAAACACGTTCACATGTGCCACGTTATTGTTAGACAAGTCTGGTTAAACTAAGAATATAAAGTATATGTAAAATTGATAAAACGGATGTGGTTAAAACATGAAATTAGTTTGTCTGAAACTATCATACTAGATTTATTCGGGGGGGTTTGCAGGGGTTGAGCTGGTACAGATATCTGAAATGCCATCCACTAGGAACCAGCTCCATTCTACCCTTAGTTACTCCCAGATATGGGATTTGAAACGACAGTCCAGTCATCAATATGTACTTTAATGCATACAATAGCTGTATGGTCTTGCAAGTGCGAGAAGACTCTATATGATTGCCAGATCATTAAGTGTGAAGAAAACTCGAGACACCACAAGACCTTTTGTAACAAGGCAGCTACACAAGTATAGGGGGGAAGCAAAAGCTGCATATGTTTCCTATTTTATCTCCATCTATGATACCTTGAAAATGGCTCTTTCACGGAGAAGTCTTTCCGGTAAGTTCTTACGAGGCAACTCCCTCGTCGTCTGCAGCTCTTCATTCCAATCTCTGGTCTAAAATAATTACAATGACATTTTTAAGGTGAAACATCATATTTAAGTTTTTAAAAGTTCCCAAAGATTACTAGAATAATGCGGTTAAAAGGGTGTTGTGTAGCATGTTTAATAAGTAAATCGATTTAAGAACTAAATGGAGAGCAAACGCAACTCAGTCAACACCTCATGTCGAGGCTGAAGTAAAAAAAAAAAAGACTTTGAGAAAAGAACAAAGGGAGAATCTCACCGGTTGTATCTGAGCTACAACTCCCAGAACCCCCAGACAGAGTCCAACATTAATAGAGAAAGTTTGCTACTGAATCCCTGTTAAGCAAGGGT
Source organism: Spea multiplicata (assembly GCA_009364415.1). Taxonomy (NCBI): domain Eukaryota; kingdom Metazoa; phylum Chordata; class Amphibia; order Anura; family Pelobatidae; genus Spea; species Spea multiplicata. The sequence goes on from VKOC01000002.1 coordinate 11,586,241, forward strand.
GGGGTGTTGAGGCATTAGCATATATAATGGGTCAGCTGTAGGACTTCCACTATGTATTTATCATTACCTGCCCTGGGATGTGCTCCTCATACCCCAGGCGGGACGTGTAGGCATCCTCTGCTCTCACACAGTCCATTGCATGCTCAACTTGGGGTGCTGTCCAGCTGTATATCTGGAACGGGGTTGCGATCCGCTCAAAGGGATGTCTCTGGACTCTAAAGACACAATCCACATCACATTATCTCACTTTGTGTAAACGTATCCTTGTTCTAAAAAGTAAACATGTTTGCCACAGCTCCCATTAACTTTGTCCATCTCTTGTTTCCATACACAGTACAAGGATTGATTGAACAATGTTTGTTCACACAATGTCTGCAGGCTCATTTCTTGCACAGTTCCAGTCCTTTGGGTTCAATCGCTCCAAACATAGCACTTGGACAATTTCCCTCCTCATCATCACCTATCGCTCATATTGTTCTGTGTCACCATGTGCACCGCCTGCTGCTGCCTCATCATAGCCATGACCAGTTCTGACCACTGCCGACCGGGAACACCCCACAAGAGCTGCGATAAACACCTTCCCTTCCACTTACTTAATGAGTCAGTGAACTAGGTTTAAAACATAAGGATGTATCAATGTGCTGCCTACAGAAGTTCCGGAGATCATTAACACCTTGACAAAAAACAATCCTGACTAATTACAGAAAGCATTAAACTGGAAACGGTTTCCAATCGATAAGAAACTAAATCATTGTGTATTTAGCTACAGACAGCCTGATTGTCAAACAATTATTTAACAATCCTATTCAATACATCAAGAGCTTTATTAAGGTTTTCGCCAAAGGACTGGTTCTGGTGATATAACAAAACTGTAATTAAATATAATGTAATTCCCCCTACTCGACAGAAGTTCTAGTATTAAGTATCCATCAAATTTCACAGTGAATGTTTAGGATAACATACAAAAAGGAAAATGTAATTATTGTTTTTAAGGCGTAGCAATACAACTCATTTATATCACCCCAACCATTCCCTATTTAGTATATAGTGCACTGACATAATAAGTCTGAACTGGTACTGTCCAAGTTGTTTTCTCCCATACATATTTGGGGTCTGTTCACTAAAGACACTTGACCTGACAGTAGCCACATCTTGCGCTATCCACAAAGGCCAACCCAGCCTTTCTCGTATGTTAATCTGTGCCCCTCACTACACCTGAGCAAGAAAATCCCAAAGTCCCTTTTTGTAAACTACAAGCAACAGAAAAATCTAGTGGAAACCTGAGGTCACATTGTCAAGCAATTCTGTCCTTAGCACCATTTCCAATTTTTGTTTCAGCTAAACCTGTGGATAAGTGGACAGGTCCCTCCAGAGTACAAAATACAAGCTATGCTTTCATTAGATGCACCAATAATAACCCGACTGCTCGGCATTCACAAGGAAGGGAAGAATAATCCCCTACGTGCAGGGTCCTGTACAAGAAATTATAGATGATTCATAGATGTTTCTGATGGGTAGATTTCTGTTGCTAACCTTCAAGTTCCATAACTCACAGCTAGGGTTTGCCCAACCAAGGTATGACTACATTGTGGCTACCCTTGCTTACAGATATAGCTTGAAAACTAAGGTTCTGGAATCCAAGTTAATGGGCCCATTAAAAAAATACAAGACTGGCCAATGCTTGTTCTCCAAGATCCATAATTGGCTCCCTATACAATGGGAGAATGGTTAAAGGTTCAGAATGGGAGTTCCACATGACGTCTCACCTACAACAAGTATAACATAGTGAAATATGTTTCATTACATTAAATACATTTCCATACACTTTATTTTAGTCTTACAGATGAACAAGTCTGAATCAAGTGTGAATCTAGACACACACACACACACATCAGCTTTGACAGCAGTTTATTGGAACCCAGCGTTACCTTTTCTTCTGAAGTGCAGCAAAATTCTTCTTGAACGTTGGGCTGACCTGATTGAGCAGTTCCACCAGAGAGTGGCTGAGGAAGCTCGGGTTGGAGGGTTTGGGATTGAAGTTATAAGCAGTAGATCTGCAAAAGCAACATGAATACGGACAGTCAGAATAAATGAGGCTGTGAATTTAAGAGTAATATACTCTATACGTGTTACATATGTAACAGTCTATTATCTATAGCAGGGGTGTCCAAACTGCAGCCCTCCAGCTGCTGCAGGACTACATCTCCCATAATGCTCCTTCAGCTAAGGGGTTGGCTGAGGAGTATGGGAGATG
>VKOC01000002.1:11590174-11605835 GCA_009364415.1 Spea multiplicata
AAACAAAACAGCTAATCTGCTGTAACAAAAACATTTTTTTAAATATTGAAAAAAATTGGACTCCGCTACCACACCTAGACTGCAGACTAGGGGAAGACTGAAATTTAATGGTGTATGTTTGTATAGTTGAATTAGTATGCAAGCTATATACCCTCCATGAACTGCAATTTGTCATAATTATTGTACTGTGGGATATATATATGTTATCGTGTGTGTGAACATTACAGATTTTTATGAAATATACTGTTCCATTTACTCATATATACAATATTAGAAATATCTTCTCAGCCGGCCCATTTACACTATAGATACTGTGTTTAAAGGGACTGGGCAGCTATAAGATACAGATTGCTGGAATATGACATCATATCCCAGCGCTCTGGTGGATGGAGCGGCTTTGCAGAGTAATATGCTCTAAGGGAACATTAATATAAAATAGTAAACCATGTGATAATTGCTTATCACATGTTTACTTGAAATCTATTCAATAATCAGTCACAGTAGTGTGTCACTGCCAGGGATCAGGACAAGCTCTATATCATAACCACAAGCACTATCAATTTGTTATAGGATATAGAACCAAACAACCTGGTTCTAAACAACACGTTTTAAAAAAGAAAACGGCACAATATTTACGAAAACTTATTTTTAATTTTATACTAGTAAATAAAAATGGTGAAGTTCCACAATAAACCTCTGATCCCTGCAAAATCAATAGAGGTCAAAGATTTAAGCATATGGTCAGACAGTATGAATTATTAGAAATACAAAAAAACTGCTGGATCATTTTAAATCATGCTGACAAAAATACATTTTTGATGTAATTTTTTTGTAAACCCTAAAATGTAAGCAAATATGTTATAGAGATAAAATATGGAGAAAAAATAAAAAATTATTAAAATATTTGACTGCAATAAGATGATAAGCCAATATCTTCTAAAATATGATTTATTTTTATTCTTAATTTTATGTAATTGTTAATTTTGTCTTGTTTCCTGATTATAAGATCGTGAAATCTGCTGGTACTTTTGTAAATAAAACTTAGTAATTATGTAAAAAAAAAGAGCACATTGGGTTAGTTGTATAACGCATAATATCAGAGTTGAGTAAAAAGGTTCACAGAAAAAAAGAGGGAAACATGATAATCCGGCGCTTTCACGTACTGTAGTACTATGGTTCCTCTTTTCTATTATCTGTTAAAAAGTAATTTCATTAGATTTTGCAGGTGGCATTCAAACCACAGAGAAGAAGTAACATTTATTGCAGAGAGGCACTGAATTATATTTAGGGTTTTGAAAAGCAGAATGCTGCATTTCTGAGCAATCACAAATTATCAGGAAGTATAACTGCTTCTTATTCAAACATAACCACACGTTTTATGGTTAAACGATCAGGGCTGGACTGGCCTACTGGGGGCCGCCCGTCTATTATATAGGCACACATATAAAAGTAAACAGCATTGCTTTTACCGTGGGGTCATGTATGCCATTCAGTGCTGTGCTGGATATAACTTCATGTCGGGCACAGCGCTGACTGGCAGATGTGACCCTATGGTAAAAAGGAGGCTGCTTGCACATTGTGAGGTAAGGTTGTGGGAGAGTAAGGATGAGAGTATGTATGAATGTATGTTAGAATGAGAATGTATGTATGTTAACATGAATGTGTAGATGTTATGTGAGTAGAAACGTGTATTTACTTGTGTAGGCATTTGTGTGTGTGAGCATGGATGTGTAAGTATTGGGGGCAAAGATGGAACAGGCAGGCTTTTTGAGGGTCACTGATAAACTGGTGGCAAAGTTGGCAAATATAATTTGGGGGCACCGACGGAACATAGAAGCTGTTTGAGGGTATTTACAAACTGTTTAGGGACAGAGATGGCACAAACAAGCTGTTTGAGGACATTAAAACTGTTTGGAGCAAGGATAGCACAGGCAGGCTGTTTTGGGTCTCTGACAATCAGTTTGGGGCAAAGATGGCACAGGCAGTCTGGTTGCAAAGATGGCACAGGGGGATAGCCAAACTGGGGGCAAAGATGGCACTGAGAAGCTGTGCGGGGGCAAAAATGGCACTATGGGACATGTTGCTTGTGAAGTTGGGGGTAGTGCAATTTTCACACTGGGACCCTGTGTTTTCTAGTTACACCCCTGTGTTAAATTGTATAAGTTAATGAAAAGTATCATTGAATATTATATATATGAAGGGGGCATGCTAAGGGAAGGGTATTGAGATAATGGAGGAATAAAGTATTGGTATAGAGATGCTGAAAAGTTATGTTTAGAAGCATGTCGATGGAGAGGGATGATTGTGGTGCAATATGGGGTGATAATGGTAGGGTATGGAATTATAGTGGAGAGGAATATGATGATGGAGGTATAAATATGGTGGTTGGTGGATAATGATTGTGGTTGGGTACTGGAATGAATTAGGATCTTGAAGGTATAATCATGGTCAGGGGAAGCTCTACACATACATACATACAGCCACTCTAACACAATAAACTTACATACAAATACACATACTGACTCACACTTTACACATACACTCACAGATGCATACGTAATAGCCACCCTAACACCATACACTTACATATACATACACACATCACTTACACATACACACGTGTCCCCTCCACACTATACACTTATACATACATACACACATCTACTCTCTTTGTTAATCCATGCAGAATTAATGAGACACCTGTGTGGCATGTGGGCTGCTTAACACAAAGGTTTGGTCAGAACCTAAAAAATATGCCATTAACATACCGTGCTTAATAATTGTATAGTGACCAATGGTTCTGATTTTTGGAGCCGTTCCAACAGCAGGACTTACTGCCAGCTGTCTTAACCAAATTCGTTACTGTACATAATGGGTTAAAGAAGAGTCTTTCCCCCATGAGATTGCATGTATATTTCTTCCATACATCAATAAATCTATTACATTACAGGTGCTTTCCATTTAGGCTAAACATTAATTGTGCCATCTAGCATATTAAAAAATAAATATTGACATATCTTTCAGTTATTTCCTCTTTTAATCACATAAATTTAGCACACCATTTATTTTTTCGGTTTCTATGGCAACGACCTATAAGTGCTTATCTTTGTATCACATGATAACCTTTCTCTGAAAATTAGAAATTAGGCAAAATTATACTAGATTATATATTGTTTTTCGTAAAAAGGGGCATTCTTTCTGCATTTAGTTATAAAAGTGTTAAATTCAGTAGGTGGAACGGCACCTTTAAAGGTGATAAAAATGGTTGACTTAACTTTTACGGATAGATTGTGCCTGCAGGCAGACCAGGACCAGCCAACACAAACTTGGGCCGTGTTATTATTCTCCTAGCAAATCCAGTTCTTAATGAAACAAGTTGTGCAGGTGATGCTGGGCTTCAAAGTGGCTTTTTCTTTTCTCATAATTCAGTTTTCATTAGTTACCAGGGAAACCGTGAAAAGGCCTGTTACGGGAATTGAAACTGGAGAAAATACGGAGACATTACGGCATGGAATCGTTTGTGGAAAAGAGCTGAAATGATAAGCCCTGGGTTCTAAATTAACAGCCCTGCTGCAATTCATTTGTTCATTGCATAGACTTTGCAAAGAGTCATGGAATTAATATGAGTTTGGGGTTCAGCTAAGGTTACTTGAAATAACACAACAGAATGTAGGTGATGATATGGTAAGTTCTCGTGTTTGCAGATTGAGTTCTACTAGTGGTGCAGTCACCATGGCAGCCATCCATAGATTCCAGTTTACACATAAAAACGTATTTTTCCTCCCCTATAAGGGTACTGTTCTATAAGACACGATAGAGCTCCCATGGGCATGAGTCTCTTGTTAGATCCCATGGGACTAACAACACAAGAGCTGCCTGGTAGTTAGAATATCTTGTGCAGGCAACGACAGGCAGGATCCGGGCAAACAAGGAGCTTGGGCATTGGGATAGATGGAAATGCAAAGGGGGGCATTCTATAGAAACCCCTTCATGCATTTGTAAGGGGGTGAAAAAAAGAATATGCATGTGATAGATAGATAGATAGATAGATAGATAGATAGATAGATACTGCTTGACTACCAAGGAGTCTTACAGCCAAATTAAACACATACCAACTAAAAACCTGGCTCTTGCCGAGTTGTTGCTTACCTTAAAAAAGGGTGGGGCATTGAATGATTTCTGAATTTAAGGAAAACAATAGTCACTATACCTTGGGACTCCCAACCTGGAGTCACATCTGGGGAAATGCTGACATTTTTTAGAACACAAATGGTACTTTTATGCTAAAATTGCTGTAGTGTGTCTTCTTAGGGTCAACTTATTTCCAAAGCATCCCAGTTGTAAAAACCAGTATATCAAACACGTTATTGCTTAAAGAACAGCGGGGGTCCAAGTCTCAGTTTTGATGTAAACATTGCATGGTAAAACTGGTACTTTTTAAATAAAAATCTTCTGTAAGCGTTCTGAATACCCTGTTGCCAACGATAACTTTTTTGAGAGCAGGGTGGCAAAGCTTCCAGAACAGCCCTGGAAATAACAAGATCAGCCCCAGATGTCATATTTTACGTATAAGCCCCTTATTAAATATATAACTAATTTTCCCTATTATAATGTCCTGATATAGACCGCTAGGACCTGGCTTCCTATCGCAGATTACGCAGCGCTGTACAGTTTAAATGGGGCAGTTAATACACATAACAAATATACATTAATACATATAGATGCATTAGGAGATGAGAACCCTCCCCCTGAGCTTGCGATCTAGCCTTACGGTACTTTTATACAAAGTTCCTGGCAGGAATGGTGGGCTTTTGAGGGTCCCGCTGATGAGTTTACAATCTAATCTGTAGTAAACCACAACATTCAGCTATTCACCCTGAATAGGTTTTGGCACGTTTTCTGGTGAAGTTTTCATCAGACAGATTGTAGGCTGCTGTATTAATTTGATTTGGACTCCCAGACGTTGCAGTATAAAAAGGAAAGTGAGGTCATGCAATTTGTAATGAAAGCTCAAACCTTAATGGCTTTAAATGACGGTAAGTAATGCTGAATGAAAGCAGTGTAGCACGAAGCTATGAGACTAGTTTTTTAGAGCAGGTTTTTTTTTAGCCAGCATTGAATATGATGTACTTTTTAAGCAGATGAAACTTGGGTAAAAGAAAGAAGGACTTTAGGTGTTCAAGTTGCATGTAAATTAACGTTAGCTGAGCCAACCAGGCGGCGGACTGTTTTTTTACATTTTTTTAAACTATGTTTAAAACATTTAAACATTGTTCGTGTAAAACATATTTTCTGACTAGGCTATATCTTATTAAATAATAAAGGCATGTTTCTAATAGCTCCAAAAGACTGGTGACTACTGATCCCACTATTATTTAAAACTGAATTATTTGATGTCTTTTGCATGTACTGGTTGGAAAGCATCCAAGTTTAAAGTTTTACTGTGAACAAGTTGGTTAACTAATAGTTTTAATAGTTTTTGTTTTGCTTTGTGCCAGAAAAAAAGTATCGCTGCTCAATTGAACTATCTACTTGATATTAAATTGAAGTGCTTGGAACAAATGAAAAATCAGTTTTAAGTGAAGAGGGTTTTCATCCATATTTCATTCTTACCAATATTTTGTGTACCTTTTGAATACACACTGGATAATGTGAGAGGCCACACACTTGTCCTCCTACATGATGTAGAAGCCATTCAGGGCTATATTTAATGATAACTGAGCCTTGAGCATGCCTACCTTAGTGGGCTTTTCACATGGTGCCCCAGTCGGTTGCTCCAGCCTAACACAGGAGAAGATAGCATATAAAAAAAGTAATGTCTGGTAGGACTGCTTGTTCTTCTCCCTCAGTGAGGGCTGCGGTGCCATCATCGCTGTCCAGATACCGGTGTTACGTTTGATTCTGTATTGCCTTTACTGCTGTTTCTTGATTGCTCCTATCTGTTGAGACTGCTTGTTATTCCTGCTCTGTAAGGACCGCTGTGTCTACATGGCTGTCCGGATGCCGGTGTTACATTTGATTCTGTACTGCGATTGCCCGCTGCGTCGGGTATTTGTGCCCAGTTTTGTCTCCTTGTGCCCTCCTCCCGCCCGTCCTGTCTACCTGTACTCCTTCGCCCAATTTCCCTTTTTTGCCCTTTCCCCTTTTTTCCTGTCCTTATGTTGTTTCTTGAAAACCATTCGCTCTTTGCTTGCTCAATTAACAGTGGTGATCTGATTGCACTTTATACACTACAGAGAAGAAAACACTTTTTCCTTCTGCAAACCTTACTTTGGATAAAAGTAAAATTTGCTGAATCATATTCCTTAAGAATAAAGATCACAGTTTGATCAAGTACAGCGAGACAAAAGTGAGAGATGAAGAAATAAAAATATTTTAAAAATAAATAAATTAAATTAAAATAAAGTAATTCTGCTGATCCCAGTGATGTCACTATAACATCATCGGGGAGAGATCCCTGAAGCCTGTAAATCATTGTTGATCCCTAGTCAAAAAAACTATAAAAAGTAATATAAAAATAATAAAAATGTAAAAATGTAAAATAAATTGCCAATAACATCCTGTACCACTCGCACTAGAAATAAGTTAGAAATTTGCTGATCCAAATGTTTTGGGGGGCTTCATGTTGTAGCATTTGTATTATTACAGGTGTTTCTTTTTTTTCAAGGTTTTTTAATATATTTCTTGTGATAGTTATTTGTGGTACCGCTAGATGGAGCTCCTACCTCATGTAATGCAGCATCTTAAATTTAGTGATGTTGCTCCCAACCGAGCAGCACAACCTTTAACAGAAACTCAGCTGCTATTACTATCATGTTGTCATGGCGATTATGGAATATACTCTAATGCAAAATAAACACTTAAGGAGAAAATGGCGTATTAAAACTAGGATCAGTTACTTGTGTTTGTCTTGAGGAAAGAGATTGGCTAATATTGCTAGTGAGCAGTGTGGGTCTCCATGATACTTTTTGGAAAAACAGGGTAGCGTCAATAGTGAATTTTCAGTTTTGAGTTCCCATGAATGCCGTATAATGTTGCCCATTCTGTGGTTATACCAAGGCCTGCAAGAGTAGTGGGGCAACTGAGACTACTCCTTTGCTGACATCACACTGCATTCAGTGACTCTGCTTCTTAAGTCATCATGACACAAGTTCTACAACTGGCTGCAGTCGTACTGTTTTGGTGGGCTAGACATAAGGCTATCCTGAACAAGACCAAGGGTCAACAAAAGTTTCATGTTTTACAAAAGGAAAAACATGGCAGCCTAGATAGGCTGGATAGTTTCTATCTGCCAATGTAGACAGAAATGAGCAGTCAATTATTTGAGAAAGCCAACGCTTACCCTGAACCCAGCTCAATTAATTAGAACACCACTATCCGTAAGTTATTCAAAATGCATTTTTGGAGAAATTACCTCATTTTTAACCCCTTAATGACAAAGCCTGTAAATGTACGGGCTCAAAATGCATTGTTTTCAATGGGTTTAGGGACCGTCCATTGTCCTTAAGGGGTTAATTAATACATTTAGAAAACGTATACTGAACATCTACAAAGGACACACATTCACAATATTAACCTCTATAACAGAGAATGACATGGAATTATAACCAGCGCACAGCATAGCTGCAAACGTAGAACATGAAAATTAATCTCCCACATCCCAGTACATAACTTCTTGTTCTTGTCATGAATGGTGTAAAGCCAGAGTCTGTTTTATAGTATTAGACCTAATATACAGCTTAGCATGCATAGTATATGCAGTGGCGATGCAACATTTCACCTGACATGGGGCTGTGCATGTTTACTGTCAAGGCACTCCACTTCTTGATAATGCACCTTGATTTATAGAATTGTAAATGTTGTATTATATTTTCGCCACTAGGTGTCACACGGGAGACATGCACATGATGATAACTAATAACTTATAAGTTTGCTTTTGGAACTAAAGCCCAAAACCCGGTAAAATGTACTGAAAACTTGTAGATGTGTTTTTATGATATTCTAAAGACAAACAATGTCCTACAGTTAATTGTTACACAGAAGTAACTTGTGTTTTTCTAAAGAATGGTTTTTAGAATTCTGGAATACCTGGAACATCTGGTACCTGAGAAGGCTATATAAACATTATATATAAATATTATATTTAACAGGCAACTGTCTTATTCCATAATTATATTATCTTATTAAAATCCTACATTGTACAGTTTTTTTCTAATCAGTGTAATTGTTGTAATAATATATATATATATATATATATATATGGCATAAATGTAAGGTTTATTATACATATTCTATTACATATGTTGTGATTTGTGCCAGGAGATAGCAAAACTAGCTTTATCTAATACAGTTCCTGTCCTGATGTTATCTCTTCTTAGCCAACAACCAACAATTTACCTGTAGTGACATAATGTAGCGGAATAATCATAGAGATCCTGAGAAAGGGATGTTAAGACGGCTGCTCGGGACAGAGGTAGAGCTCAGCGGGACAACTAGATTCAGGCCCGCATACCGACTGTTCTTAGATGAAGATCATATGTTTTAGGACAAATCTATACATAAATACTGGCAATTCCAAAGGGTTTTCACTTACTTTTTTGCCAATGTGTGTATATACATGCTTATAAATTACTGCATTGCCACAAGGGATGTGATGTGTTTTGCACTTTGAAGTCACATAAGCGGCATTAAGGAATGAATTGTAGGCACGTGATGGAGGGCACTGTTCCCAAGTAAGTCTAGCTGGCTAGGGCCTAATTACATTCTTATGTTTTTTCAATTAAACAGACTCTGATAGGCTCTGCAAAAATATTCTTGTCAACTGAAGTGTAGACATTTCGGTGACGTGCACAGTATTTCGCGGTAATCATCATCAGTTCCAATACAAAATGGGGGCTCAGTTTAGATTTGTCTCCAGGTATTGGTAACTGGTACAAGTGAGGTTCTCCAAGGTCTGGACAACACAAAGTGATCATAATAATGGAAATCACCCACATTACTTAACCCCATGCAGCAGCAATCTAACCTCACATTAAGCCTCAGGACCTGCGTTAAAGTCCATTGTGCGATCAGCCAAGAATTACCTTAGCTGTATTCCTGTCTTAGATTTATTGACTTCTTTTAAAGAAATGCGTTGGGGCCCCCCCGATTGTTGCCTGCTGATGCCTGACACTATTCTCTGCTTGATAGCTTGCATTACTAACAGAGCAGATGCAGGGTGACATTCTTTTTTTCAGGCCCCTGAATGCAGCACTTATTGAATGAGGCATCAAGTGTGTTTTGACAGCACCCACTTCACTATGACAGTAGACATCCATATTTCATCCTGCCTCTATGATTTTACCTTTTTTCATAATAACCATTTTCCTCCAGTCACCAAACTGTAATCACTTGTTTTCCTTTAACCCTTGCATTGTTTCTCCTCCCATATAATTATTTTCTTTTTACCGCCTCTACCGTAGTAAAAAAATACTCAATTCCTACATAACATCATCTATTATTATTATTATTCTTTTATTTATACAGCGCCAACAATTTATGCAGCTCTTAATACAATACATATATTCAGGGGGTATGACAAGATGAGAATTGACAGACTAAGAGAAATCGATACATTAGGTAGAGAGGGCGCTGCTCGCAAGCTTACATATCTTAAGATCTCACCTTGGATCTCAATAATTTTCATTTCATCATATTCAGATAATTAAAAGCCCATTTGCTCCTTGTTATCTATAATCACTCTCACTCTGTTTAATTAAACTGCCAATACACTCTACCTCCCAACTTCTACCCCGGGATGCTGGGGGTGTTACTGAAAGTGGCATGGCTACTGTCCACGCAATTCTAAGCAGCATATAGGATCCGAAATCCCACTGTCACGCTGAGCTGTACCTCTGTCTTGAAAAGTGCAACAGAGGTAGAACTTGGTGGGGCGGCAGGATAGGGTGGCAAAATTGGGACTGTCCCATGCAAAGCAGGACAATTGGGAGACGTGAATAAACTATGACTGCAGAGTTGATCATAGGGGTTTCAAGCTTTGTATTGGCCAACTGTCCTATAATGTCCCTAGCTTAATGCCTGTATGGCACTAGCTGTAACCAAAGGTTATTTCAGACTGAACTACCACTCAGTCCACATTTTGTGTACTAAATACTATACGTTGCTGTTTTATGACTCGCATTTGTGCATTACAAGAAGTTTGCTTGTGCTTTTATAAGCATGCGGTGCATATAATCATCCCTATGTGTAGCTCCTCTAACACCAGTGTCAAGGGCAACCAATATCAATACCAGCAAGCTACAAATACATGTTAATTTATGCAGAGCACAGAGCTATGTAATCTACAGAACATATATACAGAACTGTGTAAAACAGATCACAAGTACTTTATGTTTTTAACATACATGATGATTTAGATTAAACCAGGTTGAAGATACCTTGTCCAAACAACTGGACTTCTAGTCATTCATTGTGTTGTCTCTACTCATATTTTGGCTGGAAGAGTCCAAATTATTTCATGGTTCCACAGAGTGTGACCTTGTATCATGCAACATGAATTATTTATAAGTTAAAGCAGTGTGTGGATAACGCAATGAAACGTGTGATAACCTATATTAAGCATAATGCGGATTTAAGATTATATAAAGGGATAAATTAGCTTCTTGTGCGACTCACTGTCTTAAAATGAGGTGAAATATATTCATAACTGTAATCTAAATGTGTGCGATTAAGACCAGAAAAAATATAATTTTTTATGGAATGTGAAGACTAATAACGATCGGATTCTGTGTTTGTGTCATGAAAATCTACTCAATGGTGGACAAATATCTGTATTTATTTTGGGCTGCTTAAGATTTTATAACCAAAAGAGAAGGAAGCAAAGCCATCCTCAGCAGGTTGGATATGCGTTGCTTGCCTGTCCTGACTTAACTCAAAACCACTTAGCAGAACTTGAGCAAGCGAATACAAACAGCAGCTCAACCTGGGTGGAAATGGCAAACAATATGGATGCCCTAACAGCTCCTATGGTAATCCATTAAAATAAGATTGCAATGCGCAAATTATTTTATAGATCAAGACTGTTGTGGGATATCTGGATAGGCTCTGGATTTTTGTGATTTGTTCTAGATTACATAGGCACTGGTCAGTTTACTTTATGGTATATTTGACCTTATTGCAAATGGGAACCCTGCTGGCCAGATTCTCCACCAAATACTATAGTGTATGACCTGAGAGATCAAAGGCATGACATATAATGTATAATAATACAATGTTTCTAGTGCTGGTGCCTAATTTGTATTCAGTTGGTTATATAAAAACCATATATAATTCTTATGGGTTAACCTTTCTGTAATCTCCAACAGTAAAACTAATGATTAAAAAAAACCCCTCTATCCTGAAAATCATTACACCTTCACTAAAACCGACTGAAAAGTAGCAGACTTAATGTGATCCCTTTGGAATATGTAGTATTTGTTTTGAAATCTGAGTATTAAACTTGAGTCTTGCTATTATTTTTTTGCTTTTACTGATGTTATCTGTATTATTGTAATACAATTTGAAAAAAAAAGGTGTTGGTGTTGGCATGTTGTTTTTTTTTCATTAGCCCTATTGCTAATGAAAAAAGAGAGCCGAAAAAAATCAATACTGGGTTGTGGTAATAATTGGAAGCTGAGTGAGGCCCTGAACACAAAAAAAAACAACAACTAAAAACATAAAAACTATTAAAACTACTTTTAAATCGTTGTTCTGACGGCTTTATTACCTAGCAACGTTATATTTATTTATGTATCCATTTGTCTAAAAATACCCTCACATCATTTAATATAGAAATGTCACCCCAATTCCAAGAACATATACAGTAAATGTTTTAAGGTCATTTTTGCACTTCTATTCTCTGCTTAAAGCTTAAAGTTGCATACAGTGCATTGATGCTGTACCTCCATATATTATTAGGTCATCTCTACAACTATATAACAATATTATATGTATATATATATATATAATTCTTAGGCTAAAAAAATATTTTGTTCTTTTGGGATTTTTGTTTTTAAGAAATACTGCCTAAAAGTAGCAATATTACTTGTATTTCAACTAGAATTTGTCAAATCTCCAATTATTCAGCAGTAGTAGTTATTTTTCTTCAAATGATCTTGATGACGGGTTTCGATCTCGATCCTTGTGTGCCAGAATCCTTACTTTTTTCTTTTCTTTTTTTTAACCTTAGCTATCACAGAGTGATGGGCTAAGGTTCTTGGGTCTGTGCCCTATAAGCAGTCAAATGGGATGCATTGAATAGGAGGGTATCATCTTTCCAAAGCAAAGTACCTCCAGATTTTCTTTTACGCACAAGTTTACTCTTGCAATCTTCTCTAATGATTTGCAAAGATACAAATTGCTAATTATTTCTGGAGGGCTAGACCTCATGGTGTCCTTAATAGCTCATCTACACGAGAAACAATATTTAATTGTGCATCTATTATAAAATGTGCTTCTGTCATCCTGTAGCTTGAATGATCCTTGCTGCTGTGTAATCCCACAGATGTCATTATTTCAAAAGGATAAACACTCCGATTGGCGTCCGCTTTTATGATAGCAAGGAACCTGCCTTCTCATGCATGTCAAAACATTCATTAGGTTATGCTTGGAGTCACGTTACGACATTAATATGCGGCGCTTATTTTGTACTAAAAGGACATGTTTACGATGCGTGTGTAAATTAAAGCTGCATGCGGGATATCTGTATGCGTTATTGCTGATTTTCCAGTTTGGGGCACACGTTTTTAGAACTGATCTCCTAAAAGAGATGGATTTCACATCTTAGTATTAGGAGTGCTTCAACATGTGCCACTTTTGATATAGTCTATTGTACTGGTTACCACTCCCCACTTTATTTATGGAAAATGATGATGTGTGTACAACTATCTTCAATGCGTGATTACAAATCTATAAAATGCATGACTTATTTAGGCCTTCCTATAATCTCCTTAATCTATTTATCTCCTTTGTCTGTCTACTCTGTAGATCAGATATAAAAAAGTTTATGTGGCTGCTGGTTTGTAACCTTCAAACATCTCATATTTTAGACCATTCTTCCTTACAGAACCGGTTTATCCTAGGATGTCTGGTGTGAACAGCTCTCTTGAGGTCATTCCACAGCACCTTGGTTAAGACTCTGACTGTGCTACACCAAAAGGCGGATTTTGTCCCCTTCAGCATACCAAGACATGTTGGACAGTGCTATGCTTCCAACTTTGTGGGAACAGTTTGGGGAAGGCCGTTTTCCATGCCAGTATGACTGTGCCCCAGTGCAAAAAAACAAGGTCCATAAAGACATGGTTGGATGAGTTAGATGTGGAAGAACTTGACCGGCCACACAGAGCCCTGACTTCAATGAACACCTTTGGGATGAACTGGAACAGAGATTGTGAACCAGGCCTTCTTGTCCAATAGCCGTGTCTGATGCTCTGCAAAATTCCCACAGAAAGACTCCAAAAGAGTGGAAGCTGTTATAGCTGGCAGGGGGGGGGGGGGGGCGTGACTACATATTAATGTCTTTGTATCTAGAATGCAATGTCATAAAAGTTCCTTTTGGTGTAATGGTCATGTGTCCCAACATGAAGGGCATATCCAAATAATAACCTAAAATAAACTGAAAATTAATCTGGGACATTACCAGAACATTAAATCCTAGCATACCACTAGTTGTTTATTGTTGTTTATTAAATATTAACATAAAATTGTACAAAAGACGTTCAAAATAAGTAAGACATGCATTTTTAACTACATAATATGTACATATCTCTTTGAAGAAAAGACTATAGTTGGAACCTTTTCCATACAGTTGTATTCTGTATCAAAAAGAATGCTTAGAACAATTTGGTCCTGGAAGCCATGATGTATTTATTTATTTACTCCATTCCATCTGTCAAGGCTGAAGAGAGGAAAAAGAGGAAAACATGTTTTGTTATATATTTTAGGAAGAAGACTGAGTTAATGCCCAGCAAGGATGAATTAATTTAATTAAATTTGCCATTTTTATCATTCCTATCCCTTGATACATCTGTCATGATGTACACTGGATTTTCTGCTTGGAAAATATTAATATAAGAGCTTATATTGTCTGCTCTCAGAACGCCTTGACCCATTTTACTGCCAGTGATGCCTAATACATATTTGTGAACAATGGGTAGTTATTTCCGACAGCTAGGAAATTGCCTAGCTGCCACTTTAGCATTTATCTTTCTTCCATACTTCTCATGTCCCATAGAGGGCATCCGCATTCAGCTCAACACTATTCAAGTCCCCAAGCCAGTATGCTGCTTGGAATGGAAATGCTTCTTTTAACCCCATAAGTGCTATAGTATTATAGAACACTGAGGAGGTGGCTGCAAGGATGTGACTTTGTGATTCACTGTTATCCTTATAGAACAATAGAAATGATTAGTATAGAAAAAAAAACATTAATTACTGTAAACTAAAGACTGCATTTATCTGTTTTTTTTCCTTAAAAGCATCCATTACGTCCTTTTATTTTCTTTATTGTTCCTATAGTTTGTTCTGCGTCCCAGCTCAGACTTATTAAATTTAATTATGTGGCCTGTTTGAATAAAAACACAAAAAACTGGGAAAGCATTAATGTGGGTATTTCCATGTGTCTCTGAAATACAAAATTTTGCTCCCTTATGAGAGATTTGGCTGCAGTCGCTTCACTGGTGGATGCTTAAATGTTTTTAGCGAAGTAATAAGATTACAAGGGAAACTGCCGGATTTGCCCCGAAGGCACCCTGTGCGGCAGGCGATAGCAGCACGTCTGGAGCAGTCTTCTGATGACAAGCAGGCTTGGTGGTAGTAATGTATAAAAGCTTTTCTACATGATATCTCATATATTTGGATCAATATAGTTTGTGTTTTAACATACTACTATACTAATGAAATAAGTTCAACATTTTGAAATTAAGTATCATTTGTAGATTTCTAAATATTTCAGACCTACTGGTATATGAGGCTAAAGGGTTTGTGAAAATATAAGGTGCATTTTCATTCATTTATTTGACATGTTTCATTAATGTAATGAAATGTAGCACAGATGCGTTTCTCGTGTCATATATTGTGCCTTATATTGTTTTATAGTTAAATATTAACAGATTTTTTTTACAGAAAAGCAGTTGAGGTACAGGTAAAATATTTATCATTTCTAAAGGTGCTGTTCCACAGAGGGTGCCTCACCAGATAAGCGTTGCATCATGTAAAGATAAACCTGTAATTCTGTTCTGCTTAATGTTCCCTGAAACTTAAAAACTGCAAGTTTATTGAATTATTAGTCTTGCTTAGAAACATGGGCGTAACTAGAAACTTCACAAGCAACACAGAAACCACAGTGCCACCTTTGCCCCAAAACAGCATGTCTGTATCGTCTTTGCCCCCAAAACAGCATGTCTGCACCATCTTTGCCCCATACAGAATGTCTGTAAAAAAACAAAAATTACTATTACAAAGTTTGACAAAGTGTGGTTGTAAAATTAGTGCATGGAAAGGGTTAAAATACCAGCATTTGAAATACCCTGGGGTGTCCATTTTTTCAAAAATATATGGTTTGATGGGGATTAATCGAGTTAACAGGCTTCAAAGATGTTCCAAAGAGGAGATGGAGGCAGAATGA
>VKOC01000002.1:11605935-11618042 GCA_009364415.1 Spea multiplicata
CTTGATAGGAGTGTGATTGCTGTTAGCAGTTTTATATATAAATCACACTCCTATCAAGCCAAGCAATCACACTCCTATCAAGCCAAGGCAGCCAGTACATGCTGGAACCTGGGGATGATGGGAGTGTGAGTACAGCCTCCCTATGCCATGCTAACACCCACCCCCCTTACACATCCATGCTATCACACACAAACACACATTCACAAACATTTACATACTCATTCATTCCATTAATCACACATACTTCACACATACTTACCCAAAAACCCTCCCCACCTCCTTACCTGAACTGCAGATCTTTCACTCGAAGACTTCTGCAGGGGCCCGGCTGTGAGAGCAACTTCTCTGGCCCCGCCCCAGAGGAAGGAGGGGGGAGGCAGTGTTATGTGAGGAAGCTGCTAGCTTCCTGTTCTCCGGCTGCTAGAAGAGACGCTGCTCGCGACCAAGCACCGGTGAGCAGCCTGGCCCCAGCAGACATTTTTGAGGTCTGATTAGAAGACGACCTCGATTATAAGACGAGGGGTATTTTTCAGAGCATTTGCTCTGAAAAAACCTCGTCTTATAATCGAGCAAATCCGGTATGTTACTTTACGGTGGTTCAAAATAGCCTTACACCACTTGGTGGGATTGTAAAGGAAGCTCTGTCTTCTCTTTGCCATTGAACTTTTCTAACAACCGTAGAGACTAACAGTGCCCTTCTTCGTGACTCTATGGCCAATGGAGAGCATCCACGCAGAGAGGCAACCCCTTTGCATGAAATGTTGGCAAGTGCTGCTGTTAAATCATTTTCAAGCACATTTGTTACAAAAACAGATATCAGGAATATAATAATGTATATTTTTAATATTTTAAACTAATCAATGAGTGAAAAGTGGAATAACGTCTAGGAGAAGTGGTACAGATCAATACAGTGAAGGAATTTATACATGCAGGAAAAAATGGGCAGACTGGGTAAGCAGAACGTTTCTTATCTGCTGTCACACTCTGTTTCTATAAGAACTGAATGATTACCTGCCTGGGAACTAACCATACTACCATACCACTGTGTTGGCTGGATCCCTGATATAGCACCTACCTCAACAACAAAGTTTGCTGTGGGACAATGCATTCTAGATTCACATGAAACCACTGATATAAATATATGGTCATAACATCTTTAGCAGACAATGGAATAAAACCATTAAAAGAACGTTTTACTTGTGTAACGTACGGTGAATAATGCATTGTGAACATCAGTTTCACTAGCAACTTGGAGGCCTTCCAGCTACTTTTCTGTATCTTCAGGTCCATATTAAGTGCTCAAAAATCACGATAAACTCAATAAATGCTACATTTTTTCTAGTGCTTTGTCCTCGTCGCACTGTCAATATATAATAGCTCTGATAAATGGAATTAAAGTCAAGTTGCTAAAAGTGACAGAAAATCAATATATCTTTCAGGAAAATTCATTTATAGCTTCTAGCTGAATAGTCTGATCTTCAGATATTCCATAGTTCTCCAACATATTTGCTTTAATCAAAAATGCTATCATGATGGGCTCCCTGCTTTTGTATAGATGTATTCAATGGCTTAATCATAAGTAGGATGTGTTCTCCAAGAGACAAATCTCTCAAAGAAAAACATACATACCTTGATGGGCTGTTAGCATTTTTGGAATCTAGTTTTACACTAAACACAATTTATCACAAGGAATATGCATTGTTCTGCTGTTTATTTAGGTCATTTCCAAGAGGAGGCACCAGTATAACCATGCTGAAAATGATTGCAAATGTGATCTGTAGAATGAGACATGTCACAAGTGGAACCAGTAATGATAATTTATAAAATAGGCTAAATTCTGTTGGTGTCCAACACATCTTGAACCCCACTAATGCCAAATGCATTTACAGCTGAACTGCTCTTCTGAGCAGTGTTCGTAACAGCTATATTGAGCACATTGCTCAATTATTAACGAAAATGTGATGCATTTTAGGATGCAGGTCAATCCAAAATACCTAGACAATTTGAGGCTGCCATGCAGTACTAAGCTTTGTTTCAGTGGAAATGACCCAACATACAGTAAATATGTCAACCCACTAATACAGTTTGTCGGCAGAATTTGGCACATGCATTCTGCCCAGAATTTGGCACATCCCTTCTGCCCAGAATTTGGCACATCCCTTTTGCCCAGAATTTGGCACATCCCATCTGCCCAGAATTTGGCACAGTCCATTCTGGACAGAATTTGGCACAGTCCATTCTGGACAGAATTTGGCACAGTCCATTCTGGACAGAATTTGGCACAGTCCATTCTGGACAGAATTTGGCACATCCATTTCTGGACAGAATTTGGCACATCCATTCTGGACAGAATTTGGCACATCCATTCTGGACAGAATTTGGCACATCCAGTCAGCCCATTTTCCATCTGCATAAAAATCCCAAACCTTATTTGATCCTTGGACAGGACAATTTTGTGATATCAAATCATCAAAGCAGATTTTGCTTTGAATGATCCCCTCACATTTGTAGGGTAAATATGGATGCATATGATATATCTAATGTATTGAAATGCACGCATTTAAGGCAATTTGCCCATTGTCAAGTCTTCAGGTATACAATGCCAGCTCAATTCTGTCCTTTGCTTGAAAGATAATTATGATGCTATTTTTAGTTAAAGCATGGAAACACAATTGTGCTTAAATGAAGTGTTCCTAAGAGAGAGTAGTGCATACTAGCATCTCAATGCGGATATAAGTCACATTTGTGCCAGCTCTTTTCTGTTAACTGCTTGAGTGCCACATGAACATATGTCAAATTGTCATCAAATGCAGGGCCCTAATTTTGGCATTCCGATATGAAAATAGGACAGAACTGTAGATAGTGGCGGCAAAAAAGATGAATATGGTTTCAGTTCATTGCAAGCTCTGTAGGTATATTTAGAAAGACAGTTAGAAAGCTGAATGTACTGTATACCAGGCAAATGAGCAGTGTGATATCGGGGGTGAGGAGTCTGATCACCCAAGAAGGTGATCTACTCTCCGGTTTGGCAGCAGGGGGACCTGCCACCCATTGAGCAGGCCAGGATATGTCACTGGCTGTGATGCCTCCATCAAGCTTTATGCAATCATTCATCATGTCAGCTTTTTCCAGAAAAAGGACATTTTTTCAGTCATTGTAAGAAAAGGACACCAGTGCACTAGCAGATATATTCTTAAAACACTATCTTGACTTTTTAATCAAACGGTTTACCAGCCTTAATCCACTCATATGCCAGAGGGCATATAAGAAACACCTTAATGTGTATTGTTAGAGTATAGTGTGGCCGTATATTTAATTGTTGTGAAGCGTTCTCTTACTGGCAATAATAACACGATTCTTTTTATAGAACTATTGATTTTTCTTGCTTTGGAAAACTGGTAAAAATAACTGCAGTAAAAAATCACAACAACATATGTCTGTATAATCTATAGTGACTTAAAAACATATACTACTTTTAAGCAATGTGCTTTTCTCCAAGAAATACATTATTACTCCAAGCATTCAGCACCTACGAAGAAAATTACTATTATGGTTTATGATCCTGATGTAAATACCATATGTTTCCTTTTTACCTAATCCTTTGAAAATGTTTTCATTTTTGTAGGTTGACAATAAAAGAACTGCTAATTTTACTACCCTATTTACCCAAGTATGGTTTCTCAATGTTTTATTTAAATTAAAATGTAAAAGTGATTATATTAGTATTTTATTTTATTATTCAGACTAAAAGGGGTACTAACTATTAATAGCACATACAGTGCATTTTAACTATATGTTATTGTTACTTCTTGTGTACTCTCAACAAAGAAGCGACAAGATACTTATTTTTAATATCTTGTGTGGGGAAATAATTGTAACACTTAATTATTAACTTTTTTGTTCTTCATTATTCTATGTTCTATAAATTCAGATGCAGTTTATGCCTTTCATTGCCGGTCATATGTGCAGGGGCGTAACTAGAAACGTCAGGGCGCCGTGCGAGAATACTGTACAAGGGCACTCCCCACCAGGGCCGCCCCGCCCCCCCAACCCATCTTAATCGGCTTTCTGCAGCGATCTCCCTCTCCCTCCTCTAAGCCCCGCCTTCCTCGGATCTTCCCCTCTCACCTGCCTAACCCCCTTTCTCAGGTATCTTCCTCTGCTCATTCCCATAACCGACCGAACCGCTTCTCAGGGATCCTTTTCTATTGTACGCTTCACCATGTTTAATACTATACTCTGTCCTAGTACTTTACATCCCTCTCCCTCGGCAGCTAAGCCCCCATTTCTGCAGGATCTCCCGCTCAGACTTCCGCTCCCTATAACCCCCTTCTCAGGAATCTCCCACTCTCCCTCGGCCTAACGCGCCCGTTTTCAGGGATCTCGCCTCTTCCCTCACCTATAAATAGCCCCTTCTTCAGGACTGCCCTCTCCCTCCTTACCCCGTTTTCTAGGATGTCCCCTCTGCGCTCCCTAACCCCCTTCTCAGTGATCTCCCTCTCGCCTCCCTAATACGCCGCCCTTTCTCAAGGATCTCCCTCTCCCTGCCTTTCTTCATGGATGCTCCGCCTTCTTCCTCCCTAAACCCCGCTTCTCAGAATCTATCACAGTCGGAAGACTAGATACTAATACGTAGGGGCAAGAGATTAGAAGCTAGAAAATTACATCTACATAACACTCATGAATGGGTCCGCCCTTTCTCGAATATAACCCGCGCCTTCTCAGAATCTACACCCCCGCCTCCGGTCACTTACCTTCACTCCTGTGTTGGAAAGCGTGAGCGTTTGTGTCAGGTGCGCAGGCGGCTTTCCTGGGCGCTGAGCAACGGAGTATGAACAATAGCGCTCCAACACAGAGAGTTGAAGCGCTGAGGCGCTGAGGCTATTCGGGCGGCCCGGCCGCCTAGCATGTGGAGTGCTCTGATTTTCTGTCAGTCAGGGGGCAAGAGTTGCGGAGCGTCGTCTTCAGCAACCGCTCTGGCACGCTTGGGGGCCCCTGACTGACTGGCAGAAGCTCCAGGGCCCGGTCGCAGTAGCGACCCCGGTAGTTCCGCCACTGCCCATAGGACCCAAATATTATTATTATTATTACTCAATTTAAGCAAAATAGCACGCATATAGGAATCAGGGTTGGATCAGGGCCAGACTGGGGATAGTAAGGCAACCCTGGCACTTTAAGACTAGTGGGCCACCTAATTACGTCAGCGTAGCCAACAGGTGGAAATGACAGGCTGCTTGTTACGTTTTTATGTCAGCAGGAAGCATAGGGCCAGGAATATGCTTGAGTGGTTCGGTGCTTTTGCGGTGGTCTAAACAATAATCTATGAGTTTGAAAATGAGTTGCAAAGAGATGAAACATTTAACCATGCATTATAAAAGGCCAACCACAGTCACATTACAACACTTGATGTGTCAACACGTAATGTATATAGGGAATGTTTTTCACAGGGTGGAATATTGTTTTTTCCCCAATTTTACCTTTGAGACCCCTCCCAAGGTGTCGAACACATTCCTAAAAGTTTACCCTAAAGCAGTGATGTATCTAGTGATGGCAGTTCTATATGTGCTGCAGTACAACAAAAATGGGGGGCAGATCCCTCTTGGGCGGGCAATCAAGCCCCCTAACAGAAACTACTTTTTTAACGGACCATCCATGTGGCCTCTATGCTCTATATTACTAGGTAGGTGTGGACTAGCTGAAAGTACAGAAGCATGACCTATTCCGGGGGGCTAAACCAGACCTTGGACCTTGCTATATGAGACTGTTTATAGGCTGAGGTCACTCACCACCCAGATACACAGAAACTTGTAACCGTCATTTGTTATAAAGTCCAAATTAGTTCTAGTTCACTCTTGCCTCCTCTTGATGAGTCTGGTCAAGTCAGGCATATTCTTCATGTCCGCAGTGGCTCATCAAGGTTTATTATTAGGTTGCTACACAGTTTACCAGTTACAGTAGAAAATATTGTAAAAATACATAGTATACGTATATTATTTTTCTAAGCCCTGACATGTGCTATATTATTTACGTCTCAATCAGAGATATATTTGGTAGCATTTTCCCCTTCAATTTGCAGAGTCTGGGCCATAAATGTTACTGTGATGCATGTATCAAGAGATTGATTTCTTTCCCACTTCCCTCCATTTTTTATTCTTGGGTTAGTACACACCAGAGAGAAGCTTTTATTAGGCTACATTTCAGGTAATAAGTCACAAGTCGTACTGTATGAGCTTCAATACACATTTACTGATCCAATTTTTTCTGTTCTTTTAACCCTGTCATTGTCACTGCAGTGGCTAATCGTTTGTGCGAAAAACAATACATATATTAAATTAACTGATAAATATAATTAGGGGAATAAGGTCCACTTCTTCTTTGCGCCCTCTAATGGGAGTTCATGAATTAAATGGGACCCTAAGAAGCTTCCTATTAACAAATTTAATATAATAAAGTGTTTCTTCCATTTGTCTTGGTTTTTTATTACAAAAGTTCGGTTTAAGAGGAGCTATAAGAATATCCATATTGACTTGGACATTTTTGACTGTGTTTATATACATCTGCCCTTTACCTGCTGTTTTCCCTCTTTGATCGGTGTACTGTATTATGACAGCACCAGTAGGCTTTGTACTGTGTAGTATTGTTTATGCCATGTTTTAGTTTACCAGATAGATCAAAAGGTTATACTGGGTCCAAATTACCCATAACTACATGATGTAATTGGGATTTTGCCGGGGCACAAATCAGTAAACAAAAAGTCATCCAAATGCTTTGCAACGTGGTACACCCATGTATAGATATTTGAAAAACAAAATATGAAGAACCCTCATCCCAAATATCGTATCCACAACATATATGTATGAGTGGTATTCTGTTTATACATACTACTGTGGCCTATGCCTATAGCTTTAACCTCTCCCGAGTTAGCAGACTACTTCCACACACTTGCATATCAATGAATATGTTGCTCTCTGATTGTTACCATGTTACTAGAGTTGAGTTTTTGCAGTTGAATTAAACATTAACTCAACTGACCGTTGACTTCTTAATGAACAAACCCCACTATGGTGCAAGAGCAACATTGCATATAGGGCCTTATGTGCTCACGGACAGAAATCACCTCCCATTCTGCGTTAAAAATAACATTATTTTAAATATCATTTTAAAAAAATCACGCAGTTTAGGGCAGATTCACCACACATGCAGAAAGAAAGCACAAACACTTCTCTTTTTTTATAGTAAAGAAAACGCGTAAAAAAAAAAATAATCCTCTTTCACTAAGAAGTTTTTCTTGAAAGTAAACATCCAGTTAAAACAATTCTTTTTATTCTTCTTTATTTTATTTGATAAAGGTGATACATGTTACATTTCTTACACCGAGGCTTACAGAGTAAAGGTAGTTTCCATAGACACTGTGTTCATTCTGAAGAAAAGGCCAAAATCTACATAAGACATAAAGATGCACAAAATCTAAGATTAAATCCCAAACCCCTTCCTCGCTTGCATTCAATTTATCTGACACATGAAGTCCTTTGTCTTGAAGCACAAGACAAAATGTCATTTACTAAAAATCTCCTAAACATTTCCAAAAGATCAGTGAGATTGTAAGATAAAAATGAAAAGGGCTTTGGCGAGCAGTGGTTTGAGTTTGTCTTAAATTACATTTCACGTCCATTTATATCTGCCTCACGCATCCTTTAAAGTAGGCTTGTTAGCAATAATTTGTGTACAATTAAGTTTTAAACTGTTCTAATTAGAGGAGAGACTTGGCTGTATGGCATTCTAATGAAACTCATTATTTACCATTTAGCTGGCTTTCGTATTTCATTTAATGTAATTATGATGCACTGAAGTATCTGATCTATACTGACACGCTGTTCATTTACACGAGGAGGTGCTGTGACAGTCCAATATAACAAAGGCCATAAAGTGAGTCTGTCAACCTATCCTCACACGTATTAGCATGCAGTTAACGTTAAGTGGATCTGTCACTTTTTCCAAGTCCTACATACAGGTCTATACAGTAAATACTCTTCTAGCAATGGCGTTAAGCATAAAGATAATATATATATATATATATATCCCCTAAACCATATCTCCCAACCATGATATTTTCCATGCTGCCCCACTGCCCAGCTTTTCTACGTAGTAAGGGATTATGGGCCGCTTGGGTTGGAGATCCATGTGTGTTTCGAGAAGCAAGATGTACATATCTGAAACCCCTGGTTGTCTTTACCGCAGAACAAGAGACGCAACTGCCTAGTTGTCTTTCAATCACCCTTTTGTGAATTAGAGGCACATAAGTTGCTGGGAGAGTTAGGTAAAATTGTCGAAAATAGATTCCTCCCTGCCTCAGAGGGTTTGTTCCATGGGCCCTTCCTCTGTAAAGTGTCTAGAGTATGGAGCACTTCCTGTGCCATGGTGTATGTCTTAAAGGCTCATGAGAGGCTGGCTGCTTTCTGTGATGTCACCTTATGTTTACGGTTCCGTGAGTGAAGTAATATTTATTATCAACGTGCTTGAACCATTTCTGAGTATGTTTTGTCACCGATTGTGTTGTTTGTTTTGTTTCGGATGTAACAGTTTTCTGTTTTCTGTGTTTTAAAGTGTCTTTTGTTATGTATAAGTAATGAACACTAGACATGTGCAAATGGCCAAAAACAATTTGGACTCATTTTCCGGCTCGTTTTTGGCCCATTTGTTTTCAGGCAAATAATATGATTCCACTGAAAATTCAGGGGCATTTGTAATCCGGGAACAAAATTCCCACATTCACTCTCACATACTCAAACTATAACTAACTCTCTCACACTCTCATTTTTGTTAATTCTCTCACACTCTCTAAATGTTTCTCTACCTTCTCTGCCGACCACTTCTGCCGACCACTTCTGCTTTTGCACCTTCTTCTGCATCAACTTCTTAATTTCTATCTTCTCCCTTCACTTCTCTCTTCTCCATTCTATCTTCAGTCTTTAATCTGGTATCTTCTTTCTTGGTCTGCATCTCTGCGGACATAAGCCAGCAACTTCCTCAATTAATGATGTCCTCCCCGTTCCACCAATTGAGGAAGAGGATGTTACTGCAAGCGCCAACTGAAGGCAATATGCCTGCGCAATATGCAATATGCTGTGATGTCCTCCCCGATCCTCAGTCCCAAACTATAAAGGATGAGAGGCAGGAAGATGGATAAATGTTGGGGGCTTTTATGTAAAATGTAGTGATACTCATTTCAGGACTCTTTTACAACACACTCAATAGCAGTTAATGTCTTCCCCATTAGATGCAGGGGAAAGTACAAATCCAGGCAGACTTTTATTACATTGCCCCTGGTGCCTTGGTATAAACAATGGAACTTTTATTGCATGTGGTTCATATATACTTTTAATCTTACAAGTTATACCCAAAGGGCATAGACTGAGAAAGTAATCTGATAGCTGCATATGAATTGTAATGAGGAAGGCTCACTTGTTGAACAAAGCTATTAGCAGTATCAACACATTTTAAAGTGATACTTTTTTCTATTTACATTTTAGCAATTGGGATTGGAAGAAAAGCATACTGATTTTGATTTGAAGCTTCTAAGGAATTAAAATAGAAAAAAGTATCATTTTCACCTACTTTACAGCTGTATGGTTTCTTCTTCTGTATTTGCGTTTTAAAAAGATTTTTTTTTCTCCGAAAAGAAATGAAAATGTTGTTTTGACATTGTATTTTTCAAATACAAATTCCATTGGCTTTGTTCCTAAATTTCTAAGATCCACAAGATAAATAAATATTTTGCATGTAACTGTCAAGGAAAATGTCTTAACTGAGATTGGAAGCAGACTTCATCAACTCAACATGGACTACAGTGTAATGACTAAATCTACGTTGGAATATATTTTCTTTTCAACAGCAAGCATGATGTGTGCAGATTTTGGAGGAAAGGGTCTGCTTTCTGCAGTCAGGTATGGCTTGATCTCTCAAGGCAGATGGGGACCTTCCATCATTACTGGCACATCTCTCCATACACACCCGATATGCCACTCAAGTAGTTCAGCTGCTGTAGTATGTGGCCACTGGCTGAGTATGCATGGTCACACACCGCATGACCATAAAAACATAATGTGTGACCTGTTACATCTAGCCGCCATCCATGCTGATGTCATAAGGCGGCCTCTGGCCTTAAAGTGCTAGGGCTGCCTCATTAGCCCTAGTCTGGCCCTAGAGCTCTTCATATTTCACCCAGAGCTGATTACCAGGCCTCTGGGTCAGCGTCTTTAACTTTCAGGTAGGGAGAGAGGTGTTTGGCCACAACCATTTTTAGCTTTAATCAAGTATCTATTAATTTTATGCATGGTAAAATACATGTAAACAAATACAAAAAGTGAGAAAATCTGAGGAAAGCGTTGTATTCCTGGGTGATTTCCATAAACTAGTCCTTCCATGAGCAAAACCAGTGCCATATTATTTCTGACTGTATGGAACTTATTTTCTGTAACAGATACATAATTCATGAGATGTAAACTCATCCAAATAAGTAAAAGGAAATTAAGAAAAGCAGGTAACTGAAATTAGTACAAACTCTATATTGTGGAAAGCAGAATACAGAACACCAGGGGCGTAACTAGACGCCTCAGGGCCCGGGTGCGAGAATCTGTTAAGGGCCCCCGCACCCCCTCACCCCCCAAAAAAACATGATTTTTACCCAACAATTTTTTTTCAACAAATTCAATTTACATATTGAATCATATCTGTAAAAAAATCAAAGAAAAAGGGGCGCATGTACAAAGGGCATAATCCAATATGCAGATTAAAATAAAGTAAAATGACACAAAACCTTTACTCTTCCTCTCACTGATTTCTGGGCCTAGAAAGTTTTGCGACTACAAATTCAGGATTCCCTAGATTTATTCTAGGGATGAACTAAAATGAAAATTCTGGACCAAAACATTCAGGGTTCACTTAGCCAAAACCGAAAATGACCCCCACCTTTAAAAATAATAATAAAAACTCACATTTTTAATAAAAGTAGGTAACACACAATTGGACAAAATTAGCAATATGACTTGGCATGATAGGAGTGTGATTGCTAACAGCAATCACACTCCTATCATGCCAAGTCAGCCAGTACATGGTGAAACCTGGCCAGCTGCCCCCCTTGTGTAGTGATGCTGCCAGCAGTATGGGGTCTGCACTTACAGCCACCCTGTACCAGCATGTACTGGCTGACTTGGCATGATAGGAGTGTAATTGCTAACAGCAATCACAGTCCCATAATGCCTAGGTTCCAGCATTTACTGGATGGATGTGTAAGTGCTGGAACCTAGGCATGATGGGACTGTGGCTACTGTTAGCAATCACACTCCTATCATGCCAAGTCAGCATACACAAGGGGGG
Source organism: Spea multiplicata (assembly GCA_009364415.1). Lineage (NCBI taxonomy): Eukaryota > Metazoa > Chordata > Amphibia > Anura > Pelobatidae > Spea > Spea multiplicata. Next base: position 11,617,312 of record VKOC01000002.1, read on the forward strand.
CAGCTAGCTAGGTTTCAGCATGTACTGGCTGACTTGGCATGATAGGAGTGTGATTGCTAACAGCAATCACAGTCCCATCATGCCTAGGTTCCAGCACTTACACATCCATCCAGTAAATGCTGGAACCTAGGCATTATGGGACTGTGATAGCTGTTAGCAATCACACTCCTATCATGCCAAGTCAGCCAGTACATGCTGGTACAGGGTGGCTGTAAGTGCAGACCCCATACTGCTGGCAGCATCACTACACAAGGGGGCAGCTGGCCAGTTTCAGCATGTACTGGCTGACTTGGCATGATAGGAGTGTGATTGCTAACAGCAATCACAGTCCCATCATCCCTAGGTTCCAGCACTTACACATCCATGCTATCACACACACACTCATTCATTCATATAACCATTCATTCACAGATTCACTCCCTCAATCACACACACTCATTCAAACACCCTTCCCACCCCCTTACCTGCACTGCAGCTCCTCGATGCCGCTCACAGACTTCAGCAGGGGGCGCGGCCTCCCTCTGCCTTCTCTGCCATAGCACAGAGGAAGTAGGATGTCACGTGAACTCCGCTTCCTCTGTGCAGTCCAGAAGACCCTCCCACAAGTAAGTAGCAGGGCTTGAGGTGCGGCTCGCGTAAGATCGGTTGCCCTGGCTGCCGATCTTACGCGGGCAGCACCTCTCATCCCTGCCTTATTTAAAAAAAAACAAAAACGGAAAAAAGATTTCGGG
>VKOC01000002.1:11621724-11653223 GCA_009364415.1 Spea multiplicata
GCAGTCGCGACCCCTGCGACCCCGGTAGTTCCGCCACTGCAGAACACTGCCACAGAGACCATAATAGAGTTTGCATTTTTTAGTATTTTTATGTCTCAATTTTTGTTAAATAAAAGAGGGCATTGACTAAAGTCACAACACATTGACTTTGTAATTGTAAATGACCAAAAAGAAACATAGAAAGACCGAATGTGACAGCAAATACAAACAATTTGGGACATTTTATCCGTGCATTTTCTCACATCTTATTTGGTCATCAGTCTTGTCTTACACATGGAAGCCTCTCCACAGTCTTCTCCTAACATATCTATTCTTTTAAACAACAAAAATAGCATATATATTATATATATAATAGTATATATAAAGTAATATATATATAAAACAGTATAAATATAAATGTGCCATATTGCCATATTGAACTTATGTTGAAGGAGAAGACTGAACATATCAGTATTTGTATTTATCTGTATTTATCAATGAGAAAATGTAGAAAATGTGTGCATGAATATGCATTGTATATATAACATAAATAATACGTTTATTGTGTTCCATAATTCTAACCCCAAATGACAATAAAACAGTAAGTACCGATGACTCCTGCTTGCAAGTGCTTTCTTCCACTAATAACACTGTTTGGATTTAATAGGTGATATGAATGATCAGTTACATTAAACATAGCACGTTAAAAAGGTTTATGTTTACTGGCGGAAGATAAAAAAATGAATGAAACTACAATTATTTGTTCCCGAATCCTCTTTGGTGTTTTCAAGCAGTTACTGCAGATGCTGTTTCTTTAATATGTGAATCATATGAATGTATCTAAATTGTATGGGATATATTGAAACCATATAGAATCCATTCCAAATGGGAACTCAATTCAAGGGGGGAATTGCATGCATCCTTCATTTCAGATGCTATTATGTAATGTCATTTAATGGATACTATTTTTTACACGTTGTTGTGCATATCTGTGGCTAAATTTACTCCTTTGATGAGTAAAGTAACATGCTCATAATTTGAAGAGATTGTGGAAGATGTTACAGGGATATCGCTTCATTATGTGCATTTAGGTCTGGGCTGGCTAGGGGGATATATTCAGAAGGTTGGCAGTCTGCCTGCTCGTGCTGCTTACCAGGGTGTGCTTCTCTGACACAGATCTGTGTCACTTTCTCTTCTTATTTTCTGCACTGATCTAAGTGGGGATCATAGGCTATTGCGTAATATAGGGTCAGGTTATGGGAATCTCTTTAGCTAGGGGTGGGATAATTTAATCAGGGTCATGTTTAACCATTTTTTTCTAGGTCAGGCACGTGACAGTAAGCTCTACAAAACCATAAATACATCACTGGTGAACCAAGTTTCATAGATAGTTCTACCCATGGGTTCACCTAGCCTGGTATCTGTATCAATGTTTAATTTGTACAATCTGTTCCTTTAACCATATTGGCTTTTTGTAAAACCTCATATATATATATTTGCGTGTTCTCTCTTTTTATCTAACAGCATTGGCAAGCATATGCACTTATTTAAAAGATTTGCCAACCAATATTTGGCCCATATAGTCTACGACTGCTTCATAGCTACATAAGCAATCTCCAATTACTGTGTGTGATTCAAAGAAAATGTTTCCAAGTCCTGACACCCACATTCTCCTATAAAATGAGCTATATCTTTCCTTCAAATTAAACTAAAGTACAAAAAAAATACTGGGAATATCAGGAAATAATATGGATTGAAAAGGTTATTGTTTTGGCCCTCAGGTTTAATGTGCACTGAGAAACCCATGATGGTTTTGAAGAAGGTATTCTTTATATCTCAAAACGAACTGAGCCATCCTTGAGTTTCTTTAAATTCTAGGTCATTGTGAAGATGTCAATATCAACTCAATGTTTGTGGTTTCCAGAGGTTCTGATAATGATCCTTACGGAAACCCAATCCTGTCAGAACCTCATGATATAATTATTACAATCATCTATGAAAATATATTTAAACAATAACATGCTAGTTATGGGGGTGCATAAGCCAGATGCCTTTCTTAGCCCTTTAAGACTTTGGCTCAGCTTCAGTTCTGCTTGTGATGTGTTTCGTACAGCACACACACCTAAAATTCTAAAAAACCCATAAAATATTCAAGTATCCATAGTCTGAAATACGGTTAATGTGTCATTTTTCCCAAATCTCTCTTTTATGGTAGCATAATGTTTCTAGTAGGTTTAGACGAAGAAGAGAGGAATGAATGAAAGGAAACTAGTTTTATAACTGGTGATATGCTAGTTTTGCCATATTTGCAACAGATATCTGGTCGAGACAAAATAGTCCCTTAGTTTTAAATCAAATATCTCTAAAGAAACAACGATACAGAGTTACAAATAAAAATAAATGTAATGCCGGTAACAGTTTCTTTTTGACCAGCATCAATTACGTGACACTTACTAGTTTTACTAAATAACCAAGTAGCTCCCAGGTATGGGACTGTTTCATTATTGATACTGGGACCCACCTTGCTGCTACTCACACTAAAATTGGTGGGATTATTTAATTGAATATAATATGAGGAATCACGTCTGGAGTTCATGCTTTTCAAATTTGGAGTGTGTGAATATGGAAATCAAGCTATGGAATCTTGGAACATCTGCTTATGGGATGTTTGCCCAGCATATTAACTTTTTCCCATGAGAGATTGCAATGATCAGTCCTATCATTGCAAAAAGTAAGCGTAACAGTTCATTTTTGCTCACCAGATGTCCAGTGATTGGATTAAGGAGGCTCTGCAGATGAGGCATTTTTTTTAAATTTCCTGATTTTTATTAATTAGAAATACCAACATGGTTTGACAGCATATGACACTTAAAATTCATTCAGAGTAGAGTATATATATCAATTATGTTTGAAACAGCAGCTGGGTTATTGGTTATCATAAAATATTGCTATATGTACATGAATATTTTCATTGAATGATACTTGTGAATGATGCAAGTTAAAAAATTACTACCAAAATTGAAAAGCATGCAGCACAGGAACCCCTTTACCTTGCTGATTTACAGTGGGGTCATATGAAGTTGGTAAGGGTTACAGTTGAAGGTCAACAGTTCCTTTCCCTGTAACTAAACTATAGCATTATGTGTGCAATATAAGAGGGTGAGCTGGCACGGGCCAGAGCCCATCATCAGACTTGGCCTGGGTTGTCGAGGAGTGTGTGTCGGGGCTATGCCAACTAAAGCTCCCCCTCTTTCAATGTTTTAATATTTTCTTATATCCAGCAGATACGTATGACTCAACTTCGAACAACTCAACTACCTTAATGCAAACAGGCCATCATTGACAAGGTAGAAACCTAAAAAAAAAGCGGAATGCTGGCCCAAGTTCTACCTGGTACATTTTGATTTGGAAAATCAGCACGTCCAGATTTTTAATACATGATCCTATGTTAATGACCTCTTGTTATTATTAACTATTTCGCCCAAGTGCTCTATAGTTTCCGCATCAAAACCAGGCAATTTAATTATCAGACTTTAGGAACCCATTAAATGCTATATACAATGAATTTCATTGTATCCCTTTGCATCTAATGTGTTTACAGTGCTTATATTCTTTATATGTATTTTACATTTATTTAGCTCTAGGTTTCACAAAGACTTAAACTTCGAAAAAACTTAGCAAGGCTGAGAACTCACCATGTAAAGAACAAAGTAATAATTATACATATCAAGCCTACAGTCAATGTGGGTTGAAATCACATTACTCATTATGGCCTACTTGACAGTTACAAACAACACTATAGTTTCCATGGCTCCTGCAATAAAACGCAACAAGTTTAAACAAGTGATATTAATAAAGTGGTAGTCAAAGTCAATGTGGCCACCAGATAAGGTGCAGCAGAGAACACTGAACAATTTGAACGTGGATAAAATTCTTTGGTTTATCAGATCTTGTTGTCCTGAATTGATAATTTCTTCTTCCTTAATCTTCAGTACTCTGTTCCACTACTGGCTCTATTATTGTCTTTCCCAGTGTCGCTCTATTACTTTTGTTGTACATGGTGATACTCTTCTAAACACAGTAAATCATCACAAGAAATGGAAGTGACGCTCTTCTTCAATAATGTACACCCATTTACACAAGTCTTTGTATTTAACATGAAACCATCTAAACAAATTAATTCTGGGTACCAGCAGAGTCCCCTCTTGGCTGTGTTTTACAAGCACTCGTATGGCAAGTATGTCATCCTTTTCCACCAAAAATAACACTAAAAATGGCACATTCGAGGATTTCCTTTTAAATATATGGTAATTGCTGGTTGTCTTCATTATTTGACTTGGATTTTCCAATTCAAATTCAATTTATCCCTGTTATTCAGCTTTAATTAGTCATTCCTATTCATTACAAAACTGTTAATTGCACATAATGACTAACTCTAAGAATCTATTCTCTATTCACTAAAGACAGAAGGCAAATGTGTTTCATTGAATGGAGCGTTTTACTGGTGGCAGGTGTACTTAATTGGGTTACAGTTTCCCATGTAGGAAGGATGACCACAATTAGCCCTATGACTATGAGGATATAGAAACTCTTTTCTTTTTTGAAAGGGAAACCCTTGAAAGCTCAGGAACAATTACCAATAATGCTTAAGGATGTCTAAGTACATTTTCTTATTCAACCCAAGCTATAAAATTCAGATTCACAAACAAGAGAGCACATAATGTCCTCGTGTAAAATAAGGCCAACACATACCAAATCGAACTTAATGACAAATGTAGCTTGAGAGCTAATTGGACCTGGTTTTCAGTGGTCTTTTAGGATGTCTGCAATTGTAACCGTTGGATGCCTATACCTTGATGGGCTACAGTATGCCAGGGGGGTTTCAGAGACCCCACTAATGTGTACTGGTACTGGCCTAGAAAAAGAGCAGGTCATGAGCACTAAATTGCAAAGATGCTAATGAAGTTGGTATTGGCCATGTTGAATATTTAGATGACAAGGGGCTCCTGTTTGTTTTGTCCCTGAGTGATAACCACTCTCTTTCAGTTACCTTTCTTAGGTCCAGCTTGGGTCAGCTCAGCCCTTACTGACCTCACTGACTGACTCCTATCTATACACCATGTCTTATGGAGTAGAACTTGAAAAACTTTTCCGCCAACTGCCTATATTGGCTTTAACACTTAGGTCAATGTATATGCTCTGTCACAGGAATGTATTTGTCCAATATGCAGGCTTGCAGTACTTGTCCCAACACAATTTGGAATACATATATGATACAAAAGGTTTTAACAATACACACATAATGCGGGTGGTCCTGTGTGTCACACTACATACCTTGTTTGTCCCCCCCCCAAGAAAGGGACATTTTAATATTGACTAATAGATTGTAAGCTTGATAGCAGTGCCCTCTTTACCTAATGTATTGATTTGTCTCAGTCTATCAATTCTATTTTTGTCAGACCCTTTGAATGTAAGTAGCTCTGCATATATTGTTGGCACTGGATAAATAAAATAAAATACAAATATGTTACATGTGGGAGCACTGCGTACCCCAATGCCATACATGCCTGGGGCTGACTAGAAATATAGTCCCATTATGTAAGCAGAGCATTAAATACGAATACTTGATTTATGATTATGTTGCCTTGTGTGAGCTTAATATACTGTATGTGCCTCATACAAAGAAGCATTGCTTTGACATAATCAAGAAATAAATGCAAAATGCAATTTACCCCAATTTGTAAATTCTATGTGAGTGTAGGCTTGCCCGTGACTAATCCATTTCAGTCAACATCTGCATGCGTCCATTAACCACCACCTGGTTTGCATTTGCATCTAATCGGTGCACATTTAAAATGCTGTTCTTAATTTTATAAATGTGATTATATGGCCCAGGTATAAATTAGATTGAACTGAATTTTTCAACATGTATATTAATGATTTGTGATTTCTGTATCAATCTATCTATATACAGACACATACGCTTTATAATATAGAAATAGCTGTTTATTTTAAACAATCAATGTATTGTATAGTAGATAGTGTACCAATGTATGAGTGCATGATGCCATGTCTGAAAACTGACACAAGTGACATTATGCACGGCTCAAGTGTGCCGCTTGATCTCACTAGATGTTCCATGATCTCTGATGATACAGGCTGCAAAAGTTACTCCAACTGGTTAACATAATTGTACAAGGGGAATTTTGCAACTTTTAAAGACAAGCGCCACCAAATTTAATTTATGCTGAAAATTAAAATTGCCGAAACATTGCCAACCTCTGTTCCAGTTCATCTGACCATGTGTTTATGGACCTTGCTTTGTGCACCACTGTATGGACAAAGGTATTGGAATCAAGGTGTGGGCTAGTTTCAGTGAAGGAAAACCCTAATGCTTTAGCATACCAAGATATTTTGGACAATGCTATGCTTCCAACTTGTGGGAACAGTTTGGGGAAGCATGACTGTACCTGAGCGCACAAAGGAAGTTGACTGGCGGCACAAAGCCCTGACTTCAACCCCATTGAACACCTTTGGGATGAACTGGAAAGAAGAGTGCGAGTCAGGTCTTCTCGTCCAACATCAGTGCCTGACCTTACAAATGCTTGACTGGATGAATGGGCAAAGATTCCCATAGAAGCACTGCAAAATCTTTTGGAAAGCCTTCCCAGAAGAGTGGAAGCTGTTATAACGTCAAAGGAGAAGACCAACTACATATTGTCTATGTGTTTGAATGCAATGTCATCAAAAGTCCCTGTTGGTGTAATGGTCAGGTGTCCCAATACTTTTGTCGATAATGTGTATCTTCTGAAAGGCAAATAGCCAAGGAGCAACGAGCGTGAATACGGAAGGAGGGTTAAAATTATCAGTGATAACTTAAGACCTAATGATGGTTGGAGTGTAACACTAACCCCACTCTGGTAAGCTATCCAAGGCATTTTCTTGAATACTCTTACCTGCACGATTACGACCTAAGGTTATTTACCAGATAAGATGGTAAGAAACAGCATGTTGCTGAAGAAAGTGCTACTTGTTAATTGTGAAGAGATTTCAGTTTCATCTTGGAGTGTTCTCAATTACACTTCTCCAAGCTGTTAGGGAAGTCAGACCGTCAAGGAGCATTCTGCTAATTAGCTTCAATCAGTTTAAAGTTAGTGAACATTAAGATCACATGATTTTTTTGCAGCTTTTTTCATGTGTATTCAAATAGCTGCTTTATGTGGCCTTCAACACCACAAAGTATTGCAACCGTGTAAGTTTCTTTTGTACTATTACTAAAACCTATACCTTAACACTGAAATCCATGATTGGGGAGATTTTCCTACCAATGAAGAGCAGTGTCTGACTGACAAGGCGGCGGACGCTTAATGATCTACGCCTCTGCACATTATGTTTTTGCTTATCACAGGAATATCTAATCAGTGACTGCACACCACAGCATTTGCGCGGTGTGCCGGATGGCCAGTTTAAGTCTGATAAAGAGTCATTTTGTCCAAATAGTTGAAAGTGGAGAAATTACCATAGCAACTAACTGAATGTCCCTGCTTATCCACTTTGAACCAGAATTGCAACTTTGAATCAAACCAATTTTCTTAAATAACTGTTTTATTATTATTATTATTAGTTTTTTAGAATATGTTTGTTTTGCTTTTTTAATTGGGCAGATTTTTTATTGTGACATATTGTGAGATGTTGATTTCCAAGATGCGATTGAAGGGAGAACTTAGTTTAATCTCCGTCGCAACAAGTACTAGAGAAAGGTGTCAATGCTGTCAGGCAATCATGTACGTTGCTTCCGATTGCTCTTATTACAGTCTACAGACCCACCACCGGAAGATGATAATTTAAAGTCCTTGTTCCTGTATAAATATATAAGAGCAGGGCATTGCATGACATGCAGCAATAATTAGATCTGTACCAGCTCCTGTTATAAGCCACCATACTTTGGGTTTGAAACAAAAAATCAGATATTTTGTAGAGACCTGTGGCCTCTGTCTGTACCAAACCTGGTACTCTGTCTGTAAAGATACCGGTATCCAAATTACTGTTTCCATTTACAGTGTATAAATTGTACCATTCTTCCCTTCAAGTTGTTACAACTACCTGTCCGGCCGGGGTCCCACGGTGTTCCTCGCGCACGTCCCCCTCGCGTACTGACGTGCGTCCGACACGCACACGAGGGGGCTGCGCATCGAGCAGGCACGCCTCCCAGCCACTGACAGCTCTGATCGGGCTGCTGCAGCATATCAGCGGCGATCGGAGAGACCATCCGCCGCTATATGCTCGCGGCTCCCGACCAGTGCCTCTTCTGCCTGTGTGGCGCTTCCGCGTCGCTCGCGGCGGCAACACAGGCAGAGAGGACTTTGTGCTTGAGCCGCCGCTGCATGTCCACGGAGGCTGTTTGCATTACCGCCCCTGCCTGTGTGGCTCTTCCGCGTCATTCGCGGAAGTAACACAGGCAGAAGGTTTTGTTTGGTTGCCATCGCGACGACGCTATTATTGTGCCGGTCGCGATGACGTCATCTTACCTGATCTCCCGCCATTGGTCCTATTAAAGCTTCCTGGTCCTTGGTTTCCTTGCCCGTTCAACGAGTCCATGTAATTGTTCTCAGGGTGTTTATTTCTCTTGTGCCTTTTTGATTGATATTTTCGTGTACCAGACCTCGGCTTTGTTCTTCTGACCTTGATCCTGCGCTGCCCGTTCCGACCTCGGCTATTGTTATTTGACTACGTTCCTGTGCTGCCTGCCCCGACCTCGGCTATCGTTTTTGACTACGCTACATGTGCTGCCTGCCCCGATCCCGGCTTGTTTATCGGATTCTCGCCATTCCTGCATTGTGGGTCCATTACCTGTGATACCTGATCCGACGCAACACAAGTGGATTTATCCAGGTTGAATCCATCCTCATGGCTATTTGCCTGGTATATGAGTTACGATGAACTGCGTAAAATCCAGATGCACAATGGGGTTTATTCTAAAGAGTGAGTTTTAAGTGCGATCAGTTTAAGAGGATTTTTAAAGCGCCAACTCTGCAGCATAAACTCCAGCTTCAGATGGCCAAAGAGGGGCACTAGTTTTAGGGTGTGTTGGTAGGGTTGGTTTTACATTTTTGTGACATTACAACCTACTAATAGCAATGTACATAAATTAATAATACATTATTTTGGCTCTTAAATTTCACTCTATAATGTTCTTAAATTTACTTATACCACAAAATCATTTGACTATAACTGAGGGCCGGATATGATGGAATATCCTCTGCGCCTTCTCTTAAGGGAGTGCAGAGCCAGGTATTCCACCGGTGCCAACTTGAAGGATTCTTCAATAGTGTTAATGGGGCAGGTGGGGAGATAAGGTATCTCCCTTGTAATCAGGGGCAAACAGGGGGAGAGATGGGCTTAATTACCCAATAGGGTGATCTGTCCCCGGTTTTGTGTCAGAGGCACCCCACTGGATTTACCCCTCTCTGCTAGTCCAGAATATTCCAAACGCACTTGCATTTCTTTAATTATTTGGATACTCAGAACTGCAAGATTTGAGAAGAGTGCGTTTCCATGTTCACAATCATCCCACGCCACTGTGTTAAAATAAAAATGTGATCGGGTCACAGCTGTGCATCTTATACAATATCACCCTGTGTAATAGGGCTTGATAGGTCTGCATTTATTTGACGTAATCTCCCATTTTAGAACTTGTAAAAACTGGAGAGCAAGACAGCTTTCTTACAGTCAGGTCTGTTCCGCGTTAAAACAATGACCTGTTCCAACTCACCACATCTCATCTTCAGCTCAAAATGTTATAGTGGGGTAGGCTTCAATAATTACAACCATTTTTAATCAAGTAACATTAAATAGTATATTTGTAATGTGTTTTTTTTAATAAATATTGTGCTAGATGTCAGTTTTACTTTAACAATTATGTTTTTTATGTGATTACTTTTGGTGTTTTATTATTCTGTAAATCATTATGGTTGTATAAGCTCTTTATATGCCTTGACTCCAGGCAGATAAGTATTACAGATATTTAGTGAACAGGTGATGTATGGTTCTCTAATGGGCAAATTATCAGTAGACTGTTTTTGAGACAGCATTAGCTACCCGGCCTATTACATCAATATCCCACGCCATGCATCATCCTGATAGCAATCTTGGCTGTCCATAAAGGAACCAATTCTAGGTTCTAGGGCCTTAAATGTATACATTTAAGGAATCCATTTTTAACACAAGCTTATTATTGCATATACAATTATATATATAACACAATAGAAGCAACTGTATAAGTAATGTAACACTGCAGCCATCATATACACTTTAATGCTTATGATGAGATGAGTGTCCTCTTTAAAATTTATTTTCCCTTGAAAATGTATGAAGGGTTAATCAGGCATGCTTGTGCACTATATTCACCACCATCTATCTCCAGCGCTGGCTCATGCTTGAGTTCTAGGGGGGGGGTCTAATTAAATGCCCCCCCCACACACACATGCACACAAAGCACTCCTATTGATTTTAGTGGGAGCTTTTTCCTGCCAATCTATTCAAAACTGGAGTAAAACTCGGACATCAGTGGGGGAGCTGCAGCTTTTTCTAAAGAATTACTTTAAAGTATACTCTGCTTTGGCGGGGGTGTATGCAGCACTCGAGTGTCCCTTTAAAAACAAATGACATTATAGTGATGGAGCAGTAGCACAGATGAGCATCATTGTGATGGGGGCCCCAGGCAGCTACATAATATGTTTATATGGTAGCATGCTAAACTGGATGATGCTTTTTGGACAATGAATGGGCCCTATTTTCTAAATGTCCAACAAGAAGATTCTCAATATTACATATAATGTATTACTCCTCTGCATTAGACCATATGCAATATGATATTCCAAGAAACATTTATGGCCATTTGCCATTTCCACTACAAAATACATATTGCATTTGCAGCAATATCGTCAGACAAATGTCTTTAATTCTCAGGGAGCACATCATACAAACAGTACTCTTCTCCTGTCGTTTAACACTGGAAAGGCTAAGGGGGGGAAGGAAGAAAATATTTTTTGTCGTTATCATCAAATCACAGTAGTCATTGGTAATACAGATTTATGAGGACTATTAGCAGGGCATAAAAATACCCAACTGAAATCTTTCTGAACAGTTTGTTCTTTTGTATGAAAGAAAGGAAAGTTCAGTAAAGATAGATACTCACAAAGTTTCTGCAAATCGAGCTTCTATGAGTCTTGAGGATTTCTTTATACACCTAATATTGAAGGATGAAAAATGGATCTCTTGTGACACCTTTGTAATGAACAGTTTGGGGGATTTTAACAATTCTGGTAACCATGTGGAACAGATCTGTCATTCATTAGCTATGAAAAAAATTCTCAGGGGGCATTACTTCATGTTTTTTTTCACTTTGTGCGTGATTTTCCTATGTTATTAACTTCTTTTTTTAATATTGTACAAAATAATTATCTTGTACCAGAATGTCTAGAGAAATTAATAATGAGGATGACAGCATAATAACGTTCTTTAATATGTTGAGGACCAGATGGATGATTTTCCATAATGTTTTGTTGTGTGTTCTACACCCCTTCTGTAATCAAGGGGTTAACAGCTTGAATTTAATGAGAGGAAATACAATGACTCTTGGCTGCTTGACGCTTGAGAGCAATTTCCGCACATGCACACGAAGGTCTGAACAGACCCCTGCCTGCAGCGTTACCCTTCCTGCCTTACTGGCAATAAGTATATCACGTACAACACAAATGTATTTGAGGGGATTCTGCAGAACACCCCATGAAAATTTAGAGGGATCAAATGCATAAAAGTTCATATGGTGGCTGGAGTGTCCCTTTAACAGATTTGTTATTGTATTATTTACTCTATACATTATAATGCAGTTTTAGCCCTACAATGTCGTTAATTGATTGTGGATATAAGTGGTATATTTATTCAGCATCAACATATCAACATCTAATTAAAATAATATAGTTAAACATACCTTGAGTCTCTAGGTGAAGCGCTGCTTCACCAGGTCTCGGGTCAGTTTCTTCTTTCTTCTGGATGGGGAATGATGATTGGCCATGCTCACTCCCCACCCACTTACTTCCTACTCCTCACTTGCTTAAGGCTGCTTGTGCACGGCTAGCCCACTAAGCACAACCTTCATGAAAGGATAGCCATGCACCCCATTAAGCCACTCTCCAAAAGAAGGAGAGCTCAGGGTAACCTACCCAGGAAAGTTCACACTTATGGTTATATAAACTATTACTATGTGGTAAATTGATAAAATTATATTGCAGAATTTATTACAGCTGTGTGAGACCCCCTTGACGTATTAAAAAGAGCATTTAGATAACATATTTAGAGTAGCACCTTTAGCTTAGTGCTCATTGAACGTTCAAATAAGTCTGGAAACAATTTAGTATTAAGAACTCTTGGTTTTTAGAGCCCCCAGGGAATAGAACATAATAAAAGATAGAGAAGCACCAATCCTGAATAATTTGTATGCCGACAGACACCTGCATGTTACTAGTTTCTAAGGTGAAATAAGCTCTTAGTGAAAATGTAGCATGTGTGCAATACACAGAATGCTATGGCCTTCAGCAGCTGTCTCCCTGGGAGAGAGAAGTTTAAAAACTATTATATTTTATCTTCATTAAAAAAAAGAAACAGAAGGATGTCAGCCAGATCTGACTTAAAGACCAGATGTTTTGAATGCGACATCAAAAAAGTCCCTAATGAGTTTTATATAGGAAATTTGTGTATTTTTGTGTATGCTTATTTTGTGACTTGCCCAAAGAATTTGCCACAATCATGGAGGCATTTAGCACGTAGTGTAGGTGTAGCTTTGTTATGTGATGGACAAATCTCTTGTTTTCTTCAAATTTCTCAGATGGACTGTAATACAATTTTCTGAGGGATATGATCCAGGGGTTCACTCTCCAAGAGCTATAGTAATTACTATATAATATACAAAATGGGAACCCACTGGGAATAACAGGGCCTTGTAGTGGCGTGTGTTGGCTTATGTCTTCCTGTCCTGTGTCACCTGCTTTCCGCACACGTTACATTTAGCAAGAGGATCAAATCTTAGAAGAGGGCCTTCATTCTTCTGCAACCTTTATGGGGCCATTTTCTATAAGCTATACAGTCACATAACCTTGTAAGACCTTGGAGGTCCCTTGTTGTTTTCCCAACATCTGAAGAAAGGGCAATCGAGGGTCTAAACGCTAAAGAGACATTTTAACGCCCCTGTCTTTTCTGGGCCCAGTACAACAAAATCGATTTCTGGCACACAGGAAAAGCTACCGGGTGAATCTTACACATGACTCGTGGATTGTCTAAGGACCCTGAAATAAAAACACAGAGACAAGCAATATTTTGTATAAAACATTTTACTTTCTGCTGGATAAACTTAGGTCAGGGTAAGTTGACCCTCGCTGTGACACGCCAAAAATTTGTAATAATAACAATTAATACTTTGTAATTAATATTAACATACTGTTAACAAAATATTACCATAATAGATAAAGCACTACACCATAAATAACCAACCATTGCTTGCATAGGCGTACTGCTGCCACATGTTTACTCTGAATCCACTGGCCTCCCCCATTTTCCTGACATTTAGTAGGCCCAGTCCACCTGCTTCTCCAACCAGTCCCTTAAACGTTTGACCCATTACCCTTTTGGCCTTTTGTTTCTTATCTTCTAACCCCTTCCAGCGCTTCTTTTGTAACATTTACATACATAAGGCATACCTCCCAAATGTCCCAATTTAGGTTTATAAATGCATTCCTCTGTTATATAAGTAGTTATCGCTATGTCACATAAAAAGTCACAGTGAAGCCCCATCCCTAGCGACGCCTAAAATAAAAGTGCCCCTCTATATCTATTATACCATAACACTCCAACATATAGGATATGGGGCTACCTGTCTGGTAAAGCCCATTGGAACACATTAGGGAAATCCATTTAACTCTTTGCTTCGTGTTATGCAGCTTCAGAAATCTTGAACAGATTCTAGCTAGTTATTAGACATATGCAAATGATTAAAAAAAACCGATTCAGACTAATTTTTCAGTTCATTTTTTGGCCCATTTGTTTTTGGGCACTGAATTTCGCTTCTCTGCCCACTTGTTTCAGCTGAAAATGTGGGGGCATTTTTGATTCAGGAATGAACTTCGTTGCCCAGTACCCTCATTCACTCTGACACCCAATTACTCTCTCACACTCTCTAAATGTTTCCCTACCTTCTCTGCTGACCACTTCCGCTTCTGCAGAGCACTTCTGCTTCTGCATCTTTCTCCGTATCTTCTTCTTCATCTTCTATCTTCTTCCTTCTCTTCTCGCTTTTTATTCAATCCTTGATCTGCTATCTTCTTTCTTTGCCTCCATTTCCGTGGACATAACCTGGCAGTAACTTCTGCCAAAGTGGCAGCACTGCGGTGACGTGAAATCAAGGTTTCTTCATTACTTCTTCATGTGTCAGCATTCCTATGAGATGTTTTGTAAAAAGTAGAAACGTGACAGGGTACTCCAAAATACTCAGGGTTGCAGGTCCAGGGGTGTAGTAACCCCATCTGCCGCATTACAGGGAGCCAATTACCCTATTGGACAATCAGGCTTCCTGTTGTGCCACTGCTCAGTGAGGCAATTGATCTCCACAACTAGCCTATTAACTCTATGCATGACTGAGTCTGCACAACCTCCATAGTTTTCTTCTGCCCAGTGCTGCATGTCCTGATAAAGTCATAAACCTGCATTCAGGAAAAGCATTGAGGTGCCTGGTGGAGCTGGCCTTGTTTAGCAGCACCTAAAACAGCACCTATATTATCCCAGAGGGTATAAAAAGTTACTTTTTGTCCATGCTATTCATGCTATGAAGTCTTTCATTCTATGAAACATTGCTTGGACTGGTTAAGACAGGGGCAAGACTAGCCTCTGACAACTGAGTGCTGCTGGCCAGATGCCCTAACTCCCAGAGCTATTAATTTGAACATGGAACATGTCTATGCTTAGAGCCTGTCTTGAGAGCCATATGAGAGGAGGGTATGACGGGGGGGGGGGGGATAGAGCCGTATGCAGGCAAGGCCTAGTCTGTAGATTTTTTTAATGATGACTTGGGGAAAAATCCTTGGCTGGTAGTAGTGAATAGATTTGTTAGTACTAATAGAAATTAAACAGTTAATGCGAATGATAAAAAAGCAGAGTCTGCTGCAATGGAATAGGAACAGCTGCAGTGATTCAAGCAGATCACAGCCGAACATTTGGCAAGAAGAGACACTTTCCCGAGCTGTGTTGCTCTCACCATACTCTTATTTAATTTGGGAGGCATTAATCACAGCAGCGGATGCCATGCCGACCACTTAAGCGAAGGTCACAGAGAGGTGGCACGCTACGTGGCTGCCAGTGTTACTTCTGCACTACCAGAAAATTGTACAGTAATCTGCTCGCTTTCACATACTTAACCTTTTTAGTTTCAGGGAGGAGTACCAAACTTTCCCTTCAATCACTCAAAGTGAGTCAACCCGAGGACCATAAATGGACACTGCATTGTCTTTGTTATTAGGATGAGACTCTTGTGCAATTTGTATTTAATTTGTACTTATTTACTAAAACAAAAAAATAATCTGTTCACCATAACAGTAATGAAGGAAGAAGGAGTTAAATAGATGCAAATATGTGGAAACATCACATTTAGAGTAATGCAAGCAAATGCAAAAGGGACACAATACAGTGATTAGTTGGTTAGTTTGATGTTGGTAGAGCAACTGAAGAATAAAAAGGAATAAAGAAGAATAGGGATGAACATTACCTGGGGTCTCTCTAGATTTGACCTGGAGTCTCAGGGTGAAAGCATGCTTCCTCAGGTCTCAGGGTCAGGTTTTTCTTTCTCTGAGGAAGTGGTTCAATTAAGGCACTCTGGGCTAATCATGCACAGCTAGCTCCGCTCCCATGCAAAGCCGCTCCATCAGAAGAAAAAAAGCTCCAGCTACCTGCCCTAGGAAGTTACCACATGTGCACATAACACTAAATAATGACATCGCTGTATATTTTATATATTACAAAGTACTTTGAGTAAGAAATCTAACACAAATCTCTTCCATCTGCATTGCTGATCCCGCTGTTGGGTAAGGATATGGGGTTCTCCTATCACTTTCTGTAGTTAGAAGAACACTGGTTTTCATGGCAATCAATGTTGTGCCCCTTAATATTCCACGTTTAGTATTCCAAAAGAGTGTTATCAGGGGAGGACTAGTTGGAATGGATTTTAACATGAGAGGACCTGGCTCATCTGGCATAAGACATCTCAGACTTTGTATAATATATTTTTTTGTAAATTGCAACAAAGTGGGTTTGGCATAAAATCCTGCAAATACAGTATTAGTTTTATAGTTGAATTTCATGTTTGACAAATGTAATTATAACGGCTAGAAAATGACAAACTTTTTCATCTTTTCTTTGGACCTGGATCCTTCCAGCCCGATAGATCCTAAATAAAGATGAGAAGGTAGCAGGTTACCACACTCATGTAAAATATGAATCATCAAAGAACGAGCAATGGCCACATGCAACATCTGGCTGGTTAATTATTTATAAAATACCCCACTTAAGGCTTGACTGGTAGCTGTTTAAAAGATCATGTCAAAAGGGAGATCACTCAAGGAGGTCCACAATATAGTGCCCAGCAGATGAAATGGTAGGCTGGCATAGGCCAGCACCAGGGGAACAATTAAGTATCTCAGCATTTTAGAAGACGTACAAGATTGAATTTAAAAGCTCTTGTCCTTGGGACTAAGTGTGTATGATAACTTCTGACGTGTCATTTGTCTGTTAAAGGTGAACATTACTGGGATGGCAGAATAAGCCTGGCAACAGTTATACTACATTGCCTATATGCCATCACTACTACCTCATATCATTAGGCAACTTTATCTGACACACTTTTTACATTTTATCTACTTTTTTCTGCCTGTACACACTTGTACTTTCACTGTTTTATTTCAAAATATGCTTTCCTTTCTACTATGAAAATTTAGTGTTTTGTAATTTTGACATTTCTCATATGCCGACAGAAAACAGTGCAGGGAGCTAATTGTGTCATCTATTTCGCTACAGACTTTACACCTCTTGGGTTGTCTCATCTAGACCTGTCATCTACCGAGCAGTCAGTGCAACACGAGGGAAGGAGGTCACCCAGGGTGACAGAAGTTTACAAATCTAAAATAGATCAAGTTCCACTAGGGATCATTCAGCTTAAACGGAATTAGCTCTCTGTTCACAGTAAAGGCATGGATATTGCACCTCCATCGGTTCTGTAAAATTATCCTTCAAGTTATTCTAAGAATGTGACTTTCTAAGCCTGCTAGGGGAAGGCCCTTGGAAAGTCATATATAAATATATATGTATAACTTAAATCTCTTCACCGCTAAATAAGATATTTGCCTACAAGAACATTTACCACAGAATGTATGATCTTTGTAGCTTATCATTTATTTTTTTGTATTCAGATATTGTATGCAAATTTAAAACATCAGTTTACCAAGGAGATTGAGTGTAGGCATTGTATGAATTAGTATATCAATACAATCATACAAATGCAACCATTTATTCTAATCTTATAATTATATGAATTAGCCAGTGCTATGCGGGCTCTAAGTGCCCATCTGACACACCGTTCAAATGCATTGTTGGCCACTGGCTGATATCACTCCATGCACACCCAATCTGCCACTTCAGCAGTAGATTGGGAGCTACAGTGTGCAGCCGCCATCTGGATATTCTTTGAAGCACACTGCAAAAGCAAAAAATACGTAACATGTCGCCTCTTGTATTCAGCTGTTGGCCGCACTTAAGTTGGGCACCGGCCTTAAAGTGCCAGGGCCGTCTGGTCATTTGCAGTCCGGTCCTGCTATCCATATGTTATTAATCAAATAACCTTGGCATAACTGTCATTATAGCCTTGGATGTTTATTCTTATAATAACAAAGACACTAAGTTGACCTGATCTTCCACCGTATAAAATGTGTCCAGACCCATGCACTTTAATCCGTATGATATTTGCATGATCCCTTCAAATTATCATGATGTACCCCTTGCAAATGTGGGGAATTCGGCAAAATTTTACCAAGTGGATTTGCTCCTCCCCTTAGCTCCCCAGGTATTATACCTGCAGGACTGGTGTTTGGCCAAATATATTTCCATTCATGTGAAAGACTCACCTCTAGTCAGCTCCAGTGCTGCGGGTGGGGGTATATTGAAAGGGAGCACTTTCCTGCCACTGGTTGTGTCATTGTCAAGAATTGTGAGACCACAGAGGAGGATGGCAGCTGCAGGTTATGTATATGTGTATATTAAGAAGCATACTACATTGTTTTTATTACTCCAGATTTAAAAATGTTAATTTGCTTTGGGTTTGAAAGTGTTAATTGGCAATCAGAATCCAAAGTAAGACGCCTACGTTTGTTCAAGCTCTGTATAGTGGAAAATATTACAAAGAGATAATAGTAAGAGAACCTTAGAAATCATAAGGAAATGAAGACAAGTTCCCTGAACAGCTGCTTCCAAGAAGATTGCTTTAATGTTTGTGAGATGTCATTGCCTTGTGATTTTCTGTAAGATGCTATTTTTCAGTGGGCCATCATCATCAATAATTGCCAACGTCCCAGAGAACATGGTTTTACAGCTCATAGTGATGGATAGCAATACATAGCTGCAACTATCCTATTCCTTGGTGGTTAAAAAAGGTCATGTTGTCACATTACAGTATATAGCATACAATTTGTTAACAAATAGCAAGAACCACGGGCTTGATGACAGCTTTAATAAACAAAAAGGGCCTAATTATTGAGTCCCCTCACCACACACCTCTTGGAGTAAGGGGAATATTCAGCAGCTTGTCCTAATTTTATGGGGCCCTTGGGTGGTCTCAGTGCTGGTGGAAAATACCAGGAAAAAGGGAACATTACCTGCTATGTGCAGAAACAACCAATGTGTATCATACCCTCAACATTTCAGGTGTATGTATCAGGATACCTGTGTTGTAGGCGGTGACAAGGCTATCGTTGTGAGGAGGAAGTGAGAACTGCAATGGAGGTCTGTGTTTGGCACATCATTGACCTCCATTGATTGTTCACCTCCCTGGGCCGGTCAGGGGAGATCAAAGGTTCCCCCTAACTGTTTCATGATCCCTACTGCCCACAAAAGAGGGATGGAGTGGGGCAAAACTATTGGCATGAAGGGTTTATTATTGTGTGTTATGTATGCAGGTAGTGTCACAGTGTTTGGTGTTTAAAAACAACCTTGTTGTCCCTTGAGGTGTTGTTGCGTAACGTCAATGAACTCACTTTGAGTTTCTATATTCTGTCCTGATTCTTATATTCTTGGAAGCAGTGTATGGCTTATATCTCCCCACAAAGCCTAAATCCTAATGTTTGCCACTTACACATGTTAATGGATAGAGCTCATAATAGCCCTGCTCAACAGATTGCATATAGGGCAATTTTTCTTACTATTGTGGTATAAGTGTAAATGAGTAGTAAATATGTGATGCATAAACAAAAGCTTTGGAAAAGGCATTGTATAAAGGGTCTCTGAATTCTGTGCTCGCTCTTGTTTGTCCAAATAGCCTGTAATTAGCTGTTGTTCCAAACTTTTCAATGACTTTTCTAGGATCCCATCTGTACTCCTTACCCTTTTTTTAAATATACTGTCTTAAATAGCTGCTTCTTAAAGCATCTGTTCCACTTCTCCAAAAAATGTTAATACCTTTATTCCGTCGAGAGAAAAAAAGAAGAAAATCAGGATTTGTATTCATATTTTAGTTTAAGAACAGGAACACTTGTTGAATTAAATATTCATCTTTGTTTAACCTTTAGGTTGGTGGGGGGTTAAACAGATTTAGGATGCTTCACAACAATTAAGCTACCATTCATTACTAGTACAATATGCCATGCGTTATTGAACAAAACCAGGATTAAATACTGTGATAGCTTTTGTCATTCCTATATTTACATACACACAACACTCAATAAGATGCCTATTGTGTTTGAACAGTATAGCAAAAAAATGTCAGTACTTCTACTCCTTTCCAATATAAATGGATCACCCCTATTTGGATTTTATCACCCTAAAAAAATCTAACATTTTATTTTCGGTTAAGTGTTCTTGTGTTCACTGCATTGTTAATCCAGGTTAAAAGTTAATAGACCCTCTTATGGATCTGCCATCTCGTTACGTTACGTTACGTGGGAAAGTCCCACAGATGTTTAAGTTCCTGTCTTCATTGATCATTAACGGACAAGGTTCTGGGTGGTCTACTCCCCTGTAGTTTAATTGCATATACAGTGTGAGGAAGCCAGTGACCATGTCCATTAGAAATCT
This sequence comes from Spea multiplicata, assembly GCA_009364415.1. NCBI lineage: Eukaryota > Metazoa > Chordata > Amphibia > Anura > Pelobatidae > Spea > Spea multiplicata. The sequence continues at coordinate 11,642,083 of VKOC01000002.1, forward strand.
ATAGGGAATCATTTTAGCAAAGCTGCTTGTTTGGAAGAGGCTTTGGACACCAGTTGGATCTAGGGATGCCTTCTTGGCCAGTTCTAGGACATACCTATTTTTCACATGCAGCTGATCAGCAGATCAAAGTGTTTTTTTTCAGTATGTGTGATGTATAAGTTCACTGATGGGAATTCCTTGTTTAAATAATTAAGCACAACTGTATGAATCACAATGATCAACTAATTGACTCCCTTATGCAATTGCATACATCCCACACTCTGCAGGATACCAATTTAACATGTGCAGGAAAAACAGTAGATGAGGAACCCTACTTGTATTTTTAATACATGGCATTATTATGGGAACACACTGGATATATGTAAAGCTAAAGAGACATTAACAAATTATAAACATTAAAAACTTATATTTTGAACAAATAGGCATTGTAAATGTGAATATAAAAACGTAAAGAGTAGCAGTGACAACACGGATGGGGTTAACATGTACTTGGCTCTATAATCATATGTAAACATACACAGTTTTTTTAGTTGCAGGGGTCTCAAACTGTAGGCGTCGCCTGTCACAAACAGGACAGGCTTTTTTGGACAACCTTGGCAACACACTGAAGATGGCCAAAATCGATCAAGCCTTTTGTGTTTAAGCAGAGAGATATAGAATTCCTGGTCTGTTTGTGGTGCCTGAAACCTGGTCATAGCTCTTCAATGAACTATGTGACCCAGAGGACGAAAGGTGTCAAAGATGGCGCTGAATCGTTTCACTTACGACCCCTTAAAACCTACATCCACCCCTCCTGTCAGCAGTCATCAAATATGGAAACTCGGTGGGTTTGACCTCTTGATTTATAGCTGGGTTAGGTGGGCTCAAGCCTAAACCCTGGATCGAATCTGTGTAATGAAAAGAGGTGATGTTTGAGCAGAACCATGAAAGAATTATCTTTCCACTTGTTTTCTTTAATTTTTAATGGTTCCGGCTCAGGTTAGTGGTTTTTTTCCAGCTTTTTGTAATGTAGCTTGCTTTTAGAAGTAACAGTCTTGAATCTACAATTTGGGATTTATTCAGGGAGCTGATATAGAGAATTTAAACATGTATAGGTTAGGCATAAAGCTATCCTGGATCTAACTCAAGATTAAGGACTGATTAGAAAAAAATTGGCAGACTAGATGAGGTTTTTATTTGCCATACAATTCTATGTTTCTGTGAGCTGATTCCTAAACCATGCATTTTCCTTAACACCACTTGAGAATTAGACAGGTTTTTGAATCAAAGCCCTATGTGTTGCCCTACATATTTGACACAGAAACACAGTTAGCCCCCTCCACCATTGTATATAAATATAGTGAATACAATTTGTGGCAGCATTTCATCTTGGTCATTATAGTCCTCGTTAGATGTTGCTCTATTTGTTTTTACTGAAAACTAGTAATAAGGCTCACTTTTTGTTTTCACTGGCACTGTAATCATTTATGTTAGGAAGTAATGTAACCTTGTCACTGGCAAAGGATATCAGTGTCCTTAATATTGAAAACAGTTATCAATACATACCTTCTAAGTGTCCTGGTTTTTGCATCTTCTGATCTCCTGTGACCAGCTGTCGATATGGTTAAGCTAATTTGTGTACGATTTAGGATAGTTGGCTATTTTTTATTGTTTTAGGTAAAATAAAATAAAACCCAGTTTTATCGTTTTAGGTAAAAATTATTATTACTGTCTATTATAACTTTATGTCATGGATGGTAATCTATTAAAATAACCATGCAGGTCTTCCTGCATTTTAATAAAGATAGTTGTTGAATAAATAAGCTTAACGGATTGAACAAAATTAATTTACTACATTACATTCTAAAGAAACAAATTAATTTTCAATATTTTAATCAGGATTTAATTGGCTTTTAATATATTTACTTAAATAGGTAAATAGAATGACATTATCTAAGTATGTAGATTAAGAATAGCCATATGGCTATCCCATGCATGTGTAGATCCCCTTATTGGTCCACCTCTGCTGGGAGGCTGTTCCACTTATCTACCACCCCTTCAGTAAAGTAAAACTTGCTAAATTCCATCCAAGCCTCTGACCCTGTAGTTTTAGATTATGAGCTCTTGTTCTTAACATTTCTCAACATTTTTCTTCCCCTGAAATAAACTTCCCTCCTATCCTTTATTAAATACCTCTTTAAACCGTCCCTTTAAATTACTGTACATTGTTGTGGGTTTTAGACGTGGTCTTTTAAGGTCTGGAATGGATCAGTAATGATATATCCAGTTAAGTTGAACTAATACTCCGTAACCCCGAATAACAGCGAAACAGAAATATCTTTTTAATTGATGAAATGTATCTTTTAGGTGGTTGTAGTCTAGAATCCATATAAGCGATGAAGATGAATATAAAACCATGAGTTTTCAACAACTTTATACGCGTCATTAGATCGAGCTCATGGTCTCTGGATCACAGGTCCAATAATGTGTGCAGCTTTATAAGAAGAATCAAACCCTGTTAATTGCAGTGATAACTCCTGGCATAGCTATGATAAACAATTATGTAAAATATATGTTTGTATCACGAAAGTTGCGATTTATCAGGAATACTTTTTAACCATTTAATAATGAATTGACACATAGTCAGCATAATATACTTTCTAAAGATATAAAGGGTGCAGTATGCTTTACAGCCTCCCTGTGCCGTGGTGGCAGTCTTTGCTGATGTTTTCTGGGGAGAAAGATATCACTTGCAAGTCATCTGAAAAAAGCAGCAAAGCAGCAATGTGAACGCAAATATGTAAATAACGAGGAACACCCGTAATCTTATTTTATATCTGTGAGTTTAGAACGGGATGCTCTTTAACAGGGAAATGGTCATTCGGAGAGGACTCCTATAGTAATAACCATACTGACGTTGAAAAAACAAAGCTATTGGTGTTTTTAATTTGTGATTGTCTGTTTGCCAGTAAGGTCATGAAATGTTTGTAGACCTGTGTATTAATAAATTGCCTGGTTAGTGCTGAAACTGGTTATCCTGGCTCTTTAACTGGAAATAGAAATTGGCATGAGACTAAAATAGCTTTAAAAGAAGTAGATGGATCGTATATTTTTATAACTTATTGTATCTCTAAAAATAATAAAATGTAAAAAAAACTGAATGTATAGCTTGGGGAGATTGGAAAATATTCTGCATATGGTAATATTATGCATGAAGAATTTTTTTTATTATTTATTGTTTTAAATAGTGCCATCATATTCTGCAGTATTGTACAACGGCTAAGCAGGACATAACAAGCAGCGCATAACATAACAATATAACTTACAGAAACGGGAGATAAAAAGGGTCCTGCTCAAACGAGCTTACAATCTGATATACATTAACAGTGGAAAGGGTTAAATAAAACCGTGTCCGCCCCTGCTCCATATGAGCTATACGCTGTCTCTTCTGCTGATACGCTAGGTCGCTGCAGATCCTCGGCCAGTTCTTTACAACTCCACACAGACTTAGCTTTTCTGTGTCACCAAATCCAGCCACGGCATCCTACAGCGAGTGGGGAAAGAATGAAAAAAAGAGGAGGAAATAATCCGTCTGGTAACACCCACCATGCAGATCCAAGTATCCCCAGCGTGTGCAGGCAGAGATGCTCAATCCGCCGCCTACCTCACACACGCTCAGCATCCTCTTGCAAGTGAAAGTTAATATTTTAACAAGCAGGTGCAGAACAAACTCAGAAGCATTGTGTTCTTTTACGCGTGTGAGTGTGTTTGCTTTCTCTCCCCCACTCCCTTGGGCTTTGATTTCATGACGTCCCTATTCAGCTTGATTTTGTATGTGTGTATGTCTCCTAGCAAATTATGGATCTGGATACTGGAAGCACACTCTCTCCTCAGGCTCTTGTCTCAGAGATAAAACTTGTGCTGGAATATCTGTAAATCAGAGACATTGCTTTTTGGTCCTCAGGTGAAACCGAGGTGAAGGATTTTTGTTGGGATGCACCGGTGACTGTAACACAGGCTGCAGCACTTCGCAAAGTCACTTGTAAATAGCAGGCTGTGCTATTTTTTTCCTCTTTTCCTTTTTTTCCCCCCACTGGCAGTCCCAACATCTCGCAGGAAGGCAGGAGACGAGAGACGGGCAGAAGTTGGAGACTAGGTTTGGAGAAGCCGGCGGTGGCCAGTGTCCTGAAGGTCACTACTGTAACAGTGACCTGCCTCGATATTATTAATCGCACCGCAAGTATCTCAGGCAAGGAAAAAAAGGGAGTCAGGGGAGTGAGTGGATATATATATATATATATATTATTTTTGCTGCTTAAGTTTGGTTACTCTGATTTTGGAGAACCTGGCTTTTGGATCTAATAACCATGTCACAACCAACCGAGAGGATGCATTCGAAAAAAGCAGGGATCCGAGCTGCTGTAGTTCTGATTGGATTGCTCCATAAATCACGGAAACAGAACAGAGAGCGGAGGTAACGTACACACATAATTCTCCTTATTTCTTTTACATACTGTGTTTGTGTTGTCACCCTCGGTGACGACTGAGCAAATATATGATGACGGAGTGCTTCTCTGGTGCTTTCTGCCAACTCTCTTTGTGTGGCCTGACTATGCTGGGGGAGCGAGGAAAATGTTATTATTGTATATGTGAAATTTTGTGGCATTGTTGAGATCATAAGTGGGAGCAGCAGGATTCCGTAAAGAAATACCATGCCTGCTAAAGAAACGTATGTAAAGAAGTGCTTGGATAAACGCAGGCCATTAGCACAGCAGGATGTTTGGGTTCTGAATGACAGTCACTATCCGACCATTACAGAAGCTTTGTGAATGGTAACACAAGTGCAGAGGTGAAATGTCAAACAGAACAAATTGTCCTGGGAATAAACGCCCAGGTTCTTTTCAAGCTGTGGTTATACAGTAACTATATGTATGTGTAGATAAGACTTTACCAAGAGAGTTTCTAAGAGTTGTGCGAATGGTATGTCAATGGGGATACACGGAATGGTTTACCAGTGGGGATACACAAGCTCTGACAATCTTTTAATAGATAGGATTTCACACTGTTAATTGGGAAAACTATGGTGGATTTGTGTACAAAATATGGAATTTATGAACATTATAGTGTTTTTTTTTAAGCCTCTGTTTTTTAAAATCACATAGGTAATCAGGGTTCAGGGCTATGCTATATAGCTCCCTGGCATCACAAGGAACATTTCATTTTGGCATACTGCAACTAACTTTTGCCTATATGACGTTGGTTGAGCCATGAAGAAGCCAAACTAGAGAGAAGTTCTTGAGTGCATAGAGACAAGCATGAGGACCATAATTCTAGAATGTGCCTTTTTATTGGCACAATCCTGCCTCATACTATTATTTTTGTGAAAAGGGGTTGGCTTCGAGCTCACACCATCTCATCTAACTATACACTAAGTAGTCAATTTCTAAAGACACGAAACTAGATAGAAATTGGGTGGCCTCTAAATGCCTCAGTATCAGTCAAGTTTTCATTTTTTTTCTCCTGGGCTGCATTAATACAGGATCTCATATTTAGAAACTCTGTAATCTGAATCCTAAATATAATCAGCAGAGCATTAGGAAAGTTCAATATTTATCTGTAGCAGAGCAACCTATCCCTATGACATCAGTGTCCTGTTTTTGTCTGGGGCAGAAAAATGCTGCGTCCTCTTCGCATAACCAGTCTGGTGCTTTTATTTACGAATCAAAGGTTGAAACAAATGGTGAAAATACTTTGATGGTAATATATATATATATATATATATATATATATATATATATATATAATTTGAAGGCACTGTGTAGTAATGTGTTAGTTTTTTCCCTTACTATAATATCTACTAAGCATAATCACTTTCTGTAATAAAGGCATTGAATAATCGTTAGCTAACTCACTGTGAAGGTGCTTGTGAGAGGACATCACCAGTATTTCACTCCAAAGGTGCCTATGTGGATTTCTTACCAGAATTGTATTACTTGAAATGACGGTGCCTGTGCAAGGGCACATGTTCTTCTAGACATGTCTGTGCAAGCGTGACACTGCCTTTTCACGCTGGACGTGCGTGTGAGAATGTATCACCAACATTTCAATCTGAAGGTGGCAGTGAGGGTGCGTCGGTAACATTTCACTCTGCTTGCGTGAGTGCATTGTGGGAGTTCATTAATCAGTTTTTAATTAACAGCTAAAATTTTCAGTGTATGGAGTGAGGAATGTATCCCAGTTATGATATATTTTAGTCTTTGTGTGCATGTTCCTTCTGCAATGATTTTGCTATTGTGCTATTTTAAGGTGGTAATAAACTGATATACCTGGCGTGGATGTGTATCTAACATATAAATTTGGCAGCTCTCTAGAGTTAATAATCACCCAAAACGAACAAACTACCAATAATGGTAGAGGTACGTGCACTGTACGTATATAAACACCAAAACCTATTGCAAGGAGAGCACGTAAGGAAAAAAAAGTATATACAAAGTAAATCTTTATTAAACAATATGATTTAAATACATATATAAAAAAATATATAATATAAAAGCATCTCGGAACCAAGAACACATATAGGAAGGTACATATGAACAGAGGCCAAAGACTACAGGAACTAGGATGGAAATACGTATGTATATGAAGGCACAAATAAGAAACACAAGGATGACCACAGCGATAAAGTGAAAAGGAACAAATGAAATAACATACAGCAATGGTACATCGGTGCTCAAAAGTTACTAACCAAACCTCGAAGAAAGGCTGAAAACAGCAAAAAGCCTGGTAATGAATGGTGCCAAGTCCAAACTTGGGGTTGGTACGTTTGGACTTGGCACCATTCATTGCCAGGCTTTTTGCTGTTTTCAGGTGAGATTTGTACTGCATTCTTATTTCGCTTTAAATGAAGACACAGCTGAAACATTCTGCAAAGCGCGAGGATGCAGGGGTTTCTGTGTTTATATGATGGGCCAGTTTCTGTGAAATATAAAATGATACTAGTGTTCTATAATAGGTTTCCAATTAAGTGGAAAATGTGCTCATTCCAACACACATACATGTAACTTCCCAATGTTCTTCTCATTTTAAAGAGGACATTTTTTTTGGAGGATGACCTGATGACTCCTTGAAGCAGAGGTGCTTCAAAAAGGCATCTTGCATGGAAGCCTTGACCTTGACTGCTTTCACAGTTTTGGACCCAAACTGCTTTCCTACACTTGGGTCTTCATTTTCTAGGAGATTGACTAGGACCGCTGCAGTCTTAAATTAAAAAGTTAACACTTCTTTCCAGTAACGTTGGATAAAAGTTAATAATGGACATGTATGAAGGTGTCACAGACGCACAATAGGCTACAATAACACTCGCGACATTATAGTATGTGAGAATGAACTGTTCCAAAGCACTTTAGAAACTGTTGCAAATGCAAAATACCAACACCTTTTGATACTCATGGGATTGTGATACTTTTATACAAAAACCCCAAAGTGAGAAATTAAACTGTTGGATTTCTACAGCATGTAACATACTAATTATTATGTATTTGTCTGGCGATATCAGACATTATTGGGTTAAGACGGTTGAAATGGGATCAGCTGTGCTGAAAAGCCCTCTGGGGAACCACGTGTTTGTGGTTAGCAACAAGTGAAAGCGGTAAGTATTGATTGTGCTGGAGCCCTCTGTTCGTACCCCCAATGAATGTTTTTTTCCCATGTAGTTAGGGTGACCACATTGACCATGTTTTCCAGGATGCCTTTAATTCTCCCATGTTGTTGACATGTAAAGTGCTCCCTGCAGTACGTGGGATGCATAAACTCATGAAAGGTAATCGGTTACTCGGTTATACATCCCACATACTGCGGGGCGGCACTTTACCTATGCCTGTCACCAATATGTGAAAAATATGTCATGCAAAACATAATTGTTGTAGGCAACCTACTCGTAATGGAGTGTGCAATAACTTGGAACTGGCAGCAGGGATAACGTTGGGGCCTAAGAATGTCTTGAATAGGTGTTTATTACTTCTACGTACAAGCGATGATGTGTGGACGTATACCAAAGTATACAGCAAAAACATACAAACCTTTGACCCTTTCAGTGCCATGAAAGCAAATAATGCATTGCTTTAACAATTATTTACTTATCCCCTTGGGACCTGAAGAGTTAACAGGAATTGTAAAACCGCTTGAGACGTAAAGTTCTGAACAAAGCCCTTTTTCCAAAAGATTGCTAGAATAAGAATATATTTCCATGGTGCACCTGCTTACGTTGAAACATGACAAAGTCATGCCTGTTGGAAATTACAAAATGAGGTTTTTTTTTTTATTTATTGATTCTCCCTACAAAGGTGATGTTCTCTAAATTGTAGTGTAATAAATTCATAATGGTGATTTCTGGATTTTGCCAGTATTATATACGGTATTAGCGCACATAGATAATGAATGCTTGTGCAGATAATGATAGCTTCAGTCTTAAACGTTGATTTAACATAAAGTAGTCGTCCACAGACAATAACGTGGCTTCTGGAACAAAAACGACAGCTTTGAGCTGTAATGCTGAGATAACCCTTAGCCATTTCATGCCTTTCTACATGTTTCACTGTTTGTCCCAGCTTAAAGGCAGCACTGATAACTGTCTTCACTACCAAACCTGAAGAGGTCCCAGTAATGATCATCTCGCCAGTTTAACTGTGTGTTATGTTCATGAATATATCTTGCAATATCCAGATGTATAAACTCATAGTCATGTATTCCACATATTCGCCATATTTATGTGTCCTGGAAAAAAATGACATGTGGGTCTTAAAGGAAATAATGATATGCCTGAACCTTGCATCCAGGGAAAACCATATAAAAATACATATAAATATGTCGCCCTGGAGTATAGCAGTGGTATTAGTACAGCCTTATTTCTTAGAATTAATTTTTTATAACAATTGAATTCTGGCCATTTCCATCATCTTGACAAACCAAGCTTATTTGCTGAAACCATGATGGGCTGAAAGACAAGCTCTATAGTATAGTTGCTTGCTGGAACATTTTGTAGCACTTATAAAATGTAAAAAATGCATTTAATTTCACTTCTAAATATTTATGATAATTTCTTCTTTCTTTAAGAGGAAAATATTTTCTTTTTCTTATTTAATTTTAGATTACCATTTGGAAAAAAAACAACGTTTTGACTGTTGTATAAATGCTTTTTTGGCTTTCCATTCTGGCTATCAGTTATGCTTTCTGCCCCAGTAACCTAACCTTGGGAGCATAATGCCTTGTCAGAAGAATCAGATGAAGGAGGTAAATCAGTCTTAAGTATTTGAAGGGCTTTTAATTCCTCATCATGATGTTTCCCTTGACCTTAAGAACATATTTTACACCTTAGCCATTATAACCGAGGACCTGATTTGTACTATGGACGATTTTAAAGATTGTTCTTAATGGATACAATTCTAATGAAGGTAAATCGTTTTCAGTACTGGAGATTTTCAGTATTCTGGGTTTGCCTTATGCATGAGGAAACCCATTCAGAATGAGTAGAAATGTGGCGAAGCTATCTGACTGAGATAAGAAGACTCTATTAATAAAAGATAGGCTAGACTTTTAATGGAAATAGCATACTATTTGCATGTCACCAAATACAAAGAATAAGTGGATGGGAAGGGTTAACCACTAAGACTGACAAGAAAATGTAGGGCATGCGTGTAATACTTACAGCTAGGTGAAGACAGGTCAGTAAACTAAAAGAGGGTTCCAAGGCTACTAAAATTAGATTATGCATGAAGATCCTTTGTGATGTTTTGTGGGCTGGCAACAGCAGACGCTATATCACCATAAATCTCGCACCTTCCCCCATCCTATTATCAACTCACATATTATTGTTAAAGTAGCATGTGCATCAAATTCCATATATATTGCCTTGCATGTTTCCTCATTCTTTGGAGAAGGTTTCACTGTGATGCCCTCTGCAAAGCCACTTGGCTTTTCCACCTTTTCAAGTGATGTAACATTTGCCTGTTGAGCAGGCCACAGTGCCAAATGAACAAATCACCAGGTTCAATTAGGGCATTTAATGATAGGGAGGAATCCACTGAGGTCACTCCTCCCATACCTTTTGCACGCATGCATCTTTTATGCACTTGAGTTGATCATGCTGCCCTTTCGGTTCAGAACAAATTCGGAGGGCTTTTCCCATTCAGAAACAAAATTAATTGTCCCAAACCTCAATTGGAGGAGGCGTGGCCCAGATGCAGAAGTGCTCCAGAAGGCCAGAATAATATCAATGGATCCTCAGAGAAAAAGAAGTACATAAATGCTTCTCTGTCTCCATGGATCCCTCTGCATTATTCTGGCCACCTGGAGCACTTCCACAAGAGGGCGAAGCCTTGGCACACACACCACAGGACAGCCTTTCAGCCATTACTGGAACTTGGGGAGATGTTGGCCCTCAGAGCCGGCCTTAGGTGTTCTGGCGGCCTGTGCGGACTACTCCTCTGGCGCCCCCCCCATCCCAAAAAAGGAATTAAAAACTTGTAACAAAACTCCCCTTTCTCACTATCTATCCCCCTGTATCACTATCTACCACCTCTGCCCCTTCTCACTGCCCTCCCTCTTCTCACTGATCCCCCCTCTGCCCCTTCCCCTTACTTACCTTGTTGAGTCCTGCAGTGGGAGCGGGAGGCGTCCGTCTTCCCGTGGTGCGCGCTTCACAGCTGAGCGCCGGAACAGCAATCACATTCCTATCATGCCCAGGCATATACAGATTCCAGGATGTACTCGCAGACTTGGCATGATAGGAGTATGATTGCTCTATCTATCCCTTCTCACTCCCTTCTCCCTATCTACCCCCTTTCCCCTGTCTTACTCCCTTCTCCCTATCTACCCCCTCCTAACTATCTACCATCTCCCTCTTTGAAGTTCACTTACCTTTCAGGAGTCCTGCGGTGGGGGTGCAAGGTCTCTGCCTCCCAGCTCTGCCACTGTATGGAACAGTATAGAGTGATGGGAGTTATGATGTACTTTTAGAGCATAATTAGATAATGAAAAAGACATTGGAAATGGTACAGCATAACACCCATCACTCTCACACCCTTACCAATCCACACATATACCTATCCACACACGTACTCATCCACACACAAACTCATCCACACACATACTCATGCACACACATA
>VKOC01000002.1:11681054-11767743 GCA_009364415.1 Spea multiplicata
ATGTATGTATATGTCAGCCAGCAAATCAACCAGCAAATCACCGGTAAGGTACATTGCTTGCCGTGACTGGCTGGTTGTTGTACGCTGGGTAGAGGGGTAGTCTTATACGGCGAGTATAGTCCAAACTCTATATTTGGACTGTAAAAGTTGGGGGTCGTCTTATACGCCCAGTCGTCTTATACGCCGGAATATACGGTAAAACTTCAATATGGTTTTGTATAGCAAATATAACTTTCAGAAAAGCACACACAAACCAATCTATTCAACATAATTTGCTTTAATTCAACTCCTTTATGATCCCTTCACTCTATGCTGAGAGTTCCTTGAGAAGCTTAAACAAAATGAGAGGCCTCTGAGATAACACTTGATTCTATAAAATGTCAATATTCCAGTATCAGGAGAATACACGATAACAAGGATGAGTTTAGAAGAAGTGCGTCTTGCAAATTAGACTTCTGTGGTATAGATAACCTAATCAAAGCTATTAATAGGAGCAACGCTATTTTGAACGCTACAATCTGCTGGTTTGCAGTCATTGTTAGTAACCCACCAGAAGGCTGCACATCTCAACGTGGCATTATGTAGTGCATTGATTCTGTTTAGGTGGAAACACTCAAATTTACCCATTTTATATTAAAAGTAGAATAGCCATGTAGGTTCCAAAAAGGCCATATTGATGATATTGATAGACCTGTCCCTCATTTATAACACCACTGTATCACGATAATAATGACTGAGATGAGCAGGAAAAAAGGAAAGTTAATTTTAGCATAAAAGTATTACTTTATGTTTGCGCCCCCATTTGCATCACATTCTATATGATGTAAAAAATTAACCCAGGTGCCGCTTTAGAAATACCAGTCTTTAAAGAATAGTACTGTTAAAGCTTGATAACAATTACTGACAAAACATTCGTCACACACTTTGTAATTCTTAATAGGTTTTGACATGATATTGTTTTGAGATGGATGTGGGGATGTGATATTCTTCTTGACAATGGGATGCGGTATTAGTAACATTCATGTATGAAATGACCTAGAGATAAAGAGCTTTGAGTATTTTAATGATTGATTCTGTTTCTCAGCAACAGGGTGATTACTTGATATTATTTTTTTTCATGATAAAGATTTAAAAAAAAAAAAAAATCACTTGTAAGCATCTATTTTTCTCTTTTGAAAAAGCTTGTCACATGTTAATTCACTCTTGGTCAACCACAGACATGTTAATTCACAACTTATTGGTACAAATATCATTGTTAAGAATTAAATAGGTGGTGCACAGAATTTGGGGAAATGACTACTCAAATTTGGTTGGACTATGATTTCAAATGGGAAGGTGGAATTCAGAGGTATGGTCCCTTGTTTTTGCAGCATATGTTTGTGCTATAAGCAGGTAACGTGTCCAATCACTTTGAGTGTACCAGCGCTTGCATGAGTGCTTGCTGACAGGGTTGGTTTCAGGCTGCCATTAGACAGCCTGACCTTTTGTGTATCAAAACATGATAAAACCATGCCAAAAAAGAGCTGAAGCAGAAGAGATATTTAGTAGTGGTGCAACTGGTTAGTAGCTGTTCCTGCAATCAACCCAGACACGAAAGAACTATATTGAAGGGGAAAAAAAATTCCGCTTCAAGAATAATAAAAAAGAAAATTTTATTTAGCCAAATCTTCCATTCCAATGAAGATATCTCAGGACGTACTTTTATGTTATAGCGGTCACATTTTACAGGACATAATAGTCCTCGTTAAGGTTTTTAAGGGTTAACAGGGATGGAGCATGAAGATACGTCTGACTCTTTTAACATTATGGATGCCTTAGTGGAGTCACAGCAAAATGCAACCAGGGGAATCCACTTCTAAACACAAAGCTTGCTAGAGGAACATTATGTTTTGAAGTACATAGAATTATACACAAGGAGCGTTTCTATCATTTTTTTGCATTGTATGTGTTATTTAGACAGTGTCATAGATATATACGAGTCGAAAAATGAATGAAAAATGGATAGTAGGTCGTATTATCATTGATGTTTATATATTCAATTCTGCTTCTAATTGGGAAACGCGGTTCTGTCACGGATAATGAGGTAAGAATTCACCTCGGTTTTACAGCGTGATGACCTTGGTATATAACAAGTGAATTACTTCTTGTGTTTATCACTGTGTACAGAGAAGAGCTTCCGTCACCAGTGGATCCGTCCGAAACTAATTGTATTCCAAAATGTCATCTTTATATCTCATTAACAGGTGTGAAAGATAAATATCATTTTTTTCCCTGTAGTTACGTGGTTGCTAGGGGATTACATGTACTCATTAAATAGGGTTATGATGCTTTGTGTACTTGGGCAGAAAACCATCTTTCAAAACAGCGTTCAGAGGAAGTTAGCATTAGCAGTGTCTACTCGATTGTGCTTACATTCATTTAGTCTGGAAGCCGTACATCTGTTTAGTTCCTGGATATTCAACAGAAAGGCAGAGGAACTTTGAGGAACCTAATTACATACTAGAATGTAAATGTATTAATCATTTTCAAATGACAGTTTTGGAAATAGTGCTTTTTAATATTTTTCTAATGCAAACTTAATAAAAATGTTAATTGTACATACATGTTTTTTGCTTTCTTGGTATGCATTTTGGACAGTGGGGGTACATACGTACCGACAGGTCACATAAAGAGTTGAAAAAGGATAAGTGCTGGTCTTTTTGTAACTCCTGGGTATGAATATCTTGGAAATGCAGCATTATTTTCTACCAAGATTAACAAAAATACTGACCTACTGGCAGTAAACAAAGCGATCTAGTTAAAAAAACTATTCATTTATGAGGAAAGACTGTGGATTTGTTGTTTTTTTGAAAAGATCTTCCAGCAGTGGATACTATTAATATATAATAAAATTCAAGGTCAGTAGAGAGTGTTCTTGGAACATCAAGAAAACTGTGTTTTCTTGCATTTTTCTTTTTTTATTCTGGAAAATAAGGAATTCACTGCCAAAAAGTTGTGATGAAAATTGACGTAGTCAAAGAACCTGGATACTTCTCATGAAAAAAAAAATACATATTGTTTAATTACGGTCAAGACATGTTGAAGGTATATACAAAGAACATGTACCTGGCATTTTAGATCTGGACTACTCTTATTGATGTGATTGGGCTGATTTACACATGAAACTCGTGTCTCTTGTAATGGCACAAGCGACCAAAACAACCTTTGAGGTGCTTTCAGGCTAGGAATATCTCAAAGTGAAAGGTAATAAGCATTGTGCATCCTTGGCTGATATTTATAGGGTATCTAAAAGGTATTCCAGATGTGGACTCCTTACCATTCATAGAGAAACCAAGCACATTTAAGTAGCAAAGCCTACCGGAGGCCAGACATCCGTGGCTGTTGGGTCTCTAGTGCAGAGATTATTTAGCTGGTATTTCGGCTCTAATCTCATCATGAATGTATATATTCATGGGAATTTCCCCTTTGTAGTGGTGCAAGTAACCAAAGATAGAAGTTGAGAAACTGCTGAGCGGGCACCATCTCACTAAGCAAACTTTTAACCTCTGTCCATCATGGGCTAACTGAAATATGTTTCCTTTGTGACTTGTTAGGAAACAAGAATGTTAAACTCTTCACATTCATAATTCACATCAATACTAATGCCGTATAGAAGGTAAAAAGAAAAGTAATATAGAGAAGTAAGGGGTGGCCACTATGGCAGCAGGGGTTAATAGTAGAACAGAAAAAAGGAGATTAACCCCGCGCACAGATGACCTGAAAATCCAAAAAACACCAATGTGCTAGTAAAAATGTGTACTTACTTTGTGATAAATAATAAAAATGTAATATTACCATAAAAAATGGGTCCAAAAATGTAAAATACCTACAAAAAAGGTCTGCAAGACACATTACACTATATATTTATTGATTTTTTTTGTCCTGCAGACCTTTTTTGCAGGTATTTTACATTTTTTGGACCTATTTTATGGTAGTATTAAATTTTTATTATTTTTCACAAAGAAGAATAGCAGGAAATATGGTAGCCAGAAGCTCTGTGGAGGTTGCCTGAATTCTGGAACTTCTGCGATAAGGGAGACCGACTACATATTGATGTCTGTGTATTTACGTGCCACTATAGCTTAGTGTCCCTTCTAAGAAAGTTTTCCCCTTACAAATGCATTGAGGGATTCAGCAGAATCCTCCTCTATACATTTGCCTTTTTTCCTGCCTCCTTGGCATCCCAATTCTTAGTGATTGGGAAAAAGTTATTGTTTTGTATACCTGTATGTGGAATATACCTCTTACGTTTCTGATTAGAGGGGACATCTAGTGGAGGAATTTAGCATTGTCTTGCTATCTAAATCGTAATACTTTCCAAATAAATTAATCCCATCTCTAACGCAGGCATTACAGCTAAATCACACTTGGAGGAATACCATACATATATATTAAAATATGCATACGTTATAATGATAACACATTGATTGTATTCCTTATGGAGGGCCAGAATGTCAATAGGTGCACCTTAAGTAGCTACATGGTAGCACCTCTTTTCCAAATGTGGAAAAATGTAACTTTTGGTAATGACGCAAAATCCTCAATTTTGAGCATTAACTTCAACCCTTGCCAGCAATCTCCTGACCAAGAACTTTATGCCTGACTTTGTCACTGACGAGATGTCTTGGAAAATTTCTACCGATGTGTTCCACACAGTGACCAGCAAGCTTAATGGTTCACTTTTAGCTGTGAGTTAACCTGCTGGGATTTTTATCTTGCCTACAGCAAAATCTTTGTTCCCGTTTCCCTTTTGTGCCCTTTAGGGAATTTTAATAGAGGTTTCAATATGAGCAAGTCCATGAATATCAATGATACTTTGCCTTTGAGCATTAAGAGTATCATCTGTATTGTTTATTTAAGTCGGCAAACTATTTCTACTCTAGGTTGGCCCTATTTACTTTTTTTTAGGTTTGCTTCCTATTATCTGCTTAAAACGATAACGAATCTAACTAATACTATGACAACATTCTAAGCCTTCTGATAACTTTGATTAGGGTTACCATATTGACCCTTGTCCCGAGGCACACATAAACATTTTACATGTCGCTGAACATAATGCAGGGCAGCACTTTACCTGGGCTCATCGGCAAAATATGAAATGTATACTCACTGGCCTCTTTATCAGGTACACCTTGCTAGTACTGGGCTGGACCCCCTTTTGCCTTCAGAACTGCCTTTATTCTTCGTGGAATACTTTCTACAGGGAGCTGGAAACATTCAATTGGTACGAAGGGGCCCAAAGTGTGCAAAGTAAATGTCCCCCACACCATTATACCACCAGCAGCCTGAATCCCCTTTCTTCCCCATTCTGATGCTCAGTTTGAACCTTAGCAAGTTGTCTTGACCCTGTCTACATGCCTAAACGCATTGAGTTGCTGCCATGTGATTGGCTGATTAGCTATTTGTGTTAAGAAGCAATTGAACAGGCGTACCTAATAAAGTGGCCAGCGAGTGTTTGTGTGTCTTGCCGATACGGAGTCCCTAGCGCAGATAATTATTTTGATGCCATTCAAAATAATAATCCTTATAATAGTTCAGGATTTGGAAAGAGATTTGCACAACAATTAACCACTGATATCGTAACAGACTCTTTGCATATAAATGGTAAATGGTAGAAATTATTAGCAATAGATTTTATTAATGACTGCTTTCAAGGAATGGAAGTCCCAGACACCACAAGGTCTTTAGAATATTTGACCAGGAAAAGATGTATAAACCCTGTGTTTTTATTAATACATTAATAATCACAAGGATGTTCTAAGGCAGGGGCAAATGGGCTCCTGCCCCAAACCTCACACTTAGGAGGACCCTGTAGTGTCACTGTTTAGCACTGTCACTAGAGCTTATTATCTTTTCAGGTCTAAAAGAAGTGGGACACCAGGGTATGGTGTTATAGCCCAGCACGCTGCAGAGACCACGAGTAAGAGTGGGAGCGGAATACCCATCTGCCTCAACTTATTCTTGCTCTAGGCCCCAACAATCCTGAGGGAAGCCTTGGATATTCTATAACATTAAAACCTTGAGCTTCTTTGAACCATATTGAATCCAGTCACATATCCAGGTCTAGGCCAAGTAGGCCTAGGGTGGCAGGTCTAGTGCTACAAAACCAAGGGGGCAGATTGTCCTCTTCTAGGAGGATCAACCCCCCTGTTGTCCAGCTGCACAATGGGCTGGTTACAGCAGTAATCTCCCCAACTGGCCTACTTACGCTATGGAGACTGTGCCGGCTCAGCAAGGCCTTTATATCCTTCATTAAAAAAACGATGTGCACCTTTAAGGCAGGAGGTCATAGCCGACCATTCTGTGTCCTAAAGCCACACAACACCTTTTAACGCATTCACAATGCTGGAGGAAGCCAAAGGTGGTTACTGCACTGGGTTGAGCAGTCAACGCTCAAGATAAATACACAACTGGGTGTATATAATATATATTTTTTACTAACACATGGCAGCGGTCTAGAAAAGCTTCTTCACTAATCTTATGTGAAGATGGATGGTGGAATTTTGTTGCAAAAGAATCACATTTTGATGGAAATGTACTGTATCATATTAAGTAAATCTCTAGAAGTCAAAGAGCTTATTAAAAAAAATCTCTAAGCTGATGAGATATATTGCTTAGTGGGCTGTGTTCATAATGAAGCTTTCCCATGGATACATCTATGTCTGTTTCTCAGGGGTTATACGATATTGTCATACTGTAATGGGATTTGCAGGCGTTAAGCTGCTCTCTGGAGCCACCATTGACACTGTTTATCCAGTTTAGTAACGTTGTTGCTTTCATCTACAGTATATATGCTTTTGAGTCTCACAAACTGTATTCTGGTGGCTATATATATTCTCAATACAAGTAATGGGTTTTTATCAACTTTATTAACCGTAACCGTAACTATGTAACCCTATATGTAACAACCACCATTTACTAATGTCTTCAAGAGAATGGGGTTTTACTTCAGTAGGAAACGCACAGATTGTGTTATTGTGAAATGTATTGTAAGTACTAATAAGTTCCCGTTCTCTTATCTTTGTGAAAATTATCGGGTATTTTGACACAAATAGCACTACTTCCTTAAGGTCAATCTAGTAAATTATGGTGAAAAGAAGGCAATAAGAAATGAACAGGGTCCTTCTCAGATCTGTATTCTGGAGACTGCACGGTGGAGATCATTGAGAATGGAATACAAGAGAAAATGTCCCTTCACAAAAGTAATGTAAATGGAGCGTTTGCTGGTATAGAAGGAGTACCAGGAAACACAACCTATTTAACCCTTTTGCCTCTTGCTATGCCCCTGAGGTCTTGGCACTTCCCGCGTTTCCTTTGGATAAAGACATGACCCCATAACATGATTGCCATATGTTATTTAGAATGTCAGCCACACTCAACCTAATCTAATTAATAAAATTCTGTTTAAATACAACATACAGTATATGTACCGTCTAAATATGCTTTCTGACGTTAGCTTGGTATGTGAAGTTACTTGGGAACTATTGTAAAGGTTCATTTTTGACCTTCATTCGAGAGAGAATACAGATTTATTTTCTCTATGTTCATTGTGGATAAAAGAGCTGTGTCTAATATTTGAAGATCCTGTTTTTGCTATTTCCGGCATTCCATTAAAACCTGTTAGTGTTCTATGGTATAATCTAGTAGATGTATAGCTTCTACCCTAATGTTGCCCATTGAACAGAGGAATAAAGGAAATGTCATTAATGTAACTCATTTCCTTCTATTGCTGTGTGTCTAAAATTAAAATGTTTGCCATATAGTTGTGTGCATGCGCAGTTCATAAAGACTAGGCTGGCTAAACCTGTCCTGGCCACAAGCTTCATATGCACAATGATTTGAAGCAATCAAGATGTGATTGAAGTGCATAATTTCAGCGTAATTTGAGGATATTTACATCCCAAGAGGGTGGATAGTTACAATACTTGTTATATGTTGTCCCCTTCTTTTCAAGGGACCAAAAGTAATAGAACAATTGATTGAGAAGATGTTTTATGTCCTGGCGTGGGCTGATCCCTCATTTATTTTATTAAAAAATAACCTGTATAAAAGGTCTGGAGTTCATTCCTGATGTGGAATTTGCTTATGGGAGCCGTTGCTCTGAACTCTCGATATGCGGTCCAAAGAGCTGTCAGTGGAAGTAAAGCGGGCCATCAGCAGGCTGAAAAAACTAAACAAACCAATAGGAGAGATTGCAGAGACATTAGGAGCGGCTGAACCAACAATTTCGTACATCCTGAAAAAGATGCCAACAATGCCACCTGATCCCAGGTCAACCCAAAATAAGAAAGGAATTCCCATGGTTTTTTTATGGCAGCTTTGAAGCAGGATCTATAAAATCACAATAAAAAAATAAAATAATAAAAAAATGATATATATCTATATATATATTCCATGGGAATTCCTTTCTTATTTTGGGTTGACCTGGGATCAGGTGGCATTGTTGAGAAGACTTGTTTATCAGAATTTCTATGGAGTTTCCTTTCTATTTATGTCTTTATTGCTACCCAATGAATCAAAAGATCTTATTGACAGGATTATCCTTCTCTCCCCTGCTGCGCGGTTAAAGAATCACATACATTTTTACAATAGATTTTAACAGACAATATGTTTTGACCTTGTGTCGAAATGCTACGCTTCTGGAACTAATTGTCTGACCCATTTGTTGGGTGAAATGATTGAAGCAGAAGACCGGGAAGCTTAGTGCCGTGAGTGTAACCTCACCCTCTGATCAAACAAAAATAATTCAGCATTAATATGGGCAGATTTCTTTAGGGGCGAGAAAAATATATATCCCTTGCTATGATGTACATATGAATACAAGCTTCTAGCCACAGTTACAGCTTTAACACCTGTAGTTAAGCAGCGTGAGTGAAAGCATCAAAGCAATGTTAGGTCCATCAAGTTCAACCCTTATATCAATCCATACAGCCACTTAATTTCAAATTTTCCTAGTTCTTTAAGCGAGTTGCCACCTCTACAATGTTTTTCATATTTGGTAATCTCTATAAAAGTTAACCCTTTCGGGTCACTGCCATGTTCTAAAAAATGTTTAGGAAAATAGGGTTTTTTTATATTGTTAACATTGTATACTTTCCCTGTTACTTTCGATGTAAATATTTCTATACTTTTTGTGTTGCCCCTATAGAATCCTAGTTTCTGGCTTAGAAAATTTCCGTTATTTCTTATTGCCTTTATGAAACTTTTAGTTACACGCCTGTGTATGTTGGCGTCTCCGCTAGACATTATTTATGGTTTTTCTGGACTGCTTGATTTATTTACATAATTGCAAGCGTGTAAGGTTAGTGCACCATTTCAGTTTTTGAGTTTTCTATTAATAATCTTTGAAATGGCCAAAGAAAGATGCTTTTGGCTTTGTGGGTGTGGCTATGGGTGGAGTTTTATCTTTTTTTTGTTAATTGGTTTTTGACTTGTCAATAGATATTTATGTAATTAAGTAATTTTGAAGAAGAAGATATATATTGCAGTACAGTTAAATGAGAGAGAACAGTAACAATATAGATAAACATGATGGCTATTAAACAATTGTTTTTCCATTTTCCAACAGCATATTTTTTGTCTGTAAATATATACAGTATATATATATATAAAATATATTTTCTAAACTGTGATACAATGATACAGTATACACTGTTTGAACTATGATTCCTATCAAAATGTTAGGGTTGTCAGTTTAACTGATTTTCTTTTTCTTTTTTTTTTTTGCTTGCAGTCTAAAAGCTATTCTGGCAGGAAAGCCCCACAATGGAACTTTAGACCTCTCTGCAATTTCTCTAACTATGAAAGACCTAGAACGCGTAACAGTTTACCTCCAGCACAATTCAGAACATTTGGAAAATGTGGAACTCTGTTTTACTGAACTCACAGATGAAATGTTTCTCTACCTAATGCCTGTCCTCAGTGCTCTCCCTCACCTATCAAATTTGGCCCTGAATGGAAACCGTCTGACAAAAGCAATCTTGAGGGAAATAACTGAAGCTTTGAAGGATCTCAAGAAATTTCCCAGCATTACTTGGATTGACCTTGGCAATAATGTTGACATCTTCTCCTTACCACAACCTTTTCTGGTTAGCCTCAAAAGGCGCTGTCCCAAACAGGGGAATTTGCCTACTATTCTTGAGTTTGGAGAGGGTCAGCTTAGTGACCTTGAAAATCAAGATGGGTCAGCAGAAAGTCAAGAAGAACAAATTGAAAGTGGACTTTGGGGCAACAGTACTCAGACACAGAGTCAACTGGATTCTTCCTAAAGTACAGCATGGGATCTTTGATTGTATGGGTGTAGGATATTGTCAAAAAATTATTTATCGCAGGAGCCAAGCTGAATGTGTCTCACCTCCTGGGTGATTACTCCGTGATGATTAATATAAATACTTTGTCTCTGTATGATCCTTCAACTTGTTTCCTTTTACTCTTTCATCCAATTCTTTGGCCAAAGGGTAATACTCATCTATTGTTCTTCATTTATTGTCCTAACAATTTTATAAAATGTGTAGTATTCTTTCAAAGATCTCTTACGGGGGCATTGAAATTGAATCGCACATTCAAAATATTTACTGATACAGTAATTATTGCAAACATATATTATAAGATATGTTGACTTTTATAATGCAGGGTCTTGTTGAATGTATGCCTGTGTCTACTTTAGTGAATAGAAATAGCTGATTATATTCAGTCGCCCACAGCTGACAAATTGAATCTTGAAAGTGATAGAATGACTTGTATGATGTGTAGCCTGCTTTGAAGCGACAGTAAATTGCTCACAGTATGCCCAGTTTTATATTATATTTAACATTTCCTACATCTGGGGACATTTTCATGTTTTTCTTGATGTAGTGCTTGGCCATCTTTAAAATGTGGAAAAGGGAAGGGGGCCACAAGGCAGCTGTCCCTTTTCCACATTTTAAAGATGGCCCAGCTTATATCTGACATAATTGCAGTTACCCCGGTATGGTGCAAAGACAGGGCAGCCTAGCAAGGGGAGATGATGTACAGGAACTGTGGTAGCATGAGGAACGTGGGGCCACCGGTCTACTTATTATATGCAACTCTGTGTATTGCTATGTACATCTAATACAAGATGCAGCATTTACGTTAGACCACGTTTTATTCCTAGTGAGGTATATTTAAGATCACTTGGCGGGTTTTCGGCTTATACATCATAGTTTTTTTAGCGTTAATGTATGCTAGTTAAACTTTGCCAATCTCTAATATTTTGGGGACAGCACACGGCCTTTCACCCACTGTCCCCAAAATATACTGCAATAGGCAATAGTAATCCTACGCTATCCTTTTCACTATAGAAATCCACTTCCTGAATAGTGTGAGGACCAGTATAACCTCTACAGAATATATATCAAAGAAGGAGACGTTCACAAAGTCATAAAAATACTTTCACCAAAAAAATAAATATATATATATATATGAATGTGTACATGTCTAACTTTCAAAATGCTGTGGGTTTCCAACATTAATTCTCTAAAATATCATGGAATCTAGAGAGCTTCCTTACTAGAGAAAAACATTCCAAGTGAGTATTAATATAAAGTTCATTCTTCTTTTTATACGTAGGGTTCTGTCTCTATATGAAGAGTCTCCTGGTGACCACACCTCGGTCCATCCTCTCCAAGATCACATATGTCATAAAGCTTTTTCATAGCAATGAAGTTGCACATCAAGTCACCACAGTCAGCAGCTTTTATTGGGGGTTAAATTAAAAAACATAGCGTACATGGGTCATTGCAAAAAAAAAACGCACCAGACTTCATTTCTTAACTGGAAACTGAAAAGTTGTTCTATGCATTTTATTTTGTAATTATTTTTTTTAGTGAAAATGCCCTACTGTTTTTTTGTATTGTTATTTTAATTGGAGATGAATTTGGATTCTTTGATGGAAACCGTGCAAACAACCTAGTTCAAAGTTGCCATAGAGTGGCGCAGCTGTGTAGATCCATAGCCAGGTCAACAATTCATTTGCCTCAAATGCGTAAATGATGCCAATCACGTCCTCCACCCTTTGCTCTTAATTTACAGCACAGATGGCAGTAAATGAGCTTTCCCTTAAATTGCTTGCAGTCAACCAAACCAGGGCTCATCAGTCCTCTTGTGCACGGACTAAACCTCTGCTTATTGAGGAACAACAATAGACCAGCTGATTCCATATAACCTGAGTATGCACCAGGAACCAGTACTTTTGCTTAGTTATTGTACACTTACACAATATGGCTTCTAGCAGTGTAGAAGACTAATAATTGTTAACAGTAAAGAAACCTGATGAATCATTATTGCTATTATACATGAACGAAATTTTATTATTTTTGCTTATTTATGGCTCTCTTACATATAATAATACAAATACAGTGCTAATTACGGTTAAAAAAAAACAAACAAAAAAAACAACCATAGCCGAGTGAGCACTGATTCTGTACAATTCGACTGTTTAATGCATGTATTCACTGAGTTTGCTCATTTACGTGTGGATTGAGAGAGTACACTTTTTATACCTACCTTTGTCTACCTTTAAATGGCCGCCCTCTATTAGAAGGGCTTTTACACTATTTGGATAAGAAGCAAAGATGCAAAAGAAAGTACATTATTTTCGTGATTGTGCCTTTCTTGTACAGAAAAAAATTAAATATACTGGTTTTTAAGGAAAGTCAGCTTCGTAGTGATGTAATCCATTTTTTTTTATGTATTCTGATGTTTTTAAACATTTTGTCTGAGTGAATAAAGCTTAATGGCGAAAGCAACAAAATTGTTAATGTAAACTCTATAGTTTTTTTATGTTACACTGATCTGAAACATTTTTAGTCTCCTAAAAGGGAGATTAGAGCCCGCAGCCAACACTTATCCCAATATTGTCTTAGGCTATAAAATCACAATTATACACCTTTTTGCAATCCTAGTTTTAAAGATGCATTCTACGTAAAAATCATTGGTTTTTATTCTCTTAAAACCTTCAAAAAAGAAATTGTGTTTAGTTGAAACTAAACACACTGATTTGTATTTCATGTGTCTTTGGCATGAACGTGAAATTAACATGCATTAATCATGCCCTAAGGTTTCTAAGTTCCTCCCTCCAACGTGCAGTTGCTTACTAACATAGGAAAGAAGAACCTCATGGAAGTGCCCCTTAATGGCTCGATACCCTACGGAACTGCCTATTTTACCTATATGGTAAGGCCGACCGTGTTTCTAGACCGACTAAAGCTCAGAACGAGGCTGGTGAATGAGAGGGAGATTAACATTGGTGGACAATAGTGGAACTAAGACTAAAGTAGAGCAAAGAACACTGAGGAAATGGGCTTTAGAGACTACTGGATCCACCTGCCACTACATTACTGAGAGTGCAGCTTAAAATTAGATCCACTCACTCGTGCCTATGCTCAGCTCTCTTTTCCTAAACTCTACGCATACACTTACTTTAGAGTCTATGGACACATGGGGTGTACATTGTTCTAGTTTAAATGTTTTAAAGTTAAATCAAGATTTTGTTAACGGTAGAAATAGTATATAGACAAAATGGTTGGTTCTAAAACTTTAGTTGAAAGTAGTTTGTTTAAACAAAATTATACTTATTTCAGTTTCGTAAAAAAATACAAAGGTCAATATATAATGTAACAAATTATTACACTTTGCCCGGTGACACCAAACCCAATTTAAAGACTAAAACAGCTATGGAGCTTCCTGAGTCATTTCTAGCTGTACATTGAATGCAAGAGTATTAAGCCATATCAATATATTGCCATGCACAAAAGCTATTACTAGCCAACTGATACAAGCCCTTACTGGAAATATGTTACATATCCCTCTAAATAATTTAGATAAAACAAATATAGCATACATGGCTAGATTCCTGTGAAAGCTCTTGGAAATAGTTAATCATTAGGGATTGCATGGTAGGCTCCAATGCAGTGGTACATTTAATAAATACCCTTCATATACATTACCGTTCAATTTGGGGTCACTTAGCTCTTTATATAGAAAACAAAGACATTTCTATCTGCACTAACAAAAGGCTTATCTAGCCTTTTCAATGTTCAGTTAACGCAATGTGCCATTGGAACACAGGAGTGATGGTTGCAGATAACGGGCCTATGAAGATGTTCCATAACAAATCAGCTACAATAGACGTTTACAACATTAACAATGTCTACACTGTATTTTTGCATTCCATTTTATTTTAATGGACAAAATGTGCTTTTCTTTCAAAAACAAGCAAATATCTGTGACCCCAAACTTTTGAACGTACTCTACTTTGTTGTAACATTAATTAAAAAGTCATCCAAAACCTCAAACTATTATCATTTGTTATCTTGTTTCCTCCAAATATAACATTATTTGTTTATTCTAAATCAATCTCATAACATGGAAACTTTAAAGATCATTCCGTTTTTGCTGCTATAACATCTTAAATGAGAAATGTATGGGTTATAGGACTAGTACTTTTTTGAGAAAGATGGGTATAATGGTACATCTAATTGACCTTCCATGATGCCAGTTTCAGTCCTGATATGCCTAATTTTAATGGAGCCCTTTCCTGCGACTGATTGGCTACTTTAAACTGTCCCTTTAAATCAGATTCAGCACATTGCACAATGCTACATTTTGACATGGAATAAAAAGCTGCAATTGATTATGTCAATCAATTTGCCAAAACAATATTTATTATTTCATTATTTATGCTTATATCAAATGGGAATCTAAAACAAAATGCCTAATAGTTTAAAAAGTCATGGCAAAAATCCACTTTCAATAATATATTGTTGTGTTATACGGGGTAGCAAAGCTGTGTTTCTATTTTGAAATCTGTATTACAATTTGCATTAGAGCCATGGCAACACTGTCTCTCCTAGCTTCTAGGAAGGTTGGCGATGTTTGCTGTTGATGACCATGTTGACCTCCAGATCTCGCACACTGGAGACGGGTCAGTGAAGGCTGACAGACAGAGGGAGGCACTCTGTCAATCTCTAATGTAAATTTCCTTCTGGATACTGTCAATCCATCTGCACCTGCATCATCAGACCGCAGGCCTCCTCTGCCCTCAGACCATCTTCCAGAAAGCCACATAGAATTAGACTCCAGCAGAAGAGCATGGAGTTGAGGTCCACATATAAATCAGATCTATTTTCCCCTGTTTGTGTGTCTACTTAACCTTAACCATTTCATCAATCTCAAGGTATTTATTAGAATAACAAAATTAAGACATCCAAACAGCCATTTAGACATTTATAATGTCCATGACTATGGAGGAAACATAATACAGTATATAAGTATGTTTGTGTCTGAACATTTCATAATAAATGTAATATCTTTCTAATACAGATAATGGGGACCTCTCTGGGTGAAGCCATGCATCGCTGGGTCTCCGGGGTCAGTGTTTGATCAGTGTTTGGCCCACCCGCAGTTGGCCGAGTGGTTCCTGATACCACAAATAACCAACTTGTAATCCTCCAGAACTATTCCTGTCAATAGTGACTAGTTAAATAAGGCTCCTAGCGGTTTTGACAAGACACTGAAGCTCTTTAAATAACTTTTGATGTATCCTATCGGGTCCCATGGACTCCATGCTTTGAAGACTTCTAATAGAACATTTTCCCCTCTAAGTATGCATGCCTTACATGTCTTATTATTTCTCCTTTCTAATTGTGGTCCCTCCACTTGAATTTCCTCTGTATTTCTATAGGCAGCTAGATCCTTATCCTTATTTATATAATTTATTTCCAACAAAGGCAATGTAAGCTATTAGGCAGTATATTAATCATTTCCTAAAACTTAATTGTACAGTGTAGATAATCTTGTTGGATTTTTTGTTATTGTCTGTAGTCTCATTTTGTATAAAACCAAATAGCAGACTCCATGCCATTACAGAAAAAAGACCTTGAGCCATATAATGTGATTATGCAAATGCCTTTGAAGCCGATGACAGAAATCAAAATGTTACAGCTTTAAAAACCAGCATCAACTCAACTGTAAGGTCACATCATCAAAATTGCAAGGTCACACCCTTTAGCAAACTTCTTTGCACGCAATGTCCCTGACTGCTCCAACCATCATACCATGCATGCCACCCAACCAAATTATGTTCTAGAAATGGCTCATTACAATTGCATCATCATCTGATATATTTTCCAAAATACGTATTTTTACATCATAAAACGGATGATGCTAGATTAAATACAAACTTTGTTTAGAAACTGTGAGACTATTTCTAGATATTGAAAGTAAATCTAATATCTTGTAACTTCCCCTTCAACTTGGTCTGTGCCTGTCTGCTGGCTTCTGCTGACAGAGGAAGCTTCAGGCTGCAGCGTAAAGGTATCATGAAATACGTCCTAAAGGTACTCTTTCCACCTTTTATGGGTGTACCTGAAAGTCGAAAGGAGGGTTGACATCCGTACAATACTTAATCAACCTGTGTGAAAGAGTACTAGCCCTATAGTCTCAAAACTTGGTTGTGCCTGCTCAAAAGAGACACTCAAGCCACCGTATGCCCCATAATGTATACAGATGAGGCCAGGGATTTTGTGGTCCAGGGGGTAGGTAAAGCCATGTCCCCCCAACAACTAAAGCGTTGGCAGATTCCGCAGAGCTGTTAGTCAGTAGAACAATTTCACATACAAAAACACATACAATAACAAACCGGTACAAAGAAGAGAGCCCTGCTCTTGCGAGCTTACAATCTAGTCGGTGCTTGAGGAGAGAGAGACAGTAGGAGAGGACGGCTTGGATGGGGATGAGTTGATCTGGTTCCGATGATGTGTTGAAGCTGTTGATTATTCAGATGGCTTTATGATGATGTTGGGAGTACTGGGAAGGAATTTTGTACGCTTACCTGAACAGGTGGGTTTTCATAGAGGATTTGGAAATTGCGTATGAGGCAGAAAGTCTGAGGGAACGGGGAAGGGAATTCCACAGGAGGGGGGCGGGTGAAATCCTGCTTTCTGCAGTGGTACTTGGTATGTTGTTTCCCTCCAGTTTAACTCCATTGTAACTCTTAACTGCCCACTTATGAAGAGTCCACTTGGGGAGGCCACAGCAGCTACATTTCCAAGCACTTACACA
Source organism: Spea multiplicata (assembly GCA_009364415.1). Classification (NCBI taxonomy): domain Eukaryota; kingdom Metazoa; phylum Chordata; class Amphibia; order Anura; family Pelobatidae; genus Spea; species Spea multiplicata. The sequence continues at coordinate 11,698,176 of VKOC01000002.1, forward strand.
TTTTCACACACACCCCCCTGACACCCTTACCTTGTCTGGAGCTCTTCTCTCATAATATCTAATTACATCACCCCACTGTGTACCTGCCTACGTGTTTCAGTCCAAGCAGGACCTTTCTCTGATTGGAGAATTTGGACTGGTCCGTGAATCCATTTGATTCTTGGTCCTTATGCAAAAAAGCATCACCAAAGCAAGACACTGTGAAATGTAGCATTTGCTTTATGCCAGATATAATAGGTTCTGCCACCTAAATAGTTAAATTTTGACCCATATGCCCAGAAAACTGTGTCTCCATACTCACGTTGAACATTCAGATTACATTCTGCAAGACTCTAGCTGTGCATTAAATTGCATGCTGCTGTCAGTAATCCTATGTTTGTCTAATGTTGTTCTGATGATGTAGTCATACATCTTGGCCAATAAAAGAGAGACTTGCAGATCCCTGAATGTATTTTTAAGCCTTCAATCCAAGATTTTTGAGCATCTACCCCCTATAATTTCTTTTGTTAGGTTTACTATGGGATGAAGGGGATTACCATTTTGTATTCTGGTAATTTATTTCATGTGCTAAATATCAAATGTAATGACCAGTATAATAAAAATCCAGATCCAGTATGCTCCAGTGACTGCTTGACACAGCATATCAGTAGCAACAATAGCGAGACCATAGAAGGGGAAGGTAAGTGCCTTTTTATTGTGGAAGAATGCATGGTGAATACTCATTCTCCTATAGCAGGGTGTTGGGTAAATTATACTGACCCTTTAAAGTTTTGAAGATTTCCTTAAATCAGAATTATACAACTAAAGTAGCCCACATCACCCTTAAAAATTAAAACAGGCTAAAAAGAATGTTTTCTAACAACTAATAAGTATCTGGTTTAATCAGCCAATAACACCTTCATAAAATCCACTATAGTAATGACTATTTGGTTTCAGCTTTAGTATGCAGATCTCTTAATTTCTTTTTCCATTTCTTAAAGAAGGAGAACCTAAAGCTGATCTAGGTCTGAGTAGAGTTCCTGTCACAAAGTACAAGAATTCCGGGTGAATTCAGAGAGATATACACACTTCTACGGTATCCCTCAATGGTGTTTTCTGTTGAAATCGTACATCATCCACAATCTTACATCATCCCGTGTGCAGGAAATCAAACATGCAGTCAAGCTTTGCTTATGTCAGATATCTTATGAAAATGATAAATAAACCACATGGTCATTTATTCGAAATAAAAACATTAACTTCTTTTTGAAGTGGCAACACTGTCCTCTAAAATGTGTATTTGTTGAAATGGTAAATGGTATTATCGAGGGCTGAATAGGGGAACACACTAAATACAAATAATGTCAAACAAAAACGCAAACACCTCGTAATAACCAACTTAGGATGTTTAATTGTCAATGTGCCGGGATATGAATTTTCTTTCCGAGGCATGTCGAGAACACCGCTGCCACTTATTGGTGTCTCATGAGTATAAAATAAAGGTTTCGTGAAAGGCAGACGTGGCACATTTTCAAGTTGCTGCCATGCTTTTTGAAGCTATAGTCCTATACGTAAAGTCATCAGGAGTCCGTGTCTGAGCCAGAACTGCTCTCCCGGCTAATCTCAATCTGTAAGGAAGGCAGGCTGTCTAAGCGGCTCTTTTTCTGTCTAATCTGCTCTTTCTTCTTGATCATGGCACCCCAAGCTTGTTGCAGTACAGAGTCATCCTCTTCGGGCGCAGCAGTTGGCTTTTCAGGCTTCTCTGCAGGCCTATCTTTCTCTTTCTGTGTTGTACCCAAGCGGTTCCACAGACTTCCTAATGCAGGATGGGAAAAATATACAGATGAGAGAACCATCATTTCCGTCAAGTGTAGGATTCCAGTTGGCACCACATCAATAGAAATCATAAAACACTCCTCTCCATATGGAGAAAAGAACTGGGTTACAAAAAAAATGCTTATCTTAAATGTATGAAACATAAAAAAAATAAAATAAAACAAATTCACATATAAACTAGTCATAGATACCTGGTCCTTTCTACTTCCACATAAATTCAAACCAAAAAGTAAAAAGTAATACCAATAAAATTATTTTTCTTAAAAGCCTCTACAAAAAATAGAGTATGTTTTGTTTGTTATTACCACAAACTTTGAAAGAGGCTGGTAGCAGAATTAGTAAATTCAAAATGTTAAAATACCACATCTTTGTTTTAAAAAATATAAGCTTTGTGGGTGGTAAATGTAATTGGCTGGTTTTAAAGCCCAAATGTGGCCTTTTAGCCCCAAAACAACCCGATAAACCTATGCATGGGTGGTATGACTGTACTCGGGAGAGGTTGTTGAACACGTAACATTAACGAAATGCTCTAGCGTTTTATTTAGAATTGTTGCGATATGATGAAATATTCAAAGGAAACAATAAAATGACAAACGTGCTTTGATCAAATCACAATTATTTTTCGGAATGGTCTGGACACGATACTAGTTTTGGTTTTGTTTCTACAACTGCACTGATTTTAAGTAGAAGTCAGTATACCGTGTTAAAGAAAAATGTTTTTTTTTCCCTAATAAAATAACCAACCTGTTTTCTTCTCTTTGCTGTCTGCATAAAGTCCCTTTCCTTCTGACTGCTTCGGGAGTCCAAGCCGGCTATGCACATCAGATACTTCTCTACGAGGCACTGGGACAACAGGAACTGGTTTTCTAGGTTCAGGAGAATGCGCTCTTTTACCAAGTCTTTGCCGCACATCTGCAACGTGAAGACAAAACCAGAAAATGGATGACTTTGAAATACATGAAAAGCCAGAAATTTAGAAAGTGTGACTAAAGGAGATAGAAAGGTATGCTTATTGAGACCACAACATCTGAAATGATTTTATATCTAGCAGGAATGTTCTAATGCAAAAGCCTCAAAACCGCTTACAAAAAGGTCCTTTTAGATTTTTATCATACTGCATTAACACCTTGAAAAGCTAATCCAGAAGTTGTTGCTATTTTGCACCAAATAATAAAACTACATCAAAATATTTCACACCTATTTAATACTTTGGGGCTTTTGTTTTCATACCAAACTATTTGTTCACTCATTCCATCAGCCTGTTGCCGTACTTTGCAGCAATGGTACATTATATAGAATACGTCCAGGTTGTATAGCTGCACTTTACCAACGGAGTATCAGTAGAACGTTGTTTTTCCCAGTACCTGACTTTGTGCCGCTGAGCTGCCTGGTAGCCGAGCCTTGTCTCTTCTCTTCCAGCAGAAGTCGCACATCGACGGGTTTCTCTGAATGGGACTTGCCGCCGATGCGGTTCTTCACGCTGCTACTTGTAGAGTGTCCTTCTGATCTCATGGAGTTTCTAAAGAGAGGGAAGTGCTGTAACCTACTGCTATAAGAGCCAAGTTGGCCCCGCATAATTAAAGAGGGGAAATTGAAGTTATCTAATCATTTTGTGGAGGGCCCATCCTGATCCTTTTAAAGGCATACTGAAGCGTCTCAGCAGGAGTACTATAAGTTTACTTAAGAGATAGAAAGTAATGTTTTCAGTATCTTTCTATATTAACAGTCCCCTTCCCCCCAGAAATTCAACAAAATAAACATCCTAAAGAATTACACGTCTCCATAAGCAATGTATATGGATGTGGCTGCTTACCGGATAGTCTTGAGCTGGGACTCCACTTCATCTGCGTACATCGTCATCTTCATGCTCTTTTTGGGCGAGGGTGTGGAAATCATTTTCAGCTCCAGGTCATAATCCATCTCATCGGAGTCAGAATCACTGGCGGCAGATCTCCGTGCTCCTTCTCTCTCTCGTTTGAATGCCTGGAGCTCATCCCTGTATTCTACTACCACACGGTCATCTTCATCCATATCTTCCTCCTCCTCCTCTTCTTCTATAGGTTCTTCTGGAACATTTACAAGACCTAAGAAAAACCTCATCACTCACATGATTTAGAGAGATGTAGCTGCGGAGAAACTGGCTTAACGTGTATAATACACACCAACGAGAATAGGTCGCTGGCTGATGAATGATCAGAGCTTTACAGAGTCATTAATCACAATTTATTAGGTTAAACTCTTAAAAAGAAATATTGTAAAATAAAATCTAATCAGATCACTTGTAGGCAACAAGTTTAGGCCACTAACATCAACTGGTGAATCTGATCAATAATCAGTGACCTAAAATGTGACTAATTAGTGATCAGACAGTAATCAGTTACGTAATAAAAACGTAAAATTCTGAATAAAATATTTTTCATTAATATGTGATCTTATAACCCGGCTGGGCCCTCTTTCTGACTGTGATTGGAGGGAATATCTTTTGCAGAGCTTAACTGGAAGCACCAGGTGGGTGCCGTTGGGGATTTTTTTGTTAACTCTTTAGTTAAGGCAGTTGTTATGGATCCGTAAATCTTGTAATACTTGGCTAATATATAGCTGTGTATACGTTTTATAAGATCTGTAGTTCCTCAACAGTGTCAAGCATGCAAGAACACAAGTCTAGAGCTACCTTTTAGTGTTTAAAAGCATGATTTCTGTAAATTCCAACAGGAAGTTAAAGATATTATTGTCTTTAGCAGATAAGCCAACGTTATTTTAAAAGTTGTCCTGTACAGCTAGTGGGCGCATAGCGTCCGTTTGGGCAACGTCCGGCTGCATATTCACCTGCAGTCCCGTAAGCTTATTATACTTATATGCTGCTAATGATATGGGTAAACGGGACTTTGGACGTATATTTCACGTAGAATGTTCGCATGATGTCCAAATCACATAACATCCTATTCCCCAGCCAGTATCATGGATGTTATGCTACTTCTAGCTGTATTCATTTATAGCTCTTTTGAGTATTTTTAACTCTACTTTCATTGACTCAGGCTGCAACCGTGTAATACTTAGATTAAAAAAACAGTAGAGCCTGTTTTCAGTTCCTCAAACACTGAATCCCAACTGTGTAACATAGAAACATACAATTAGATGGCTGATAAGAACTATTTTCCCTGATGTAAAGACGCAAAGCGTACTCTGTCTTTGGACTCCTTGTAGATATAGGATATCCATATGTTTATCCCAGGTAGGTTTGCATTGACTTACAATGTTTACCAAATATATGTTAAAAGTAAGTGGTAGAGGCCAAGAGGAAAAAAAACTTCCCTGGCTCTATTGGGGAAAAAGTCAGAAATTTGAGTCACAACTAAAATGCCGTACTTATATACTTTGAAGAAAGACTGGCAGAACCAAAGAGGGTCCGTCTCCATTGGTGGTGAAATAGCAGCAGGAAAAGTCACAAAAAGTCTCAGCTTGCAATGGCACTCACAAAAAGAAAAAACACAGATAATTATAATTATTATGTAATTATTATGTAATTATGTAAATATGTAAATATTATATGTTTGTAATGCTTTTTGTTCTTAATAACCATTCCCCAAAATGTTCAGAAACAGCGTTAGTACCTGAATGTAGGTGCTTGTATGCCGGAGCTATCCCAACGTCGTCACCAATAAGCGTGCTCTTCTTCGTTACATCTCGCTGGACGCGACGGGAATGGTATCTTCTCTTCCTGTATATATTTATAAACTACTGTCAAATAAAACTGACAACTTGAAAGTCCTCATAGGAGCGGAAGTTTCATATATAGTATTGTCTCATTTAAGGAACACTCAATGATTAAACCTGATATACATGGCCCACTCCATTGAAGCAAGATTGGACAGTTTTTGACAGTTTTATTAAAAAAAAACAAAAACACTGAAGATTTAATTCACACTGCACATATCTCTTGAGCCACAAACAATACGCACACAACATAATGGGTTTCACATGACACTAACCAGGAGTTGCTAAGGATTCCCTTCATGCCACCGTAGTTGGGGTTTCCATACTTCATATAGTACTGGCTTCTTCTTGCTGCCCCCAGCTCTTTCTTGTCATCTATGAAAATTGAAAACAAGGATAGCTTTAGAGCTCACAGCACATACAGCAACCGTCCGAAGACAAAAAACATCTCATGAAATGTCTACGGAACCAAAGATGGTTTAGTAAACCCAGTGACCCTCCAAGAATACACCAATTCACTATTTCTACACCATTTCTAGATCACGGCTTCCATGTCATTGTTGGCGTTTCTCCAAGAATTCAGGTAAGCGCTGGAACATTTTAAAAGTATTCTCAACTTCCGTTTGAATATTCTGGCATAAAAACCGAGGTTAAAATTTAGTATCGTGACAAATGTGACATTAACCCCTTCGCGACCTTTGCCGGTTCAAGACCGTCATAACAAGAAGGTCACTAAATGACCTTTGACGGTCCTGAACCGTCAAAAAATTAAATAAGCTTAGAAAGTGATCAAGGATCACTTTCTTCGCTTAAACGGCCTTGCTGCAATGCCTCGATGTCAAGGCATTGCAGCAAGGCCGAGATCGGCATCGGGGCCATGTCTGGCCCCTCCCCGGGGCGTCAACAGCCGCCATACATTTAAAAGCATTTAGGAGGCGATCAACGATGGTGTCACTGGAATGCCTCGATCAGGAGGCATCCAGCGCACCAAACACTACGGAGAGTGGTCACAGCCGCAGCTGCCGGTGTTCTTCGCCATCCGCAAGATGGCGGCGGCTCGGCAAATAAAATAATAAAGATGAGAGTTCGCTAGATGGTCTCCAGACACTCTAGAGAACTCTGGCTTCACTTGCTGGTTGAATACAGGTACTGCATTCAACCATGCAAGTCAATGGAGCCCAGCTTTCTAATCACTATGTGATTAGTAAAATATTAAAAAAAAATAAAAAAAATGGAAAAAAAAATAAAAAAAAATGTGCTAACATTTAAAAATAATTATGCAGTGATGTCACTAGATGAACCATCCAGTACCAGCAAAATGTGTAAAAAATATATAAAAAAAGTATTAAAAAAATAAAACAAATATAAAAAATAAAGTTTATTATTTTGAGCAAGTGCTAAAATTTCTCAAAAATCTCAACAAAGAGTTAAAATAAAAGCACTTCAAATACCCAAGGGGTGTCTAATATAAAAAAAAATGGCTGATGGGGTAAATTGGAGTGGCCTAGATAGGGCATAGGTACAGACTGACCAAAATGGAGAAAAAAAGCGCACTTCCCAAATGTGGCATTTTAAATCTGAAACAACCCGACAAACCCATGCATGTGGGGTATCACTGCACTCAGGAGATGTTCCTGAACACACATTGGCGTGTTGTTTGACAGTGGCATATACCAGGACCTGTATATCTATAACTAAATTGAAATTTGTGTGAAAAAAATTACTATTACAAAAATTACTATTTGACAAAGTGTAGTTCAATAATTGGTGCATGGAAAGGGTTAAAATAACAGCATTTGGAATACCCTGGGGTGTCTAGTTTTCAAAAATATATGGTTTGAATGGGTTAAACTGAGTTAACCGGCTTCAAAGATATTCCAAAGAGGAGATGGAGGCAGAATGACCAAATGACCACCTGAATTACGCATGCCCCAAAAGTAGCCTTTTACCAGCCAAACAATCTGACAAACCCAGGCATGTGGGGTATCGCTGTACTCAGGAGATGTTCCTGAACACACATTGGGGTGTTGTTTGATAGTGACATATACCAGAACCTGTATATCTATAACTAAAGTACAATTTGTGTGGAAAAAAAAAATTACAAAAATTACTATTACAAAGTTTGACAAAGTGTAGTTGTATAATTGGTGCATGGAAAGGGTTAAAATAACAGCATTTGGAATACCCTAGTTTTCAAAAATATATGGTTTGAATGGGTTAAATTGAGTTAACCAGCTTCAAAGATATTCCAAAGAGGAGATGGAGGCAGACTGACCAGATTTGTTAAAAAAGATTTGGAAATCATAAAACGCTGCTTGTACTTATTGCCCTATAACGTACAAAAAACAGCAAAAAAACATAAAAACATTGGGTATCTCTAAACTCAGGACAAGTAGTAGAATCTATTTAGCTAGTTTTTTTACTTGCTTTTTTAGGTGAGTAAAAGATTTTTCAAATAAAAGTCATAAAATGTGTTTTTTTTCAATTTTTCACCATGTTTTTTTTATTTTTTTTATAGTAAATAAGATGATACGATCAAAATAATGGTATCTGAAGAAAGCCCATCTTGTCCTGAAAAAAACAATATATAACTTATGTGGGTACACTAAATGGGTGAGGAGAAAATTACACCTGAACACAAGCACCACAAAAGTGTCAAAACAGCCTCGGTCCCACAGGGTACAAAACGAAAAATGAGCCCGGTCCTTAAGGGGTTAATTCCCGCTCTTCCCCCTTAGATGTTGAGGTTAGGACTGTATCTATACTCTGGCTTTGGTTTTTTTATGCCCCAGGTGCATTATCTTGCACTTATCCAGTTGCCACAGCTCTGACCATTTTTACAGTTAACATAAATCATTTGCCATTTGGCTTCTCCCTCCAGGAACATCAACCCTGTTGCGAATATTTGTGTCATCAGCAAAAAGACATACCTTTCCACCAATATCTTCTGCGACATAACTAATAAAAAAAATAAAAAGAATGTCTCCAAGTACAGATCCCTGAGGTACCCCACTGGTAACAAGACCTTGCTCCATTGATTGATGTTCAACAATCCTATCCCATAGTTTCCATTAATTTCCCCACTACAGATGTAAGACTCACAGGCCTGTAGTTGCCCAACTCCTCCTTACTGCCTTTTTTGTGAATGGGCACAACATTCGCTAATTTCCAATCCCCAGGGACAACTCCCGTTACCAATGATTTGTTAAATAAATACGTTAACAGTTTTGCAAGTACACCCCCAAGATCTTTTAATAACTTTTAATAACTTGGGGTGTATCCCACCAGGCCCCATCAACTTATTTGTCTTTACCTTAGACAACTGAAGTAGAACCTCCGCCTCGATAAACTCATATTTACACAGAGAAACTCATCTATCAGCTATCCTTTTGACGAGTGGGCCGCTGTACAGTAATAGACCTCACATTAATTCAACCGATAATCCTTACCAACATTTACAATTTGTGTCAACGTTATCTATAAATATTGTGTTTAATGACGATTATATGTGCACCTTGGACAAATGGAACGTTTCAGAAGGCGTTAAGCCACAAAAGACAGGACTGAAATGCATTTCAAAGGCGAAGGCGAATGTTTAAACAAAATGACAGTTTTTATTATAAAAAAGCTTAGATGTAATAGGAGAACGCATTCCATCACTGGGTGGTAGATTAGGGAAGTTGTCTTATCTACAGAAGTGGTTGAGGTTAATGCAATCTAGGAATTCAACATGCATAGGATAGACAATACAAACTGACATGGCTATCCAGAATACATAAAGAAGGTCAAGGTTCCTGTGAATAATTCTCTTATGGTCTTCAATCCTCATAATTCTTTATATTTTTATATTTTAACAATTTGTTTTAGAAAATCAGGATGGTTTTGTTTTATTCTAATAAGCTATACAATTACAAATGTATTTTACTCTAAGTAATAAATTAAAATATTTTTTTTAGTTTTTACTAGTGACACTTAAAATCCAATTATAAAACTAAAATATATTTAATTCATACAAATTTAATTTATATAAATATATGATGAAAATAAAATAAACTATACAATTCTGATATTTTTGTCTGTTAACTAAATCGAATATTCATTCATTAAAACAAATGGGTTTTGTAAATTCTTTTTTATACCTACGTTTTCTTTTTTACTAAGGTTCTTCATACTTTCTCTGTTACTGTTTAAAAAAAACAACACTTTAGTTTGGAGACAAAAGAACAATTTGTGTTTAGTGGCAAATCTGAACAAAAATGAACAATATGAACAATAAATGAACAATAATAATATGTATACTTTAGGGAATCCTATCTCTAAACAGTTAAATAGAATCATTGAAACAGTTGATTCTCATATTTTATTCATCATTTTTTTTTACCGGCAAATGCTGCTCACACTTCCGAAGTAATCCATTTAGTGAAACATACATTTCAATAAATTGTTAAATGGAGAACACATTTTCCTGAAAAAGAGCCTGATGATATTTTGAAAGAGTAGTTATGGCTTTGTTTAAATTAATAAGAATTGATGTATTAATTTGTGTATATCTATCTATAAGATTACGCACACAGAAAATATGTAAAATATAGAAATATCTGGCAAGGAGTAATTGCGACACTCTCTTTTTGGAGGTTTTAGCATAACATGGCCAAAAGAGGCCAGTTGCACCATGATTTGGCACATTTGTTTCAAAAAATGTTTTCAATTTTTTTTTTTGTGTATCAATTCACATCTGGATTCATTGTTTCAAAATGAATGTTTTGACAGGTGCTCTGGAGAAATACAATTTAGGGTGAGATCTGGAAGACAAAGGTTGTGTTAAAATATTTGTAGAATATCACTTTACTTGTAATACAATTAAGGCAGGATCAACATTTCAGGAGGAAGGTAAGAGGAAACTGTTAAAGAAACATTCAAGACCTTATTTGCCCGATTTTTGGTTTAGCGCATTAGGATCATAAAGACCCTGTTCATTTAATAATATGGTTCAATGAGCTACTTCTAGACATTTATTTAGACTCAAATCTCACACTCATTCACTTTCTCCCACACTCTCACTGAATGCCTCACCTTCGTAAACCTATACAAAAGGGCAGACCTTCTAGGCACACCCTATCCACCAACTCTCCGCCATTTTGTGGAAGTTCACCTGGAGGCCAGAATAATGAAGACAGGTTTGCTATGAAAAAAGTGTTTCTGCGCCTCTCTCTCTATGAATCTATCTGCATTATGCCCTCCCATTTTTTGTCCGGACTGAAAGGACAGGAAACTGAATTAATTGTCCAAAAACAAATGGGCCAAAAAGGAAATTAAAAATGTATACAAATCGTTTTTGGACATTTACATGTCCAATAACTTTCAGAAGCCCCTATAGGAGACTTGAAATTAATATACAAACTTTACTTTGGCCTTTTTCACTAAAGAAAGAAAACCTTATTATTCCCTGTCCTCTTATGAATTCTTCCAACAATGATTCTTCCGCTAAGCATTCACCGTCTTTCATTAATCGGTAATACATGAAAACCTTAATATTCCCTTCCATGCGTACACAATTAGTACAATAATATGAATGATTATCTGATGCAACTGAAATGGGTATTTTAAAAGTCATTTAAAAAAGTAAAAACTAGTGTCAAAAGGTTGCCTTTTTTGCTTCCTAATTTTTCAAGATTAATATTAATGAATACGTATGAATTATTATTATTATTATTATTTATATTATTGTACTGGTGGGGTAGACAGGGCGTGTATAGCATTCCAGGGCAAGATTGAGATCATCTTCTGTTATTTAGATATTTTGCCCATTTTGAAGAGGTTGTGTATTCTAATAGAACAGTCAGACTAAAAAAATACTGACTAACAAACTGTGAATCTCATTCCGATTAATCTCCTGTGTCTCCATCAAACCCCTTCATGCTCTAGACGCTAAAATGACATTTACTGTAAAAACACGTTAAGTGCTCTCCATCAGCTCTGCTGAGAACAGGTGGTCTTTAAACGCTCTCATTTATAATCTCAAACTCCTCCACACTTTTCACTACTAACATGCACTACATTCATGTCATTTGTATTACATCTCATAATGCGCATTGCTTAAACTATAGAAAAATCCTGTACATTTTTTTCTTTTTAATGGCAGAAAAAATGGTTCAGGATTTCGTGTTTGTGAACATTTACAGAGAAGACCCTTTCCATAAACCTTTTGCCGCTTGTCACCGCAAGATGAACGACGTAACATATTTGATTCATCTCCTCCTTTACAGACATTGATCTAACGCAATATTTTCAGATATTATATTTTGCCGTGTTCCGTTTAATGACACTGCCTTCAACCTATCATTCTTCCGTTGCTATAAAGCAATTGTGTTTAGTTCAAAGGAAAAATATTTCTGAAACAGAAGTTATTACGTGGCGCTCAAAAGGCTGGTTTGTGACCTTCAAAAGTATACAATATGCATTCATAATGCCACCGGAGTTGCATGTTTTCACATGCAGAAATATATAAATATATATAAAAAAATACACTTTGTAAATAAACAAACTACAACAAAATAAAAAATGTAACTATAGATTACAAAACATTACAGATAATTCCATATACATTATATATCTGTAACAAGCTCTTGAACTGTTTCCACCTGCATAAACCTCCAAGCCGATTGAATAACAAGAGGCATTAATCTAGAACTAGAAGACAGGAGGCTAAGATGCAACGTTGGGAAGTTTTACTTTACCGAGAGGGTGGTAGATCAGTGGAACAGTTTCCCAACAGAGTTGATAGAGGTTAATACAGTGGGGGCAGAAAAAAATAATGAGGTGTTAGATGACACCGTTGAATAAATAAAAGATGATTTATACAGCCAACAAATTGTTGTAGCGCTCACATTAGCAGGTATGATAATACACAACATACAAAATTAATTATTATATGCTGAGATCATGTGACTGTGTTCTGCCCAGAAGCCAATGCCGGCCAAATAGCCTTACAATGTCTTTAATGTTAATGAGGAGATGGGCAAGCTTCCCTTTTCAGCTTTCTTTTCCTCCAAAGCTCCCCTTTACTGGATTTTAACAATAATAATGGGCATGGGTTAAGGCACCATGATATAACCATGTTATTGTCTGGGGTATCATTTAACCAAGAGACATAGGTTCCCTCGAGACCTAGAAACCGGCGCCGCGCAGATTGTATATAAAAATGCTTCTCAAAACCTACTGCCACGTCTGAATATACCCATCAATAACCCCAGAGCCCCTGGCTAATAGATGAAGCACAGAATAAAACTGAAAAGTAATAAAAAGATGAAATATATTGGCATGCACTGCAAAATTGTTACATTTACCACTGGCTGTGACTGTATTGAGATAATTAAGGTTCTTCATATTAACTTATTTCCTAATTAGTGTATCTGAAAAAAACAAAAAACTGTAAAAATGTATCAGCCATCATTTAGAACAATTCCAATTGTTTATATAACTTATGGGATATTTTCAACTTTTGATATTATTATTAATTTGAAAATATCGGCAATTTGCTTATTAAAGACAAACACGTTTAATTTAACCATTTTCTTTCCCAAATATATCTCAACTGATTAGCACCTATGATAAATCGCTCGTCTCCCTGTAGGAATACACGCATCATGATGTCTGATCTTAGAGCGCCATCTACTGGCTACACCCGGCCACAAGATGGAAAAAAAAAAGTTAAAAAAAATCCAAGGAGAATTTTTGGCTGAGGCTGTTTTTATAAAATTGAGCCAGGTTTATTTTATTCAGCTCACATCTGCTTCATCTTTTGTAATGGCTCCGTTTGTTTAAAAAGTCAGAAACTTTTGAATTTTATAAGCTGTTTTGTTCAAAGTACATCGGCTGAATCATGCGTTAACCGTTTCATTACCAGAGGGAAAGGATGCCATTGATTTGAAAGGGGTTCCTCGTAGTTTTCTGAACCACCTGATCTATTTTTAATATGAAATACATTACAACAGCCCCAACATAAATAGATACATTCCTGGTACTGCTTATAACATACTTTTCATAACCAGGGAGATGTATTTAATATGTTGGCATTTAATACCATATACAGAACTATACAATATATATGTATGAAAATAAGTAATATAATATTTTATATATATATATATATATTATATATATATATATATATATATACTACTTATATATATGTAACTTATATATTAATTATACTATATTATATTAAATATTAACTGTTGGAGTTGCTGTAAAATGGTGGCTTTTTCTAGCAGCAGTAATTCCAGAGGATGACAAGCTGACGCCACACTGCACAGCGATCATGGTATATATATATACATATACGTTGCAAATATGTAGATGTAAGAACAAGAGTTTGGTGGGTTTAGTCATTAATCTGTGAGTGCTTGTGAGTTGGCAAAACTTGCACAAGGTGGACATAACCTCAAACTGGCCATCTTTCATTTGCACTCCCTTGAATGAGCTACGATGAATGGGTGCTAATAGATTTTAATGGTGTGGCTCAGTAACTGATCACATAACGTCACATTAATAATCTTTTTTATCCCCCACAGGTTGCACCCTTTATTGGAGGCCATGTTAAATAGAGATGTACCAATGAGACTGTGTAGGCAGGAGGGCTTCATTTGTAGCTGCGCAATGGCCTGGGGAGAAGTCCTTCTTCGGAGTAGTGGGACATGATGTCCCTCAGGACCAGGAGGATGTAAACTATGGCGGTTGCACGTTCCTTCATAGTGTTAATGGACTGGTTGGTGAGACCAGTGATCTTCTTTTCAGCAGCCCCACTGAGAGGTGATGCTGCAGGAAGCTTGATCACTCAATAGAGCAATTGGCTTTCTGTTACGCAGCAGAAGGGCCGCTGCCCCGATGGACCTGCCACTCTAGACCTAAGCCTGAGAGTACACCATTGCTGGTCAGCGACCAAAGCTTTTTCGATACGGATACTAATGACTTCTGTAATAATTCATTACTACACATGCACACCGAGTTTGTTAGCATATCGCTCGCATGTATTTCAGCAAAATTGGCGCTGGAGTCAAAAATCTTCGTTTTATAAAAAGCAGCTTGGAAATATTCTGTATTCTCATTTCATGTGATGCTTGAATCCTTTTGTAACATTGTGATTTACCTTATCATACAGGACGTTACAAAACAATCATGCATGTTACAAAACGATCACATATATTCTTTCAAGGAGGAGCACATTTTGAGATTACAAAATACAACACGCCAAGGAGCTACACTTATTTGTTACGTATGATCTACATCTATAGGTGACCTTGAGAAGGATGTCATACAGGTTACTGATCTGGGAATGTTTCATCACAAGAACATTACATAATAGAGTATCTACCTACATAATAAACAGTCCTAGTAGTGATATATTCCATGAAACATAATTGCACTTATTAAAGTTTTACTTTATGACACCATGGGTCCATTCTATACCATACCTGTTACTTCAGGCCGGATTCTGTCACCATTATGTGGTCCCGGGGTTGGCCAGTGGTTTCGTACACCGATAAATACACCGCTGCTGGTATCCACACCCCCTGAAGCAAAATAAACTACAATGTTTGGCGGAATGGCGTGCTAAGCGATAAGGGGCCGATCCCATTCATAATGTTGATTGTCGTTAATTCATTTCATTCAACTTCCTTTTTCACTTTTTTATACAACAGCTATTGGAGATGATGTCCATTTAATTAACCCTTTGGATGACAGGAGGGTGAACTGGGATTTATCGATGTGAAAAAAACCTGCCATTTAGTTCCAGCCATTAATTAACTCCCACGCTCCTGCATTCTTATCTTTTAGACAATAGACAAGGCCCTAAAAAAATCTAAAACAATTTGGCCAATTCTTCCTGCTATAACTGATTCAAACCACTATCAGCCCTTGGTCTAGATTAGTAGGGTGGATGTGCACATCATCCCCTCCCCAGCCTATGGCATCTGGGAGTCCCAGCCGGTCAGCCGTACCGGTACTGACCAGGCCTGAGTTGCTTTCAGGTCAGAATGGCCGTAGGGGCCCTGATACATGCATTTCCCAGATGGCTTCCATGCTTATCGACCGCAGCATGTGATTACTGGCTCCTCCTGTCACATGACAGGAAGTCGGAAGCTGACTGCCATCTCTGATGCCCATAATGCAGTCTGTCTGTAGATCTGCAAAGACCCCTGTAACAGGAGACGGGCGCCATACATCAATTGGAAGCCCCTTTCTACCAGTGGCCTTGGGGCAAAATCATTTAGAACTTTGTCCTGGAAGCGTTCTCCATAAACAGACCTCTTGGTTTTATTTCTCTTTTATCATGAGAAATGTTTTAAGAAGATGCCTTGTTCTTGTACATTGTTCTCTTAATTACTTCATTTATTTATATAGCGCCAGCAGACTCAGTAGCGCTTTTACAATCGAAGGCAGTAAAAATAATTTCAAATCACACGCGATAACATTCTGGTACAAAAAGAGAAGAGGGCCTCGCTCGTGGGAGCTTACAATCTACCCCATTTCATTAATACAAACGTGCTTTTTGAAGCATTTAAACCAGCGTCTTGGTGAAGAGTTAAGCCGTGTAATAAAAAAGGGAAAATAAATTCCAATATGTTTTTTTCTGCGTTTGGACGCTCTGACAGTATACCATGGCTTGGTTGGCAGAAATATAGCTCTGTTCCATTAATCTGCCACAGTGTAGCAAAGCAATAATATCGAGTGTAATTGCAGCTTCTTACAAATAAAGAGGGTTTTAGGACACTTTGGGGAAAAGCAGCTTTGGCATCTCTCAAAAAAGAAAATGCTGGACCTGTTGCCCTTACAAATTGAAGTCCTTTTCCTCAAAGTATTAGGTAATGTGTATGGAATTCAGGGAGAGTGCAAATGGATGTAGATTAAATATTCAGCTTTTATACTCTGCATTTCTGCAATCTGTAAATCAAGAGGGTCCGAGAAACCTTCAGGGCTGCAAAAATCAGGAAGACTCATCTACATTACCGTTTAAAAGTTTGGGTTTTCTAATGATCGATTCATCTTTTAAACTTAAACTGGGATTAGCGAACACAATGTGCCATTGGAACGCAGGAGCGATGGGAGTGACAAAGTACGCCTAGGAAGATATTCCATTAAAATTAGCGACAACATTAACGAAGGCTGGGCTGAGCTGTATTTCTGATCCCGCTCAAACAAGGACATTTCTATGGCAGTGTACATCAACAAGGTAACAAGAAGGTTCTACCAAGATAATTGTCTCCACAATTGCATTTCATGATTGTATGCCATCATACGGTCCGGTCTTTAAATCTGTGACCTCGTCAGGGCAACAAGAAAAATATACATGTAAACGTGTTCATGTGTCAATGTGTTCACTTGAAGATTTCCTGGCCATCCCATATTTGATGACCCCACCACCTTTTTATTTATTTTTTGTACCCTTGTATTTATTTTATTATCTGTCAAGCTAAAAAGCTAAACTCTGACCTGTTAGTGCCATCCCTATAAAAGTGAAGGGAAAGACATGTTTAGTCACTTTTGTATCTTGGATGGGTGCTGCCCTAGTGCCCAGTGCCCAAAATTCCCCCCACCACTTACCTCCATAGCCGCCATGGACATGTAGAATAAGTTCACTAGGGTGTGCCAGCTAGGCGCAGTTCACCATATTGGTTACAAAGGAGGTCCCTGATCTCCCCACCCAGCTCATGGAGCAGTGGCATGCCGAGGTGCCTTATTTGCGACCTATTTATTGCGAATGTGTGGGATCTCTTGACCATTATCTCAGACTTAGCTGTGCAATGTACAGAACCAGTTGAACCCTTCCAGCAGGGGAAGCTATCTGCGAATGACCCTTTTTAATACATCATCTCTTTGACGCGTTGAAATGTGAAATGCCTGTTCAGACATCTGGTTTTGTTCCTCATGTAGTAACATCTCTTTCTGAAACGTTAGTATCTTTTTGCACATAACAACAACTTTGACATAGAAATTGATCCCTGTTCATTTCTATCATACCCTTTAGTCCTGCTTATCCTTTTCTTTATCTGGGACTGCAGCGAGAGAAGGGAATTAGACGTCACTAGTTGGAAACAATTGAACCCAATATAGTGTCTATCAGATTCTGTCTTTACTTAGAATTCTAGGTATGTTGGATACCATTAGAGAACATGGATTAGTTGTCTGAGGCATGGAGAATGGGTCATCTGTCCAGGGCCCATGTATTCCATAGGGGCCCACAGACAGTCAGATATGTGTCAAAAAGATGGCGTAAGTAAGAAAGATGGGAGAAATGGAGGTTCTTGAGATCGGAGAACCTAGAGGGTATGGGTGCCCACACGTAGAATATTGCCTGAGGTTCCATTAAACAGAGTTGATTACCAGGCCTTGGGATCAGTGTGTTTAATCTTTAGGCAGGGGAGTGAAATGTGGTCATGTCCATTTCTTTCCTTGGTCCTACTCCTACTCCCATCCCCTGCCTCCAATAAGCAAAGTAAAATGCCCCAGAAAGTTAGCCATGTTTAGTATGTTGAGTTATTTGGCCATACATTTGGTCTCCCATACAAAAGGACTTTTTTTATTATTTAAATCTCTTCTTAATTGGCATTCAATGTTATGGTTCAAAAAGTAAAATAAAGTATTTTATTATTTATGATACCCTTAAAAAATACCATCTGCATACTTTATTTTCATGTGCGTTGCAGACAAATCATAAATTGCCAATACCTGTAGTTATAATTCCCAACATTAAACTACAGATGACAGAGCAGAAAAGTACAGGGCAGTGTAAAGTAAGCCTAATCTCTAGATAAAAGCTTATCTATTTTAGAAAGCAGCCTCTGTTCCAACAGCTGTTATAATGAGAGCCTTTGAAACATTATCGTTTGCTTTAATTTTAACTACCCACATTTTTGTTAAGAACAAAGTTATATAAAAAAGCACAGTTGTGCATTTTGATTTATTATCAGATAAAATAGGCTTGTATCGTAAGTATTTCTATTTAAGAAAGTGACCAGCTGTTACAGTCAATCCGTAATTCTGGGGTTTTTTTAGCTTAAAACTTTATATATAAATATTATAATATATATATATATATTATATATATATATATATATATATATATACATTGAGGGAAGTTCTACTTTAGTCTAACACTAGTATAAAAAAGTGAAATAACAAAATGTTTTTCGGTTGTATACAATGTACATTTGAATGTTATTTCCTGGAATTGATGAAAAACGGACAGTAGAGTTAAGAAGTAATGGAGTTAAAGGGACAGCTTGATGTCCCATACGCTGCCTCCATAGAAGAATGCATATTAAACTACTCTTTAAGTGCCTTAATATGTATCCTCCCAAAATGAAAATAAAATAAGGTAATGTGGAAAAGTCCTATAACCCCCCCCCCTACCTCCAGACCTGCCATTCTAGGCCAGCATATGTCACTGGCATTAAGGGGGCATATAAAGTTTAGGCTTTTATAAACAAGAAATAATTGCTCTGTTCGCTTTAAAATTTATGCGAAACACTGTGTTGCAATGCCCTTTTACTAGTTTATGTTTCTGCTTCTTACACGGAATTTTTAAAATGGATTTGTTGATGTTGGTGTAATTCATTTTGTTATGCAATATTAGTACAGTTCTCATAAGCGTTTCACCCAATGGGATGTACGGATAAATCTAGGTCAACCAATGAGATTAGAAGACAACCTGTATCATGTTAAACAAAGGAAAGTTTGTTAACAGACAGAGAGTTGCGTATGCTTTTAGAACAATATATAAAGTATTTCTTTTAATATTTGCCAGATCTGATGCCAAAATATACCGTACATCGAGTATAGCATGAAAATAGGTCAAAGGTAGTTTTCAGTTAAGATAGATTTTAATAGTAGACTTTGTCTGGCACATTTGATAAAAGGGCATTCGTCTAGATGTCTTCCTATTTCTATTGAGACTCAACTGAGAATGTTACATACTGGCAAACCCAAAGCGGGTATGTATGTGTGTGTGTGTATGTATATATATGTATATGTGTGTATAATATATAATCCCACACACTATATGGACAAAAATATTGGGACACCAGACTATTACACCAGTATTCTTAATACATAGACATAAATATCTATTCACCCCCCTTTGTAGCTATAACAGCTTCCACTCTTCTTAGAAGGCTTTTTCACAAGTAGAGTAGAGCATTTGTGGGGTCAGCACTGATGATGGACGAGAAGGCCCTGGTGTGCAGGTTAGTCAGGTTTTTCCACACCAAACTCATCCAACATGTCTTTATAGCCCTTGGTGTAATGGCCAGAGTTCTGGAATAGACAGGGGCCTTCACCAACTTTTCCCAAAAAGTTGGAAGCATAGCATCGTTCAAAATGTCTTGGACGCAAGCAAATCCTCCTGAATGGCTCGAAAGAAAAAAAATGAAGGTTTTGGAGTCAAAGGACTGCTGCATGACCTTAGAAAGGCCATTAATGCTTGAAAACCCTCCAATGGGACTGAATTAAAGCAATTCTGACAAGAATGGGTGGGGCAGAAGAGTGGGGCAAAATTCCACAACAATGTAAAAGACTTATTGTCAGCTATCATAAATGTTTGATTGCAGCTGCTGCTGCTACTACGGGTGGCACAAGAGGTTATTAGGTTAAGTTGGGAAAATTATTTTCCACATGGGTGATATACACACCGATCAGCTATAACCACTGACAAGTGAAGTGAATAACCCTGATAATCTTGTTATCATGGCACCTGTGGGTGGGATATGTTAGGCAGCAAGTGAACATTTTATGTGTTAGTAGTAGGAAGTAGGAAAAATAGGCAAACGTAAGGATCTGAGGGACTGACAAGAGCTAAATTGTGATGGCTAGAAGACTGGGTCAGAGCATTTCGAAAACTGCAGCTGTTGTGGGGCGTTCCCGGTCTGCAGTGGTCAGTACTTATCAAAAGTAGTCCAATGAAGGGAAAGCAGTGAACCGGTGACAGGGTCATGGATGGCCAAGGCTCATTAATGCATGTGGGGGGCGAAGGCTGTCCCGTGTTGCCAAATCTGACAGACGAGCTGCTGTAGCTCAAATTGCTGAAAAAGTTAAGGCTGGTTCTGAGAGAAAGGTGTCAGAACACACAGAGCATCGCAGTTTGTTGTGTATTGGGCTAAGTAGCCACAGACCAGACAGGGTGCCGTGCTGACCCCTGTCCACTGCCGAAAGCGCCTACAATGGGCACGTGAGCATAAGAACTGGGCCGCGGAGCAATGGAAAAAGGTGCCCTGGTCTTATGAATCTTTTACATCATGTAGATGGGCGCATGCATGTGTGAACATCCATGGAAGCCCCATTTTGCAGCTTTAGGGATCTGCTGCTAATGTCTTGGTGCCGTATACCACAGCACACCTTCAGAGGTCTAGTGGAGTCCATGCCTCAATGGGTCAGGGCTGTTTTGGCAGCAAAATGGGGACCTAGGCAGGTAGGCAGGTGGCCATAATGTTATGGCTGATCGGTGTAAGTTTTGATTAACTCTTTACTTTCAATAAATGAAATGAGAAATAGGGAAGGGGCAAATACTTTTTCAGAGCTCTGTATATGGGGGGGGGACAGCATGATGGGATGGGGCTTTTCCCAGACTACTCTAGTGGATAAGAAGCAGGAGCCATGGTCGCACATATCCACATACTGCTTCCCACTATTTTGTCACATGAGTTTGTATTTGTTTGTCTGTACTAACTGTTTGTTTTTTCTTTCCTTGTCACAGCAGGCGGGCGGTGTGTGTCCTTGCCAGTCAAAGCTGTTGTTACGGAGATAAGAAGGCAAGCTGAGCTCAAACCTCCCTGGCCTCTGACGTGGTATGGTCAATGACCTTGGACCTGCCCACCAAGCTTAAGGCTGTCTGGTGGTCAGCATGATTAAGGAGGGTGGAGGAAGCTGTGGGTATTATTGGACAAGGGGGGGGAAGTGGGTACCTTTTTGTTTTGGTGGTTTCTGGAGCTTTAGAGTGGGCCGGCAAGGACCATGTAGGCTTCTAACTGTGTTAGACAAGTTAAGTTATTGCATGTGTTTCACTTAGTATTTATTTATGTATTAATTGGATCACTCATGGTCACTGCAGGGCTGAGAGAAGCAGAGCTGTAGTCATTTGTCTTCTGCTGGGAGGCTGTTCCTCTTATCTACCACACTCCCAGTAAAGCAAAACTTCCTAACATTACATCTAAGCCTCTGATCCTCTAGGTTTAGCTTATGACCTCTTGTTCTAGCATTTCTTCTCGAGTATGATCCTCATCATGGTGCCTTCCTGGACTTACCAACTCTTTCATTCAGGCAAACTGACATCCAGCTTAGATTAAATGTGGGTAGATGCTGATAAACTGTTGGTGAAATTAGTTTTAAGAGAATTTCAGTCCATAAAAAATAAACCTCTGAATGTTTATCATAGTAATTGAATGCAAATTAAAAACTGAAAAATATAAAAACCGGAATGTAATTAGGCGTGGATTTTCTTTCTCACAAGGTACTATTAGCACATAGTACATATTGTCATTGGAAGAAATTGCCAAAGATTAATTACAACTTCCCATTTGCTATTTGCTTAAATTACAATATGACCTTTTATGAACTTAAATTCAGTGGCTTTAGCATAAATTGCTGCTTCTGAAGTCCTGAAATGATTTCAAAATAAAAATTGGCACAGAAAAGTAAATTTAACATTAACAGAGTTGGCATGGACAATAGCGCTGGCAGTACTGACTGTGCTCCCTTTTTTCTGCTCTTTCTTATTAAATGCTCCACTTATTGCAGCCAATAACAATGCCAGTCCTTAATTATGGGTGTGAATGACAGATAAACTACTAAATACTGAATTATAATGTATTTTATTTTCTACGTATTCTGGATATTTACTGCTGAACAAACACTTTTTTTCTATTAAAACACATAAATCTTCTGTTATCCTAAATCCATAATGCTTTGTTCAATATTTATTTTATTGCCTGTGTCCTAAATTTACCTATTAAATCACTTGTCAAAGGAACACATGACATCAATTATAAATGCCTATTTCTGGGGGAAAAAAATAAAGATTCTAAGACCGCATTTTTAAATTATGATGTAATGTTATGCAGCGTCACACACTTTGGGGATCATGACCTTGCGACAAGGGGTTGCTCAAACAGCCCTGTATTAACATGCCTTACAACATTGTCCAAAGAGAGACTGTTCTGTTTTAAGATGTGTGTTTAGAGATGTGGCTGTGGGCCAGGGCTTTACTGACACTTTTACTATTATGTACCAGGGTAAGGCAATTAGAAGACATTTTATTTGCAGGGTCCTTTGAGTTTGGGAATAACATCATCAGATAAGAAGCAAATTCCCCCTGGCTGGTGGCCTCCAAACGTGTGATGAGCACCACTATGTTGCTTGCCCACTTTGCTTGGCCTTCCCCATGGGTGAAGTGTTACCTGCCCTCCCTGTAAACCCACAAAGAGGTTGTAAATAAATCAAAGCTTGAAGACCACTGATCTTATGTATGAACGTAGGGGCACTGTCATACACTCACTGCTATACATACAAACATGCAAACATCCTGAGCTCCGAGAAAAGGGGGACAACTCAGGACACTTGGTAGGAATTGATTAAAACCTATGAGGTTCCTAAGCATTTATAATTTGGGACCCCCTAAAAGCTCCCCGGACCTAAAATAATGGTGCTTATGGTGATGTCCTCTCCCTGCTCCTTCAATTTGCACATGTCTAGTAAGTAGAAATCTTGACATCTGGGGCAAGAGCTATGGCCGCTAAAACCAATACCACATTCTGTGAAATACATTTAACAGACATACAACTCACAGCACAATCTAACACCCTTAACATCATTTTCAAAATCTTGTGCTTTTTTTAAACAGTTGTAGTCTTTGAATATAATTTCATTTCAGGCAGCTGCATATTAGTCATTTGTATTTGTTTTTGCTCTGCTATCTTACCCAATCCACCAAACAACCTGAATCCTTATGATACTGCCTGCGGGAAACAAGGAATGAAAGTCTAAGGAGAAATGGACTCAATTAGCATTGCCCTAAAGATTGAGCTCTGTGTTTCAGCCACAATATCACAACTGAAAACAATAGCACTATTATACCAAAGCGTTATGTGGGTGTCACTGAAAAAAGTATATGACATATATATCTACAGTATATATGTAGATACACTGTATATAGTGATAATAATACTCCTTAGTTTGGTATTTTATCCAGGAATCTCTTTTCACACACTGTCTTCCAGGTTGAAGTGACGGCTCAGACGCAAAGAGGGTCAAATAAAACGCTTGGGCTGTTTTTATTTCTTCAGGTCAGGCACAACAAAAACAAATCAAAATCCTTGCTATACTAACCGTTACCTATACAGACTTTTCCAGCCTAACTGCGGTTGGGGCGGCTTATCGATTACCAACAAAAACTGTATACCGTATTTACAAAATATAGCGGAGCTCAACTCAGCAGCTCTCCAGGAGCAAAATTATTGATTGTCCTTAGATCGATTAATTAGTAAATGTCGGTGAACCCAAATGAGAGGGTTGGACCCCCCCAGACTGGATTCCTAACCTGCGGTTTGCCAGCTGCCTATAAACTATGAAATGGAGAGCTGGCCGACCCTACTCTCCTAATACTCCACCCCAGGTACCCACAATACACAACATAATACACAAGCAACTTAATACACAAGCAAAAATCCCAAACATTCCCATGGGGCTGGTACTTTTAACTACCCACAGTAGCCACCCTGCTGAATATATGGATATATATATATATATAGATATATATATCTATATATATATATAAAGATATATCTACTTCCTTCGTATCATGACATCGTTACTATATATATATATATATATATATATATATATATATATATATATATATAATATATATATATACACCAACCAGCTTGTATGAGGCAGTCGAAGGGTTGAATCTAGATCAGTAAGTATAACTGAATTAAACCAATTACAGAGAACCAACACGCAAACACACAAGTATTTCATTTAAATGATGTTTAAAGCAAGACATGGCCATCAATTTCCACTTCCCTGCTGAGAGAGCCATTTTGTTTGTAACAAAGAGAATTAACTTTACGTTTTTTTTCCAATTATACATTTCTTTTTTTAAATTAAAACCATTACATTCTTGCTTTGGCTACAAAGTCAGCGCTATTCCCACATTTTCACAGGTGTAATTCCTTCATTTTTTAATTACCGCGATAGCATCGGAGCGGAAAAATCTCTAACAATTGGGGCCTTACTTTCACATCCTAATTATAGACTACACTTGCTGGTGTTTAATTGCTTCATATGGCGAGAAGCCAGAATCCACAGGTAAGCTGTAATAGAAATGAGTTTAGTTTTCCACTGGAAACTTCCACAGACATGGAGACCAAACGAATCTGTATTAAACCCAAAAAGAAAATGACAGAATATAGAAAAGTGCGTTGTTTAATTATTGTATTACTGCCTCTTTCAGTGCTCGGTTTTGTATTACGACGAGGAAGCGATCTAGGGGCAAAAAATGTATTTCTACATAATGCATTTTGCTATAGTGTCGTTTGCTACTACAGAACAGTGATCTTCTTTCTTAGGTGACATCATTGTAATAATATCAGATTTTCCATATGTAAAAGTATAGCAATACCTAATAAAAAAAAGTGTATATAATTCATTTGCTTATTCCTCATGACTTTATTACAATGTTTCACTTCCCCTCGACCACTGACTAGATTGTAAGTTCGGAAGAGCAGGAGCCTCTTCTTTTGTCGGCTTGTGCTTGTGTGTGGTCTTCAATTATTCCACCGATTTTAACTGCTCTACATAAATAAATGTTATGGATGGAGTCAAAGACAAGAGTAGTAACTTCACCAGTATCAGCAATGATCCCCAAGTGGTTGCCTATACGGTAGCTTTGATGTGTCACCAGATGTTTAAATAGAGATAGTCTAGAGTCGGCTAGGGTGCTCATGGAACGGGCAATTGTCTTTTTATGGTTTATATAGATACATTTGCATACATTAGGATGCTCAATAAATTCCGCAGTCAACATAGTAGTTGGTAATGAGAGGATGAACAGATAAAATCAGGGGTTGGGGGAGATAAGTGCCAATTTAACGGAGTTCTGTATATTAAATCAAGGCTTGTACGTTACTATAGTGCTGCAGTTAAAAAAAAGGTTATTAGTTTAGTCCGCTGTTAAAGTTGTGGAAAGTTACGTTATGGCCCAGCAATCGAGACATCTTTTAATGGAGATGGAGCAGTAGATGTTATAGAAGATGAGAGACAATGGCAATATATGGAATATGTAGGGACGATGTATATAATGAGTATGAGTGCTGAAAAGCCTTGAAGGTAAGAAGAGGATTTTAAAGGTGATGTAGAACAATATGAGAAGCCAGTTTATTGATTTTAGTAAAAGGATAAGAAAGACTATACCAGTGGCTGCATTGACTACAGCTTTTAGAGGAGAGATATGGGAAGACCAGTGAGGAAACATTTACAGTAGTTTAGAATTTTTTATTCATTTATTTGTAGAGTAAAAAAAAACATGGGTGTAATTTTGTTTTTTAGGTTAGTTAATATGGGTAGTTGTAAAACAAAGATTAATGCCGAGTTACCCTAGGCAATGTGCGGTTGCCACAAGGTAATTAGGGGAGCCATTCACGCTAACGCTAAGGTGTTGGGATGGCTTCAAGTAGAAAGATGAGTAGCTCAGTCTTTTGACATTGTGAGTTTTAGTCGCCACTAAGCTATCCAGGAAGAGACAAACATAACTCAGTAGCCATTGGCTAAATTACAGGTGAAAGGGAGCCGAGGAAAAATTACAAAGAGGTGTAAGTTGAGGTAAAAGTTGTTTCAAATCTAGATATACATTATATTATATATATTTTTTTACTAACATTTACCACCAAACATGTTAACTTAACAATGTCAAGCCATGCCTTTGAAAGTCTGAAACAAAGGCCATGAGTATGGTCATATCAATCTTGATTCCTTAATTAGGTAATGATTACTTCACAGAGGAACAGTAAAAAATAAAGTAGAAAAGTAGAAATAAGAACTTAAATGTTGAAACGGCTTACAAAGTGACACTGACTTGAATAATCAAAATTGTAAACATAATATCAAATTGTGTGTTTCTACGGCCCTGTTTAGAAGTTTCATTACCTTGTTTCCATTAACTGACGTAGGGCTCTTTTTCTTCTCAATAATGAAGATATAGTATATAAACGTAAAATGCAGACATAAAGGTAAAACACACCAAGATAAATCCTCATTTACATAGTAATGTGTTGGAAAATGTACTGGGACAGCACTTACGTAATCTCTAAATTATCTAAATCATCTAAATTATCTAAATTTCCAAAGTTTAAGATAAAAGGGCAGGGAGTTGAATGTTTTCCAAAGCATAAATTAGCAAGTCATAGATTGTATTAAAGCATGTATTTTCAAACATGAATTCTTAATACATATAAGGTTGTGTTCCAGTGCTCAGGAGATCATAGCATTAGGGTCCTGTGATTGAAAAGTGGAACAGCCAGGGTCTAGGGTCAGATATCGCACATCTTGGTGAACGTAAGGCCAGGATTCTAAACTCTGTATAATTTATATAATGCATAAATTAGATTATTACAGGAATACATTTCTGTCTTGTTTATATTACTGGGCCTCCCATGTAAGTGGCCAAATGAGCAGACACAGGAGCCTGATTGCCTAATAATGACTTGCCCAGGTTTTGTTGCAGAGAGGCTGCTGCCTTCCAAACCTACCACTCTGGGCTTCTCTATGTAACTATGTAACTCAATACACAATGATAGGTATGTCATGTTTTATTTCTTAGCCATGATTACATGGTTTCCCAGTTTCTATATTGCTGCTGTATTACAAAAATCTTATACACAAGGCATGCTGAGATGCACACGCAACACAATGACCCACAGCATAACCAAGTATGTACAGTTATAACATATACCATTAATACTGAAAAAACAGTACAACTGTGATAGTACAAACACTCTAACGCATCTATGCAAAACTACAATGCACTGACATAAGATATAGTACATAGAAGCAACAAAAACCATGGCAAACGCATTAAAATATGAAATGGTGGCATGAATGAAACTCTGAGAATAGGTTATTGGTGAAAAGTGGGGAAACGGTTACAACAAAAGACCAAAGGCAGGAAATGGGGAAAAGAACGATAGAATAGTCTTCAAGCAAGCGGAGGATCAGACAGTGACTTTTCTCTCCATGCCATGTCTTGGTATCAGTTGGTCAGTTTCCTAGTCCAAACAGTTAATCATCACAGGGGATTGTCCAGTTGAACTTCTATTTAGCTTTATTAAGTATTCCTTCACAGCTTTGCAGACCCCCTGAGCCAAACCTATGAATTAACCAACCTTAAAGTAATGAGAGCAATCATCAAATACTTTCTCATGTCAAGGAAGACTACCTTGGAAGTAGTCTGGAGGAACAGCCCAAACCTTGCAGTTCTTGATATAAGGGATCAATAATAAGGGCTAGACAGTTTGCAATTCTGTGGCCATCAAGTGGAGTTTCCTGAAGAATAAAGAGCCATATTATTCTCCCTTCTCAAGTCTCAGCTTTGGTGCAGAAAATGTTTCCCTGGATTAACTTGCACTGCAGGCTTCATAAGTCCCTCTTCCTATTATTGGCCCGCTGACTACCCTTCACCTGAAGGAAGCTATGAAGTTTGACCTTATTGTACTTCCACCACTAAGCTATATAGGGGAAGGAGATCTTCTCAACCGTATTATCTACGTATACAGTGTGCATGTGCTGACGGCTTGCCCTTCTTAGCTTACCTGGTGGACACTTAGACTCCTGCTGTCACTCCTGTGTGTCCATGTCCGTTGGGGCAGTGCTTGTAGATATGGGCTACATCCCTGAAGAATATTCATGACCAATCACTTTACAGTTTATGGAGACGTTCTCCATGCATTCTTTACAGGCTTACCTCACTTACAGCAGATGTGTTGTTGGTTCTGGTAGAAAAGAACACCAAACATCAGAGTTACACAGAAAGAACATTTGGGGCAGGTGTTCCCGCAGCACCTGCTTGCTCAAGATCTCTTTATTGAGAATAGGGATCCTGCCGGTCTTTAGGATAGTGCTATATAATTTTTTTCCCCACTGATGGTCTTGAAAAACTTGCTGTCTTTTTCCTCCAAATCAGTGTTTTGCGGTCTTCTGAGCTAATTATAAGTGAATAATCCACTTTCACTTATTTTGCCCGTCTTAGACATGTCCATATTGCTATATGTGTAATTTATTTTGCTGTGCTCTATACAGTATGAGGACTTTTGTGAGTTTTCATCCATATAACAACACAGAATTGTTTCTCTAGAGTCATTATTATACCCTAATGTAATAAAATTAGCAAGGCACACAAGGAGATCTATAATTAATACATATCATGCATATCATGTTATAACTATAACATGGCTTTTACAATTCTGTCAAAGAACAGCCAATGCAAATTACCTAAAATATTGATTTTATATTAAAACATGAATAAAGAGTTCCAATTACAGTTAAAATGTATTTCCTGAACCACAAATCTTTTCTCACGTCCCATTAAAATCAACCTTAGGAACTAGTAAAGAGTATTTTCAGGTGTTGTAAAGAAAAAAAAGGGCAAATGCATAACACAGAAGTACATTCTACACAAAAAAAACATCTGCAATAATCATTGTGTGATTATTACAACAGTAGGTTTTACGTCATTTTCAGAAAATGCTCTTCACCCATTTAATGGGTATGTTTCGGTAATGAGTGCCGCTTACAAAAAGACTAAAAGAATATGATGGTATGGCAGCCACAAATGTCCTGTATTTTCTCTGTTTGGCTTTATTTTTGCTGGTTGGCTTTAAGTTTACTATATTGCTCTGACTGGTCTTGTATGCAACAACTGGTATCTTAAATGTCCTCGAAAACTGTGTGATTAGTGTAATATTAATTAATACAACATTTTTTGCTTATCTGGAACTCATTATCCATTATTACATATCTGCTAATCCTGTGTATGTGACTTTGGGACATATTGATCTATACTTATTTTAATTTTTGAAGAGAAGTGATGTATTTTATGTACATAATTGGATTGGCTCTTTCTATACACATTACTGGGATATTTAGAACACTGTGAAACCCTACAAAGATTCCGAGCGCCTAGAAAAAAAGTTATATTAGGTTTCCACTTTCCAAAGACAGATTGTCCCTCCTAATGAGAAACTCTCAGGAGGTATTTATACCCTACAGCATGTCCTGACTTAATTGGTGGGACCAACAGAAGAACGTTGGCATCATACTTTATTTTAAACTTAGAACTTGATATCCAGTCTTCAGTGGTTTTGTAGTGGCAATCTTTAAGCAAAAATTTATTTATAAATATACTTATTCTCTAACCACAGGGACCACTAAGATTTGGAAGCTCCATCACTGATTTAAAGCTTACGTTCATACAAAAGTGCACTGAAAAGTTTGGAAAACAATTTGGTTTTAACGCAGAGAAGTGAGAAATATTTTAATGGTCTTTACCTACAAGAGAGAATAACATCAGGGTTTGACACATATAACACAGCTTAGTTTCATCATACACAACTCACCTTACCTTCATGCCTTATGAGATTTCTCTCCAGCGGGTTACATTATGCATTTGAGGAAATAATAAAATGCTTCCTTCCAATAGTTGAAGGACCTATGTCTACCATAGGTCCTTCAACTATTGGAAGGATGCTATGTCTGCTTCAAGAAGATGTTACATCTTTGAGAACAGTGATCCAGCTGATGCCAATAAAAGCACATCATAATATTTTACAGCTTAACATGTTCATAAATACTTTCTTCAATTAATTGTCTAATCTACTTAAAATCATATTGCTCAATTTGCTTTATTAAATGTACTTTCTAAATTAAGGTTCTCATAAATACCCACAATACATTGAAGAAATGTGATTTGTAGTTATAGAAACATAGAAACATAGAATGTGACGGTAGATAAAAACCATTTGGCCCATCTAATCTTCCCATTTAGTCGCACATAGTATTTCTGAAAAATGGAGTCCTATTCATCTGCGCTAGGTCCAACCTCCGTATACCCACCAGGTATATATATAAGATACCAATGCAGCTTAAATATATAGGTTTTATTTTCAAGTATGATAAAAAATATATATTCTTTGAACTGCAATATTTACTTTGTGCAAAAATGTTGTGAGAAAGTAAAGATTTTTTACTTTTTTGTAAGAGTATGTGAAGTAAGAAACAATGGAAAGATTCAAATATTAGATCATGTTTTAAAAGATTCCATATTGGGGATGCAAATACACTAGTAATACAGTCTGGGGGAAATAAGTGAAGCTTTTCACAATAATTTTGTTGGAAGGACGTTTGCATCAATCATTCCTGTGTCAGGCAAAAGTGACATGATTTCTGATGTATGTACCTTCTATGACTAATAAATAACAAAAAGCTCTGTCTGAAGACAAGATTCCATTGTCAATATGTAATAAAAATTCCAAAGAGTTCCTAAAATTAAGAATGATTTTTTTGTAGGCCAACATTTAATGGAACCATAATAATGCTTAAAATGTTTGACAATATCAGTTCTAATGAAATGGTTAACTTTTTGAAAGCCCAAAAACTTTTTCAAACTGTTTGAAAACCAAAAAAAGTAATTTGTATTTTTTTTTAATATCATCTTTAAAACATATATATTTTTGATGTGTGTGAAATGTGTCACTATTGTTTTGTTCCAAATGGAATCCATATCTATACCAGACTGAGCTGCTATAAATACATAGGATTTGAAAAATACATTCTAAGACCATAAAACAGCTCACTGAATAAATTGGATGTATATTTTGTGATATTTTACTGCCATACTCGCACGCAACCTGACATGCCACATAGTTATAGGAAATAATTATTCTTACAGGCCCTTCCTGAAAAAAAAAGGAAATCATTTTCAAAGATGTTGTATGTTTTTATTACTTCAGTTGTATTTGTTAAGCCTGTGTAAAAAAACAACGGAAACTATTCATGTCTTAATCCTGCCATCTAAGGACACGATTAATAAAAGTGTCAATGGTTCAATCACAAATAAGACCCCATGTAGCCTGTTTTTATTTTTTTGTGTCTTCATTCTCCAATGATGACCCCCCATGCTGTTGACTAGACTATATATTTCGCTAACTTTTTCTTTTCTTGCCTATTGAAGTTATTATATTTTTCTTTTCAACTTTTCCCCAAATACAAGTCGTAAAAGTTTTACCTTTTTTTTTGTTTATTTTAAGGCAAGTCACCGAACGTGTCCAATGAAATCAAACTGTGGCAATAAATAAGTTATGACAAGTCATTCTTTCAGATATGATGTATTATTTGTATAATATAAATAATTTTTTGATCCCAATTGAAGTGATTTTCAATGTTTTATGAATACCAAATGAGGTATAACATCTAAGATTTCCCTTAATAATATACTTTTAGATTTCAAAGGGTCTAGAGGGTTGGAGGTTGTTATTCTAGGAGGTCTTCTAGAGTTGTAATGACACTGAGCTACCCCTAGACAGGGGTGTCCAACCTGCAGCCCTCCAGCTGCTGCAGGACTACATCTCCCATAATGCTCTTTCAGCTCAGGGGCTGGCTGAGGTGTATGGGAGATGTAGTCCTGCAGCAGCTGGAGGGCCGCAGGTTGAACACCCCTGTTCTAGACCAATACCATAGCGATGAATGCAGAGAACCTTAGCTTACCATTCATTAGTACATAGCTCTTGTGATATCGCAGAAATAACGTTATGAAATATTGTTGAAGCACTAGACTTTGTGTAAGAATTATTAGGTAGGTAGCAGTGAACTTTCACACCTTTGTAGAAACATGATCCACTGTGTTACAGCATTTAATTAGATTAGCCATCTATGTTATGTGATCTCCAAATATATAATACTATAATACACTTCAAAGTCAATACATCTGTTCCCATTAACCTCTAATAACATGCGCAAGGTAGATTTCAGTTGATTCTTGATCTGTATTTATTCGTTTTGGCAAGGGCTCAATTACATGCAATTTTATTCTGCATTAAAAATACAGGGGAAAAAACGAACATTTTTCAAGGGCCCTGAGCTATGCCTGAAAAGCTCAAAGGTACGGCCTCGGTGCGAATGCTGATACTGTTATTTTGACTTCTCAGAAAGTTAGAAGTGGACAAAAAAAGGAGAAAAAAAGTGAAAAGGGAGGAAAGTACAGCTGTTCCAGGTTACAGAATAAACAAGCGGTAAGCAGAGGCCTAACCACTTTGCCTCTAAAGCTGGAGCCAGCCTGATTGCTGAAACCATTAACACAGCAGCTCTGGCAATGGGCCTTTCTGCAGCCTCCAGGTCACCATAAAACAGGAGTTCTCTTTTTTCCACAGAAGAAAAGACTAGTGTATCCAAGTGAAGCTCTTTACCACATGTTCTTTACAGACGGAAAGAGAAGAACTGACATCAGGCTTCCCAAATTAATGACATTATTAATATTTTTTCTCCTTATCACTATTTATTTTACTGGGGGGGGATTAAACCTATTAAATCAGATTAAACCTAAACCTATTAAAGATTTCAAAGAACATTTCCACCAAAATTCTGTTGAGAATGTTCGGAGATATATATTGCCAAGTAAGGTGGAAATATGACCTGTGGTCAAAGTATCATTGCTCTACTCATTCCTTCTTCTAATTTACACATGTGATATATATGTTTCACTGTTATTGGTTATAGTGGAAACCAGGGGCATACTGAGAATAAAAACCAGCCCTAAAAAATGTCTTCCCAGCCACAAATGCCGCAATTCCATTATTGTGTGGCATATATTGGTGGAGTTAGAACCCTATGAATGTTTTATGGTCAGTCCCATTGCATGCATCTGTATATAACATGCTTATCACTCTAGTCTGTTACTTCCATTAATGTCTGTAGAGGATGCAATGAATGGACCCCGTTTAAGTCTTTGGACCTAATTAAAGCCATTGGGGCACATTCAAGTCAACAGAGGATGCAATTCATCCTCCAACCACTTGTGGCCGCTGGTGCATGAGATTATGTATACATGCTCCTGTGCAACCAGTTTTACCAGCTGAGTATTCAGGTCATGACTTGACAGCCCAGACTATACTTACCCGACTATGGTAGAACATCCCACCATTGCCCATCATTTAGGTTTTGTGATAGCGCTAATCACAAGATTCAAACTCCACAATAAGTAGACTGCCAGAATTGATGACTGCTGTAGGGGAACCAAAGGAGAATACAATCCATCATATCCATTCATTTTATTCCACGCATTATTTTAGAAATCATAATTATACTCCTGATAGTAGACGTAGACTTGACAGAGATTCAGAGGTTACATATATTTAGCAGAATTAGGCAACCACAAATATGTAACACTTTTATAAGGTACAGTATATTTAAAAGTAACATTTTTTTTATTGCTTGACATTTTCAGGTTAGAATTAATTGCCAAAATGTTGGAATGCCAACACTTTACTGAAAATTGACACAATACACCCATTACCAGATGTTTAAGATATTACTTGGTTTCAAAATGTATTACACAGCTGATGGGGCGAATATCCTCGCTGTTCTTAGTTTCAATTAATCTTCTTTTCTATTTTTTTTTTTATTTGCCATCTGTTACTTTTTATTTTCATTTTGCCCCTTGCAAAAGTGTATACTCCACTTAAAAAAAATGAAATAATTTATCTAATAGAATCCAATATATTATGTAAAAACGTACAACTCAATATTTACTGTATATATTTGTCATTCATGGATTTATAATTTACAATAAATGTATTCAATAAATTATACGGACATCTGAGAACTCATGGTTTGAATTATACTGCAACTCGTATGGCACACACAAGGTACATCAAATGTTTGGAGTTATGTAAAATGGGTTAAAATTGTGATGAGTGGATAGCGTTCAGAGATTATCTATTTGTCTTTAAAACGTGGGAAAAAAAACATCAGCTATATGTTATGGAATAATATAGCATTCCATTATCTCCCAATGCCTCCAGTGCTGGACCTTGTATAGCCTTTTATAAGGGTATAGGTCTTATAATAAATTGATTATTTTAATATATTTAATTTCCTTATCATTTTTTACACTTATCAAATGACTAGTGTGAACATTATTTACTAAAATAAGATTTTAGAAATACAGACTTTCAGTTATGATACTTTATATTACCATTTTGCTAATCTGAGAGTAAAGTTTCCAAAAATGCCAAAATTCAAGAGGCACCACATTGGAAAGTAAGGAAAATGAAACGAATGCGCTGAGAGTGGAAAGAGGCATTGCCTGAGATAGCTCACTGTCCCTAGTTGCCAAACCCAGACAAGACTATTATATCCCTTAACTAATGGCTGAGTGATTGAGAGTCACTGAGAGTCACTGAGACTTTGTGGCAGCAGACGCGCATGTGTTGGATTAAATGTCCAACCCACATATTCACTATGACTAACTAAACTAGGTAGAAACATAACTCAACGTTCAACAACGTGACTCCAGCATAAGCAAGTTGATGCAAGTTCCAAATCTTACAGCAGCTGTAGAATTCATTAACCCCCGAGTTGCTTGCAAGTCATTAATGCAAATTGGAACTGTAAGTTTAAACATCCCTCCAGCATCAATGGAACAGGTGGGATTGGTGGACGTCATGCTCTTCCATATGTGTTTATTGGGGTGTTGTTGGCTGGAGGGTTGGCCCCATTCCCTCAGAGGGCTAAGGGCTAATTAGTAGATAGAGGAAGAAGGACTAAACTTCAGCTGGATATTAAGCATCACTAAGTGATACTGAACATGCATACTGAGAAGTTTAGACTCATCTCATCATCGGACGGTTTTCAAATTGGTGAACATTAATTTAACAGGTATCTAGGGGCATTTGAGCTATTTAACCAAAAACCTGGGAAATAGTCTAGTATTCCAGGTTAACATAATTTAATTGTATAAAAAAAACACAACAGAGAATTTTAACTATGTATATATAACTTGTCTATTTTAATTTTTATTGATCCAAGAAGTCTGCATTTTACAGCATATTTGGGGCTCCCGCTAGTTAATTCTGCTGGGCATCGACCAAGATTTCAATTCACATCTGTGTCCCGGCCAAAAACCCAGACAATCCAATTGCAATACAGATGTGCTCTTTTGTTTTATGTCTTTTTGAACCCCTCCTTAACATACATGATTTTCTATTTTTATTTGTTTATTGTAATATCCACAAATTCTTCATTTGCTTTTCCATTAATGGCTAATTTCTCTCGATTTCTCACTTTTCCTAAGGTATCACTGGGTCTCCTTTAAATCATTTATCCTTGTGACCCTGTTCTTCTTCAAAAGAGGTGCCCACCCTGACTTACTGTGTCTCATGTGTGTGTGTTTTTTTTTTTCCTTTCTAACCAAAAACGTAACATTTGGGAACTGTAAGAGAAATATGAAAACCGTGTCTTGTTCTATTGAGTTAGCTTTGGCTCCACACCAGCGCTTGCAAATTCAGCTTAAAGTGAACCATTTATCCAAATGTGAAGTCAGCCTTCTCTCCAGATAAATACATTTTAAGTTAAAATGGGTTTTGAGTATTTGAGTGTTAAAAAAAAAAAGTGTGTAAAACTACTTTACTGCCACCTGCTCTGCCAACATCATGGGTACGTAATGCATAAAACGTATTGCAAAAACAGGGTGCGTGGAATAAGAATTATTAACTATTTGAGTACCAAAAAGTAATTCATTAGACTGTAAGCTCCTTTGAGCAGGGAGCTCCTCACCTGTTGTCTCTGTTAGTCAATTTGTTATGTTACATACTACTTGTTATGTCCTGTCTACCCACTGTACAGCGCTAGGGAATTTGATGGCGCTATAAAACAATAAATAATAATAATAACAAATGAAGAGCTAAAGGCGAAATTATACAAGCACATCAACTGCATTCCATGATAATCAGTTCGGCGATAACTTCTAAACAATTTGCAATGGTAAAATCAATGGTAAACTAGTGGTAAATTGTCCCCGCCACTTTAAAACCAGCAGCCCTCGCAGCACATTACACTCTTATAGCCAGGCAGGTTCTGCCAGCCACCTGCCCTTCAGACATTTGCTTGGTGCTCCGGGGGCCTAAATGAGCCCTGTGTTAGAGGCATTTTAGGGCCTTCACCTCTTTCCCTTTACATATTGACCTTGGCATTTTTTAATGATGGGGTACGCTTGAATGTTTTTATTTATTTAGTGCTAATAGATATATTTATTGCATCACAGGTAAAATACGGGGGTGTTGCACAAGTACAGTCGTATAAGAAGTGTATTAGTCACACAGACATTAGGATTCATAGGCAGGTATATATTGCACAAGTAGATATCAGGGGGAGAAAAGGGAGAAAAAAAATATTTAAAGAAAATATATATATATAAATAAATAAATAAAATACATTTAAAAAACTTTGTAGGGAGCCTAGTAATGTCACAGTGATATCCATTAGCTATATGAGAGATCCCCAAAGAGATCTCTATCTATATTGCACTGGAATAGTGCAAAAAAAGGAATAATCTTAATAATAATAATAATACTTATTATATTCATTTTATTTTTATATAAAAACTTCACTACTCCCTAGCCTCTCAAGCCATTGGTATCAAACAATACAAAATATAGTTGTTTTTTTTACATACTAGCACCAATAATTCACTTTTATGTTTCTATGATTTTAAAAGACGTCCCTACATAAACAAAACGATGCATAATTTGTGTGGGTCCATCAAATATGGAAAAGGGGGATGATTATGTTTTTTTATAGCCCTATGGTAAAAAATACCCCCCCAAAAAAAAACTACAGTTCTTATGGTATGAAAAATCTCCTGTCCTGAAAGGGTTAATGCCGATAGCGAAAGGAAAAAGGTGCAGCATTTTAAAAGTTCCTGTCAACCCAGCAATAAACGAATTGATCGCAAACTTTGCACTTATCTGATTGATAGTCGCCAATGTGTTATATAATATGCACTCTCCTGCCATTAAATTTAGCAGAATTCTGTATACAGATATGAAAGTTATAAAGCGTATAAAATTATTCATATATGGTGGAAAAATATAATT
The DNA here is from genome assembly GCA_009364415.1 of Spea multiplicata. Taxonomy (NCBI): domain Eukaryota; kingdom Metazoa; phylum Chordata; class Amphibia; order Anura; family Pelobatidae; genus Spea; species Spea multiplicata. Next base: position 11,735,897 of record VKOC01000002.1, read on the forward strand.
GCATCTATTCAGGGATACAGCCCTTCTTAACACAGCCGTAGCCAAGGAAAGTCAGTCAATTTTCCACAGCTCCAGGGAAACATAACCATAGCTACTTCATTCACTGTTCCTGGCTTTATTCCCAGCATGTAGGTTTTTTCTGTAGTTCTTAATCCCTTGACAAACCGTAGCTGCTAAGTAAATTTGGTCTACATCTGTATTTAGAAAGTGCCCAGATTAATTTGTTATTTTGGCTAACAGATGCAAATATACCCAACTTTAACAATATGTTCACTGTAGCAAGGAATAGAAAGGATCAAACTAAATCGTTCTGGATCGCGGGTTAATGTATAATCACTTTACCTGCAACGGAGTAGACTATTCACCTTCTCGATACAGAAAACCGCGTGCCAATGTGAATGCAGATCGGGGTGAGGGATGGAGTGGAAAGGATTACATTAAAGGGACACGTCTGCCATCGCACACACGTTAATGCATATGATAGCTGAGGGGTCCCTTTAAATGTACATTGTGTACCATTTACAAACGCATGGGGGGATTCAGCTGTATCCAGGGCCGGCCCAAGACATAATGCCACCTGGGGTGAAGTTTAAAATAACGCACCCCCCCCCCCGCAAGGCCAGGGGTCATTATCTACTTCCCCTGCCTCCCTATTATCTACCCTTCCTCTCCCTCCCTCCATATTATCTATCCTATGCCCCCGCCTTTGTACTTCACTTACCTTTCAGCAGTCCTGCGGCGAGTCTCCCTGCTCTGTCGCGGCGAGTCTCTCTGCTCTGTCGCGGTGCGCGCTGTTTTACTGCTGAGCGCCGGAAATGACGTCATATTCCGGCGCTCAGCATTACAAGCCGGCACCAAGACCGAGCTCGAGGGCTTGCAGAGGGAGAGAGGGGCGCCGAGCGGGTACTGACAACTTGGTAAGCGAAAACCACTCGGCGCCCCTCTCTCTCCTCCGCTTAAAAAAATTAATTAAAAAAAAAGGTACTTGGGGCGGCAAAGTGCTGCCTCTTCAAAAGTGCCACCTGGGGCAATTGCCCCACTCATGGTAGGGCCGGCCATGGCTGTATCCCTCTATATGCGTTTAACCCTTTGCCCTCCACTCATCTCTTTTCCGCCAAACACATAGTTACCAAGAGTTCGCTCCAGCGCTGGTTCTGGGAACCACCGTGCGCATGGAAGGAAGGCTCTCCAATTGACTTCAATGGCAGCGTTTTTATGCCACTCAAAGGCTGCTTCAAGTGTTCTTTTTCACATTAATACAGAACTCAGAATGGTTCTAACAACCACCAAAATATAATGATTACATTAACTTGGTAGCCAATGCTTTAAACTAGCACCGGTAAAGGATTTCATACTCCTACCGGACTAAACTGCGCCATTGGACTCAATAGAAAATGGACAACTAATTAATTGTTGTTCACATCTCTTTGTAAAGTTAATATACATTTAATATACAGCTGGCAACATCAAAACACTGTATTCTGCCAAAGGAATACACAACATTCTATAATGGATCTCAACTATGCTTACAATTAAGTCGCAATCTATCAAGCACAACCGATGAACTGTGTTAACATGAAAAGTATACAAACGAATATTATTATTTTATAAACATAAAGAAATATTATTATTTTGTTCAAATATTGAAAAAGCTCAAAGATAGAAAACAAACATGAGCAAACTATACTCAGCAACAAAAGTTGAAAGAGGCCAATTTTGTGTTTTGCTCTAAAATTTATAACACAACATATTTCAGCGTTAATATGTAAGTCACGTACACTGTGAACACACGTTTTAGATTTCTGTGCTCAATGAATGCAACACATGTTACTTAATGATGATTTCAGCCTATGCTATATCCTGAGATATAATATGTTGCTTTTCCCTATATTGACAGTGTAATTCCACGAGACTAAATCTGGTTTGGTGGTGGAAAATGTGCCCTTTTCCGCAGCTTTCAAAAACTGTAATTTATATTTTCTTCTGCAATCTTATAAAGTTTTTCTTATGCATTTTACATCTGTATGGAATATACTGAAACCTTTAAATACGTGGATGGTAAAAAAAGAAAATGTAAACTAGGACTAACATTCTGACCTTCTAAAGCAACAGACCGTTAAATTTCACTAAGCTTGGTGAGCAATCATCTTACAAAGTTCTTAGATTTGTTAAGGAAGGCACCTAGGCCATAAAGGCCAGGAAGGAGCTCATCTGGACTCAGAATTATGTTTTCATTGTTCTTTTGGATTTACAGAGAATGCTAGACCTGCTCAGATTCAACCATGAAATCCAACCAGTAGACGCACATACATGATTTGGCCATTTCTGGGGTTTGGGTGCCAGGGGCTCCTAGCCAACCCCAGTCCGGCTCAGAATTTGACATTAGTGTTATTATTAGATAAAACAGGCAGCATTGTACAATGCATACAGACAAAAAAAAGATATTCAATAAACCTGAATAAATGATAATGACCTTACCATTTAAATCTTCTTGTATTCAAATGTGGATAATTAAAGATCAGAAAATTATATCATATACAATAGACCTCTAAACTGCATCTGAGACATCTAAACTGTCTGATCGTTCAGAGTTTCCACCCAGCTTGGCCGGCTCTTCTGGGTAATCAGAGTGTACATAGGCAGAAATAAGGTAAAGTTGATTTTGTATGACATCACCTCCCACACACCTGAGTCACAGGAATCCAGCGTGACTCCAGTGACATTCTACTGTCAGAATAATCAGAATAAGAGGAGTCTCTCGTCTTATATTTAGTGTACATATCAGTAAATTGGATCATGCATAAGGCCTGTCTGTGTATCTGAATACACGCAGTCATTCCTCACGTGTGAATGTGTAGAGGTGCGAATGGTTAAATAGGTTGGAAAGCGGGTGCCAGCATATGATGAAGTTAATTAGTGGTTGAATATTACTGAGTAGATGTTGTTAGGCACATTTCTGAGTGCCGGATTTGAATATATGGAGAGTCAAAGGGGCTATACATCTGTCATATTACTGTACAGTATGCCGCTGAAGAGTAGCTCATTATTAGCTACAGTATAATAGCTACTATTTTTTGAATCCGATGATTTTATGTAAAAACAATGATTCCTGAAACCCTAATCTTTAAGAATTTTATTAGGCCTTCAATAATAATAATAATAATAATAATAATAAAGGCCTAATAATAATAACAGTAACAAGTCACAATCTTATTTATGAGATGATGAGTTCAAGGCTTGATATTAACCTCAAATCACAAGTCTTCAAAGAACACTCCATTAATCCATTAATGGGGACTTTGATGATAACTGAGTGTCACTTTAGATCATTTTTGTTATCCATATGAACAAAAAATCAACAAAAATAATAATAATTTGGCACTTTTCATTTGCCACAGCTGGACATGTAATTTACCAGCATGGCCAGATTAAGGAGCTTTGGGCCCTGAGCAATTTTACAGGAAGGGACCTTTCTCTGGATTTCCTGCCTTTAGTAAGCTCATTTTGTTTGCTCTTTTTTTCCCCTGCTTTCTGCATCGTGTGGTCTTTTTTCTTTTTGTCTATGCTTTCCTCCCACTTTGGCAAGATGTTTCGCCCTATCCCCTTTTCCACCTCACTTCTCACGTCTTTTCCTTTCTTGTTTTTCTATCTTGTCTGCCTTTTTTTATTTTTCCATCCTGATTCTAACTATCTATTCTGCTTCAACTCATATATAAATTTACAAATTGCAAATTTTGGCAAATTCAGTGATTCGTATGAAGCCAGAAAAACACGGCCAATTTTCATCTGAAATTTGCGGGCCCTTTCACTCACACTCTCTTACACTCTCATTCTCGTCCATGCTCTCTATCACACTCTCTAAAACCTTCGCTGCTGACCACTTCCGCTTCTGCATCTTTTTGTTCTTCATCTTCTTTCTTCTACCTTCTGTCTTTCATCGCATCTGTCTTTATCTAGATATCTTCTATCGTCGTACACATCTCCATTGACCTAACCTGGTGTAGTGTAGCGTTTCTGGTGACATCCTCTCCCTGATCCTCCAAACGGGGGAGAGAACTTCACCAAAAACTCTGCGAATTTGCTCTAAGGTGAGCTGATGTCCTCTGCCTCGATACTTTAATACCACATTTGAACTGAAATGCGGTACGGTCTTTCCTACCTTGTCAGGTACCATGGAGCAGCCTATATCATTTACCCACATCCCAAAGATGGAAGTAATAGGATAATAACACAAAATAATTTCATTCATATGAAGATATTTAAACCATTCATTGTTAGATGAGTGAGGCTACAGTATCAAAATTGCTTCCATTAGCCTTTTTGGAAACGTTACATGCTGTCACGGTGTGTCTGTTGTGACATAAATCAAACTATTGTTGAGCTAGACCCTTGACTTGCTTCCTCAAACAGGAGAAGGCTTTTTATCTCAGTTCCAGTTCATATTCCAGTTCTGAGAAGAAAAAAGTTCAGTACCTGGCTATGTGTGTAAATGTGAATACTAAGTGTTTCTTTCTTTCATTGAGATTTATATTCAATACATATTTGTCATGCGGATGGCACTCAAGGTGAGCTTCACCTGGGAAGGTTCTGTTGTTATCTCAGTGTATCTGAAGCTATAGTTGCCACAGAAGGTTCCCAACGGATCTTCCTATTACGTCAGAACAGAAATATTGATTTAAACCTACATCAAGTGACTCACTTAGGCGAATAAATCCATGGCTGAGTCATATATATTAAGTATGTTTCTAGTAGACTCTCTAAAGACAGAGTTTGTAACATGTTAGGGCATACATTTACATTTCAAGTCAACTCATTGGAAGTTCAAATATCCAAGGTATTATTGTTACATTTTTTTTTATTTTATTTTTTATTGTAACGTTTTTGCCAGCAGATTCCATAGGAAATAAAAATAATATTCAAAAGGTCAATATTCAGAAATCTGTTTAATAATTTGACACCATAAATGTGAAGTGTGCTGCTCTATAAACTCAGGTTGTATATATTCAATATCAGAAACTGCATGGTTATATGATAATATCTTACAGGCTTTGCCGGTCAGAACAGCATATGCTTTTATAGTAAGAAGTGTGCAATTATAACAGAACTTTCGCTTCCAAGTAAAAAGTAGGTCACGTTGTTTTTATTGGAGAGGACAAACGGTAATAAAACTCACCAGATGGAATGGTGTGTAGTGTGCGTGCTTCCTGTACAAGGGCAATACTCACTCTCATGAATCTGTTTTAGAAGCAGATGCATCAGATAACAACTGAAATAAAGGCATCCCATTTCTAGAAAGATTATAGTTCCAGGAATGTTTTATAAACAACCATGAATTCGTAACAAAAAAACCAAGAGATTTCATCTAAACAGAGAAGATTATGTTCAGTCTGTTTTATTATATTTTAGAATATATTGTCCTCTCAAGAAACCCTTCTAATACTTATTAAAAATACTTTATATAGCATTTTCTTTTTTTTTTTCTTCTTTCTTTTTTTTTTAATATGGCATTTTCATTCCTCCCAACCATCTTGCTATTTTAAAGAACAGTCTTGATTTTCGGACGCTGTCCAGTTGGAGATAACAGGAATCGTGAGCTGGTTGGGGAGAAGGTCCTTCATTGATTGTGGTCTTTGCTTTTGAAGCACAGGCGGCATTCACGGCTTCCGCTTGGCCATCTCATGGTCTATTTCAGCTTAGTGCTATAAAGAGAGCAGACTGATAAGGTAGGCGGGTGGTCCCATTGCCTCCCATTTACAAATCTACCCCACCTCTAACATGCCCCCCAACAAATGTGTGGCTATTTTGACATCTGAAATGTTGGAGGGGTATGCATTGTTAAAACAGTAAATTCAGTAATATGTGCTTGGGCCTGTACTCCCAATGCACTCACCAAGCTGGAATCTACCCTGCCACACCTTGCCAAGCCCACTCAGACGCCAGATATGACTGCCAGATTCCCAAATAGGTGTTAGTACTCACTAGACAATGTACAATATTTTCACCAGACGCAGTGTTTATAGATCTCTGTTCCTGGCTCACTGTAAGAACGCAAATTCAAATGGAAAAAATAATGCCATTCACTCTAGTAACTTAAGAGGCACTCAGGTAGACAAGAGCAGTGACCCTGACAACTTAAGGCCATATATTACATACATGTGGCCACCAAATGACGTACATGTGCCCGCCAAATGATGTACATGTGACTACTTGTATGCAGTTGACAGCTTTATTTGCCACTGGAGCCCTATTGGCCACTGGCCCACCGAACATTTACTCAGTGAGCCAGATCCCCATTCCGGGCTTGGGCATATTCCACTGTTCAGATGTCTTAAGCCTTGCATGACACACAGCTAACCCCACCTCTTATAAAGCAACTTCCTCAGAAGAGCAAGAGCTCCGGGTATCCTACCATGGGAAAGCTGGCTCACCTAGTTGTAGGCACAGCGCCACACTATGGAATATGGGGAGAATTGGTCTGGCTAAACTTATTTAATCTTACTGAGTTTATACATTTACACACCAGCAAATCTACAACAGAATGGCTGAAAAAGAAAATAACCAAGGTGTTGCAATGGCCCAGTCAAAGTCCAGACCTAAGATTGATTGATATTCTGTGATTGAGCATTAACAATGCATAATGCATAAACAAATGACTGCAAACCTAAATGAACTGAAGCAACGTTGTAAAAGAGAGTGGGCCAATGACATGAGAGACTGATAAAGTCATACAGAAAACAATTACTTCAAGTTATTGCTGTTAAAGATGGTACTACAAGCTATTGAATAATAAAGTGTACTTAGTTTTCCACACATGGCTTCTCCATTTTGTCTTTATTTTTGTTGAATAAATTATGACACAATGTAATATGCCATGTGTTGTTGTCCAGCTGAGGTATTTGGTATGATTTTGCAATGCATTGGATAATGTTCTGCCATTAGATTGTTGAATAGTTGTTTATCATTACATCAGAGGCCCATTATCTATAAAAGTGCAATAACAGTATGAGCACTGACAGGTGAAGGAGATAACACTGATAATCTTGTTATCATGGCACCTGTCAGTGGGTGAGATATGTTGCTGCCCTAGGCCCAATAGATCTGACATCATATCCCAGTGCTCTGTGCAGAGTCATGTAATGCATTCCTTAGACTGGAATATCAAAGATCATCGGTGTAACCAACCCATTAAGCAGGTATTCTGAAGCGCCTGATTAGCCAAGAGAGGCATCTGCCTCTGTACCTGCTTAGGCCAGGATACACTTTTCTTAGTATTATACTTTCAGCACAATATTCTGTATCTAATAAACCTATACTCTCTCACGTGTGGTCATTGTGGTCAAGATTTCATAACGCTTTTCCCAGATTTCTTATAATACTCATTCATTTTTTTTACTTTGTAATAAATCTAAATTTTGTCATGACTTACTGTAATTCTCTTGATCTCACTATTCCTATAATCTTAGAGGTCACAATTTCTAAGTTAAATGCTGGTATATTCACCAACCCCACAATTTTCACCTAATTATTTTGTTTTGAAACACATGGGTCACCCTTTTCCTTGATTTTTTCAGCGATTCTTCAGAACGCATTGACGTTCCCATATTTCAGGAAAAATACAGCACAATTACCATCAGATCTTGCAGTTTTATTGTATGGAAATGATATTTGAATACTAAAAAAGACTAGATAGTACCTAAAGATAGTCCCTAAAGGCACCGTCTGGCCATTTTCTTTCTATATCTGCTTCGGCAGCTAGAACTGAACAGAAGGTAAGCGGAGTCAGTAAGTACGAAACTTCATGTACAATTTTTCTAAATATATACGCAAGAATACTTAGCAGACTTTTAAGGCTTTTTGGTTACTTTTTAATTATGCTTTGTTCCAAATATGAATATCGAAATCTGAACAATAGAATACTGATTTATCATTTTTTTTATTTTTAAATCAAATCTCTAATAAAAAAATAATAATAATAATAATAATACTATCTTGGCTACTTAGAAGGGTCTATCATTAGTTGGGAGAAAGGCAGGGTTAGTTGCCAGTCCTTTCTACACTATGAATCTGTCATTGTGATACTGAATGTTTGAGCAACGTGTGTCAGCAGGAAAAAAAAAATATACAGACGCTCAGTGCATATAGCTACCGGTCTCCACCCAAACAAATCCCTTTTAGCAAATGTGCCGTTGAACAGCGCAACAAGATAGCAAACACTTACTACAGATGTTTTTGTTGGTTTTAATGGTTTGGATAACAAAAACATATTTTTACACTATCACAGTAAAACTACATAGAGGATATTTTATTTTGTTGCATTATTCCTTTTATAAACATAGAACGTATCTGATATGCTGCAGTAGAAAGTAATTGCCTGAACCTTTTTAGTCACCCGAGGTTGCATCGTTGCCGTTAGCAGTCCTAAACTGGCCATCTGGCACACAAGCATAAAAACAAAGTGTGTGGCTATCAGTTGCCATCAGGTGGCCTTAAGGTGCCATCACTGCCACCTTATCACCAGCCCCACTGTGGGACTCGAAGGGTAACTTGAAGTACATTTTTTGTACAATTTGTTTTTGTACAATTTTTGTGTTGCACTGTAAATAATATTTTTATGTAGTTAAATACACAATTTTCGCTTGCTGGAAACTCATATTTTAAAATACCTTCCCCTGGAGATTCCAAGTCAAAGTTGGCGTCCCCAGGTATGGTAGTAGGAGTCCTTCTAATCAGTTTCCAATTGAGCAGTCAACCATTAATTTAATAATCTACACCAACATTGTTTTTTCTTGCTGCATTACCTTGAAGTTAAGACTAGAATAACTTAATATGAAATCTGTATTGGTCATATGCCTTAGTCAAAAAGGAGTTTTTTCTTCAAGGTAGGGTCTCCAGCAGGATTCAGGAGCCTGAGTACAAGATTTCTTTGGTAATCCCCCCTTCCTATTTCCCACAGCCACTGTCATGTCGTTACAGCCCCTGCCATGTCCTCATTAGACAATGTCATGTCCTTACAGCCCCTGCCATGTCCTTATTAGCCCCCGTATTGTCCTTACAGCCCCTGCCATGTCCTTATTAGCCCCCGTATTGTCCTTCAGCCCCTGCCATGTCCTCATTAGCCCCGTATTGTCCTTACAGCCCCTGCCATGTCCTCATTAGCCCCTGTATTGTCCTTACAGCCCCTGCCATGTTCCCACCAGCACATACAACCCACATTCCCTTATGGCCTGGTGTAGAAAAAGTCCCACATGTGATATCACATCAAGTGCTTTTGATACAGCTGCACTAACCTACCACAGCCTCACAGACTTGCACTTCCCAATTAAAGTGGGCCAGTTATGGAAAATCTCAGTTCTCTCTCACCCGGCCCTTTGAGGTGTGCACTCTTTATAAGTGAGCGCCTGGGTGAAGTGCAGCCGCTGCACCTGCCTCAGCACAATTACATTGACAATTTACAGAATCAGCCTGTGCTCTTTAAATGAAATCTTATGAAATACCATTGCATAAGTTATGGTGGGTAAAGGTGATGGAAAACCCTTCCACTATAATTAAGGGGTTAGTAGAAGCAGAAGCAGAAATTTCCCGCAGATATCTCATGGTGCTGCCACAACCACAAGGGATTCTGAGTAGGCAAAACTAGGAAAGAGGTGCAGAGCCAGATCAGTATTTTGGGTGGAGCATTAGGAGAGCAGAGTGGGATTTATTGTTTATTTTAATTTGTAAACAGCATTACATTCATTAGATTAATTTGCTGTATGCAACTGCAAAAAGTTGGGTTTGTCAAAGGCCACGGAAAGAAACAAAGTTTAGGAAGGGATACATAATTTGGGTCATCTTATAACTGAGCTAATGCAGTCACATTGTTTTAATAAATATATTTTTTATTTTCATGTTCAGATTCTGATTCCGGAGAAACACAACATTGCAAACTTTTAAATTTTCAAAATTCCAATTGAACCGTTTAAAATCCGTTTAGAAAAAACAATAGCTTGGATCTACAAGTGAATGATGACAAATAATTTGCTGTTTTTTAAATATAATCTTGTAAAATGTTAAATTGCGTAATTATCTCCTTGTTGCGTAATAAACTCCTTGTACACAGAATTTACACTTTTTACAAAACTGTTGTGGAAAGATCACAAAAACATTAAGCATCTGCTGCATCTGTATACATTCCCAGATTTTCTTTTTTTATTTCTAAAAAAAAGACCCAGTTGATAATTAATATAAATTATTAGGACATTTATTACACCCATGCTCTTGTTGGATATTGTTTTTTTTTTGTATCACATACTGTAAGACACTTTCACAAACAAAGTTTCCTTAGAATGTGAACCAATGTATATCTCGTCCTATTATAGGATGCGTTTCATTGCTTCATGAACCTCGATATCCTAGACAACGAGTGTTACGGACTAGACAGGCATGGAGAAACAAACTCTTGACAACAGCTTGCAAAATAAGGACAAACAGAGGTCGCCCCTGGCTGATGGTACAGGAAAGCATGAGTGTACCATCTTGGACGGCGAAGAGACAAAACATTTGTTCATCAGAGAGGTAAACCTGATGAAAAGAAGAGTCTGAGATCATGACTCCCGTCAAAACATGCCAAGGAAATGTTTTACTGTCTTGGTGGTTGCTATTAGCAGGACATCTGGTTGGACATGGTCACTGCTTCCACTAGACATTGTATATTTGTTCACGATTTTGTTCAATTTGCTCAGCAAAACTATTGATACAAATGCAAAAAGATACAAGATACAAATTACTCATTTTTATTTTTGCGTTACAGATGCACGTAAATTATTACTTTAGCACCATTATATTCTGGAGGGACGTGCAATGGGTAAACAGGACATAACATGTGCTGCATCAAATAATCATTTTCACTTACAGAAAAAAAGTTAAGGAGGGCCCGGCTGAAACAAGCTTATAATCTATTTCATGTATCATTATAAAAGAAAAAATCACAATAATCAAATATTAATCAAACTACAGTCTAATTAATATTTTTGCACATTATCAGATTAACTTGACAAGAATCCTTTAGAAAAAGAAAATTTAATACGTTTCCTTACTGTATTTTTACAAAGAAAATTGGATGTTAAAAAGTGTTTTATCCCCTAAATTGGTAAATGGTATGTATAACTGCACAGGTTTCCGTAACCTGAAGCTTTTGTGTTATTGTGAGAAAAAAAAACACAATTTAACATACTTTTCAACTACATGAACACGTATTTATAACATTAAATGTATGGATTGTGGTGCTACTAAGAAAGTGTTCAGTAAACACAGTTTAGCTACGGCAATTAATAGCTGAGCACAAATTAGGTACATTTTTTCATATACACAATAAAAAAGTAACATACACTTCCAGGCTTTTAAACTGATTTACTAGTAAAAAAAAAAAAAAAAAAAAAAAAAAAAAAAACCCCCAAAAAACAAGGAAGACATACCAGCCATGAAATATCACAATAGTGAACATTTTATTGCCAATTTCCGTTCCTGCAATTTAAAAAAATTCTATGTTGAAAGTTGCTGTATCAGCAACTGTGAAAATGCAAAATATAATTGTTAAAAACAAACCCTGTTCTAAAATATGACTTTAAAAATTGTAATTAGATTTTTTTTAGTGAAACCAAACTTTATGGTAAAAAAAAAAATGTAAAGGATAGTTTTAACATGGACACAGGATATCAACACACATGTAATATTTAACCCCTTAAGGACAATGGGCAGTCCCTAGACCCATTGAAAACAATGCATTTTGAGCATGTACGGGCTTTGTCATTAAGGGGTTAAAGGGAAATTGTCAATTGTGGACTGATTTATGGTTCTGTGGAGGTTTCTTTGTGGGTTTAAGGAAACCTTTCTCTTGATTAAACTGGGCTTGGCTCATGGAAGATAGTGGACCAGATTTGCAACAATTTGCAACGTATATACGTATCATAATATATGTATTCTTATTATCATTATCTTTCATTTATATAGCGCCAACATTTTACTCTTATAGTCAATATTCAAAGGGTCCGACAAAACTAGAGCTGCCAACGAAGACGAACCGATACACGAGGGCCCTGCTCGCAAGCTTACAATAAAGTAAGAATGAATGGTTCCTTCAGTCGGTTACGTTTAATATAAAATTCTAGTGATAACGTTGATTTTACTTGTCATTTGTGTGTTAAAACATCTTTATTCAGAGGTCATGATGACGTTAGAATAAATAGTCTTGAAAGATTTAGTACCACACTATTAAAAAAGCAAACATTTCATTCTTTTTCTAATACACCATTTGATATTTCTCTTTAAATTTTATTTCATGAAACTATTTCTTTCAACGGTTTTTGTCTGAAATGCTCTTCAGCTTCCTTTAGCGCTAATAAAGTATGAACAGGGTATAGATAGAATTCGGTGAATTGACGTCAGTATTCTCTTTTTTTCTGTTGGTTTAAGTGTTTCCCAGTTTTCTCTAGTTTTGTGGTTACTAAGGTGATATGTAAATAGAAGTGGAGATTCTCTATAAGGGTCCTTACAATGGCTATCTCTGTCTTTCAACTTCTAGAAAACCAATGTAATTCCGTGTATGTTTGTGCTTTACTGCGCCATACGTTACCTAGGTAACTGATGTTTCTTAAGTCAACCTTTGAACGCATGGCTGCAAACTTACAAAAGGAAATATAAGCTAGCAAAATATATAGGCTTACCCAGAATAAATTAGCTTTTTAAAAAAAAAAAAAAAAAAAGATACTAAACATTGAAACTTTATTAGAAAAAGGTAATGGAAATCAAATCAAATTCAAGTTCAATTCAACTTAACATTTAAAAATTAGACATAAAAACACTGCAAACTTTTACATTTTCAAAATTCCAACTGAACCGTTTAAAATCCGTTTAGAAAAAAAAAATAGCTTATGGATCTGCAAGTGAATGATGAATGAATTGTTGATTTTGAAATATAATCTTGTAGAATGTTAAATTGCGTAATTATCTTAACAATTTCGCAATGAAAATGAGCAGATTATAAATATAGTAATTAAATTGAATGATATTGGTCAGTAGGGATGAGAGCATTTACATCTTAACTGTAATTTATAATTGGTTGATCTAGGAATTATTCTGACTTCCCTTAACCTACAAAGGGTGGATGGTTTTCCCATTCTGGGCAAAATCAGCAGTGACCTAAAGGGGTTTGTTACGCCGCCGTCATCTGAATCAATGCAAATAGGGCTATCTTGGAAACATTGAACTCGATTTATAGGCCTTTTTAACCTTACTATGTAAGTATGCAACATGAGGATAATAAACCTCTCTCACTAAAGGGAACTCCCACCATTTTTTAAATCATAGTATCAAATTAAAAATACATTTTCAAAAGTATTGTGTAGGTGTCTCTAGTTTTTTGTATAATATATTTTCAGGAAGTTGCATATAAGCCATTTACAGTATATGTGTTATCGTAGCCCAGTCTGCAAGGAGAACACTTTGACTTCTTATCATACTGTCCTTTGGAAAACAACAGAATGTTTCCATCTTAATCGCCCAGCTAGACTCACTGACAAATGAAAGGCTACGGCAATACGGACCTCATTACCATTGCCATAAAGAATCAGCTCAGTGTGGTGTTCGGGCAGGGAAAGTCACATGACTGACAACAATGGCCGCCTCCAGTTCTGCAGTTAAAGGATGCTTATAGGATGCTTCCACGTTACTTCCCTTTTAAAGAAGACTTTAAAAGGACTAGCCACGGATGTGCATATAGCCTGTTGATTGAACATTTCCAGGGATAGGAATATTTACAATAAGAACAGAGTTCTCATATTTACTTCAAACAGCCCACTTACTGCTTACTTATGGCTATATTCATTTTAATAAACTAGCAATATACATATCCTAATTCCTTATTTCATCTCAATGTAAGTAAATCCCTTTAATGACAGTATTTTGTGTTTCTAGTCTAAATCCTGTCATCACTTTTATATGAAGGATTTGTGAAGTTGCCTTTGGCAGTTATGTTTCGTAGGACAGGGTCATGTTTAATATGTTTATGGGAAGCAAAATACCCTTTGTTGTTTCATAAGCGCATAGCAGATCCATAAAGAACTAGAAATGTAATTTATCGTTTAAACTAAGCTAAATGTTTTGGGAAAATTAGAAAAATATATATATAGTTAGCATAATATGTTCATAATGTGGTGCCTTTTAAACTAAACAGTCTAAAATGTTTATTTTATCTTGCCTTCATTGAAGAGAAGAAAAAAAGAATAATACATGGAAAAACAAACAAAAAAAAGTTATGATTGTTTAAAGAATAATTATTTGTTTTATTTTAAACAAACAAAGCACCAACAAAGCAGTATTATAAAAAGTTATTGAGGCATAGGATAAAGATTTGTTCAAGTATTATTATTATTACCGTAATACGAAGAAGAAGAAGAAGAAGAAGAAGAAGAAATGTAGTAAGTATGATCATGCTTCATTAAACGTCCACTAAGAAACACTATATTTATTGTGCCAATGTGGGCATTATGAACATACATTATTAAACATACATTAAGGGATTTAATGAACTTGGAAATATGTATTGTGATTTAGTTAGTACCTAATATACTTTCTACAGCTCCACTGTTTCTTGCTTTATTTTAAAGCTTAGACATTGCCCAAAAGCTTTGAAAGGCTGGTACCCAATAGCGACTCTCAATTTTATTTCTGCTCATGACGTATATATAAGAACATAGGAGAGGGCTACAGACATGCTATATATTGTCGACTGGCCTTAAAATTCCAGGGCTGTTTTTCATCCCCAATCCGCTCCAGTTTATTTCGCTTTATTTGATCTAGTTGAGGGTTGCCCTTCAGTCCTACAAACTACAAACCCCATGATTCTCTAACCGGGGGGTGATAGTGCTATATATAAAAGAGAAATACAAATTGTCCCTTTGGGGATCGACCATATATCTTTTGATCCAGTTTTTCCATGGATGAGGCCTTAATAATACATTAAGCACGTGGATCAACAGCAAGGATGAACTTGATGGACAAATGTTACTATGCAAGACTCAAACCTTCTAATTCAAGCCTATGACATTTATGACATTTCCAGTTGTACATAAGGTGGGAAAGGCAAATGAGGGGCTGTTGTTGCTTATTTTTAAGGAAACGTACATCTAAGGACATGAAGACCGTGAAACCAGCAGTTAGGGCGATCACGCATGTTTATCGGTATTTGCAGTTCCAATAAGGGCAATGAACCAGAGGTAGGCTGATGAGGTCCAGATATAACAGATAAAAAGAATATTTTATACAGTATGATCTCATGGAGTGCTTGAAATGTAACATCCAGACAATTACGGCCATTGTGGTGTGTGAGTTAGGGGTATATCTTAAAAAAAAAATTCTGAAGATTCCAAACATTCTGACAAGGTGGTGACAACACAGAGAATTAATGTGCGCAGAACATGTATACCATTTGAAGTTCCTGCCCGTCATGTCTTCCGAAGGATAAAAGAGAGACGGTAAATATTCAGAGCCAATGCCTTGGTTTGTTTTAACTTTTAACAACATGATGACAATTAAATTCAAACCTTTGAATTAATGGGGAATGCAAACCTCCCATCTTGAGAAAAATGCAGAAAGTTTTTACGCAATTAGCGATCAAAATACTCTTTTTTTGTTTGTTTTCATTTTTATTGCCAGGAAACCAAACTAAGGTCAGACTCAACAAATAAATATTTAAAGCATGCTATACTCATATTTTCAGATGTAATCATGTTTAACACGTGCAGTAACTGCAACATAAAGCTAAGTATGTAAAAAAAATAAAAAAATTGATTTTAAATTGTGCTAAAAAACAGCCCCATATTTTTGAAAGTACCTTTTTTTCTGAATTATTTTATTTTATGTGTTTGCAATTATTGCCACAAGTCCTGAGTGGCCATGGACATTTAAATTAAAACCACCTACTGGTCCTCGGACTGGTTTCAGCTATAGGGTTAAATAATGGTATGGCCATTACCCTGCCTAAGCTGTTCGTCTTTGTGAGTTGATTTTAAAGGGGGAAAAAATGTACATGGCTGCAAAATTAGTAAGAGAGCCCTGAACCATAAATTACTATTTACTGTTCTTGAATGCAGCTCATGCATTGGAAGACTTACAATCTTGTAAGGATTGGAAGGATACAAAAATGTGTTCCATGCTAAGATGTCTGAGTAACCATTGTTTTTCTGTAAGACGAAGAATAAAGAATGCACATGGACCGTATACTATATGACAAGGCAAGCCAATATCAAAATGTCCAATAAAAATATCAATTTTTCATGCCTTAGATAATCAATATGATGCATTGTATTCCTAAACATTCTATCTAAAAATGTTAACAGCATATTAAGTTATTATTGGGTCTGGTAACAAGTAACAGGGGGGACGAGAACATATCAGTACAAAACATATAGATATATATAGATATATATATATAAATATATATATATCTATATATATGGAATCATCTCCATTAACCCTGCACAGAGGAGAGTTCAACATGATACTCATCCCTTTGGCATAGAAAAGACTCTATTCACTACGAAGTGACTAACTTGACCAACGTGGCATGGCCTTATCCCTAGGGGATGAAGGGAGTATTGTATTAAATAATTTTGGTACAAAAAAAGACAATATCCAAAAATGTTTTGTTTAAAAAGCCACACCACTCAAAAAAGGAAACCCGTCTGCACTAATGTGTAGCGCTCTATGAGACATTTATGTGACCCACATGGAAACATAGTAAGGGCATAACCGGTTTCACAAAGCATATTGGCTTTACGTATTCTATTTTCATGTTTACCAGTGGCAGAATGAAAACAAGATATTGCAAACCTAGTTTAGTAAATTCAAAATACTATGGAGGCTGTGTAAGTTTACCACAGACCTCCACGCTGGGCTGGCTACAAGAGAGATCTCTGATTTCACCATCCAGCCCTCTAAGCGGTGGCACGCTGTGCGGCCAGGGTTTGGCTTACCACATTACATTGTTATATTACATTTTATTTAAAGAGCACCAACAGATTCTGCCACCTTGAGCCTAGATGGCCTAGGCCAGTATATATATATACCACCGGGTGCAGAGGTATTCTTGTGAAAATATCATTAGTGAAAGTAGATTCCAGAACATCACAACTGAAAATCTGCATGCCAGATGTGGCTGTTTTTATAGCCCCCATCCAACCTGAAAACCCACTAAGCTCTATTGTATTATACAGTGTAATAAACTCCTGAGTCATACGTGGTCCGCCAAAATGTGAGACAGTACTGTTCTACTGTTGTAAACTATGAATGACAACAAATCAGTTGGTGAACTCTCCTACTCTTTCACTTCCACCTCAACCCACGACTAGATTGTAAGCTTGGAAGAGCGAGGCCCTCGCCTCCATTTGTACCAGTTTATGATTGGGTGTGATTTTAAATCATTTTACTGATTCTGTTTTAACAGCGCTACAGAATGCAAAATTAATGAACTATTTTACCTCAGAAAAGCTAGGATCGAAAGCAGAAGGTGGCAACATAATATTGTTTATATATATTATATTCGTTTTTTTCTTCGTAGAGTATCTCGTATGGACCTTTAACTCCTGGTGGCGAAACTCCGCCTGGGGAGACCAATCCTGCTCCAGGAGTTAAAGGTCCACACGAGCGACTCTATTGGTCGCTTGTACCTTTAACTCTTGGAGCGGGCCAAGTTCCGTCGCCAGGAGTTAAAGGTCTGTACGAGCGACCAATTGGTTGATGCCAGAGGAGGCCCCTGCAGGCGACCAATAGAGTCACTCGCACAGGCTTTTAACTCCTTGCGCAAACCTATGGATTTCCTCTCTCGCTTAGCCCTGCAATGCTGCATAGATAAGGTAGGCTAGATGGGGAAGGGACCAGGGAGATTAGTTGATTAACGAAGAGGAACATGAAGATTCTTTGTGTTGTGTGTCTTCATGAACGTTTTGCCACCGCCATGTTCGTTTCTTCGGTATTCGGGCTTCATGTTTGCCCGAATACGAATGCACAAGTCTAGTGATTATTCAATCCTAATTCTTCTAGATCTGTCAGCTGTATTTTGACACCATTGATCATCATATTCTAACTGAGCGCTTGCCTATGCAATCTGAGAGTTACAGTTCTACTGTGGTTATTTGCCCTTCAGCTCCCACACTACTTATGTGTGGAGTAGCACAGGGATCTATTCTACCTCTCACTCTTATTTGCCATAAACATGCCGCCACTGAGGGACATCATCAGTCGCCAATGCCTTTTTTCATCTGAGGAACATAATCAGTATAAATTAACTATCCTAAAGAGGACACCACCACCCCAATTCATGGCTTTGTGACATCTCATCTGGATCACTTCCTAGGCCTAAAAAAATAAAACAGTCAGACTATTAACACTTCAGCCCTACTCATGCTATATTACATCTATTTTCCGCATACTACATTGGCTTCCTATTAAATCAAGACTCTATTTTAACCCCTTAAGGACAATGGGCGGTCCCTAAAACCACTGAAATCAATGCATTTTGCATTTCGTCATTAAGGGGTTAAGATAGGCTTGTTAGCATTTAAAGCTCTAAAGAACCAGGGCCCCTGTCACCTGAAAGATTAATTATCACTCTATGCTATTAAGATTGATTGTGACTGCATTTGAGAGTGACATGTATGCTTGAGACAATTGGCTGGGATAATTGTGTGCATTAGTTTGGCTGAGAGTGGTATTTGTGTCAGTGTGGCAGAGTAGTTTTTGTGTTTCAGTTTATATGAGCGTTGCTGACGGTGGTCATTATAAGTGGGTCTGGCCGTCAGTGGGGTAGTGCGGTTAGGCGTGGGGGGTGTTTTAATGTTTGCATCAGTGCAAAGTAAGCTGTCATCACTATGACTCAGAATGGAAGAATCTTTAGTAAATGTTTCACCTCATGGTACATTGACATTCCTCACTACATGTCTAGCTGAAATACAAGGGCATCTCTGTGCGGGGAAACATTTTATAACATTATCTAATGCATATGAAAACATTTCAGCCCTTCAATTATTTGTGATATTGTCTGTAGATTATAATGAGGCACATAAACCACAAACAACAGGTATTTTATTATGTTTTACATAAAACATATCCTTCTAATTATTTTTTTCATGAAACTTCCAATCCAAGTGCTAAAGACTAATTAAAGCCATAAAGATGAGCGATCGAGAAAGATCTGGCTAGATTTAGGGGCCATCTAGGACTGTAGGCAAGAATGAAGACAAATACTTAAATAATTACATACTTTAAATAACTGAAAACCGCTGAGTTAAAAATGATAACTTGGAAGCACCGTAGGGTCAGCTTTGATAGATAGTTGATTCCCCTGAGTACAAACCATCCTCCATTTAGTCTGGGCTGTATTTATGGCGTATGATGATCTGGTTGCTATGGCGGACGTATACACTACTTATTTTATTTCACTATTTTTAGAATTTGGTTTGATGGAATTCCCAGTTCCGAAAAAAAAATCAGTTTATTAACTTTGACTCACGTTTTTGTCACCTATATACAGTATATCATAGAGAGAGAGAAACAGGGAGAGGAAAAAATAGTCAAAATTATATAAATTGATAAATACAGCACTAAACATTGGAGAACCAAAATTAAAAAAAACTTATTTTGTGTACTAGTTATGAATTATATGCTACCTATATGTATTTTCCATAGCGTTTCATGAATAAATTAAAAATTCTAATTTTATTTCAGTATTCAGGGCAAATCTTATGCTTTAACTTTTGTTTTGATTTCAGTCCCTCAGTTGCAAATAAAATAAGATCAATATAACATATAACTAGTAACAATCTATCACTTTTTATAAAACACTGACAAAAATCAGAAATCGGGGGGGTAGTATAATTTTTAATGAAATAGAATATTATTCCTTATTGCTTTGCTGTGGCCTCAAATTACCTGGTTTTGCTTGCCTTAATTAATTGATATTATTCATCATATTTTATTGTAAGTATTGGTTTACATTTATCTCATTTCATTCTATCACTTAATTTATCAAAATAATTAATTTTGTTCATTTGATTATATTTAATTTTTGTTATTGGTTTGAATGTACTTAATTATGATTTAAATGTTTTAATGTCATTGTATTTGACTGTGGGTATTGGTTTCCACCTATCTCATTTAATTCAATTTAATTTATTTAATTAGTTTATATTAACTCAAACTAAGTGTTTGGCATTTAGTTTACATTATTTATAGTATTGCTTATATGAAATAGTTTTGGGGTTCAAGCTTGGTTTAAGACCCTTCATTATACAGTATATATGAATGCAGGGTGTACTGGCGATAAAAAGGTAGCCCTCTCACTCCATTAGTAACCCTAAGGGTTTTGCTGACATCTCAGTTGAATGGCGCATGCACAGAACATTTACACAGCAGTTAGAATTAAAATGATCTGTATGGACAATTACTTTTAGTGCATTTCTACAGTCATTTTGGTTCCAATTGCTACAGTTTTGCGTTTTTTTTGAATTTTACTGAGAAAGTCGCTGCATAGCCTTTTCTCTTTTATATATATTGTTTTTACAGCCAGTGTTTCCTTTAGTTTTCCTTTGTTTTAAAATAAGTTATTATTATATAGCCTATATTAAGAATTAAGTAGTATTTTTTTTTTATAAATTATAGATTAAATCATAGTATTGTTTGTTAGAAAATACAAATTAAAAAAAATCAAAAGATTTATCAATGAAAGTTAATCTAAATTAAGTTGAGACTCTGAATGGAGAACCATTTCAAACAATGATGGAAGCATCTGTGTGTTATGTCTGCTACGTCCATTATGTCTGACACTTTGTCAAAATCATTATTGACTGTTTTACATCAACGTTCAACAGTTCTGAAAGGAAATTTGGCTAGCTATTTTTTTTGGCTGAATATCATTCTGATATCTGTAACCATAGTAGACTGAAATATATGGAATGAACTCTCATAAAAAAAAAAGAAACACATTGACAGTCACCTATCCAACAAATGTTTTGAAGGGCCATAAACGGACAGAGCATATTTCCCAACCGATCCATTCTGGGCCAAAGGTCCTTCAGAGGCTCCTTCTTACAATATGGAAACCATCTTAGAAATGAAAATGTAGACAAGCCATTCTTCATCAGCAATGACAATCAGGAAGAAGCAGAGATTTTGTGAAGGCCATCAGAAACCTTTTCTGATCATGGTAGGCACTTCAGATATTTGAGTCTTAAATGAAGTAAAAAACGAAGTAGATTCTAAAAATAGATCTCAAGGATGCTTATCTTACAGTTCCAACAGAAGGAAAACATAGTTTAACTGGTAAATTACTAAAATAAAGAGGTTTCCTTGGCCTGTATGTGAAAATATATTAAATGCCAATATGACGTTACAATTTTTATAATCACAGCCTCCCAATGATCAATTATTTTTGAAACAGTAGTTAACCAAGTTAACAATGATACTTTGTCCAAATTATTCACGTGCTTTTCTGATGTGAAGGCTTACCAAAAAATCTTTCATGCCATCCAGCTTTAAATTCACAGTAACGCGAAGAACAAAAACTTCTTCAAGTCAATTCTTTGTTCTCATATTCCTGTTAATCCTAAACTTTGTTGCATGTTCAAAGGCTTAAGAACCACCAATGGTTGACCTCAGAAATAAAAAGCAGTAAAAAAAAAAGATATGTTCCATGGTATATGAAGTTAGTGGTTACTTCATTTTGTAGCATTAGGGTTTTTGTCAAATATTGAACATTTGGAAGATATCTTCAGAGCAATATTTCATATTACTACTCTGTAGTGTATACTAATAATAAAAAATAGCCTAATAACATTTGAGATTTTCTCAGCATTTTGCAGTGGCCCACCAGGCATTTCAGCCCCAACCAAAAAGTGAGTTTAATCCCCAAAACACTGATATGGAACCCAAAAGAACTAAATTAAAACTTTTAATGGATACCAACTAACAGCTGATAAACAATTAATAATATCAATTTGAACAGCACGCAAGCAGAAATAAAGCAGAACAAGTTGACCATCATGGAGGGATAGTGTCCAGGCATTTAGTCACACTCATTCTAGACTGTAAACTCATTTGAGCGGGGTCCCTATAACTTTTGTTTCTATAAGTGAAATTGTTATTCTATATACTACTTGTTATGTCTTGTTTCACCGTTGTACAGTTCTGCGTAATATGATGGTGCTATATAAAACAATAAATAATAATAATAAAGAAATACTATGTTTCAGCAGACAATAATCCCTATATCTCTGCCTGGAATAGATAATAAAATGATTACGGAGTGCATTCTATCACTCTGCTCAGTGCACATGGTTTCTTCCATCTATCTAAACATTACGGGTGGGTAAACATCTCAATTATAAAATCCTCCCATAGTTATTACGTTTCAGTGAGTACACTCAGCTTTATCAGGGGAAAAAAAGATTCTATTCTACTTGGTCAGAAGGATCACGGTTGAATTTCATCGTTCGAAATCTCCATGTAATTTCATTTGTAGTATCGTTCGAAGGAAAACAACTAATGTTCTCGTTGATTAATATCCATAGGCTTTCACTGATCCTTAACAGCTCCATGTTCTAAAATAATTTCCATGCTTTGTAGTGCTGGTAATATAATATTTGCCTCTTGTCATTAATTCAGATTTTCTTCTGAGCTGGTTTTAATATGTACCGTATAACTTATTTTTAGAATGGTCTTATTTGCCCCCTCTGCTCACTTTTTTTACAGCTTTTCTTTGAAAGTGTTTTTTTGTTGTTGAATAAATAGCATTGATCTCCATGCAGTGAATACAGACTAGTTATATAAAGTTCCTAAGAATGTAAATTATTGACTTTGATCTCTGCGCATGTGCTAACCAACTGTGAAATATCCCTATGTTAGCATGAAAGGCATTTCCAAATTGAAGCTACTGTGTGAGGTCACCTTTGGATTTCCCGTGTTATGTTGTCATAGTAACAATTCAGTTCTCAAATAACCCAAAAACTCAGAGAAAAAAAAGGTCAGTCAGTGGCAAAATAACACTTCTGGTATTGTATCAGTGAACGAGCCCGGTATTTATTTATAACCCAGCAAAATACACATGTGACAAACCTCGCAATATAATATAATGGTAAAAAAACAAAAATATGCCATATCACTGTGTATTTTATGAACTATGTAGGCTTCCAACAGGACTGTAGTGTAGTACAATACACCATCTGTCTATGGATCATGTACAATAACATTTTTGTGCTTTAATGTATACAATTTTGAAAAAAATAATGGGGTACAATTTCAATAAAACAAATGAGTGATAAAGGTTTATCCATTGATGTCATAATTGTTACAGTATGGCATGAACTGGGAGACCTTAAAGCAGATGTAACACCAAAAATAAGGCATTAATCATAAAAAAAAACATTTATATGCTATCTTATATTTTTTTAGTACACACACAATGTTTTGCAGTATACAAAAAAATGTAATCAATGTTCTCAGTTTATAATTCTTGTTACTGAAGCTTATAGTTCATGTATCGGCCGATCATTGCACATCAGGATGTGCCGATATTCTATTATAAATACATTATTTTTATTTATTAAGTGCTATACACTTAAAACATTGTACAATTTAAAGATAATGTGGACAACAAATGCATAACTAATTTACAAGCAGAAGCTTGTATAGATAACCTTGCTCTCTAGCTTTATGGCAATGTCATACAAAGTTCCTGGCAAGAATGGTCTGCTTATGAGGGCCCTGCTCATGAGCTTACATTCTAAAAGGAATTATATGGGTAAATGAGACAAAAGGAGAGGTAAAAAGGGGGAGCACTATCTTTCGTGTAGCAGTAATTAGGTGTAAGTGGTTGCAGGATGCAAAGAGAACCCTGGTTCTCATGAGACAATTTTCAGATATGGTCCTGTTGTCCAGCATAGACATGGTCCTACTGTCCAGCTCTGGTTTTGTAGACAGTGGGGACCATGGGTCAGTTGGGGAGATCAGTGGAGGGCTGTAATATTCCAACACACATCTCTATTGCAGTTCCCATGTAGCCACCTTTTAATGCTCTGCATTAATTAATTCATTAATTAATTTAGTGCCCCAAGGTGGCTCTTCAGGTAAGGTGGACAGGTGGACGGGTGGCCGTGGCTCTTGGCTCTGGCCACTCGAGTCTCAACCATTCCTGCCTCTTGCCACACACCTGAGCCCATGTGTCCTGATTCGGACCCCTGAAATGTTGGGAGGTAAGTAATAATTCAAATGGTTCCTCTTTAAGCTTAATACCAATGAGTGATTTCATGTTTTCACACACAAAATATAGTTGAGGGGCAAAGCTGCTGTTTTAATCCTGAACACTTAGAAAAGGCTGATATTATTTTTAAGGGAAATAATTATCTTTAAAAATACAAGCGAACGGCGTACTTTACAAGGCATATAAAATTAATGATGAGCTAATTTCTTAGAAAGAATATATCGCATCACAATGTAAAAATTACTTCATAAATATGCAGGTCTATATGTCATACTAGGCTTTGTCACTTGAAATTATATTTTGCACATTTACTTTGTTTCCATGGTTGCGAGACATTACTGAATCCCTGTTATGTGACATTTGATATCACTCTAAGTTCCTTGTTATATTGTTCGGATGGCTTTAGCTTTCCACTGAAATTTGAAGTGTTTTCTCATCAACTGGATATATACATTTTACTTTTACATAGAAATGTGTTGCTTGCTATGACGTATTGATGCTTTTGAAAATCTAAAAGGTGGGAAGTAACAGCTCTCTGCAACTGCAAAAAAAAATGACTATTCCAAAAAAGTTCACATCTACGTTAGAGCAGAGTCAGAGAGGCTTAGCTTTTCACACTATAAACCTTTATTCATGTTATCTGAAGGCATTTAATAGCTAAAAATGGTCCCATTGTGAAGAATTATCATCTAAACATGTAATTACAATGCAACAAGGGCATTCCATTCAAGTTAGCTAAAGATGCAGTTCCCAGAACCCCACTTTAAACTGGGGGTGACAATTGCCCCGCTCTTCCCCCGCACCTTTTGTAGTAGGGCTGGGGAATAAAATCAACCTTCAGAATTATAGACTTCCCCCCTTTACCCCATACCTTGCTCAGGAAGTTTAAGGGATTGATGTCTCCCATATATTATTATTATTATTATTACTCTTATTAAAAATAGATTCTGAGCAGGGAATGGAGGTGGGAAAGAAGTATAGGGTAAACCTATTCAACCCAATGTTGATTTTATTACCCCCCTTCCCCAACACCCAGCATAATGTTAGGGAGGGGAGAGCAAGCCCCTACCTAATGGTTTTAGGCAAGGACAGGAAATATTCTATTAAACTCACATACCCTCCCCTGAAACTCATAAAATGTAAAGTTACAGAGTCCTGCACACACTTTGTATATGCAAGGGTATATGCAAATAGTTTTGAGCGTGTGAGCATGCAAGGGCATACAACCATAGTCAAGTCTGATCAACCTAAATTGATTACCATCAACATTTAGACTCATTTAGACTAATTTTCGTAGAGAAGAATATTGCTTTTCTTACATTTTGACAACTATGGGATCTAGCCCCTAGGACAGCACTGAGATAACTTAGTTGGAAAGGCCCAGATACTTACATTTCAAATTCACAGAGATTGTACAAGATATGATTTAATTTCCAATCAACACTGTTTTCAAAGATACTTAAAAAATGCAGTATTGAGAAATGAAAACAAAGATAATAATGCGTTATATTATGAGGAAGGTATTTTTTCCATTATTAATAAACAATCAAACAGAATGAACACTAGCTGAATACCAAGCTACAGATTCTTTTAAGCTATAGCTCTCTTTTTCTATATATTGTAATCATATTAATTAGATTGATTACAAATCTCCCTGTTTATCAATGACAAAAAGACATTTTGTTTTTACTATTTCACCAGGAGTTCAAAAAAAAATCTAATTTGGTTTTAGTAGAAGTACAGCATCATAAAGAGCTAATAGAGGAGGTGCTTTATGAGTCTTTATGAGTCTTTGGCCCTTAAGCCAAATAGGAGGTTTTAAATATTTCAATACTGAGTATTTACAGTACATAGAATAAGAAAACAAATTGTTTGGGACATTTTCATATGCATTCAAGCAAATTGGCCCTTTATCAATATTTCTTCCAGATGCTATACGTCCAATGGGGAAATCCTGAGACTGAGCCAAAGTAATCAAGGTCAGACTTAATAATAAATCACTATCGTTTAGGGAGTTCAATAAATATTTCTTATTTATGTAAATGACGGCAGGCCGTATTATGCATTAAGTTTCTTTTGAAGAAACTTCAAAACATGCTGTTGGAATTGATTTCCTTCAGTTTGTCTAGAATGTGAGCGTTGAGTTTTTAATCTTACAAGATGCTCCAAGCTAGTTGTACAAGGAACTATCTTATGAATAATCTCTGTGTGCTAATTTGTCATGTCCCCAGCTGCCTTACTTCCGTCAACTGCATGGAGACGCCATCTACCCATGACATAAATTGCCCAAAATTGCAATGGCCAGAGCTTTATTAACATAAGCCAAACCGTAACAGTTCTCCAACCATAACTAGCTGCAAGCTGCTAGACCAATGGTCTTTAGACAATTACCACCCAATAAATCCATAGTGCTGGTATCCTGAGACGCCTTTTAATGAATCCTATGGAGCCTGTTTGATCTAGACCAGGGATCCCACTCCACCTCCGTTTAGCTGTCAGGGGGACAACTGCCCCAACCTGTGGCCATAGAGCTAGCCTATGGGACAGCTGAGCCACGTTACCTGGAAGTTAGCCATGCCTTTAAATATCTGCTCAGCACCTCATTTATCGTCCTTCTGGTTCTGACCCGGGCCTTCCCGACTGCGTCTGCCCTGCCTTAGGGCTCCTAACCGTGTGCACTGCATTGTGTCTAGTGGCCTGCTGTGAGCCCGGTCTGAGGGCTCCCTGTTGTGTGTCCAGTGCCCTGTCCGAGGGCTCCCAGCCGTGTGTCCTGTGCCCTGTCTGAGGACTTCCAGCCAGCTGTGTGTCCAGTGCCCTGTCCAAGGGCTCCCAGACATGTGTTCAGTGCCCTCTCCGAGGGCTTTCAGTCAGCCGTGTGTCCAGTGCCCTCTCTGAGGGCTTCCAGCCATATGTCCAGTGCCCTGCCTGAGGGCTTCCAGTAATGTGCCTGACTAGGGGCTATCGTGCTGTACATCGGCCTTTGTGTCTGTCTCGCCAACTTCTGTCATCTCATCTTAAGATTCAGCCCGTTGTGTTTCATTTTGCCTGTCTGTACCTTCCTTCTGGTAATGATGCATCGTGGGGTACAAACTGAGCCTCTTATATCCCCTGCAACTGGGCTCCTACCTAACCTGCTTACCCGAGCCCTGACATAGTCATCCTAGGTCAGAATGGGTTACTAGCCCTGGGGGACCTTACTGTGGAAAAAATGGGCTTTGTTGCACATGTGAGCAGGATTATCTGCTCAGAGATAGAGTAGAGTGGCCCTGAGACCAAGGGATGCAAAGTTTTACCCAGAGAATCCAAATGAATCCCAGAGAGTTCCCATGTGAAATTCATCCCGGACTGTTCCTCCACTGAAAGCCCGTTGGTGTTAGGCCCTAATCAATATATAAAGCCACCAATTTTTTTTACAAAGTGTAACACAGAACTGTTGAATATGTTACTGCTTTTAAAATATGCGTTGATGAAGAATGTAAGGATGCTATATGACTCAATAAATAATACAAGGGGAAAAAAAAGTTTCCCATTCTTGGAACAAATCAGCTACATGAGGTTCACTACTATCATAAAGAAAATAAGATGACTTTGGCTTATACATTGTTAACCTAGATCTAGATTAGCCATGTTCATTTTCCCATGATATAGTAAATTACTCAACCTTTTTCCCATTTGTTCTTAAAAACATTGACCAATGTTTATGTTCCACTTACAAATGTAAAATTTGTTAATTGTGGAATTCAATTAGGGAAATAGACTCTAGTCAATATAAAAAGCCACCATTTTTTTTAACAAAGTGTAATGCAGAACTGATGAATATGTTACTGTTTTTAAAATATACGGTGATGAAGAAAATAAGGATGATATAGGACTCAATAAATAATACAAGTAACAATAATAATAATAATAATAATAATAATTTGACCACCAACTACAGGACCAAGGAGGTGGTATCATTATAAGGAAGGAATTGCAAGGAGGACAGGTTCTTAACCTCTTTCAAATTCAATGTTTCAGTTTCTCTAGGTTTTTAAGTAGTGGTTTTTATGAATGGTGATATTTGAGGGGAGCTCACTTAAATCTGCCTGTAAAAGCATTAAACCTGATTTCTTACATTGCGGCATATGCCTATCCCCTGGATGTTTAAATTCTACTTTTTCTGGATGGCTGTTCCACTTATCTACTGCTATCTCAGCGATGCTATTCACTGCCGTTCAAAAGTTTGGGATCACTTAGCTGTTTTTCATGGAAATCAAGGACATTTCTAGCTGTAACGTAAATGCAAAAGGCTTGTTTAATGATTAATTAGCCTTTTAAACTTAAACTTGGATTAGCGAATACAACGTTCCATTGGAACAGAGGAGTGATGGGAGTGATAAAGAGCCATTGGAACACAGGAGTTGTAGGAGTGAGAAAGGGCCATTGGAACACAGGAGTGATGGGAGTGAGAAAGGGCTTCTGTACGCCTATGATGGTCCATTAAAAATTAGTCATTTCCAGCTACAATTTTTCAAGGACAAAATTTGCCTTTCTTTAAGAAACCTGGAAATTTAGAAGTGACACCAAACTTTTGAATGGTTGTGTATATATATATATAAGTATATATATATATAATAGATGCACTCAATAGATTTTTGTACCCAGTATCCTTACTATACTACTACTTTGTTTGATTAAATCCATTCAGTTTAAAAGCCTTTATCTTGAGTTTTTTGATCAGAGATTAAAGTTACTTTATATTTTCCTGCAGGGCACTAAGGGTCTATTTAAAAATTTAAACTGATTATAATTAAAATCATGCTAGATGACATTTCCCATGACCTCTGTAAATGTTATAGGGTCCTCTTCCTTTGCTCTGATTACTTTTCTTATATTACCAGCTTTGACTTTCCTTTAAGTCGACCTTAAAGGTTAAGTTAGCTTTGAGTTTAAGCTACTGGTTCTAATCTCTTCCTGCTGAATACACCGTTAACCCTTCCCATTCTTGGAACAAAACAGCTACACAAGGTTCATTACTATCATAAAGAAAATAAGATGACTTTGGCTTATACACTGTTAACCTCGATCTAAATGAGCCACATTGTTTACATGATATGGTAATTACACAATTTTTTTCCCGTTTGTTCTTAAAAACATTGACCAATGTTTATGTTCCACTTACAAATGAAAAAATTGGTTAATCGACTCCTCTTTTGTTTGGGGGTAGAATTTCAGGATTTATAACTAAGTCGTCTAAAGCATGGTAGTGCACTTTTGTGGCCCTCATGCGAATCGTGGGACGTAAAGGATCCGCCACTAGTTTTCACAGGTTGTGCTCTTTGAGCGCCAAAGCGGTGGACAGTGATTCTCGTTTACCCCCCACTGCCGGGAGATTTAGAACAAGGTGACGTGAGTAGGTTTTTTAAAAATTAATTTTGCATGTGGTGAGAGATGGGTATACTTGAGCCCTACAGTATTTACTCCAGATGGAGTGATTGTCACCCCCTCCCCTTGTTACCTAGGAGATCCAATTAATTTATTACTTTTTTATATTATTACATTTTTAATTTTTGAGTTGATATTTTTGAGTTAGTTACTGAATCAGTGGCTGCCTGAACCAACAATTTGCAATATGGGTGAGGAATAATCACACAGATTTTGAGTACATTTAGGTACCTTTTAAAAAAAAAGCATATTCAATTTTTTGGGTGCTACCGAAATGACTAACACAGCGAGGAATCAGCACTTACCCAGCAAATACTACTTAAAAGCACATAAATGGCCAAATATTGCTTAGCCTGCCACTGCGTCAAAGTACCCCAATTTTGATGAGTCCTATGGCTGTATTGCTTATGATAGAGCTGAATGAGCGGGTCTGCACTGCCTAAATACCTTTCCCCATGTATGCATATCAGCATATGCAGGGGAGTGCCACTTGGCCATGCCCACTCCCCACCCCCATCGATGGCTAGCCCCACCTCTGCGTATAACTAGTCCCACCCCCTCACTCACCAGCATAAAAGGGAGAGCTGGAAAGTCCCCTTGTCTATTATAAATAAACATATAGTGCTTATATCAATCTGTAAACAATATTACATAGGCTTGCTTTGTGTACCAGACCTGCAAAAATGTTAGAATTAGGGAAAGCAACAGATCTGCGTTGAAACCAAGTCAAGTATAAGCTGAGCTAATACCAACATTTTGTTTTGAGAAACTAAGTTACATGAACTTAACCAAAAAACGTCATAAAGTGAATATGAAAAGTAAATCATTGCTGGGAAATGATATAACCAATTATTTTATTATTTTCAGAATTTAATGGATCGTGTTTTTGAGCACATCAGCGCAAATCCTGCTGATGATTTTAAAATGTTGAATTATGTGTAGCATGGCAGAGGACTACAGTGGGACTAATACTTTAGTAATCATTTCAGATGAGGTGTGTTTAAAGAGGTCAAGCTGACGTATTTGGCCAGCTTGCAAATTTTGTTCTTATTGTTACCATCTGTGTCTACTCTGGATTCACAGCGAAAAATCAAATTGTTTCTCTAAATCCGTACTATGGGATGTAACTGTGCCTCACTTGAAACGGCTTAGTTAGGCACAAGGATAAATAGGCAAACCTTATATACATAGCAGAAAGTAATTGGCTAAAATGTGTTTCTGAGAATGTAGAATGCTTTGTATAATTTGGATTCCGTTATGCAGGGAGTATTGTTAGATATTTTGCACAGTTCCGCAGTATTTGATTTGCTGCTATAACTATTAAACACCACATAATATATTTATTTCCTTTTTTTAAAGAATGGAAATATGATTTATTTGAGATTCTTACATTTCTGTGCTACAGGACTAAGACTATAATGCCCTGTGTAGTTGTGTTGTCACATTGTACAAAATTTAGAGGTTAAACACTAATGATGACCCAGTGGAGTTTCAGTTTTTATGGCTTGAGATTATTAAGTTATTGTTTCTTTTTACAATGCAGGCAATGGTTTGACCTCGCTGACCCTCCATTAAAACATATTAACCCTTTACCTGGTTTATTGTTGAAATAAAGGTCAGATCAGTTGTGCCAGATCTTTGTTTGGAGTACAGTTGATAGGGAAACCTTCAGTTTTAACATACTGATGTAACATTTTTTGGCTCAAGTACAATAAACTTCATGTCAAAGGCTCAAAATAAGTTATCCCAGAGCAACATGGCATAACATACAAATTCACAGATTTATTTATTTCACCTGACAAGGGGCATCATGTCACTAAAGGTCCCATAGGCTCCAATGACTTCTAGAAGCATTGCCATGAACATGGTTGTCCTTCTATAGACACCTTGCCTTTTCCAGCACCTGGCGCCAGTGGGGTAACTGCAGGGGTCACAACTGTGATGGACACCGGGGTAGGAATGTGTATGTATGCTTAGTTGTTTGTTTGTATATATGTATTTATGTGAGCATGGCTGCCTATGTATAAGTGTGCGTGAACATGGATGTGTAATTGTGTGTGAGCATGGATGTGTAATTTTATGTGTGAGCATGGATGTGTAATTGGATATGTGAGCATGGATGTGTAAATGGGGTCAG